>OV277858.1:51540496-52740496 GCA_922989275.2 Gari tellinella | reverse complement strand
TTTTAAGAATAGTTCATAATTGTAACATATCACTATCTGACAGTCATTGAGATTAGTCTATTCTTAATTGAAATATTGTTGAATATGCCCAGCGGTCTTGCTTTTTATTCAATTTTGTCGGACTGTAATGCGGAAGTAAGTTTACATAGATCTGGACAATTTGTGATGACCAGTGCCGACAGAGAACAATAAAACATGATAGATTGGCATACTATTGACACATTGTCACGTACTGTACTTTCCAATATGATAATGGCCTACATATGCAAGACATTATTTCAGCGACCATGATGTCACATCATAGACATGCAGTTACGATTTAACTTAATCAACCGGTGTGCGTCTTGATGTTGAGACTTTAGAAATTAGAATCTGTCCGCAGGTCTTATTGTTATTAAATAATTTTCATAGAAACTTACTTAAGTTCTCTTGTACTATACAGTAAAACCTCTCTATTATAACAACGGAATTGTGTGAATTATAAGGTGTTTAAGACGGGTGACTGCTTATATAGTCTAGCTCATCAATGAACCCCTGTGACAGGTGCCGTCCTCAGGGTCTCATGGCAATCGGCCAAAAACAGGGAGGAAAATAAGTTTTGCCTCATTCCTTAAACTCTCAGATTTAGACACATTTACTAGTTAAAATCACACAATTATTGCTATAATCCATTTGGAAAACAATTTCTGACCTCAAATCAAGCTTCAGGTTGCTATTCATCTAATTTTAAACTTTTCAAAATACTCGAGCAGCGGTTGTTTTTACATTGCTAGTACACTGGTTGGATACGTACAACGGATAATGCTTTAAAATGAGCCGTATTTCGACACAATGACAAAACGAAAGAAACGTTTCCCCCCAGTGTAGTACGCGCTGTACACAGAGATAATACACACGCGATTAAATATCTGGATTAAAAGTCAAATTAAGTGTTTTAAATATTTTTTTTGATATCAGGTTGGTGTATTAATTTTTTGCATCCTGAATCTATTGGTAGTCTAACTTTTAAAAATATTGACTTACTTTTTGAGAAATTTGATGCCTAACAATATCCGTCGGGCGATAGTTAAATTATGAAGCGAGATTTTCCTAACAGTAAAACGCGTATTGCAGGTGTACTGTGAGGATATGGCAAAGACAAGAAATAGTTCCATATCATCTAACTGTACACTGAAAGTTTTTACTGTAGCATTGCTTTGGTGTAAGCTGTCTCCTGACTCTACATCTCTTTGTAAGTTTCTTGAAAAGACGATTCCAAAGAGATGTCACAAGACAGGGTTAGATGGAGAAATTAGATGTATTTTAAAGTTTTGACTTACGGCTGTTATTGTCGTAAAATGTTTCGTAAGACAGGCCACTGGCCATTAGTGGGAAAAGAGTTCAGTTGCCCATCGCATGCTATGTCTCAACAACAACATCATAAAAAATGATAAAGCCATCTATTCAAGATTGTTCAAATTATGACCCCAAGACAAAAATGGCCCTGTCCCTGAGCTTATCAGTTTTACATAGACTTATATATATATAAGAAAAGCTTTAAAAATCTTCTTCTCCGAAACGAAAGGCCCATATCTTTGATATTTAAATTTAAGATATAGCTTTGTCTTGTGGCCTTCTACCAAGATTGTTCAAATTATGACCCGGGTCAAAAATGGTCCCTCCCTTGGGCGTATCAGATTTTTAGCTCACCTGGCACGTAGTGCCAAGGTGAGCTTTTAGGATCGCTGGATGTCCGTCGTCTGTCTGTCCATCCGTTCACAATTGTTCGTTAACACTCTAGCAGGTTCAAATCTCATTGGATCTTGATGAAACTTGGTCACAATGTTTGCCTAAATGAAATCTAGGTTAAGTTCGAAGTGGGTCATGTCCGGTCAAAAACTAGGTCACTAGGTCAAATTATCGAAAAACCTTGTTAACACTCTAGAGGCTACAAATTTCATTGGATCTTCATGAAACTTCATCAATATGATCGCCTTAATGAAATCTAGGCCAAGTTTGAATGTGGGTCATGTCCGGTCCAAAACTAGGTCACTAGGTCAAATCTTCGAAAAACCTTGTTAACACTCTAGAGACTACAAATTTCATTGGATCTTCATGAAACTTCATCAAAATGTTTGCCTTAATGAAATCTAGGTCAAGTTCGAATGTGGGTCATGTCCGGTCAAAAACTAGGTCACTAGGTCAACTTATCGAAAAACCTTGTTAACACTCTAGAGGCTACAAATTTCATTGGATCTTCATAAAACTTCATCAATATGATTGCCTTAATGAAATCTAGGCCAAGTTTGAATGTGGGTCATGTCCGGTCAAAAACTAGGTCACTAGGTCAAATCTTCGAAAAACCTTGTTAACACTCTAGAGACTACAAAATTCATTGAATCTTCATGAAACTTGAACAAAATGTTTGTCTCATTGAAATCGAGGTCAAGTTAGAATGAGGGTCATGCCCGGTCAAAAACTAGGTCACCCGGTGTACATGGTTACCAGGTGAGCGATTTAGGGCCATAGTGGCCCTCGTCATAGGAAAGCAGATCATTAACATTTTACATGTAGCTTTTATCATTTATATGTGGTCCTCTATCTAGATTATTCACATTGTGACCCCAGGGTCATAGCTGTATCAAAATGTTGTCTTGCCCAGTCAGCTTCTATGGTACAATATCCTCAGGACAGGTGAGCGAAATGTGGGCCCCAGGGCCTCGTTATGATGTTGTTGTTGAGACATAGCATGAGACGTGCACCTGTGACAATGGTGGTGTATTGCTTTATTTGATACAATGTAAATGTTTATTCTGAGGAAGGTCAGTGTATTATTTGCCTTAATAAATAATGTTCATTTGTGCAGGGAAAACTCAAGTTAACACCTTGAAGTTAAGACATGACAAGTGTTGTGACTGAACAAGGAAACTTTTGGATAACAAGGAAGAAACCACTTCAGATTTTATTGCCAAGTTATTGTTAAGTTTGAGATAACCGTACCCTCTGTACTTTTACTTTCATACATGTGTCAAATTCGTTGACAAACCAGTACATTTGGCAAAACTATTGCTGAGCAATTATTTTTTGTAAATCCTTATATTGTAAATCACACAGACTCAACCTCACTAGCTGAGATAGATGTGCAACTCACTCACTCACTACTCACTTTATTTGTTGATCAGGCCACAATTAATCCTCTGCTGAGGATGGGGCCTGACTGTCCAGTCACGATCTGAGTCTTCCTCTCAATTCCTGTCTGTGATGATGGTTGCCAGGATCCATAACCAGGGTTTTCCTATCACGTTCAACAACGTCCTCCCAGGACAATTTGGGTCTGCCAGTGGTCTCTCTGCTGGTACATTCAACTGTCGGACTTTAGCAATCCAGCCAGTGCTGTGCTCAACTTGCCCTAGCCAATGCACTCTGCTCTTCTGCATGATGACCGCGAGGCTTTCCAAGTTGACTTTGGCGAGGAGGGATTAAAAAAGAATGCTTTGCTCAGGCTTCACCAAACAGATCCATCTGATCATTGCCTTGTGTAATTAATGTATCTTGTAACTTTTCTCGATCAATCCTGTAATAATTTAGGGGCTTTCTCCTTTAGTAGGCTTTACTTTTACCTGGCTTTCAGCCCCCGGTTATAAATGATGTCGGAAAAGTTTCTTGGCACTCATTTATCAAGAGGGGAAAGTGTGAGATTCAGTTGTTGTATAAATTAAATTGAAATAAAAATATTTTATAAAAAAAACTACAATATACAGTAAAACAGACTCTTTAGTATGACCATAAAATTGTGTAAAATATTAGGTGTTTGAGACAGGTGACTGCTTAAAGCAAGGTGAACATAAAACAGAAAGCTCCTTTTGGAGCTTTCTGTTTTATGTTCTCATTGCTTTAAGCTGTCACCTGTCTTTTAACCCTTTGAACCCTAGTCCCGCCTATATGCATCCTTTTCAAACAGTGTACATGTGAATAGTACACTTGTCCTATGCAAACAGTGAAGACCCAGATCAGAGGGCTCCGAAAGGAGCCCTCTGATCAGGGTCTTCACTGTTTGTCATTATGCCAAACATTGACAAAAACAACCCTTAAAAGTCAGAAATGGACTAGACTTAAATGGAAACTGGAATTGTCCATTTAAAGCTTTAGGGAGGAAAGAGTTAAGCAGTCAATTAGCCATACTTTTAGTGGTTCTAATAAAGAGGTTTTACTGTACATTGTCTCTCTGAAAATGAAAGATATGCTTTATTTGTATTTTCAGTCAGCAACATTAAAGCCATACCTCAATGCCATTCGGCACACATTGGAGGCAGCAATGTGCCTGGAAAATTTCAATTCACAGAATGTGGAGAGACATAACAAACCAGAGGTGGAAGTAAAGTAAGAAATGAACGTATTGATATCAAACATGTAAATATAAATAAATTCAGTTCATAATAGTGCTCCATTTAGGATGGCATGTAAGAGGGTCAATTTATGTTATTATTAGGTTTGTATCAGCAGGAAAAGCTTAAGTGTTTTATACCCCTGCAGCATTTAGTCTGGGGCATACTGTTTTACCCCAGTCCTTTTGCTTTTACCTCACCTGAGCCGAAGGCTCAAGGTGAGCTTTTGTGACCGCTCACCGTCCGTCTGTCCGTTTACATTTACTTAAAACGACATATCCTCTGAAACCCAAAGAATAGAGGGAGATTTTAACCATCTCATGATGTTCCTTGGATGCTTCTCTACAGAAATTTTTCAAATGAAATGTGAAAAAGCGCAAACTCTGCTTGCAAAAGCAAAAAACTTTAAAAAATCTTCTTTTCAAAAACTACTTGGCCCTCACCTTTGATACCCTAAGCAGTTTAGTTCTGCTCTAGGCAGGTCTCATGGTATTTCGATTTATGCAGAACTGTACTTACCTGAGGCCCTTAATATACTATGGGCAAATAGCCAATATTTGCAACAGTTTGGATCCAGACCAGATGCAACATAATGCTGCATATAATCTGGATCCAAACTATTTGCCATTCATTTACCTACTTTACATTTTCTAAATTGGTCTTTTGTACATTTTTCACACACAGTAGGTTTTAAGCAGACATCGTTTCAGTATGATAAGGGTAAGCCCAGCAGCTCCTAGATGCTACTCCCCAACTAATGCATAATATTTGACCTCAGTGACTGACCAACAGAACTGGTGGTGTCTGCTGAACATGTTGTCTGCTAAAGTTTAGAAATGGTCCAGTCTGCTTCATAGTTAGAGAAACAGGATCTGAAAGTGATCCACTGACAGTTATGTAATTGTCTTATGCCATATTTATACATATGTTTAATATTGGTTTTGTCAGAGTTATCTGTATGTCTTGTCATTTTTTCTCGTCCAGGAGATAATTCCAATTCAACCCATTCCCCCATAAATACTGATGTTTGTTAACCCATTACCCCCATAAATATGCATTTTTAGGCCTTTAATTTGTTCCTCCACTGAAGAAAATAATTCCACTTTATACAGTCATGAAAATGTAAGATAAGAAATAAGTTTCTATATCCTAGTAGATGGTAGCTTAAAGCAGTTTGAAAGTAAAGCAGAGTGTGCCTTAAGGCGCATTCTGCTTTTCTTTCAACCTGCTTTAGGTGGCCACCTATTTTCAAAACTAGAAACAGGCTATGGGGTAATGGGTAAAATGAAATTGCATATTTGGAAAGAGCCTAATGAGAGGAAGTGCCATTTGCAATGGCCTCAACTCTGACATTTTTTTTTTGAGTTATTTCCGTTTGTGATATTTTCTTGTTCGGAAGACAACTCCAGTTCTACTGATGCTATTGTAATGAAATTTTACGTATGGAAAGAAACTGATGAGAGAAAATGCCATGCACAAGGGCAGCAATATTTTGTTTTTCCCAATATTGTATTGTCAGGAAAATAACTCCAGTTCTGCTGACGCTAGTGAAATAAATATCATTTTCCGGTAATGGAAATAGCTTGATAAGAGGATGTGTCATGAATAAGGGTCATAAGCTTGGCAACAAAATTCCCTTTTGTCATGTTTTCTTGTCCGGAAGATAACTCCATTTATAGTTATATTAAAATGTTGTCTTGCCCAGTCAACTTAGGTACAAACTACAATGTCCTCAGGTGAGCGAATTTAGGCCCATGGCCCGTTTGTCAGTCCATCCACATAATGACATGCATGTATATGGTACAGTCAAGCAACTAGGTCTGACACATTAAAGGTCAGCAAAGTCCATTTTGCAGGGAGAGCAGCATTCCACATGTTTTTGAACCATTTTTTAAACAACAACAGTGTAGACCCTGATCAGATGGTTCTGCAGGGGCCTACTCTTTTTGCATAGGACACATTCATTATATACAGGTACACTGAATAATATACTCATCACTATGGGTCTTGGGATTATGAGTTTTTAATAGGGCTCCAGATAAGACTCATAAGAGGGAGTAAACTGAACAAATCTAACACTATCTCCTTCATTTCTGTACCAAATCCTATGGTGTTACTACTCGTTAGAATTGTCTGGAAGACACAATTCTAATGAGAAGTAACAACATAGGGTTTATTCCAGACATGTATAAAGATTTAAGATTTTGAAATACTCCCCTTATCTGAAGCCCTGCAAAGTTCATGCCTTTTCATTGAATTGCATATTCTGTATTTCTTTCCAGGAGCAGTAAAGAACTTCTGTTAACACCAGTTGTCATCAGTAGAAACAAGCAAGAAAAAGTTCTTATAGAGGGATCCATCAATTCCTTACGGATCAGTATAGGTGTTAAACAGGTGAGGGCAGTTATAGGTTACTGTTCAATACAGTCAAACTTGTTAACCCTTTCAAATCCATGACATTGTCCACTTTAAACCCTTTCCTCCCTGAAACCTAAAATGGACAATTCTAATTTTCAATTTAGTCTAGTCCACTTTGACTTTATAGGGTTGATTTTTACAATATATGTCAAGATGACAAACAGTGTAGACGCTGATCAGAGGGCTCCTTAAGGAGCCCTCTGATCAGGGTCTACACTGTTTTGCATAGGACAAGTGTACTCCTCACATGTACACTGTTTGCAAATGTTGCATATATATATGCGTGACTAGGTTTAGAGAGTTAAAAAATTGCCTGGCTTTATTTCTAAAATTTGAATGTTAGTTAAACCCTATGGTGTCACTTCTCATATGAATCATCTCGAGGTCACTACTCATTAGAATCTTCTCTTCGAGAGGATTCTAGTGAGTAGCTACACCATAGGATTTGGTGCTGAATGAGTGAGAAAATGAGTGCCCTCTTATCTGGAGCCCTGCTATAAGTAATCCACCTTCAGCAGAACAGGACTCATCTGGTATTTGTAAACAGTTTGGATATAGACCAAGGGCCCGTCTTACGAAACGTTGTACAACAAAAACGGTCGTAAGTCAAAACTTTAAAATACATTTCATAATTATTTCTCCATCTAATCCTGTTTTGTGACATCTCTTTGGAATTGTCTTTTCAAGACGATTCCAAAGAATTATCACAAGACAGGATTAGATGGAGAAATAAATGATTATTGCAAATTTCAGAATCTGACTTATGACAATATTTGTCGTATACAATGTTTCGTAAGACAGGGGGCCCCAGATGCCAAGTAACTTGGCATCTGATAAGGTTTTAAAATTGAAAATTTATACAAACTGACTTGCAAGTATTGAGTGCACCTACTTCTAAATAAGCCTCATCACCATAGCAATACCAAACATCATTATACTTCATTATGACGTCATCTTGATCTCATCATGATGTCATTGTCACAGTTTGAACAATAGAGATTCTATTCAGACTCTGATCAGATGCCACATTATGCGGCGTCTGATCAGAGTCTACTCTATTTGCTGATAGGGATTTCAATATAAAATGAAAACGAAAATTTAGACCAGACACCCCTTAGGTAAAAAATGGACTAATCCAATATATAAGCATAGAAGAATCCACTGACAGGGTGCCCACGGACTCTGGAAAACAGGGAAAATGGTTCATAAAAATTCCCTGCAGGGAAAAATCAGGGAATTTGAAAATTTGCTAAAAATCAGGGAATTATCAGGGAATTTGGCAAAAATTGGAGAGAGAAAATCTTGACTACTTATAGCCTCTCTTGCTGACTTTATTTAAAAGCTGTGTTTATTCATGTTAGGAACATGTAGTAATTAAGCAATTTACAATGTCTATTAAGCTTAATGTTTATCCATATCTGATGGGTTAGTTAACATTATGAATCAGTGCCTACTCTGTTAACTAGTTGAAATGATCAGCTTCTTAACTGAAGAGAAAGGATAATGGAGTTAGTAACCATTGTCCTAGAACTCAAGTGTCAAAGTAGTCAGAGATTGTTATGCAGATGAAAAGTAAAAGTAATTGAATGTACCCTTTTCAGCCACAAAACCAAATCAGAGAATGATCAATATCAGCATCAGTAGTATTAGCATATCTAAATGAAACTATATACTTGGGAAATATTTTGCCCACTTTGAGGCGATTTTTCTACACAGAATTATGTTGGTTTTATACCTGTTTGGAATGCTGGAAACGCCCTCAGAACGCCACCAGAGACCATCTAGAAATTAAATTTTCTCGGGGGAGCATGCCCCCGAACCCCTCTAGTAAGACTATATTCACAAATATACCTGTGCTCCCCAGTCGCAAAATGCTTCCTACGGGCCTGCAACACATGTGATAAAATGCAATTAGTGCTGGATTTTTTAGACCTAGCTGTGAACACTGCTGCATGCAGTGCTTCTGTAGATGTGACATGTTACATTAGAAAAAGATAAATTTATACAAGGCATGGCAAAACTCAAAACGTAAGAGTAAAGAATAAGTGTGACTTTATGATGTTGAAGGTATGGCTATAAGGCATCTTACACAGTTGTATTTTAGCAGTGTAGGCCGCGAAAAAGATCAGGGAAAACTACCTTTCAGTCAGGGAAAAATCAGGGAATTATCAGGGAATTTCAATTTTGAATTTCTGTGGGCACCCTGAGTCTGAGGACAAATGGGTTAACACATTACTTCATAGATACACCTTCTATATGGCTTTAATTATTTCTACACTAAAGAAAGTAGTCCCAAATGTAGGAAGCCCTGATTGAAAAATTAAGGAAGCATTTCCAGTAAACTTTCAATTTGTAGCTTAAGCAGGTTGAAAGTAAAGCAAAATGCATCTGAAGACGCAATTATTGCTTCAGGCCTCAAGGTTATAAAGAGTTTAAGTTGAGTCTGAGATCATTCTCAAGCATTTGATTGGTCAGATTTGAGTTTTTATGAGCAAAACTCAAATCTGACTGTGAAAAGCTTGAGAATGTCTCAAACTCAAATGAAAGACTTTTTAAGCTTTGGACTCGGCCAAAGCTGCTACAGTTGAATGTGTTAATGTGTACATTGATTGTTTATTTTTCTTTCCAGAGTGATGAAATAGAAAAGATTTTATGTCATAAATTCATGAGGTTTATGATGATGAGAGCAGAGAACTTTGTTGTGCTGAGAAGAAAACCAGTTGAGGTATGATAACCTGTATAGATTTGATAAATAATATACAACTGATGTGGTTGGGACCAAACTTTATTTGGTCATGGTGATGTAAAAGGGATGGTGTGCAGCCAAATGTTGTTATATGTCACACAGACCCACTCATTTCTGGTAGGGGATCAGTGTCAAACCCAACAATTGTTTTATTGTGACTTCTCAAAACTCAATTCAAACTTGCAACTTTTGCTTAAGTACTGTCAGCAGCCAATGTTTGTTGACAGGGCAACGTTGACAAGGGAAGCAACTCCACTTTAACTGATGATTCAGACCAAGAATAGTTAACTCCCTAAGCTATCTGTGAGTAAGATAGGGCTCCAGTATACAGTACCGGGTTACAATCTCGGAGCTCGCAGAACAACCACTTTCAAAACACTCGAACAAAGTCTCAATAGCCTACCTGAAATTACATAAACCATTTTAATGCAACAATATAGTCCTGAACTGTAAAATTATTGCAAATAATCACATGCATACTCCAAATATTGGTACAATTTGACAAAAACCAATATTTGGCATGACCGCAAAAACAGGTGAAAAAGTGACTCATTTCAGCCCTACCCACACTATAGCAAGATTCCTTATGCCAGCTCATAGCCTATTTATGGCATGCTTTTCTGAAACTTCAATCAATATGCATATTAGGCAGGGGCTAAAACATACCAGGTTACCCAGAAACATTTTCACAAAATCTTACTGTGTTTGGTCTGCTCAAACTCAGCATACAGAGCTAGCCTCATTCTGCAAACACCCCGACTTTTAGTCCCTACCCTATACCATAGGAATAAAGTGTGGAGAGGTCATGACCTTTACATTGCACACTTGCTGAAAGTCACATTTTCACCATTTGACCTCATTTAGGGGTACAGTAGCTACTCTTATCTTCAAAATTGAGGTCAAAACTGATATTTTCATACTATTTGTAAATTTGACCATGGCCAATTCGAACATTTCCCCCCAGTACTGTATCCTGGCTCCTAGGGTTACTCCATAGCCTGTGTTTAGTTTTGAAGACAGGTGACAACTTAAAGCAGGTTGAAAGTAAAGCAGAATGTACCATAATGTGCACTCTGCTTTATTTCGAGCTTTCTTTAGACTACCATCTGCTAGAACATGGAAAATATTTCAAATGGCACATATCCATGCCTGTATAAATGGAGAATGGGAACTATTTTCTCAAGTGGAGGAATAATTTGTAAATTAAGTGCATAAAAATGAGCATCTATGGAGTAATGCTTGAAGTAAAGTAAAAGGCTCTTGAAGCTTACAAATTATTGGCAAAAAAGCATCTTTTTCTGTGTACACATTTCAAGAAATTAATTTAACTCTTGGGGATACTTTCTTACAATACTGATGATAAAGTTAGTTGTTTGTTTTATCTTATTGCTCCAGATACTAGTAGTTAATAGAAGTGAATATCAGCAAAAGTGATCTCAAATGATTATTTATTGAAGAAGACAGACATAGAAACATGTTTTAGAACATTTACATGTTCTTCATAGAATTACCTTTTCATGCTTCATTTATGTCCAGTGAAAGCGTTTCTTGCATCATGACAGGTAGATGCTTAACCGATTACTTCCTAGATACACATTTTTATGCATCAAATTTATTCCTGCAATGAATATGTACCTTTAGAAATGGTTTTTATATCCTAGCAGATGATAGCTTAAAGCAGGCGGATAGTAAGGCAGAATGCACCTTAAGGTACAGTATGCTTTACTTTTAATCTGCTTTAAGTGGTCATTTGTCTTCAAAACAAAGAGCAGGCTATGGCAAAAAGGGTTAAATGAGGTTGAAAGTAAAGCAAAAAACTCCAGAAGGAGCTTTCTGCTGTACGTTCTACCTGTTTTAAGCTAACACCTATCTAAAGCGTTGAAAAAAGAAGGGTTAAGTTGGCTCAAGCTACCATATTCAACTAGGAATACAAGTTAGTTAAAGAGTTGAGTGACTGCAGTTTAAATTGGCTGTATTTGTTTATTGTGTGTGTGGTTTTTTTCAGGGGTATGATATTAGCTTCCTGATCACCAATTTCCACACAGAACTGATGTTTAAACATAAGCTGGTAGATTTCATCATACACTTCATGGAGGAAATAGATAAAGAAATAAATGAGATGAAATTAGCAGTAAATTCTAGGGCCAGACTTAGTGCAGAAGAGTACTTGAAAAGATTTTAACAAAGACAGGTATGTTGCTGTGGTAGCTGGTGTACATAGTTTGGTATAGAAGTTGTAGCAGTTCAGGCTCCTATGTTATTAAGCTTTTGAGTTGAGTCTGAAGTCTTTCTCAAGCATTTGATTGGTCAGATTTGAGAACACACTCAGACTCAACTCAAATGCTTTATAACCTTGGACCCAGGGCTCCAGATAAGGGGAGTAAACCTTTATTTCTGCTTTAAATCTAATGGTGTTTCTACTCATTAGAATCATCTCAAAGAGATGATTCTAATGAGTAGAAACGCCAAAGGGTTTGTTGCTAAAAGGAGTGAGAAAATGTTGGATTTGTTCAGTTTACTCCCTGTTATCTGTAGCCTTGGCAGTTGATACCAGAATATTGTATTAATCTGTCCAGTTTTACATATTTGAACCCTGTGTCTACCAAAGCGGACATTGGCAAACAGTGTAGACCCTGATAAAATACTGCGTTACATGGCATCTGATCAGGGTCTGCACTGCATACCATATCATGAATTGTTCAGCAGCATGGACAAACTCTGCAGTACAGTGGAGAATCTGTTATTCTTTCCCGTTTAAACGCAAACGTATACAAACGCAAAGCACTAAAACGTAGAAAAGAACAACTTTTGGACAATTCTGATAATTCTTGTTTATCTTGGTGGCAAACAGTTTGGAGCCTGATCAGACGCCGGGTTACCCGGCGTCTGATCTGGCTCCAAACTGTTTGCACTGCAAATAATAGTTTTAGCGTAAACGCGTTTATTGGGAAAGAATAACAGATTCTCCACTGTATCTTTAGATCATCCATCTATATCTACAATGAAATTTTTCAGAAAGTATACAGGGAGAGTTCATTGCAATAGCCAGGCATAAATAGTTTAACCCTTTGAACCCTAGTCCCGCATATATGCGTCCTTTTCAAACAGTGTACATGTGAATAGTACGCTTGTCCCGTGCAAACAGTGAAGACCCAGATCAGAGGGCTCCAAAAGGAGCCCTCTGATCAGGGTCTTCACTGTTTGTCATAATGTCAAACATTTACAAAAACAACCCCTAAAGAGTCAGAAATGGACTAGACTAAAAAGGAAATTGGAATTGTCCATTTAAAGTGTCATGGAGGAAAGAGTTAATATTTTGCAGCCTAGTTGTAATACTTTATATTCCTTTGCCAACATTTTTTATCCAGCTGAGATGCAGAGTAACTCGGACTATTTACGAATTTTTGATTACAAAATATCCACAGAAATTGTAATATTGTTTGCAGTAAAAAGTCTTGGAATGAAGAATGTTACTGGACCAACAGTATTTGTACTTTATATTTTAATTCTGTTCTATTATACATAATAAGATGAGAGTTGTTTGCTAAAGATTGGTTTCTTAAACCCCATATTATCTGCTGAAAACTTGTTGTTTCCTTTTAGTTCTCAAATTTAGATTTTAGTCCTTTTGGCTGAAGAAGCATTGATGTGCATATTGTTTTGGTCTGTTTGTGCGTTCGTAATATGTTCATAACTTTAAAATTTGTCATAGCTTTAAAAATGTATGTAATAGCAATTTCATTGTTTGCTACGTTTATGGTGTATTCAACTCGAGAAGCCCTTGGGCAAATTAAATATTGGGTTATGTCAACAACAACAACAATGTTTATTTCATGATGTAGGCCACCGGTCCCTAATATTAGACCACTTAGGTAAAGTGCATTTAGACATCATGGTCATGTTAATTAGCATAATTTTAAATCCATTACTCCATAACAGGTTTTCTATATTTGAAGATAGGTGACCACTTAAAGCAGGTTGACAATAAAGCAGAATGTGCCTTAAGGCACATTCTGCTTTTCTTTCAGCCTTCTTTATAGGATAGGATATAAAGAAAACATTTCTTATGGTTCATATCCATAACTGTATAAAAAGTAACAATTTTCTTCAGTGTAGGAATGATTTAAAGGTGTTTTTATTGGGGGGAATAGGTTAACAAGCACCTGTTAGGTAACATATTTATGTGTTTTTTATTTTCAGATTCAATAGAGCAAGAAAGAGGCATACATCAATAGTCAAGATTTTGCCATATATGGTCATATCAGCGATCTAGTTAAAAGACATGACAGACAATGATGCAGTCCCAAGTGTATAGCGACGACAGGCCCCTGACATCACCATATATACATGGCAAATTTCCATAGTGCTTATCGGTCTAGATAAGGGAGTATTTTAAAATCTGAAGTCCTTAACCCATTACTCCATAGCCTGTTTCTAGTATTGATGATAATTGGCCACTTAAAGCAGGTTGAAACTAAAGCAGAATGCGCCTTAAGGCGAATTCTGCTTTACTTTCAGCCTGCTTTAAGCTACCATCTGCTAGAATATATAGAAATATTTCTTATGATACTTATTCATGACTGTATAAAGTGGAATTATTTTCTTCAGTGGAGGAATAATTTCAAGGCGTAAAAAAGGGTTATTGGATAATGGGTTAAGTCTCCACCAAGCCCTGATGTTGTGACTACTCATTAGAATAATTTGAGATGACTCTAATGAGTAGTGACAACACAGGTCAAATGGCAGTAAGGGAGAGAACTGTGAATGGTTTGTTTGCTGCCTACATCTGGAGGTCTAATAGTGCTATACAGTTTTCAAGAGTACAGTAAAATCTCTTTATTACGTCCAGTAAAAAAAGGCTAATTGGTTGTTACAAGACAGGTGACAGCTTAAAGCATCGAGCTTTCTGTTTTATTGCTACCTTGCTTTAGGCTCTCGCCTGTCCTAAACACCTAATAATAAACACATTTTAATGAATGTAAAAGAGGGGTTTTACCGTACCTGTTCAGTATGAATCACACTGGAGGCAGTAGAATTTGCCATCACTGGATTTGGAAGACAGTGTGGGGTCAAAATTAACAATGAACAGCAATTGAACCCATTACTCCATAGATACACATTTTAATGCCTTTGATTTATTCCTCCACTGAAGAAAATAGTTCCAATTTATATATACATGTATGTAGAAATGTGAACCATAAGAAATATTTTTATGTCCCCAGAGATTGTAGCTTAAAGCATGTGAAAGTCTTTATGGCACATTCTTCTTTACTTTCAACCTGCTTTAAGCTACCACCTGCTGGGATGTAGAAAGAATTTCTTAAAGTATATATTTATGACTGTATAAAGTGGAGGAATAAATTGTAGGTGTACCAAGGCATATTTGTGAAGTAATGGGTTAAAGGTTAATGAATTGTTGCTGAACAAAAGTGTGATCGTGTACAGGTTAAACAGTCTGGAAAAACAGTATATGTGTAGCCTATACTACAGGTAGCAGTGTACAGTGGAGAATCTGTTATTCTTCCCCGTTTAAACGCAAACGTACGCAAACGCAAAGCACTAAAACGTAGAAAAGAACAACTTTTGGACAATTCTGATAATTCTTGTTTATCTTGGTGGCAAACAGTTTGGAGCCTGATCAGACGCCGGGTTACCCGGCGTCTGATCTGGCTCCAAACTGTTTGCACTGCAAATAATAGTTTTAGCGTAAACGCGTTTATTGGGAAAGAATAACACATTCTCCACTGTAGCCTAAACAACAGGTAGCAGCTTAATGCAGGACAAGAGTTGTGCAGAAAGCTTCTATAGGAGCTTTCTGCATTACTTTACTCCTGTGTCAAGTGGTCACCTGTCATTAATAAAGATCACCTGTCGTCTTCATTCAGGGGTGGCTAAATAAAAGCTTGACTGTATATTAATGAAATATTAGTTTATTGTAATAATGGAAAATGCAGGACAGACAGAAGTGATGGATAAGTAAATGCTTCTGAAACATTCCCGACAACTTGCAATAACCGGACTACAGTTGAACTTCGATATCTTGAACTCTGATAACTCAAACTATCTGATATCTAGAGTTATGAATTACATTATTTCATTTTTCGGTTCAGTCAAACATACCCGTAGTTCAAAGTTAAAATGTGGCTAAGCCACGTTTTAACTTTAAACTACGGATATGTTCGACATAACCGAGTTCGAGATATCGAAGTTCGACTGTATGTAGATTTTACCAGTCTCGTATCTCCATATAAGGGGAGTAGCTCAGATGCTTTAAGTCCTTTGTATGAACTAACCCCTATGTTGTGACCACTCAATTAGAATCATCTCTATGGGACAGTTCTAATTGGTAGTCACAACATAGGGTTTTGTGACATAAGAGAAAGTGTTCGAGATTTTTAGTTTGCTCCCTCTTGTTTAGTGCCCTGTTATTCCTTAGTTTTGAAAACTGTAAACTTGAGCTACTTCATATTTGAAAAAAATCAAACGGCAGAAACATTTTTTCTAAGTGTACTTTTAACCTCCATACCCTCTGTCAAGGTAGTCAGACATTTGAAAGTATTGGTGAACCATACCCTTCAGTCTGCTGCTAGCAGTTATCTGTCAGGATATAAGAAATATATTCTTCACCTTTTTTGTCCAATGCAAACAGTGTAGACCCAGATCAGAGGGCTCCTAAAGGATCCTAAAGGAGCCCTCTGATCTAGGTCTGTACTGTTTGTCATTTTGTAATATAGTGCAGAAAACAATCATAAATAGTCACAAATGGACTAGACTTACATGGTAATTGAAGTTCCCCCTCATGGCATTAAAAATTCAGGAGTGAAAGTTAACAGATCATGATTTTATCACTCGGGTTAGTCGTTGATCATAACTGGAATATGGTGAATGCTTTCAGTAATAATAACTGTGTAAACCCACTGGTGAATCCAAACTTTATGCATGTATCTTATATGTTGGTGTCTTGTATATTTGTTGATATCCTGCTGAACAAACTTAGTTATCCAGGCAGATTGTTCACTTACACTATCCAGTTGTATTTAACCCATTTCCCCATAAATACGACTTTTTACGCCTTAAATTTATTCCTCCGCTGAAGTAGATAGTTGAAATTTATACATTCATAAACATATATGATTCAAAATAGTTCCTTAATTTTAGCTGATATTAGCTAAAAGCTGACTGAAAGTAAAGCAGAATGCGCCTTAAGGCGCATTCTGCTTTACTTTCAACCTGCTTTAAGTAGTCACCTATTTTCAAAAATAGGATCAGGCTATGGGGTAATGGGTTAAACAAAGTAGTCAAACTGGAATTTAGCCTCCATTTAATGAACAGGTATGAGAGCGATGATCATTGATGATATAAATAATGTAAAAAGCTTCCTATCTTCTGATGGCTCCGCATAAAGATGCCATGTGTCTTAACCCTTTCCCCTATAGCCCCTGTTTTCAATGTTAAAGACTAGCTGAAAGTAAAGTAGAAAGCTCCTAAAGGAGCTTTTGGCTTTACACTCAGACCGCTTTAAGCATCCACCTGTCGGGATGTAAGAACCAGTTCTTATAGGTCTTTAACAATGCATTGTTGAAACATGAGAAGGCATCTCTGTGGCGAAAAAAGTACAAGGGCTAAAAGCTGTATCTGTTGAAATAAGGGTTACAGAATTTCCAAACATGTTTAGAGTGATTGTTAACTCATTCACCCCTGAAACTTTTTAAAAGACATTTCAAATTACGTCTAGTCCATTTTTGACTATTAAGGGTTGATTTTAACAATATATTTCAAAATGGCAAACAGAGGGCTTCATAAGGAGCCATCTGATCAGGGTCTACACTGTTTGCATGGGACAAGTGTTATCGTCATATGTACACTGTTTGTAAATGACGAGTAAACTCGTTGCTACGGTTGAATTCGTTAAATGCAGGTTTGGATGACTAGAGTGAAGTTGGTTTAAATTGAAATATACACTGGAGACAAATGAAGAATGTTTTGTAATGAAAGGTACAGTAGAATCCCTCTACTACGACCACTAAAGAAGGCCAGTTGACTGTATGAAAGGCAGGAGAAGGCTTAAAATAAGATGAAAGTAAAACAAAGTTCTGAACTTCCTAAAGTTTTACCTTCCCCTTACTTTTGGCTTATTGGTTGTAATAGAGAGGTTTTACAGTATACTATTTTGTTCATTTAGTTCATATCTCCTGGGAGCATATATTATACTTTCATATTGAAGCTGTTTTAGCCGACTGGCATCATATTAAGTAGTATGCCCCTGATGGGCAGTATGGGCTCATATCGGTACTCTACTTAGAGCGATCATCCATTCTCCTGAACTGACGGTACTGAACCATGCTCGAGCAATTGGCACTTGCCTTATCACCATGAGTTACAAATCTTTTGAATTGTCTTGATTTTGGAGTTTTACTATACTACAGTCGAACTTTGATATCTCGAACTTGCTTACCTCAAACTATCCGATATTTCGATACATGAATTACATTACTTCATGCTTGGTTAAGTCGAACATACCCGTGTTTCAAAGTTAAAACGTGGCTTAGAAATACGGGTATGTTCGACATAACCGAGTTCGAGATATCGAAGTTCGACTGTATATGGAAGCTTATAGAAGACAAATGAATTCCATTAGAAAGCCATTAAATATCAAATTATGTGTGTTATTGATATATTGTATGATTAATTGGGATAGTTTAGAAGTATGGATTCTGTTGTTAAGCTATATAGTTACCTTGTATCTTAGTGATGAATGATCAACTTTTCACAAGTTTAAAATAAAAGTTGACAAAATTCAGAACTTCACATTGATAATTGTTTTACATGGAATAACGTTTCTTGGTACATACATTGTCAATACAGTAAAACCTCTTTATTATGGCCAATTAAAGGAAGGCTAATTGATTGTATAAAGACAGGTGACATAAAACAGAAAGCTCCTTTAGGAGTCACCTGCTGTGAACAGAAAGCTCCTTTAACCCATGGCCTGTTTCTAGAATTGAAAGTTATGTGGCCGCTTAAAGCAGGTTGAAAGTAAAGCAGAATGTGCCTTAAGGCACATTCTGCTTTATTTTCTTCTGCTTTAAGCCACCATTTGCTAGAATATAGAAAATATTTCTTATAATACAATATTCATAACTGACATGTATACATAGGAACTATTTTGTTCAACAGAGGAATACATTAAATACGCTTAAAGGCTTCTATGGGGGAAGGGTTAAGCAGTTACCTGCCTTAAACACCTTGTAATTTACACAATTTTGTTGTCATAATAGAGAGGTTTTACTGTTTTGTCAAAGTTGTTTTAAACAACCATTCATTAGACCATCCATAAACCATCTCTGCAGGTGGTTGCATAATGCAGGATAAGAACTATGCAAACACTTAAACTCTTAATTAAACAGTCACTTGTCTGAGAATTGACTGGTTGATTAATACAAGATTAAGGTCAATAAAGAAAACAGTTGTTAGTATGATAAAGATTTAAGAATAAAGATATTAAATGGATGAGTTAAGAATTTGTTGACAAGTTTTATGAAATCCATCAATTTAAGTATAGTTAAACTCGTTTGAAGTGATCTTTCACTGAAGATGCATGTTTATCTGTGAAAACAGTTAACTGTTTAATGCAGAACAAATGTAATGCAGAAAACTCTTAATTGGTGCTTTCTGCTTTTGTTATTGCTTTTAACTGCTTGGGTTACAAAGAACCTGTGGCTGTGTAACAAATTTGATCAGATGGAAATCAGATTGTTGATGAAGGTCAGGGCTCCAGATAAGAGTGCAGGGTACCAGATAAGAGCAGTATTGTCAAAAACTAAAATCTTTATTTCTGCTTTAAACCCAATGGTGTGACTACTCATTAGAATCGTCTCGAAGAGACGATTCTAATGAGTAGTCATACCATAGGATTTGGTGCTAGTATAAAAAATAAATCCTGGATTTATTCAATTTATTCCCTCTTATCTGGAGCCCTGAGAGTGTGTAAACTATTTTCATTGTTTTCTCCTTTATGCCTCCACCAAACCATATGTTGTGACTGCCCATAAGAATCCCCACAAATCTTGGTGGAGGCACATTGATTAGCATTTGAAACACAGTAAAACTTCTCTATTAAGACCACTAAAAAGAAGGCTAATTGACTGCATAAAAGACAGGTGACAGCAAAAAGCAAGGTGAACATGAAACAGAAAGCTCCTAATGGAGCTTTCTGTTTCACGCTCACCTTGCTTTAAGCAGTCACCTGCCTTACACACCTGATAATAAACTTTAATTAAGTGGTCCTAATAGAGAGGTTTTACTGTCTGTCTGTCTCAATGGATATGTGTAGAGGTTGACTTGATTGATACTTGAACAAATCCAAACATGCCGATGCTGTTTGTTTAGTTGCATAAAGTTGACTACATTATTTTGCTAAGAAATACTTGTAGCCTGATTGTTACCCACCAATGTGTTGTAGATGTACATTCAGGGCCTCCAGATAAAGGGAGTATTTCAATAAATAAAATTTCTGCATTAAACCCTACAGTGTCATTACTCATTAGAATCGTCTCTTCGAGACAATTCTAATGAGTAGTGACACCATAGGATTTGGTGGTGAAATGAGTGAGTAAATGTTGATTTTAGTTTACTCCCTCTTATCTTATCATTGAATAATTGAAATTTGGTCAGAGTATATAATTTCTTTATAATCTATTACCCAATAGTACACCTTTTTATACCTATAATTTTTTCCTCCACTGAGTTTTATTTCATACAGTCATGAATATATACAATAAAAAGTGTTTTCTGTGTCTTAGCAGATGTTAGCTTAAAACTGACTGAAAGTAAAGTAAAGAGCTCCTTAAGGATAAGTCTGCTTTATTTTCAGACTGATTTAAGCAACTATTTGTATTAAATACTGAAAGCAAGCAGGGTGTGCCTGTGTGGGTTGGAGATGGATATTGTGTAACAAATTGTTAATCTCCTATCAATTAATTTTTTATGAAACAACATTTAGCCCTTGCCATAATAGATAAATGAGCCATATATCCCGACATTGGGCTGCTAAAAGCAGGCTGACAGTTCAGCAGAAAGCTCCTTCTGGAGCTTTCTGCTGTACTGTTAGTCTGCTTTAAGCAAACACCTCTAGTGAACATTTTAACATCAATGTAAAACATAGGATTTTTTTTACCTTCTGAAGTGTGCCCTTTCACTGTCTCTACAAGTGAAGAAAACAGAACTATATTTCTTTATTAATAGGTTTTTTAAGACAAACGTGTAAAGTGAGAGAAAATTCCATAAAGTGATAGGTCATGGTAAACAACTTCAGATGAGTTTAATGTTGATGAGTTTATAGAAACAATCTGTTGATTCTTAGTGACTCATACGTGTTCTTTTCAACCAGTATACTTGAGAATAGTACACCTGTCCTATGGAAACGGTCTAGACCCCATTTAGAGGGCTTTGAAGGAGCAATTTGGTCATTGTCTACACTGTTTGCCATTAAGTCTGTAATATAAAAAATAACCCTTAATGATCAAAAATAGACTAGACTCCGTGACTCGAGGCAATTTATTGAGCGATTAAAATGTAGTTCTGCTATATCCAAAACATCCATGTACATCATTGGTATGCTTCTGAAAGGATTGATTTAACATACAATCCTAGCAATGAGTATACTCCTCATTATCAAATACTGTACCTGTGAAGAATACACTTGTCCCATGCAAACTGTGTAGACCCTGATCAGGGTCTGCACGGTTTCTCATTTGCACAATATTGTTAAATCAAACCCTAAACATGCTATGTAGGAGTTTATGATACCTGTCAAATAGAAAGGATCCAGATAAAACACTCTTCAGTAAACCATTGCCTCAGTTGTATGGATCCAAACTATCTTATTTATTGATCATGTTTCATAAACTTAATTGTTGATAAATTTACTCTGATGATACACCTGGCCCTTGGATATAAAGCAGTTGAGATGAGTCGGAGATTGTTCTCAAGCTTTTGATTGGTCATATTTGAGCAGAATGCTCAAATCTGATCAATGAAAAGCTTGAGAATGATCTCAAGACTCATCTAAAACCTCTTTATAACCATAGACCTTGAAAGAAATAAACTTAAAGACCTGGGCCCATGCATATAAAGTGTTTGCGTAGAGTCTGAAGTTTTTCTCAAGCTTTTGATTGCACCATATTTGAGCATATGCTCAAATCTGACCAATCAAAAGCTTGAGAACAATCTCATACTCTACTCAAAAGCTTTATAAGCATATGGCCTGAAAGAGATAAACTTACTATATCTATGAGAATTGTTGAAGAGGAAACGTTTTGCAAGCTGAATCCACCTAGCATGCTCAATGTTGTGTGGGAGAGGGGATATACATGATAGCCCTTTGTGGTGTGAAATATGCTGTACTAATATGTATATTATCTGACAAATATTTTAATGCTAAAGCTGTAAAGATTTCGCTTAAATAATACAATGTATATGAATATCACTATGCATATAATTAAATGTTTCTTTTTTTAAAACCGTCTGTTGTTATTTTCTGTTTTATCCAATGCCATTTGGGTAGTTTGTGCATAGGCTCAGAGGAATACAGTGAAACATCTATTACGACCACTAAAACTGGACTTATTTATTTCATAAAATACAGGTGACAGCATAAAGCAAGGTGAACGTAAAACAGAAAGCTCATAAAGGAGCTTTCTGTTTTATAATCACCTTGCTTTAAGCAGTTACCTGCCTCAAACACCTACTAATTGACATAGTTTAGTGGTCGTAGTACATGTAGATGTTTCACTGTATATGAGTAGGCCATGAGAACATCATATCATTCTCCTGGGCTCTAAGTGACCATCTGTGCCCATGGACCATAAAACACCATTCATTACCAGATCATTCCTCGTTAATTCTCATAAGTCATGTCAGCTCCTTGAACAACTGAAAATTGGCTGCTTTAGTCTGATCAGCTCTCTAACTAAAACAGATTTCATCCAACCTTTTACTACAAACGTGCTGCAAATATTTATAGTGTAAAATCTTAGCCAAGTTTGACAAACTACTAAGTTACACAGGGCATGTCAGGATTATGCCCACTGGTATACTCAAACTTCACCATTTTGACCTTGTTTAACTTCTAACAGAAACAACTTGGATACAGCCTGTCAGGATTATAGATCATGGACTCTAAATTGTTCAGACTCTATATTTATATCCCCACAGAGTTTGAGGGGGGTATACTGGAATCTGCCTGTTGTCTGCAAAATCTTGTACTTTCAACTCCTCCTTCAGTTTCAACCTGATTCATTTGATACTTGGCATAAATGTTACTCAGGTGTAGTAGATGTGCAAGACACAAATTTCAGGTCTCTGTGACCTTTGGCCTTGAAATTGGCAGGCAAAATATTGTACTTTGAACTCCTCCTTCACTTTCAAATTGATTCACTTGATACTTGGCATAACTGTTACTCAGGAGTAGTAGATGTGAAAGACACAAATTTCTCTGTGACATTGACCTTGACCTTTGGTCTTGAAATTGGCAGGCAAAATCTTGTACTTTGAACTCCTCCTTCAATTTCAACCTGATTCACTTGAAACTTGGCTTAAATGTTACTCAGGAGTAGTATATGTGCAAGACACAAATTTCAGGTCTCTGTGACCTTGACCTTGCCTTTGTCTTTATTGGCAGCCAAATCTTGAACTTTGAACTCCTCCCTCACTTTCAACCTGAAGCACTTGATACTTGGCATAAATGTTACTCAGGAGTAGTAGATGTGTAAAACACAAATTTCAGGTCTCTGTGACCTTGATCTTGACCTTTGGTCTTGAAATTGGCAGGCAAAATCTTGTACTTTGAACTCATACTTCACTTTCAACCTGATCCACTTGATACTTGGCATACATGTTACTCAGGAGTAGTAGATGTGCAAGACACACATTTCAAATATCTGGTGACCTTTACCTTTTGGCATTGAATTTTGGTCTTAAAATTGACAGGCAAAATATTGTACAGCGAACTCCTCCTTCACTTTCTACCTGATTTACTTGATACTTGGCATAAATGTTACTCAGGAGTAGTAGATGTGCAAACCTTGTGTGTGGATATATCTTGGGATTGCAAAGTGTCACATACCTTTTTGAGATCACTTTGATCTTGAAATTGACCTCTGACCTTGGTTATGAAAAAAAAAATTGCCCAGAGCATATCTCTTTTACCCTATCATCCACGATTACCAAAGCTGGTGTGTTATTATATGTTGGGATATACCATTTTTCAGTCATTTTGCTGACGCCTTTGACCTTATTGTAAAACCTTATTGAAAACGTCTGCAGAGTGTGACAGAGTGCTGTATAGTGGGGGTATTTATCACCTTTAGTGATAGCTGTTCTAGGGTAACATTGTTAGCTCAAGGTGGAGGTGACAATTGAAGGTCAATAGTTTGAACCTCTGAATGCATGTCTCACCTACCTCTTGCAGGCTTTTTATTAAACTTTATTCATATGTTTGCCACAGCAGCTATTGTTCGATTTTCTGGCCTGTCGGAGTTGTTTTTAGAACAGAATAGTTCATAATGGTGAATAGATAACAGGGTAACATCGGATCTATATAGTCGTACACTTTCCAACTTGAGATAACATGACCCTCGTGCAGCACGAGACCCTTGCGCTAACTTTACTGATATTTTATTCTTTCCCAACAAACGTATTTATATACTAAAACTATTATTTCCATTGCAAACAGGTTGGAGCCAGATCAGACGCCGGGTTACCCGGCGTCTGATCAGGCTCCAACCTGTTTGCTTCTCAGATTAAAAATATAGTTAAAATTTCTAAAAGTATATTTCCACAGTTTAGAGTATTGCGTTTGCGTTTAAACGGGAAAGAATACTTAAGGTATCCTCTACTGTACATTGCGCACAAAATTTACAGCTATCCGTATCATTAACCGTATGTAGAGAAAACTCATCCCTTTGAAAGATTTAGAATGTTCCAATCTAAAAATAACTCCGACAGGTCAGAAGAAAACACTAATAATTTGTGCAGTTTTTCCTCTGCTGCCCTATCCTCCTGGCAACATTACAGGTAAACCTCTCTTTTACGACCGCCTCTTTATAAGTTAACAACTACTTCTCTATTACAGCCGCTAAATTGTTTTAATTATTAGGTGTTTACGACGGGTGACTGCTTAAAGACATTTCCTGACCTAAATTTGGTGATAACACCTTGTCAGAGAGTTCCCTTGCAAAAATCATGCTTTTTGTGGATATCTGTACTACTGTGAATCATTGAAGCGTCTCATGTGAGGCCCGACGTTTATATTTGATAGTTTGGTCAGTTATATTTGATAGTTTGGTTAGAAATAACCATTGATCAACCTCTTGAGTATGAGTATGTCTGGGCCTCACTAGACAAAATGCTGCATGTTTTTCAGTTACTTCCACGCCTATCGAGAAAAAATGCGGGGGTCCATCAAAGGACTGAGGAAATTTCTTTAAAGCAAGGTGGCAGTAAAACAAAGCTATTTGAACTTGCTGTTTACTGTCCCATTGCTTTAAGCTGTCGCCTGTACAATCAAGCCTCGGTTAAGTGGTCGTAATAGTGAGATTTTACTGTACTCATGGAGGAATTATATTCCTCCATGCTGTACTTTAAAGAACACTTTCTTACAAATGTTGTAGTTTTCCCTTGAAGGCGACCATCATTTAACTTAACAGTCAGTGCCATGCTTAAACCTTGTTCACTGTCTGTCTGTATATTTAGATGTTTTAACAATTTAAATGAGGAAACATAGTAGTTGGGATCCAGATCATATTAAGGATCCCGATCAGACACCGAGTAGCCAGGCGTCTAACAGGAAACTAAATTGCAGATGTCAGTGAGTTTAAGGTGCACATCGGTCCATAGAACTTTAATCAAACCAATAGTTTTACAATATTTGAGTTTACAGGTGAAGTGTGTTTTAAAATTCAAACTTAAAACTTCAACGCGTAGTGTTAAGTAGTCTGTCACAATACTTAATGTACTAGAGATGACTTACTTGTTTAACCTTCTCCCGAATGCTTTGTGATTGCCTTGTGTAAAATGTGCCGTTTGCTTCAATTTTTTTAAAGTTTATTCGAAGGCGTTTCCAAATGTATCACCAGTGTGTCGGTTTGGATTACAAATCTCCACACGACCTACTCAACGATGGCATCTCGTAATTTTCAAATTAGATGTAGATCTAGTTTATTTTGTTTCAAAGCTCAATTTGAGGCAACATTACTGATTTTATTATCGAAATGATTGCCAAACAGTTTTGATTCTGGCCAGACGCCGCGATGCGCGGCGTCTTACCCGAATCCAAACTGTTTGCAAAATATGTACTATAGTCACCGGCTAATCCTATTCAACGACATGCGTCCAAGCAATTAATTATGCAACTTGAACCAAATACCAAACGCCAAGTTTACATTTTAAAAATTTGAAGTTTACATTGGGGGTTCAATATAAACGTATACATTATATCACGAAACAACATTAACCATTTCATTCAATAGAGAATTATAAGAGACTATTATGTGTATTCATCACAGCGAGCTTTCTCTCGAGATTCATGTTTCTTATTTTGAGGTATTAAACAAAATATAAATGTTGAACAATGTAAGTTTGATATCATAACTAAAATCTGAATATCAAAACTGCCTAAATTTGTTAAAGTAAGCAATGTTTATTGAGATAACTATTGTTACTTTTGATCGCATTGCCGAATAATTGGTAAAAAAAAATCATATATGAGCCACAGTAATGTAAACATACAATGTAGACCTTGGTCAGAGAGCGTCGACAGAAACCCTCTGATCAGAGTTTACACTATTTGCATAAGGCAATTTTACTCTCCAATGTTTATACTAGTCACGTGGGTTAAATGAGTAAAACAATGAAGCAGATTAGTAAGTTCTCACTCAACTTGATGTAAGCAATTTGCGTAAAATAATTAACTAGGAGAACATCTCATGACACTGAATTGATACTACAATCTAATCAAATACACACTACATGTAGTTTCTATATAGAGCTATATGTACATTAAAACCTCTCTATTACGACCACTAAAATGAAGGCTTGTATAGGCTACAGAAAAGACAGGTGACAGCTTGAAGCAAGGTGAACGTAGGTCTAAAACAGAAAGCTCCTATGCTAAAGGAGAGCTTTCTGTTTTACGTTCACCTTGCTTTAATCAGTCATCTGTGATAATGATAATTAACGCAATTAAGTGGCCGTAATAGAGAGAGTTTACTTTCACAATTCGCCGCTATGTGTGACTTAGGCCGAGTCTGCAAACAGTTTAGATCCAGCACAGACATTGCGTAACGCGGCGTCTGATCAGGATTCAAACTGTGTCTTCGGTCATTTTGCACAAACTCTAGCCTTGAAACAAAATACATACCACGCTATTGAAGTGACGTCCGGTCAGTGTCTACACTGTTTGCTTATGTCCCATATATTGGATCGTTGGCACAATTGGGTCGACCACTGTCGTGCTATATGCTAAGGTCCCGGGGACCGTCTTACGAAACGTCGCACGACAAAAATGGTCGTAAATCAAAACATTAAAATACGTTTTATTTCTGATTTCTTCATCTAATCTTGTCTTGTGACATCTCGTTGGAATCGTCTTGAAAAGACGATTCCAACGAGATGTCACAGGACATGATTAGATGGAGAAATAAATAAAAATTTATAATTTTATAATTTGTCTTACGACAACATTTATCGTACAAATTTTATATGAAACGGGTCCCTGATATTACGACCATTATTTAAGACATATATATAGTCGAACCAAGATACATGTAGCTCTAACTTAGCCACCTTTTAATTTTTAAAGGAGGACATGATCGATTTCATCGAACCAGAGTAGTCGACATTCAATCTAAGAAATATGGATTAGAATTCGACCTAAGCTAGGTCGAAATATAGATGTTAAGATTGTATACTGTTATGTGGATTACAGATGGAATTAAAGCCCAAATACCTCAAACGATTTTTCTAATCCACCATTATTACCTGATAGGGGGGGTCATTTTGTTTGCCAACACATCAAGCACAGTACATATAATAGGCTGACAAAGTAATTCAAATCTCATGTTGAAAAATAGCAAAAGAAACTCATTAATTGACGAATATGCAGCTAAGAAATGTACAATAATAATGCAGAAACCCCCCTAACAGTTTTTTCGTTTACATGTATTTCATCGTGCTTTTTTAAAACTGATTAAAGTTACTGACGCCTGGAAATTGTAATCCAGTTTTCATTTAATTTTTAGGTTTATATATATATATATATAAGCTAACGACATCCTAAAACAGTGTACAGCCCAAAGAAACTCTGATAAAGGTTTACACTATTGCCTTTGCGCGTTTATTGTTAATCAAATTTACTGTTGGAAATTGACACGCGGATGCGTCACCAGGGTTCAATGAGCTATGCACGTGACAATCCTTCTTTTTTTTTTTTTAAAGAAATTTGCAGGCTGCGGGCGAATTTGTGAAAAACTGTTGCAAATAATTTGGATCCAGATCAGACGCCGAGAAACTCTACGTCTGATTTGGATCCAAACTGTTTGGCACTCTGATAATAAATTCTGCAAGAAATATATTTGAATCAAAGTTGAGCTTTTTTTGCAGAAGACTAATCACGCAGACGACAAATTCATAGTGCGTGGAAGGTACGTGGTGTCGTAATAGAACAGCACAAAATAGAATCTTTATTTCAACTTTTACATAAGCGTACGTCGTTTATACAATCATTGTACGTGATTAGAACGTGTTTTCTTATACTTGACACATATGTGTGACGGACTATAAACGAAGTTACTAAAATGTAAGTCAAAACCTGTATATAGCGTCAACTCAGAATAATATAGATATAAGGCTTATATAAGATGGCAGCTTAACACAGGACAAAAGTAATACAAAAACTCCTAAAAGACCTTTTAACATTTAACTTTTTTTTTAATCCTGGTACAGTTACTAGTATTTGCCTCTATTTATCGACCTGTCTTTATCTAATGTTAACTGTACAGTGATTTTACAGTTTATTGTATTAAACGTTTCATCGCCATATACGACAAAAGACGATTTCGCAAACAGTTTGGATCCTGATCGGACGCCGCGTAACGCGGCGTCTGATCAGGATCCAATCTGTTTGAAACTTGTTTCGATACTTTTTCAATCAAAATGCCTTGAATATAACTTTGAAAACTACTGCAGAAAATCTTTTTTAATGCAGATAGTATTATGGGAATGAAGGTCTTAAAGCAGACGATAAATTTGGTCGTGTAAAATTTAATGTTGGATTCAAGTAGACTGAAGAGATGGATAACTACTCATTAATTGCCAACCGAAATCATGATTTACAAGCTAGTATATTCAAATATGAAATATAACATGGTTTATTTCTATTTAACGCCTTATGAAATAAAAACTTAACTTAAAACTTTATATAAGTATATACTTAACATAGTTTACACCATGTACAGAAAATTGGGTTCAACGACAATCAACTGTGTAGGTAAATACAGTAAAACCTATATATTAGGGCCACTCAATTGGGTAAATTGTCATAGGCTTAACCCTTTGCCTGCTGGTCGCGACTTTGCTGATTTTTGCAAACAGTTTGGATCCAGATCAGACGCCGCGTAACGCGGCGTCTGATCTGGAACCAAACTGTTTGACACTCGTTTTTATGTTTCTTTACTTTGCAAATTTTGCAGACGACAATTTCGAAGCAGACGATTTTACCGCAGGAAAAAAGGTTAATACAGGTGACTGTTCAAAGCAAGCTGACAGTAAAACAGAAAGTTCATTTAGGAACTTTCTATTTACTGTCACCCTGTTTTAAGCTGTAACATGTCGATTCTAAAATCAATTAGCTTTCTTTTTAATAGTCGTGATAGAGAGCTTTTACTGTACGTTATTTTAATCTGTAAGCTACATGCGAATTTGGTATAGATTCTCTATCTTTTGCACACAGTTTGGATCTAGGTTAGAGACCGAGTAGCTTGACGCATCAGTTGGATCCAAACTAATTGGCACTCCTTTGATATTTTCTAAAACACACCTTTAAATAAACGACGAGAATTGTTGCAGGCGACAAGTTTGTTGCAGACGAAAATTACATACTGCATGCGTTAAAGGTTAGACAGGTGTTATCCTAATGCATGGAACAGCAGAGAGCTCCTTTCGTAGTATATGCACTATTATCTTTCTTAACCCCTTACCCCATAAATACGCATTTTACGTCTTTTATTTATTCCTCCACTGAAGAAATTAATTCCACTTTATACAGTAATGAATAAGTACCATAAGAAATATTTTCTATTTCCCAGCAGATTATAGCTGTAAGCAGGCTGAAAGTAAAGCAGAATGCGCCTTAAGGCGCAATGTGCTTTACTTTCAATCTGCTTTAAGTGGTCACATCACTCACATGTCTTGAAAACCAGAACTAGGCTATGAGGTAAAGGGTTGTGTAGGAACGTGTCTTGGTACGGTATGTATCCATGTTTCATGTAGCATGTTATTTATCAATTTGTGCCTAGCGTCCCATGAAAGGACATGGGCAAACAGTGTCAACTCTGATCAGACATCGCATTATGCGGCGTCTGATCAGTCTTCGTTATTTGCAAACAAAAATAGCTATCAAAACTAAAAGGAAAATAAAAAAAAAAAGATCAGGCACCCCTTAACCCTTTACCCAATAACCCGTATATAACATTAAATACAGGTGATCACTTAAAGCAGGTTGAAAGTAAAGCAGAATGTGCCTTAAGGCACATTCTGCTTTACTTTCAGCCTGCTTTAAACAACCTCCTGTTAGGCTATATAAAATATTTGTTATGGTAATTGTTCATGAGGATATAAACTGGGACTATTTTCTTCAGCGGAAGAATACATTAGATACGCTAAAAGTCGCTTCTATGAGGTAAAGGGTTAAATGAAACAAGAACTTATCCAATATATCAGCATGAAAGAATCCACACGGCATAAAAGGGTTTTAGTGTCGTCTGCAGAAGTTACTGTCTGCAACAGTTCCAAGACGCATGGAATATTTGCATTTTGCTTTCAGAAAATATTATACTTTAGTGGCTAACAGTTTGGATCCAGATGAGACGACGAGTTACTTTTACAACACTCGTCATTATTGTGTTGTATGTGTTACTGTGGTGATTTCTGTGTTGTGCGGTTGTTTTGTGAAGATGAAATGTGTTCTTAATATATACATACCCAATGCTTTCTGCATGCTTAAGCCATATAGAAATGAGTTCCTAAGATTGATATCTAACACAGGATTCATTATGTAAATATCAAATAATGCTCAGAAACACTATCGTGAATTAGACGTATTTATAAATGCGTTTGCCGTTGCATTCATGTGTGCCTCAAATGGTGCATCATGTTAATGTACAATTTTCATAATCTTTGAGGTTATATGTCAACTTTATTGTCATGTATATTTGTTGTATACAGTGGAGAAAACGTTTTTCTTTCCCAATAAACGCGTTTACGCTAAAACTATTATTTGCAGTGCAAAAAGTTTGAAGCCAGATCAAACGCCGGGTAACCCGGCGTCTGATCAGGCTCCAAACTGTTTGCCACCAAGATAAACATGAAATATCAGAATTGTCCAAAAGTTGTTCTTTTCTACGTTTTAGTGCTTTGCGTTTGCGTACGTTTGCGTTTAAACGGGAAAGAATAACAGATTCCACTGTATATCTAGTGTTGGTCGTTGTGCTTGTACTCGTGACAGTTTATTTTCTGTTTCTGTTTAATTTGCATACAAGTACAATTTGAATGCCCTCCTTATCTGGGGATAATAAAACTTAGTATTACATGTATTATTATTGTTGTTGTTCCAATACTAGACGGCGACCCATACTTTTGGCAAGTTCACTGCCCTTTTATATATTGTCCCAATAAAAAATAATTTTGCCAAAAACAGACCCCGTGACTTGTCATCATCTTCTCTACATCACCGCAAACCTACAGTGGAGAATCTGTTATTCTTTCCCAATAAACGCGTTTACGCTAAAACTATTATTTGCAGTGCAAACAGTTTGGAGCCAGATCAGACGCCGGGTTACCCGGCGTCTGATCTGGCTCCAAACTGTTTGCCACCAAGATAAACATGAATTATCAGAATTGTCCAAAAGTTGTTCTTTTCTACGTTTTAGTGCTTTGCGTTTGCGTACGTTTGCGTTTAAACGGGAAAGAATAACAGATTCTCCACTGTACGTTACAGTGGTGGATCTAACCTAAAAACAGAACACGACTTTTGACACCTACTAATTAAGTATTACTTTTCTTAATCTATTGTAAGAAAATTGAAAGTAGAAGACTGACAAATATCATTGGCCCGAAAGTGATATTTAAATTGATGTCAGGTGCCAGTGCGTAAACGATGTTTGGGGGGAAATGATAATCTTTAAGCATGAGCTGATTGGGAAAAGGGCATCATTGGGATCAACTCAACACAGTGCAAATGCTTAGATCATTAAACCACCATTAATTTATTCCATTACCCGACAGTACGTGTCTAGTTTTGAAGATATGTAACCAATTGAAGCAGGTTGAAATTGAAATGAAAATTTAGGCCAGGTACCCTTTAGGCTATATAAAATAATGAAAAGATCAAATATATAAGCATGGAGGAATCCTCTGGGCGCAAATTGGTTAAAGAGAAACTAGATTGTCCTGCGTCATCTCGCACCGCCTTGCAGCCATGGTCCTAGATCCACCCTTGGGTTAAGTATGAAGTCTTCCATCTTAACCAACTGCATAATGCGTACAGATGTACAGGAGTATGGTTCACTTTCTCTCCAGCGCTATAGTAGTGGCCCTTGTCGGGTATGCCACCTGTCAGGGTGGACCGAGAGGAGAACTGAGTGACCAATGGTTGTTAAAGACCTCAGGAAGATCTCTGTCTCTCAGAGATCTAGTAGGGAGATATGGGTTCCAGGTGAAAGTTCAGGTAAATCTAAGATAGTAAAGTCAAAGGACAAAGTTCACGAAGCCTCCTTTTTGGCCCTGTAAAAACATATTTCAAAAATTACTTTTTTATCTTTAGTTCCTTTTTATTTGTCAATTCCAGATATCAATAAGTCATATTACATTTTTGTTTACACAAAACTCAACCCAAATTCAATTTTTCACAATTTTATATAAATGAACCGTAAGTAGACCAAAAAGGCAAATACAAGCATGCATGTATTTTTTTTTTTTTATACAATTCACGTTATAAATCAGAGAATTAAACAATGAAGGCACTAATGCGACACAAATATATTTTAAGTACACAATGCAATGTAATAAATTAATTTGAAGTAACACATCATCATTTTAAGTGTCGCATTTGTGCATTCATTGTTTATTTCTAGGATTTTTACCGTGAGTTCTACCAAATATCTACTATTTTTCCTTTTTTGGCCTAATGGTTAATTTACCAGAAACCATGAAATTGTCAAAATTGACTTTGGATTGAGTTTTGTCTAGAATATGATGTATAAATAGATCGATCAGAAATTGACAAATACACAGAAAGTAAAGATAAAAAAAACTTTTGGAAACTTTCATTTTACAGGGGCAAAACGGAGGCTTCGTGAGCCTTGTCCTTTGTTGTCACTGTTTTTTGTGTCAAATGTAACCTATTCACGGTGTATAAACCTGTACGTGTTGTTTGAGCTCCGTACTGGTAGCTGCTGAGCACTGAATCGAGAAATGTCACAATGGCGGACTTGCGAGACCGCTAAGGGGTGAGTAAATCCCATTCTGCAGACATTCAAACATTGATTTCAATGCTGAACCTATGACATACCTGTTTAGATATGTTACAGGTGTGAAAGTTTCAACGTATTGAGTTGGTGTCTTGAATTTATCTTGTTGAATTTTCTCGGATACTGGCGAAGGCTCACCGTGTTTTCGATAGCGTTGTCATAAAGACCCAGTAGTTTTTGCCATTTAAACGACAGTTTCTACATCTTAAACAACACATTTTATTATCAAAATATAATTTATATCTACTGATACGATTCTATGGAAATGATATATTTGAATGTGCAGTTTAAACGCCAGAAATCATGTAAACAATGCGAAGCAAATTGTACGGTCAGCTCTAGAGGAAATGTATCATCAGCTGTAAAAATGAATGAAAACGTTTGTACGGTCAGCTCAAGAGCGTTTTCTTTCTTTTATGCGAAGCTAGATTTAGCTGTTATTACTGCGACCAAGTTTTCGACGTTTTCTCTGCAGCCGTCAGTCACCGTGCCAAGAACCATAAAGCAAAAGCTCTTTAGGTAAAAATACTTAATTTGGAACATTACCAGGGCAAACAATACACAAAAAACTGCTAAATTAATCCATCTGAGTTCGAAAAAAAACCCCAAAAGTGATTCCAAACAACCAAACAGTAACAGTAAAAGTTTCAAGAAAACCATAAATAACACCAAGTCCAGTAAAATACAAAAAAGAATAAAGCTCCACGTCACCCAAATAGCACTTGATTTCTTGGCTGCAGACAATTACGGAGATGGTGATAAAGAAGAAGAACTTTCGAAACTTAGTTTGCAAACACCCACAGGCAAATTACTCGGAACAGGAGAGTCATGGAGAAGTAAGAAAGGATAGTAGTACGACTAAAACATTACTTGACTTGTTGCCAATGGTTGTAGAGAACTGTTTCAACATATACGAGTGCAGGCATCTAGAAAATAGTCATCCGTCTTTTTTTGAAAATTAAAAACTAAAACAAAATTTAAGAATTATGATAATACTAACAAACGCCAAACTGCGCTTTTTAGTACAGAAGTCCAATAAAGGACAATAACTTTGTACTTTTTGGAACCACTCGTATGAAAAATATGACACCCACATATCTATTTAATAATTAATCACCTTCACCTATCCCGTAGTCATGTCGGACCGTTGGGGCACCATATATTTCTTGACAACCAGCTTTCTCCATTCCCCTCTGTTTTCTGCCATCCGCACCCTTTCCTTTAGACTTAAATCTGTCCACTCTGTTATGTTATCTTTCCATCGCTTGCTCTGTCTGCCTCTCCTTCTTCCTCCCTGAATTGTGCCTGGTAATATTGTCTTTGAAAGCCCTGTTGATCTCGTCATATACCCGTACCATCTCATTTTACGTTGCTTGACATTTTTTAATAAATCTTCGAGAGGTCCAATGGCTTCTTTGATCCTGTTTCCAACTACTTCATTTGAGATGTGTTCTTTGTATCATATACAAAGTGTTTTTTGAAACACCTCCCTAACGAACTAATTATTCGCTCCAAGTCTTCATTCAAGGTCCAAGTCTCGCTGGCATATAGGAATATGGACATGACAAGTGAACGCATCAACCTTATTTTCGAGCTGAGGCTTATATTTCGATCATTCCATATTAATATTACTTTGCGAGTGCTGCTGTGGTCTGAGCGGCTCTTGCAAGTATCTCGGATTTCGACCCCTTGTCAGAAACTGTCGCACCCATGCAGGTACTTAAAACTATCTACGCAATCAAGCTTCATTCCATTGACCATGATTTCAGTGCTGATACCAATGATGTTGTTGGTCAGCAGTTTTGTCTTTTTTGCGCTGATTTGTTGCCAAATTCGGTAGATGTCTTGTAAAGGCTTTCAACTAGATTGGATAGCTCCTCTTCCTCCCCTGCTATACCATCTATGTCATCTGCAAAGCGCAAGTTCGTGATTGTCCTCCCACCGATGCTAACCGTTCCGTCGTGGTATGCCAAAGCATCCGACATAATTCTCTCTAGGAATATGCTGAAGAGTGTTGGGGGAGAGTAACCAACCCTGTCTCACCCCCACTATTATGTAAAGTTTGACGTCAATCGGTAAAGAAATGTAAAAGAAGTTGCATCAAAAATATGTGTCAAGGGCAGACCGATGAACGAATTAACCAACAAACTGGCTCCTCTACCCTTCTAGAAGTTCGTTTATTGGGCATTAAACCGAGATAATTGCAGTATACATAACATATCTCAATTTCAAAATTGAGAGCTTCTGTATAGCAGAAGTTATCCACCGGAAAAGAAAGTGATGCACTGGGGAATGACTGAATGGTATTGATGCATTTCAGTAAATTATGTGCACGACACTTTTAATGATAAAACTTTTCATAAATGAAAATTAATCCTGAACAATGTCAGTCAAACATTGGTTTTATGCAGAACAATAGAAACTGTTTTAAAGGGGGATAACTCTCAAAATATTAACTCAAAGTTATTAACATTGTACAAGGCACTTTCATTCACCAGTCGCTTTCCATTAATATAGGTATATTTTATATATGGCTATTCAAACTCTGACAAGAATGGATGGGTCCAAGGATTTTTAAATTATCTTAGATTTACAGTGATTAATTCAGCTGCGAGTTCCGAGACCTATACTCATTAAAATTGCCAAAGACTCACTTGTCAAGACTCATAACAGTTTGGCCATTATATAATATTTAAATCTGAAAAACTAAATGTTTTGCCCAAGGGACTCATAGTTTACAAATTGTGCACCCCTGGAAGTATTTTTAATATTTTTAATTGCAAACGACTTAAATTACCACAGAATTAGAAATATTCTTGAAAAACACTTTAATGTTGTCTACGGAATAATGGATGGTTTTTGACAGTAGATCAATTTATATCTGTTCGAAATAGAATGAAGTGGGAAAAGATTATTTATACGCAATATATGTGTTTTAATAAATGTATATAATAGTTTGATACATTTTCTTTATAATGACTTCATGATTTGAAATTTAAGGCATTTTTTAACAGAAGAACACATAAACAGACAATTCTGATTTTGAGCTGACGGTACACATATCCTCGCAGCTGATGATACAGTGTCAGCCGTGTTTGAAATAGCTGACCGTACAAAACACCATCAATTCTTCTGATCAAAAATGCAAATTGCGACCATACTTTCAAAAAACGAATAAAGCTATCACATCGCATCAATTGGATTTACTCTGGAAAGCATATTTGTTTTGATAAAACAGTATAAACAAGGATAGATGCTGTATAAAATGCAATGTTTTGACGACATCCAAAAGAATTCCGAGTGAGCCACCAGTTGATTTATGCCTCGAAATAGATATGTAGATGTATAGATTGTACCAAAGACGGTCGCGATTGGTTTATCATTCTCTCCGGTATTTGAAAATCATGCTTACCGACAAGACTTTTCATTTAAAGAGAGGAAAATAAATAGGAACTCATGTCACATACCTGTTGTTTTCCGCCGTTGCGTCGCTTCGAGGCTAAAAACAACCAGTACAGAGCTCAAAGTATCCGTACAAAGCTCAAAGTACGCATACAGGTTTATACACCGTGCTATTGCTTCAATCCTTTAACCCCTTCACTGCCATGACGTCATCAATTTTAAATAATTGTCGTCTGCTTTGATTTCTCAAATTCAGTGTTTAGGTTTTTTGAGTTAGGAACTATTGAAATGAGTGTCAAACAGTTTGAATCCTGATTAGACGCCGCGTTACGCGGCGTCTAATCAGGATTTAAACTGTTTGTAAATAACCGTTGTACTCGGGGTAAGGCAGTGAAGGGGTTAACAACCATACTTCCGTCTGCTATAGTACGGTGAGCTGTGAGCTATTAGTTAAAGGATAGATTTGCAAAATTACTGACTTTTGCTGAATGTCGAACTTGTCAAACATGTTTTAATTTGATAATGATGTCTAAAAATTAAGTAGAATAAATCATTGGGACCGAACATTTTCCGGTTTTAAGAGATTTCGGAATTTAAAGAGTCCCATTTTCCTGCCTTTTTCTGTACAGTGTTCCCTCTCTATACAATACCACCCAATGGGAGACAACGATTGTGTGTGTGTTGTTGGAATGGGGTTGTTATAGGGAGGTAAAGTGGGCTTACATTTGTAAACAGCTTGAATCCAGATCAGACGCCTCGTAACGCGGGTTCTGGTCCGATTCAAGCTGTTTGTCACTTGTCATTATGTTTTTTTCTACCAAAATGTTCAATATGTGACTTTTAGGAAAACAGCAGACGAAACTTTTAAGCAGACGATATTGCAGCTGTGAAAAGTTGGCCATAATTGTGAACATCGGCCAACGTTGTTGTGAGGAGGGAATTGTTGTTCAGAGGGCCGTTGTGGGGAGGGAGCACTGTATGATAAATCTTTGGGACCGGGAAAATTGTCTGGTTTTCATAGAGTTCGGAAATGAAAGAATCCCTTTTTCTGTAGTAGTTTAACTATTGCAGTAGATCTACAGTGTTCCATCCCTACAACGCCCCTCTCAACAACGACTCCCGCCTTAAAACGACCATTGGCGCTGTTCCCCAAACAAGACATTTATGCACAACCATTTTAAGACTGCAAGACCCTCTGCTTAAATTTGTCGTCTGCTGTTTTTCTCAAAGTTACATATAAGTGAACATTTCGATACAATATATATATAATGACGAATGTCAGTTTGAATCTAGATCAGACGCCGCGTTACGCGGCGTCTGATCTGGATTCAAGCTGTTTGCAAATGTTGCCAATTTCCCTTACTATAACGACACCCTCCGAACAACAAACATATTTTCAGTCTCACATTGGGCGTCGTTGTTGAGAGGGACGCTGTATAACCTGCCTTATTCGACATCATTCGGTATCAACTGATAATGTCGGATAAAGCAGTGTGTCGGTTAATGCAGGTTTTAGATATACACTTATACAGCCAAACTTAAATATTTCAAACTCGCTTAAGTTGAACATACCGGTATTTAAAAGTTACAATGTGGCCATGCCACGCTTTATCTTAGATAAAGCAGGTTTCTGGCTTAATTAGGTGTCGAATAAGTCAGGTTATTCTGTTTTTCCTCTTCCGCAAATAAGGTTACATTTAATTCAGTGTGCATTAACGAGGCCATTGACAAAAAGCATAACGCGGTGTTGCACAAGGGTTTACACTGCTTTCTATTCAGTTAATGGTCTGCTGTATGGACCAATCAACACAGTCTATCTATAATGACATCTTCCAGCGAGCACATATGAAGAGTTCGTTACAATATCCAGGATGGAGACAGGCTTTCTCCAGATTTTTCCGAAATCTTCAGATTTTCTTATTTTTTCCGGACCTAATTTTTTTTTCTGAGATCCTTGGATTTCTGCTCCTACTTTTAGAAATTGGAATTGTATGCCTTTTTTACCTAAGAAATATTGATATGGGTGTCAAACCGTTTACATCCTGATCAATTCAATTCAATTCAATATATTTTGCAATAACATTGGCGATATATATTATCAATAAGGTTTGACCTGTCGGTCCATCACTTTCCGTCAACTTTCGTTGGTACCATCGGAAGTTTCCGTACACTTTATTTATAAATCAATGAAAGCTTCAGGTATTATACTTCAGTCGATGATCTAACGCCACTGTCGCAATAGCTTAGTGGATAGTGTCATTGACTCTTATAGCCTAGGCGGATTTTGGAGAATTCTGACCTCACTAGGCATTTCGTGTTAAAAGTTGGCAAACAGTTGTTTTTACATAATTTAGGTATGCTAAATCCAAATATGCCGTTTGACAAGCTCTATTTTAAGTATTTAAGGTAAAAATGGCGGAAAACAAAATGGCCGCCGAAAACTCTATTTGTAACCCCCTGAACTTGTAAATTATCAAAGAGTAGTAGGCATTTCGTGTTAATAGTTGGCAAACAGTTGTTTTTACATTATTTGAGTGTGCTGAATCTAAATATGCCATTTGCCAAGCTCTGATTTTAGTATTTAAGGTCAAAATGGCGGCAAACAAAATGGCCGCCATTGACCGCTATTTCCAGTCAAATAAAGGTACACTACATCGGACATATGGGCATAATATTAACATTGTCTGTTAAAAAGGCAGAATTCTGAAAAGTTGAATGTAATTCTACCGCATTTCGAACTAAACCACAAGGGTTAGGAAAATGGCGGAAACAAAATGGCTGCCGAAGAAAACCAAATGTAGCAAATCAAATATACACTTCGTTATATATAACAGCAAAATGATAATGATAATAAAAAAACATTCTTTAAAGAAAGAACTAACATACCAGAAAATAAATTGGTGTCAAACTCACTTTGGCTGCCTGTCTAGTGGTATCTTCAGCATATAATTGGAAAATGGCAGAAATCAAAACGGCCACCTATAAATACTTACTAACAAACACGTGTGAACCCTTTACTTATACTTCTGAAAATTGTGGAGCAGATAGTCGCAAATTTGAAGAGAATAACAAGCACAACAACTGGCACACATACTCCTTGGGGATTGATCTTTTGAAAAACCCGTCAGCCACTTAAAATTCAAGATGGCCGCCATTTGTTAAGATGGCCACCATGGAATATACAGAATAATTGCATTTAGCAATAAAATTGCAAAGAATTATTCTTTTCAATGCTTTTGTGTCATATAGTACTTTTTGATTATGTAATATTCAAATTTTAAATGATGATATTATTCAATGACTTCTTTGTATCTGTGAGTCACTTAAAATTCAAGATGGTCGTCATTTCTTAATATGGCCGCTACAGAGATGTTGCATTTCACAGTAAAATCGCTGAGACTTGTCCTATTTCAATGATATTTGTTTCAAATAATACTTTTTGACTATGGACAATTTAAATTGATTACCATGGAATTACTTTGTATCTTTCTTGTACCCGTAAGTCAAGATGGCGTTCAGTTTTCAAAATGGCTACCTTAGAACAATTGCATTTTGCAATAAAATGGTAAAGAACTTTTCTATTTCAATGAGATTTGTGTCAAATCATACTGTCGTAAATATGTAGATTTCAAATTAAGTACTCACTTACTTCTGTGTACTTGTATGTTACCAAAAAATGAAGATAGTAGCCATTTGCGAGATTACCGCCATAGAATATACAGTAAAATTGCACATGTCAATGTCTTTATCCTGATTGGAGTTTAGAGATTGTGGCATCATCATTCTCCATAATGCTTTAGGAGTAAGTATATGCGTCCTCATTCATCTTGCATAGTTCTTCCATGCTAAGACTTGTTCTGCTGATCTAGTACCAAGGACGTATCCCTCTGTCCATACATCGAGCAGTCCACGTGATAACATGTGTTGCCCTATAGATTTCAGGCTCATTGAGGGCAAGTATGAAGTCCACTAAGATTTACAAACAAGTGATTTTCATACTCATGCTTTTGCCCACTTAAGCCTCTTTAACTTTCAAAACAGTGCCTCAGCAAATGTCAACACAACATAGTGTTAACCCAAGGGCAAGAGCAACATGCCTACAATGCCTGACAACTGTGTTTAACGTGTCTAATTCATGTGCAGGAGCTTGTATAAATCTAATTCGTGTTCAGGAGCTTGTATAATTGGCATATAACCTACATTTGTTATCTCCCGGTTTCTACTTATCAGTGTTTAATTGCACCGTGTCCAGCCAACTCTTCTTGAATCAGAGTCATCTTGTGTGTTGATGAAAAACGCCATATCGCTCTCCATCGGACGGGTTGATAAAATGTTATCCGATGTTTCAGAGAACCATTTCCTTTTTGTTTCATTTGTTGACTTGGGTTCCCTCTTACCCTCTGGTATATCCGCTGGTAAATTGCCTCCGTTATTTCAGGGACCTGTAATGTAGTTCTTGTCGATGGGCGTAGATCTTGCAAACCCATTCTCTTCGGTGTCATCTGTGACTAAAACCATAAATTGTTGAAGGTTCAAACTTTAAAGGTACAAGCAATGTTTACTAATGCCCGGAATTGTTATGAAAGCATGATCTTCTTTGACATGTGGTACTAGCTTCTCATTGAAAGAGGTTCTTCTGCTGTTAAAAGAAGCAGGAACTTCTACACCCGCAGTTTCTGTTACTGAGCATACATCGGACAGCTCTAGTACATGTGCATTTTCAGTTAAAAACAAGCCACTGTATAGCTATGTCGTCATTCACTGATTCTTACTTTGTCTATGATGTGTGTCTGTTGAAATTTACGAAACACCCAACTTGGTTTTTCCCTTTGATGCAATGAGATCATTAACTCCAGAGACGGATACTGAGAGTTTAGTAAAACGTTGAAGCTTCGAAAATCTGTTCGCTCATTTTGAATGTTGTGATAGATGAAAGCTTGCTTTTTGCATGAGTATTCTGGCAAAACATTCATGCCTTCCAGTTCATGACAGGCCAAATAGAACTACTAGATGTTCTAGAAACGTATATTTGCTGTTGCTTTGCGACAGTGTTACTGCAGCTTGTTTCGTCTTTGTCTGCCTCAGCAAGTCTGGAGATATATGACTCTTACTCGTGAAGGTGGCATAGCATATTTTGTGCCAACCCATGGCATGACTAGCATTAGAACTTGATAAAATTCGGTCAATAGCGACTCGCTTGTTTGGATCTATAAAGTTTTGCCTTGAATTAGCAGCATCTACTCGCGACGAAACCGCATTTTCTGTTGGCTTTAGTAGCTTGTCCTTCTTTTCCGTTTGGCAAATAATGCACATTCTGAGTTCTTAACCCCTGCCTCTTTTGAGATAATACGCTGCTTCCATTGCGCTCGTTTTGCAAATATGCTACACCACAAGAAACACTATTGACAAATAGTTGATTCCGGCATCATTTGAAACTACAAGTGTATAATTTAATGCGATGGCTAAAGTCAGATGCAAAATGCAATTAACAGTGGTAATCTGATGATCTTAAGCAAGCAGACAATCAATGCTTACCATTTAAATAGCACTGCTGTAACTCAACACTATGACATTATTCTGCTCGTTTTTGCTTGACACTTTTTTCACACGGGCACTGGAAACTAAGTGCACATGAATATTTTAGTTGGATACAAAGTAGACATATACCTTGAATAGACTCTACTGTGCTGCTCGTATTTAAAACAGTTTGTATCTTTAAACAATATTTCTTTGAAAGTGATTATGCTTTTTAAACTGAATGAAACTGAAAGGACAGGTTATTTCAGCAAAACTGTCATTATCCCGAATAAGGGCATATAGAATGGACAGGTGATTCACGATCGAGACTGATATTTTCTTTTTACAGAGCAAACGTATGCATTGCAACTTACATAATTATGCACTATTACATTTATGTAGGATATATATACTCCCTTTGAATGACGGCATAATTGTGATTACCATGGTCTAAATAATGATATTTGCTCTACACAGACACTACAAAATATTCATGCTACCATTATGTGATTGTTGCGGTTTTCAAGAATAATCTGTTTGGTTGGATTTATGTTTTTTATTTGAAAACAAAAATTTGTGATTTAGTATATTTCCTTATCTGAAAAAATGAATGTTTGACATAGGAATAATGAAAAGAAATCACTATCGGTAAAATAGAGACACGCAGCAGACTTACATCTCAAACTATATGTTATAACATAAGTATGTTAAGAGTATATTCTCACTTGAATTCAGATATTAAGGTTATTGCTATCTACTACAATTGTGACTATACATTTATATCTGATTAATAGTTTATATCGATATTTCTCTCCACCTTATACATTGTACATGTACCTGAAATACCTGCATCCCAGATGCAGATGTGTAGAATGATATTAAGATTCCCAAAATTATGTTCTTTTGTCCTCTCATACAAGTAATTATCATCGTGTTGACAATGTACCTAACATAGTATAATTTTAGGGGGTAACAAATAGGGTTTTCGGTGGCCATTTTGTTTTTCCGCCATTTTGATCTTAAATACTAAAGATAGAGCTTGACAAATAAAATAGTTGAACTCAACGCACCCAAATTATTTAACAACAACTGTTTGCCAACTTTAAACACGAAATGCCTACTACTCAATTAGTATATACAAGTTAAGAAGGTAACAAATAGAGTTTTCGGCGGCCATTTTGTATTCCGCCATTTTGACGTTTAAAACTAACACCAGAGCTTGGCAAATGGCATATTTGGATTCAGCACACCCAAATTATGTAAAGACAACTGTTTGCCAACTATTAACACGAAATGCCTACTACTCCATTAATATTTACAAGTTTAGGAAGTTATAAATAGAGTTTTCGGCGGCCATTTCCTTTTCCGCCATTTTGACCTTTAAAACTAAAACCAGAGCTTTGAAAATGGCATATTTGGATTCAGCACACTCAAATTATGTAAAACCAACTGATTCCAACTACATGTTTTAACACGAAATTCCTACTACTCCATTATTATTTACAAGTTTAGGGGTTACAAATAGAGATTTCGGCGGTCATTTTGTTTCCCGCCATTTTGACCTTATATACTAAAAACAGAGCTTGGCAAATGGCATATTTAGATTAAGCACACCCAAGTTTTGTAAAATCAACTGATTGACAACTTAAAAAACACAAAATGCCTTCTACTCTTTGATATTTTACAAGTTTGGGGGGTTTTCAAAAAAATAATTCGACGGCCATTTTGTTTTCCGCCATTTTGACCTGTAATACTAAAAACAGAGCTTGGCAAATGGCATATTTAGATTCAGCACACCCAAGTTATGTAAAAACAACCGCTTGTCAACTATTAACACGAAATGACTACTACTCCATTGTTATTTACAAGTTTAGGGGGTTACAAATAGAGTTTTCGGAGGCCATTTTGTTTTCCGCCATTTTGACCTTAAATACAAAAAATAGAGCTTGTCAAACGGCATTTTTGGATTCAGCACACCCAAATTATGTAAAAACAACTGTTTGCCAACTTTTAACACGAAATGCCTACTACTCTTTTGTTATTCACAATTTCTAGAAATCCGACTAGTCTAAAAGACTAGGTGTCGAATTGCGCTGTTTACCTTGTATCTATAATAGAAGTATAGTAAAAAGTACCTGTGGGTCAAACCTTATCGACAATACATAGGATAACGAGAAAAACAAACATATGCAACTTCTAAAGTAATCATTATTATTGTAGATGATGTTTGAACTCGCACTCTATGCATATTCCGCCTTTTCCCGTAAGCTATTTTTATCTCCCGGAAAAACAAGTATAGGTTAGACCATGGTTGCAAGCGAATAAACGATATAGTTCGAGGGGCGTAGCCCTCGAGAACTATGTCGTTTATTCGCGCGCAACCATGGTCTAACCTATTTAGCACTGGCTTGGGCTCGAGGAAAACAAGAAGACCATTCGTTTCTGCTTTTTGTTTTAGACGAAAAAGTCATTTTGTTTGTAATATTTTACTAAAATTGAAAGGCTATTTCAATGATAAGTTTGAGACATTAAGCATGCTTTAACACCAACATAAATAACGCTTATTGAAGCTCTATATGTAAGCACAATTCATTGGTAATTATCTTTAAAGTCTAGGTCTCACTGTACATAATATAACGTCATGAAGCGTGTGCAGTTCACCTCTGACCTCAGCTGTTTTTAAAAACAATCTAGACAGGCGTATTCCGGTTGGCTGGCTTGGAGGATTGCTAGAATTGTGACGTCAAATTTCCTTGATATGACGGAAGCAAAGAATAAGTGAACAGTGTGTTAGTTATTTCATGGTTTGTTGAAATAAACGATATATTCACAGGTTTTTGAGGCATCTGATTGGCCGAGAGCTCCAAGCCATGTGCTAATTGGAGATATAGTCACTGAATAATGATTGTACATCATAACATTGTAAACAATCGATAGTGGCTCAGTGGTTTAATCACCATGCTACTAACATCATGGTCGTGAGTTCGAACCCTGTCATGGAAGTTTTACATACATTACACTTTTTCGATATATATATTTTTTAACTAGTTTGTCGGGTAGACGCATGCTTGTGTAAATTTAATACAGTGAGACTTGTTTTACACAAGATTTAAAGACGTACAAGTAATGAAATCCAACGTTTCTGCTGAAAGCACTCTAGTACATGTACTGTTCTGTACGCGTTACACAAAACGCACTAAAAGTGGTTTTACGTAGGTCCTGGTATAAAGAGAGAATAAATTCTCAATGAAAAATATATGTTTTCGAAAAAACCAAACAACTTCATGACGATACCTCGAACCCACGAGCTCTGTCCTTCGAGTAGGTGACACATACCACTGGGCTATTGTGCCTGTATTACAATTAAACTGAGTGTTGCTTTAGTATTTATTGATTTTTATCAAAACATTCAACGGAGAATCCCGACTTCATCGACGTATCTATTTTTAATTACCTATATCCTAATAATCATCAAAGCCACCTAACATTTGACAGCATATTCAAGTACACCTTCATTCATACTTATATAATACTGATATCCTCAAACCGGCAAAAAGAGCATGCGGCCCCACGTAACGCCACTTGTGCGGTGTCTACCCATTTCAGGCTCTAGACCATATCGCTCAGTTTCGAACACAGTGAAGGAATATCGTGCTTTGTCTACATTCTATCAGTAGTAGGGTACATGTACAACGTGTCGGGAATTTACTGTAAATGTGATTTTTAGTGTTTAATTCACACGGATTACTAATTGGATATAATGCATGGGCTGTAAACTATGTTCATTCTATAACCAGAGGCCGCGTTGCGCGGTGTTTGATCCGGATCCAAACTGTTAGCATTATTATGTTAGTGTTTAAGAGCCTGGTAGCGAAAGGGTTAAGGTACGATACGTAAAATCACGCATGAAGATTTGGAAATGTAAAGGATTTATAAGCAATTCGTGGTAGATCTAGACCTGGGTTAAACTTAAGGAATTACAACCTCTTTAAGTACTTCATGTATTTATTTATATATTCCAGCCTGCTCCTAACTACTATGTGCTAGAACAAACGGATGCAAACCTGAGGTCCGTCGATTTAATGACCACCCTGAGAAAAGATAAACTTCTCGTCGAATCTAAGGTAAGTAAACTCACACTTGCTGGGGCTTAATTGTTATGGAATAATCTCGGTTAAATAAACAGACACACTCCCAATGACAATTAAGCCCAAGCACTGTGACAAGGTACATTATTAGTTATACAGTTTCTTCACAGCGTACATGAGGATTTCTTCCCGGCTGAGGTAAATCGTGTTGCCCGAGCCGTTATGGACATACTAGTAGACTTCGACTTCAAACTTTCCCAGAAATGATGCGACTGTTGAAAGATCCAAACACCGATTGGTTCGTAGCCGAAATGGACTTAAAACGGAGGATGCACGATTGAATGCACTCAATTCTGTCGAGCAATCGGCCATTTTATTTTGTGCAAAGCAAGACTCAGGGACATGTCAGCCAATGAAAATAGCTGCATATCCCAAGTACCCTGTCAGCTCAAAGGGTACTTGAGATCACGTCTAGACCTCGGCAACCAATGAAAAGCAAGGAATTTACTTTGCAATATAATAAAATACAGTATCCGATGGCCAAACGACAATAACAAAAACATCATTTGTGCCATAATGGAAATGTTTTATAATGAGCGTTTGCTTCAAACCAGTCGTCTGCAGTGCAATTACTTTTTTAATGTTAATTTTAATGTCTTTTGAAATGAATAAACAGTATATATATACAGGCGTTTTGTTTGAGCATACTTGTGTCTTAATATAATTTGCTTTAAACGACTTTTGATAATGTAATACGTATCAGTTTCTTAGTGAGACTGCTTCTTGCGCATGACATGGCGGTATTTAGACTCACCTCATTAACCCTTTCTATTATAGAAGCGACTTTTAGCACATTCATTTTATTCATCCGCTGAAGAAAATAGTTCCAAATTATACCGTACTGAATATATGTCATATTTAATACTTTCCTTATTCTAGCTGGTAATAGCTTAAAGCAGGCTGAACGTAAAGCAGAATGCGCCTTAGGGCGCATTCTGCTTTACTTTCAACCTGCTTTAAGTAGTCACATATCTTCAATATTATAACTAGGCTATCAGGTAAAGGGTTAATTGCTACAAAAACTAGATATGTAAAAGGAATATTGTGATGGATAGGGGTTATCTATATAGAGATCATTTGCTCCAAGTTGGTGATAATGGTTTTTAAGAAGAAATGGTTTAAGGGAAGGCAAAAGTTGAAACTATGGGGACTGTATTGTGGAAGCTGTAACTGGTTTCAATTATTTAGGCAGTGTTCGATTACACTCGGAAAATGGCCTTAAATCAAGGTGTTTCTTTTACAAGCAAGGGATTAAGTGCCTTAGATACTCTTATGACACATTTAAAGGGATTAGATCTGAAATGTAGTGTTGTTTATCAGCTATTGCATTCTTTTCTAAGTTCGATTCTTAACTATTGTTGCGAACCATAGGATATACCATATCAAAGCAAACAGAGAGGATTCACCTGAAATTTTGCAAACTTTTACTACATCTAAAGGAAAGCGCATCTTCGTATAGTGTATAGTATTATATATGGTGAAACGGACCGATACCCGCTGTATATAAATCGTTACACTAGAATTATTGAATATTGGCTGAAACTTCTTTTACACTATATAGATATTACACTAACTCTTTATTAGAGAATTGCAGAAATGGTTGTATCAATTTGGAGACCAATTTTAAGTCTTTAGTAGAAATATATGGGTTTTATGATGTTCCTAATGAGTGTTAACACTAAAGTTTTTCCAAAAGTTTCTAAGCAAAGTTTACTAGATCACTTTATACAAGGTTGGAACGAAAACTTCACTACCAGCAGTATATTGACAACTTAAAGATATTTTAAGATAAACTTTGGATTTGAACAATATCTAAATAGGCTGTCCAATAAACTGCGGGTTTATCTGACTAAGACAAGTACGTCAAGGTTATCCTCTCTTTCTTTAAAGATTAAAATGGCAGGTACGGTGGGAACAGCATGGAATAAATTAAATATGTTCTAGCTTGTGTGATAGTCATGATGTTGAAGATGAATATGACTTCATACTTACACGTAAAACGTTTATAGACACCCGTAAGAAATATATAACAACTACCTTTATGTAAGTCCAAGCTTTATACATTGAATATTTCTTCAACATGATATATATTTTCGTGAACACTACCATGTGAGCTCTATCAAAATGTACATTTTAAATCTCAAAATGAATTACTGTACCTGTATATAGTTAACTGCTTATGCGAGTGTAGATATATATTTTATATTTTCTATGTTTTATGAATACATGACATAATGATAGGAATGTGACGTATATGTAGTAGAATGTTAATACACTATTTAAATGATGTACGACGTACAAGTTGAAAGTATACTAAACATCTATCTTAAAAATTGTCGTCTGTATAAATATTGTTAAGTTTACTTGCATCAGTTTTCAGCGTCTGAAACCAAATCATGTGCAAATACAAGTCTACTCGCGATCCCACACAAATAATATTAACATAGTTAACAGTTCTACCGCTTAATTTAACCGACCTTTTTAACCCTTTCATTGTTATAATATGATCTACTTTAATATTGCTACATTTTTTTTAAATTCAGCTTTCAGGAATACATATCAGTACAAACGCAAAACAGTTTGGTTCCTGACCAGATGCCGCGTTAACGGCGCGTTACGCGGCGTCTGATTTGGATTCAAATTGTTTTCAAAGTGTAATAATTAAGTCGCCTACGCCGGATAAAGGGTAAAAGTGTCTTTGAGTGATCGCAAACGCGAGACTTGTTATATGCATGAAATTTTGTTTTTATCAGATTGAGTACATGAAACAGCTTCGTTACATGGACAGACATACTCGAGGACCAGTTTCTAAACAGACGGGCAGCATCAATATAACAGATGACTATTGGGAGGATATGTGGCACTTGGTATGACGGGGCTTAGTTTTGGTGAAATACCGTAAAATATCGTAAAATACCGTCAGAAAATATCGCCTAACCAGATTATATCTAAACTTTGTGTGGTTATCAAATTGTTCGTTACGTGAGATCATTTACCAGTTACAGTCCAACTTCGATATCTCAAACTCAGTTAAGTCGAACATACCCGTATTTCAAAGTTAAAACGCGACTGGCTTTGAAACACGGGTATGTTCACATACACCGAGCTTGAAATAAGACAACATTATATTTCGGATATTTCGAGTTAAGCAAGTTCGAGATATCGAAGTTCGACTGTAATGAATATTGTTGCTAAAAGTAGTTATTAGCAAACAGTGTAGACCCCGTGAGACGCAGTTATTTGCATAGTCTCATCAGGGTCTACACTGTTTTCTATTTTATATGAAGTGATCAGCTGTGTGGTTAACCAGTGCAGTGTCTTCAGACTATAATTGTATATCTATAACATTCCAGTAAAATTATGAATGGAGAGAACTTATTGCAATATCCAGGCATTTATAAATGGTTTATGTTAACCTGTAAACTTATGCTTGTAATATTAATTCAGTAAAATTATTAATTGTCAGAGTTGGGATTCGAACCCTTATTTCCACAGGTACTTGACACATTTAAAAAATGTTGTTTTTTGGACTATACCATATAAAAGAGAAAAGGTATACAACGGGAATCGAACATGTAATCTAAACTGTCAACTTGAACTGCTGCTAAAATCGCCCAGACCGCTGATATTCGCTTGTGGTTCCCTCGTGAAATTATTATTTTTTTCCAAGATTTACGGTTTATTTGACGAAAGTCCGCCAAATAACGCCACAATGCGTGATTTTATAACGAAAATGTGCACAAAAAAGTCTCCCATGTCGTTTCTTACGTCCATACGAAAGTTCTTAAAATAAGGTGTATCTAGTCGTTTTTATCTTGTCATGGTGGACGTGTAGAATTGGGTGAACTTTCAAAGTGTGTGCCAAATAGATGACAGTGTTAAACTGATAAGACGCCGAGTTTCCCATGGTATAATCTGGCTAAAACTTTTAGTCTAAAAACTGTTGCAATGGACTTTAGTTTTTTAAGTATTAACTCATCTGACAAGTTAATACTAACATTGGATCCTGCATTACAAAAATGTTTACCCTGTTAAAAAATGACCTGTTTTTTTTAATCAACGTTGACCCGTTCCCATAGACGCGCCTTTTAGTACATTTAATTTATTCCTCCACTGAAAAAAAGTTCCATTTTATACAGTCATTGACAAGTATGAAAAGAAATATTTTCTATATCCTAGCAGATGGTAGCTTAAAGCAGACATTGTTCGGTACGACCTGTTTGTTAACATCCGATCGTTCTATGTATAGTATTCATAAAGGGGGGGGGGTCTGCCTTAAGCATACACTGTTTTAGCTGTAAAGCTGTTTTTAATTTATATCAATTCTTTTTATAAACACTTATTTCCTTAACCCTTTACCCAATAACCTATTAATAATATGAAAGACATGTGATCACTTAAAGCAGGTTGAAAGTAAAGCAGAATGTGCCTTAAGGCACATTCTGCTTTACTTTCAGCCTGCTTTAAACTACCATCTGTTAGGCTATATAAAATATTTGTTATGGTAATTGTTTTTTAGGGTATGAATTGGAACTATTTTCTTCAGCGGATGAATAAAATGCATGTGCTAAAAGTCGCTTCTATAAGGGAAAGGGTTATGAAAATGGGCACATTGAATAAGCTTATAAGAGGAAGAATTTTACAAAGTCTACAGGGGCCCTTCGTACGGCAAAAACGGTCGTAAGTCAAAACTTTAAAATACATTTAATTTCTTATTTCTCTATCTATCTTTGGAATTGTTTTGAAAAGACAATTCCAAAGAAATGTCACAAGACAGGATTAGATGGAGATAAATAATAATTGAGAATTTTATAACCTAACATTTGTCGTATGAAGTTTTATGAAACGGGCCCCAGAAATACAATGTTTATGAGATCGTTATCTGTACCCTGCAATGAAGAAAATGTTTCTTTTTCTTAAACAGAGAGAAGACCAGTTTCCCAGTATGCATGTATATGACGTTTGGAATATGGGTTATACTGGAGCCGGGGTACACGTTAGTGTTCTGGATGATGGCGTGGAACCAACGCATTCAGATCTCATCGACAATTACGTGAGAAACGCGTGATAAAACGCGATTTAAACTCTAGTCCCTCTGTGGTACTGTATCTCTCAAAATTGTCGCCAATTCCTTTGTACAATTGGACCTCATTATCTTGTCTCGTTTTAAATTCAAATAACGAATTTAGTTCGACTTTAGCAAACTCGAGTTATCAAAATTCAACTGAAAAAATATGTGCTAGCCAATCTTAACCCTTTCACACTCAATGACGCCATAAACCGCGATTGCAAACAGTTTGGCGCGGCGTCTGATCAACACCTAAACTGTTTGTCACTCTTATCGATATTTCTTAACTCTTTCCTCCCTGAAACTTTAAATGGACAATTCCAGTTTCCATTTTAGTCTAGTCCATTTCTGACTTTTAAGGGTTGTTTTTGTCAATGTGTTGCATTATGACAAACAGTGAAGACCCAGATCAGAGGGCTCCGTAAGGAGCCCTCTGATCTGGGTATTCACTGTTTGCATAGGACAAGTGCAATTTTCACATGTATACTTTTGTAAACGACGCCTATATGCGGGACTAGGGTTCAAAGGGTTAAGTGACACAATCTTAAATCTAACTTTGAAAAGTGCCTGGCAGACAAAAATCGTTAGGCAGATGACAATAAAGCGGTAAAGGAGTAACAACCTCCCGAATAATTTGATCATGAAAGGGTAAAGCTAGTTCGATACACCGAGGTTTGACAGTGATTTCTTTCATGTTAATATATATGTTTTATTTCGGAAGTAAGGCAATCGCCTATCACACCACATGCAAGAAAACATATTAATAATACATGGTCACAGCAGTCAGGATCTACACAGTAGATATATACAAAACATAATAATTATTAACACATTAATTATGAACTGAACCCTTTGCCTACTGGTCGCGACTTCACCGGATTTAGCAAACAGTTTGGATCTAGATCCTACGCCGCGTTTGATCTGGATCCAAACTGTTTGACAATCGTCATCAGGTTTGTTTCACTGGAAAATGCATCAATTTAAATTTGACACAGTTTTGCAGACGATAATTTCAAAGCAAACGATTTCGCAGCAGGCTAAGGGCTAATGCTTTACAAATATTCATTAAAGGAGATAACCCAGTAAGTTATGTGTTATCTCCCTTTATCTATCCATATTTTGAATTATTGTATATTGTATACTAATATGAAATAAGGCATGGCCTTTAATGGGGTTTACCCACGATCGTTTTTAAAATATAGATCTCTTATATCCGTATATACTCAGCCAAAAAAGAAATTTATCAACTGTTGTATTCTAAATTATCAGCGTCACATACATACTGTATTTATTTTTGTTTTATAGAAAGTGGCAGACGACATGACATCATTGTGGCTTAACTTTTTCCTCCCTGAAACTTTAAATGGACAATTCAAATTTCCATTTTAGTCAAGTCCATTTATGACCTTTAAGGGTTGTTTTTTGTCAATTTTTGGTATTATGACAAACAGTGAAGACCCTGATCAGAGGGCTCCTTTCGCAGCCCTCTGATCTGGGTCTTCACTGTTTGAACAGGGCAATTGTACTATTCACATGTATACTGTTTGAAAATGACACCTATATGCGGGATTAGGGTTCAAAGGGTTAAAATAATTGGCGCATTGTACTGAACACAAAAGGTCTATAACTCTTTTATCTGAAAACAGCATTTTTGACTAGAAATGTTTTTCATAGAAGAACAATTTCAGAAAGATTGGTTTAGATCAGATGAAAAGCAATGTGTTTGTGAAACACAAATGCCCTCCAGCCAGCATCATACTATGCAAAATTTATAGTGAAGGTGAGGTTTTTTGGTTAAAGTTTGATTAAATAGGTCAAATGTTAAGGTCAAGATCACAAGGTCAAGAACACATTGGTATAGTTGAAAAGGTCTTGACACAAGAAATATACATACCAAATATGAAAGCCCTAGGCCTACTGGTTCAAATATTACAGACATTTAAAGATTTTTACAAAAGTAGGTCAAGGTCGCAAGGTCTAACAGGTTTGTATGGTTGGAAAGGTTTTGCCACAGGGGAGACACATGCCAAGTATAAAAGGCCCAGGGGTAATAATGCAAACTTTTATTTTTGACCTTTAGGTCAAAGGTCTAGGTCACAAGGTCAAAAAGGTTTGTATGATTGGAAAGGTCTTGGCACAGGGAAGCCACATGGCAAGTGTAAAAAGGTAAATGTGCAATAATGCAAGAGTCATAGCCAAGGTTAAGGTTTTTGGTTATTTGTTTATTAAATAGGTCAAAGGGTTAAGGTCACAAGGTAAAAAACATGGACATAGTTGGAAAGGTCTTGACACAAGAAATATACATACAAAATATGAAAGCCCTAGGCCTACTGGTTCAAATGTTATTGGCATTTAAAGTTTTTAATAAAAGTAAATGAAAGGTCAAGGTCATGGTCACAAGATCGAAAAGAGTTGTATGGTTAGAAAGGGCTTGACACAGGGAAAACATTTGACAAGTTTAAAAGACCCAGGTGCAATAATGTAAGAGTTATAGCCAATGTTAAGGCTTTTGGTTAAAGTTTGAATAAATATGTCAAAGGTCCAGGTCAAGGTCACATGGTCAAAAAGGGTTGTATGGTTGGAAAGGTCTTGACACAAGAAATATACGTACAAAATATGAAAGTCCTAGGCCTACTGGTTCAAATGTTATAGACATTTATATATTTTGACAAAAGGAGGTCAAAGTCACAAGGTCTAAAATGTTTGTATGGTTCAATAATCGGAAACAATCGATCATCACTTAAACACTACCTCATAATATACAGTTTCTGGCTGTGGAAATAAATCAAATACTTCAATGAAAAGATTTATGGGCCATCTGCTTTACTTCTTTTTAAACAATATTATTTGTACATTTTCAAGTGGCCACTTAACACTTTTATGATTTTTTTAGTTACTATTGCAGAATTTCCAAACATTTTCATTTACGATGGTAGTAGTCCAGTCAGGTAACGCACTCATCTACGGTACCAGGGATCGTGAGTAGGATCTATCCCCCGCCATACAAGCGGCCTGACTAGTGGATTTTTCTGAACCCTGATGATGTACAGGAATGTTCTTGAGCAAATAAGATCTGCACCGTGAATTGCTCCTCTCTAATCTCTACCCAGCGGTTTAAATGGGTACCCATGAAGGGTCTGAGTCAATACTGCAGATGCCTACGCACCATATGTTTATAGCAGAGCTCAATATTGTAGGCAAGAAGCTCAATGATCAGGGAAGTGAATGTACAGACAGCTTAGCGGTGCGTCAGATTGAACGTAGATTATAACTTTGTAGTTGGTACTTTAGCTTACATTGCATTTGATTGTTTTCCTTGCAGAATATGTCCTATATACACTTTCTGGGATTGGAATTAAATCAAACACTTCAATGAAAAGCCATTTGGGCAATCTGCTTCACTTTTGTCTTATATTAGCTAAAACCTGTACCAAACACTGACTTTGATGCAGATTTGCAACCATTTAAAAGATCTTCATAGCATTGGATCAGGTTTTCTTGCAGAATATGTCCTATAACTTATACACTTTCTAAGTATTAAATTTGAGTTCTAATCACTCATTGATCTGTCAGATAAAACATTATTGAAGCTTTTCTGCTTGACAACTTTCATAGTATCATATGCATTATATAATTGCCATGCATTTAACAACAAGAGGGTTGATTGAGGTGCATGTTGTCTAGGAGTGTAACAATATAGCAATATTATGAGTTTATTTAACAGTGTTGAGTACAATACTGAATTCTATTGGATGAGTACACAGCACAATATATATTTATTATTGCAATACGGTTTTCGCCGTATTGTTATACACCTAATGGTGTCTGAATGGTGTCTGACTGTCTTTCTGTCACAAAAGACAGAGATGGAAGCATCCATTCTTTTATTTGAACATTAGGTCTATATATTTAATGCAGTCACTCAACAATGGCTTAAATGATATCCTATCAAGTAGCGACCATGCCTAACTGCCCATCTAGCGCAACCGACAAGTCATGTAGATTGTATGGCTCTTTTGGATCTAATGCAAACCTTTGAAAAGTGGTGGGGATGTCTTATGCACCAGTTCAAGGCAAACGAATGACCGTTTTCTGTATTCATTTGACAAAAAAAGTTGCAAATGGCTGTTAAATTTCATAAAAACAATCTCAAGGAAGCTTTTGTCAGACTATAAAATATATATCGCCAGTGATGGGATTCGAACCCAGACCTACCTCCGAGAAAAAGTATAGAGGGGATTCTTCCAATAAACTACACCGGCGTTAAGGGTGACATTTACAACCTTTGGGAAATCCTATCTTGAAACCTTCAACAATGTTTCACATGGACTTTTGGGTCTTCTGGCTTTAAACTGATTTATTATTGTGTAGCCGGGTTGAGTTTATGATTAAATGGTGAATGATTTGAGTAAACGGCCCAAAGTTCAGTCTGTAGAACACTTGTCCTGTAAGCAAGGGGTCCCACCCGGGTTTTCAATGAGAACCTGTCTGGCTGCATATTTTTCTCATCATGTTACAATTGCAATAAAATAAAATTTAAGGCCAGGCAGGCTGAATAATTTAGCAATCAGCAAAGCTTGTCAAAACAACCAGAAACCTTGAAATTCTGGGATGAGGTTCCCATATATTGTGTCGATGGACATTACTGAACGATGAAAGAATTACAGAGATCCTGGAGACTGAACATTTTGGTGTGCTAAAATGTTTACATTTGAAGGTCACCTTGGTCACTAGTCATACTTATTTTAGCAAAATTTGCACGAAAACGTCATGTTGTGTGTACAAAGTGATACATCGGACTGAAATATGGTTCGTTGCTGCGTTGTCCGGGACCCGGATACAGTCCGGTAATATGTAATGTTCTTGCATGATAATAAACAACCGCCTCTTCAGCGACGACCATGACTGACAAAGAACAATAATCAGAATTCCCAAAAGATCTACTCACTCTAATTTCTGATACCCATACATCCTTTACATGACTTGTAGTCTTGTAGTTTGTATATCGTTATTTAGATGACTGTCATTCAAGTGTCAATCGAGCTATGATTTTGCAGACGACTACTAGGTCTACGGAAAATTTTGTATTTGATTTCTGGTGTCGTTTTTTTAAATCAGTAATTTTTAAAAAATTCTGTATACGCAAATGTTCGTTTTCCTTCGGGAAACGAACGAAACCGCAGTTTGTATTCAAGAATAGATAAAATAAATTTTGAAAAAAGGACCGAAAAGCTGCGATTGTAACAAAGTCGAGGTATTCCGAATCTATAAATCACATATGTCACGTGGCTTTGAACGAGAGGCCGCGTTTTTTCATATAGTAAACCTTGGATGTTGTTGTTGTTGTTTTCTTCGCGCGTTATCGTGGGTAACCTTTGGGGGGTAAACCCCTATAAATTGAATTCATTTTTAGTGTATATAGCTTAAAAGCTTATAAAAGCTTAAAAGTTGGCTGAAAGTAAATCAGAATGCACTGAAAGCTCATTCTACTTGACTTTCAGCCCACTTCAAGCGCAAACTTGTTTTCAACACCAGGAACCGACTAAATTACAGTAACTATTCATTCCTATATATATCAAATATTTATATGTAGTATAAGAAGCATAGAGCTCGCTGAAAGTAAAGCCTAATGCACCCTAGAGCTCATTCTACTTTACTTTCAATCGGCTTCATGTTAAACCCGTTTTCAATACTAGAACGAACAGACTAAATTACAGTAACAATTCATTCCTATATAGTATATTCCTACATCAAATACTTATATGTAGTATTAGAAGCATAAAACTAAGCACAAATGGTTCCGATAGTGAAATCTAGCGCACGCGCAATATTTACATTTGCCCTGGAACGTTTTCTAAAAGCGTATTGAAAATTTAAAAAAATAATTCTCAGTAAACCTACAAGTTGAAACTGTTTCCAGCCAGTTAAAAAGAGGAGGATGGAGTCTTCGCCGGAGAGTTACCGACCTAACGACCAACTTGTGGTTGCTATTGCGTGTAATTAGGCTGAAATACACATTCGCGACCGAATTTTTAAAAAATAAAATATGCTTAAATAATAGATATTAAAGTTGCATTGTTTATTTCTTATGTCTTATAAGTGTTCGTTAAGCACACAGAGACAGTTTACTGGGTACAAGTCTGAATTTGTAATGCAACTCCGAAACATGTATTTTGAACTACTTTTCATACTATATATTATAGAGATCGAATGGCTGTTACATCTAGGATTACATGTATCAAACATATTTTGCCGGTATATGATATATTCATATACATAAAAACAATATTGTCAAGATTCCTTTTGTAAGGAAAAGGAAAAATATAAAAATATAAATTTTTATAAGCAATAAACGACTTGTTTTTACGATTTACGGGACGGTAAACGCATGAGGTAGCTGGGTATAGGTTTAAATGCACCATCCTGTAAACCGCAAAACACGTCATTCATTCCTTAAATGAAAGCGTCAAATACTTCTGTTTATTTTCGTTTCAGAATGAGGCGATCTCCTTTGACTTCGTTTACAACTTCACCTTTGTCAACCATACAGAAACCGACTTGTAAGTACAGTGTGTTCAGAAAGCAGACCTTCTTAACCCATTATTATGTTGTCTCTTTCTAGTTTTGAAGACAGATGAACACTTAAAACAGGTTGAAAGTAACGCAGAATGCCTCTGAAGGCGTATTATGCTTTAATTTCAGCATTCTATAATCTACAATCTGCTCTGATATGTAAAATATTTCTTAAGATGCATATTCATAACTGTATAAATTGGAACTATTTTCTTCAGTTGAAGACACATTAAAAGTGTTAGAAGGCGCTTCTATGGGGGAAAGGCTTTACACCTTAAGTATCTGAAAACAGAAAATCTCTAAAAACATTTTTTTCGATTAAGCAAACATCTGTCTCTAGTTATCTTCAACGTCTTTAATAATCGCTTAGCTCCCCGTAACTCCGGTCTGGCGTCCCTACTGAGTTACTACGGGAATCGCCATGGACGTACCAGGGTCGGGATGTGCACGCCGAAAGACGTTTATTGGGACCTAAGTACGCCTAATGACACTTGCCGACGGCGACTGTTTTGAATATGCTCAAAGTAATCGTCGAGGCTCGGCGTCATAAGGGCGCCACGCTTGAGAGCCATTGGATTGCTTTAGTTCGCCATGAACGCAGAAGCAACGCAGTAAGAACGCGAGGAATGTCATAGAGATGAAATACAGATACGTCATGTTAACCCATTTGTGCCCACGATCCCATATATGGGACATGTGCAAACAGTGTAGACTCTGATCAGACGCCGCATTATGCGGCGTCTGATCAGATTCTACACTGTTTGCTGATAGGAATTTCAATATAAAACAAAATGAAAATGAAAATTTTGACCAGGCATCCCTTTGATTTAAAATGGACTAATCCAATATATAAACATTAAAACATGGAAGAATCCACTTGGTATAAATGGGTTAATATACATAAGTAGCTCATGGCTTACCAGGGAAACTAATTGCGACCATAGGGAGCGCTGTCTACATTTAAGTTAAAAACACGTCTTCACGCCTTGAATGTTAGTCTCCCTATTGAAGTTTGCGTTGTTGTAGTTTCTAAGATACACATGCAGTACCTATTCCTAACATTGTACATGTACTTAACGTTGTTTTTCCGACGTTGCGTGGACTTGTATTGTGGGAGTGGAGTCCCCAGCCGTAGATTTGAAAGGTCTTTTTATTCAGTAATGAAAACACATAGTGTCACATTTCAAATCGTCGTAGTCATTCTATAATGTAGTCGTGAACGAGTCCTATTGGGAATGCCGTGGACACACACACGTCGTTAACGCGACGTACAGGGAATGTCGTGAACACACACATCGTGAACGAATGGTATTGGGAATAGAACACACACATCGTGAACGAATGGTATTGGGAATGTCGTGAACACAAACATCGTGAACGAATGGTATGGGAAATAGAACACACATATCGCGAACGAATGGTATTTTGAATATAACATACACATCGCGAACGAGTGGTTTTGGGAATGTCGTGAACGGCCACAGAACTGAAGTCCGCAGATTTCGGGTTTGACAGATTATAGAAGTTTGGATATTGTAAAGAAAAGTCATTGGCGACTATAATGCTAGTATCAACGTTTTCAATAAAAAAAACAACGAAAACAAACCAAAATGGTTGCAGTCAGGACGAAACTCCATTGTGACATGTACAGAAAGAAAAAGTCTTATTGTCATATTAAGTACATGTCCTGTATAAGGGTGGGTTAAAATGCAAGATTGCAAAAATTACTACTTAAAGTAGAATAAAACTTCAACAACATAATATTTGTTTACCAATACTATTTTTCATTCAGTTCGTGATTTTTGGAAACCCTCTTCAACAGCGGTCATAAATCTGCCATATTCTTTCAAAGCAATTTATGACGGCTATTGTTTATGTAATTCATCTTCTTTGATGACAATTGAACGGTTGTTTTACTCTTTAAGAGTTAGTGATAAATATTTTGCATCATTTGCAAACAATTTTGGCCTAGACCAGTCTCCAAGAAACTCTTGATCACGATTCAAACACTTTGCAACTTGCATTGTTTTCCTGAAAGTATACAGATCATATAAAAAAAGCTCTCTATTACGACCACTAACATGAAGGCTAATTGGTTGTATAAAAGACAGGTGACAGCTTAAAGCTAATGTAGCGGACAGAAAGGAGGCTTCTGTGTTACTGTCACATTGCTTAAAGCAGTTACCTGTCGTAAGCACCTACAATATCGACTTATCGTAATAGAGAGGTTTTATTGTATATAAGTTTTCAATACTTTAGAAGATTACTCTTTTTAATCGGTAATAGTTATCCAATTCTTCTTCTACTGTTAGGGCATATTAAGATGTACACCATAACCAGACTGCTTCGTCTGTCCGATCAGGGTCTGCACTGTTTGCTTATATGTTCTGTCTGATATAAGTTAGTCTGGAGAGAAAAATTCTTATTTTAACATGCCAAACAAAAGTCAAGGTAATTCCAGGGGTCGTGAGTTCGACCCCCGGCAGACCAAATTCTTTGGGTGAGACTTTAAAACGAGGTCCCTTGTATCAGTGCTATACACTGGGCGTGCAAAAGAACCAGAGGACTCTTTCGAAACAATGTGTAGAGCATCGCCCGGGTTCCAATGTACAGTGGAGAAAACGTTAATATTTCCCGTTTAAACGCAAACGAACGCAAATGCAACACACTAATTGTAGAAGATGATGACAATTTGACATTTCGAACAAATCATTTTAGTCTGAGTGGCAAACAGTTTGGAACCTGATCAGACGCCGGGTGCCCGGCGTCTGATCTGGCTCCAATCTGTTTGCAATTGAAATAAACGCTTTAGCGTAAGCGCGTTTATTGGGAAAGAAAAACGTTTTTCCAACGGTATCCGTTTTGCCTCTCACTAGGGCGTCAAATTAGCCCAAAGTTAGCAGAAACGGACGTAAAGTAAAACAAATATTTTATTTTGATTCCTTCTCTTTCAGTCACGGCACGTGGTGTGCGGGAATCATATCTGCCGCTAAAAACGAATTGTGTGTATTAGGCGTGGCCTATGAATCAACATTCTCATGTAAGTATAATATACATGCACGGTCCTCCGAACAACGATTCCCTCTTTACAACAACGCTTGCCACAGTTCCCCAAACAAGACACTTATGGATAACGCGGTCACGGCTGCAATATCGTCAGCTTAAACTTATTGTCTAGATCTACTGTTATTCGCAATTACTATCACTGTATTGCAGGCTTATTGATAGTATTTAAGGCAGGTGGCAGCTTAAAGCAAGATGACAGTAAAGCAAAACAGCTCTTTTAAGAGCTTTTATGCTTAACTACCATCCTGCTTTAAGCAGTTACCTGCCTAAAACTTTGAAAACGATATCTCATGTAGTGGTCGTTATAGAGAGGTTTTACTATACAAAAATGGACTGGTTAGTTTAAAATACTCAAAAAAAGAAAGTACCCATTTTTTACATTTACTTTATATTAAGTAAATTCTAAAGTTCCCTATCTTATAAGGAACCTTATCAACCCAACTTTTGTTTGGGATTTTAAAAGCTCATACGTTTTCATCAATATATCCAAGTAAAACATTCAGATTAAAGGGCACACGTAACGAAAATGAAATACCCAAAGTTCATTATCATTTCAAATCAAAGGGAGTTTATTTGATATTATAAGACTTTCTTGTCTTAGTTAGGCCGTGCATATTGTACCTTGATAGGCATAACAATACTATTTAAGTCAATCACAAACTTAAATATATTTGAGAAATTTAAGGTGGTTCGCGGGTCAGCTTATTCCCTGTCAGAATTCTTTGAAACCTTGATTAAATTGAAATATACCATATGGAGAGTGAAAATCGTTATCCATAAAAAAATTACAGTGCCGTTTTTTTCTGACAGGACCTTTTGTCGAGAAGAGCTCCTTTTTAAATGAACAGGAATATTTTTTTAAATGATTTAACTCAATAATTTCTGTACATTCAAGTAAACTGTACAAAGACTATAAGATATTGTGCAAACACAAATATTTCATGACATATTTTCTGGAAATATCAATATTTTAAAAAAAAGTAAAATTCTGAAAAAGTCGCTAAATCTCAAATTACAAAAAAATCTAGCTGTTTAACATACACTAATTTTACTCTTATTAGATAGATATAACTTTATTCTACTAGTCACAAAAATTTAATGAAAACCTACAGTAGAATTTACATTTTATACACGATTTCCAGAAATTCTGACAAAATGTTAACACAAAACGAGGTACCTTCCTTGAGTTCAACTTTAAAATGCCATCAGCTCTAAATAATACCAGAAGTCAAACCTGTAATGAAGGACCCTTTAATACGATAGCCTGTATATCTTTAGAGATAGGCGACTGCTTAATGCATAACAAACAAATTCATAAAAGCTCCTTTAAGATCTATCTTTTAGCATTACTTTTGTCCCGTGTTAAGCTGCCATCTGTCATATAGGCTATAAATCCTCACAAAATTTTAGTTGTCACTTGACAATACTTGCATCTGATATTATTCATTATTACGTGACTAAACATAGCCTGTCCTTTGGTCACTGCGTTACGAATTGACTAGTCAATAAAAATCGGACAATTTATCTTAAAAAAATAAGATTTAAAGCGGGTGGGAATCGAACCTGGAACCTTTGGGTTGCTAGTCATTCACTCTACCAACTGCGCTATCAAAGATAACTCTGCTTATTCGCGAACGGCGGTTTAATGTAGCTCTCCCACCTGAGCCTGTAGCTAATATCTTTAAAATACTTAATTGTTAAAGTTCTCTATTATTACATGTTTAGTTTGTATAACACCTTCAATTAACCTCATGTATTCATGTGAAAACATGTACTGAGCGAAATAAAGAATTTGAATTTGAATTTGAATTTATTCATTTTTTGTTTTATGTAAATTTTCTACTATAAGCACGTGCCGAAAAGATCAGGTGAAAGTCATCAGCATTTCCGGAACTCGAGATGCAGGCCGCCCGCTGTCGAACCACCTTAAGCAGATGACAATTGTTTAACACATTCACTGCCTTACCCCGAGTACAATTGTTATTTGAAAACAGTGTTGTTCCTGATCAGACGCCGCAAAACGTGGCGTCTGATCATCATCCAAACTGCTTGACACCCATTTCAATATTTCGTAGGTAGAAATACCTGAAAAATGAATTCCAGAAATAAAAGCAGACGACAATTGTTTAAAATTGATGACGTCATGGCAGTGAAGGGGTTAAACCCCGTGACGTCAAAACAGTGAAAGGGTTCAATGTACATTGCAGCCGAGAAGATCTTCGATAGATACTTTGGCCTGACTGACTTGGACGAGTCTATTGCCCTGACCCACCGGCTAGACCAGGCAGATATCTACTCTAACAGTTGGGGTCCCGCGGATAATGGCGCTATCTTCGGAGGATCAGGAGAACTCGCTAAGATGGCGCTGCAGGATGGAGTCACCATGGCAAGTTTTTAGCGAAATTTCCAAATTCCGCAATTTCTTTTACCCATTTATGCCAAGTAGATTCTTCCATGTTTTATATTGGATTAGTCCGTGTTTTTTTTTTAAATCAAAGGGATGCCTGGTCAAAAAGTTCATTTTTTAAATATTGAAACTCCTATCAGCAAAGTGTATACTCTGATCAGACGCCACATAATGCGGTGTCTGCTTAGAGTCTACACTGTTTGCTTATGTCCCATATATGGGATCGTGGGCAAAGTGAATTAAATTTAGTCTTGATCTAGACCATACTTTTCCCAATACCTTATCAACATTGATGAACACTTTCTGATAATTCTAGAGCGTTAATCCCTTCACTTCCATGATGTCATTTAGATCTACTTTAAACTATTTAACTATCACCTGCTTCATTTTCTCATATTTGAATATAAGGTATTTTGACATATCGAAATGAGTAGTAAATAGTTTGGACCCTGATCAGACGGCACATAGTCTTTACCCGACCTCTGGTCAATACCCAAACGGTTTGCAAATAACCGTTGTCCTCGCAGGGCTACCATTTCTCCGGATTTCCCCGAAATCTTAGGATTTTAATCTGAGCAGTTAGCAGCTAAAACAGACTGTAAGTAAAGCAGAATCTGCCTTAAGGCACATTCTACTTTACTTTCAACTTGCTTTAATTAACCACTCTTGAACAATAGAAAATTTGGAAAGCTTAGCATTTTTTCAAGATCAAATTATGGCAGCCGTGTCCTTGGCGCAAGGCAAAGAAGGGTTACCGGACCATACTTTATTCAATGAAGAAATGTATTTTTTGTACTTCTAGATCGTCTTAGTATATACAGTGTTCCCTCCCTACAACGGCCCTCCAAACAACGACTCCATCCTTACAACGACCCTTGTGGCAGTTCCCCAAACACGATAATTATGTACAACCTTGCACGGCTGCAATGTCGTCTGCTTAAAATTGTCGTCTGCTGTTTTTTCTCAAAGTTACATATTGAACATTTTGACAGAATAAAACCTGATTGCCGAGCGACAAACAACTTGAATCCAGATCAGACGCCGCGTCACGCGGCGTCTGATCTGGATTCATGCTGTTTGCAAATGAAACAAAATTCCCTCCCTATATCGACTCACTCCGAATGTTGTAACGCACACATTTGTTGTCTCCCATTGGGTGTCGTTGTAGAGAGGGAGCACTGTAGCTCGATATCCATGTTTATAACATTGCTTTTTTAGAAGTCCTCATAAAAATTCAATTTAAATAATGATCATGTTGGCCAAATAATTCTAGTTCTGGAAGTATCTTGTTTACAAATATCTCACATTTACTTCTCAAGAACATGCATCCCTTGAGCACATCCATATCACTGCCAATATTTTGCTAAAACCAGACTTTTGGTGTATTTTTTGCAACGTCCCTAGTACACTGAACGAATCTTCTAACTGTGCACTTATATATATATTATATATGGTATCATATCTCCGGCGCTAATGGCCAGATCGTGTTAAAACTTTGCAGAAATCAAGAAGACATATTTCTGATGGTAATATATTTACTTTTTTTAATACAAAACAAAAAAAATATATGAATTTAAACGAAAAGTATGAGTGAGTAAAAAAAATTGGTTTCTCAAAAAGAGAGAGGGGACGTATACAAAAAACTCAGGTGCGATTCCCTACTCGTGTTCTCTAGTTATTTCAGATAGCCAGTGTAAAGAACTGTTAATACATATTGGGCTTTGGTTTTTATAAAGTCTTTTGCCCATATTCCACACCGACTACGAATCCCACGACTCGCCACGAATTGATAAATGTTATGATTCGTGGGGATTCGTGGAATTCGGCAAATCTTTCTATCTAATTCGTGACACTCTACGAATCGGCTACGAACGAGTTAAGAATATTCGTGGGATTCGGCTCGAATCTTACGAATACTGTCAAGAATTCAGTACGAATTACAAGAATCCACTACAAATACTGCACGAACGCTAAGAATCAGTTACGAATATGTCGACTGCATCTACGAATCAGCTACGAACGAAGTTTGATTCTTGACGGTTCGTGGGATTCTTGAAGGTATGCAGTGTTCCCTCCCTACAACGACCCTCCCAACAACGAGTCCCTCCTTACAACAACAATTGTCGTTTCTAACCAAAAACAAATATGTCCAACCCTTTCACGCCTGCTGTTTTGTTTGCTAAAAATTGATGTCTGCTGTTTTTCACAAAGTTACATACTACAGTGATCCCTCCCTACAACGACACTACAAATAACGGTTTTCTCCTTACAACAACGCTTGTCGCTTTCCCCAAAACAGTGTCCAACCTATTCACGGCAGCATTGTCGTCTGCTTGAAACTGTCGTCTCTTGTTTTTCTCAAAATTACATAATGGAGATTTTGATGGAATAAACTTAATGACGAGTGACAAACAGCTTTAATCCAGATCAGACGCAACTTTATGAGGCTTCATATCTGGATGCAAACTGTTTGCACATGTAAGCCAATTTTCCTCCCAATAACGACTCCTTCCGAACAACGCACACCTGTTTGTTTCCCAGTGGGTGTCTTTGTAGAGAGGGAGCGCTGTAGTTCTCGTTTCAACTCGCGCATCAGTCAAGAAATGGACTTTTAAGATAGAGCAGCAGTAGCACTGGATTTGGAACTGGCGTATCAACGCTAGCTGCATGTTTATAGCAAGAAGATACCCCGAAGAAGAAGGAGAAGATCCACAAGGTGGTGGGTTAGGCAGTGGCTGACTCCAGCTAGAAGACTTGAACATTAGCTTATTGTGGAAGATGACAATGCCTTTACCAACTATGTAAGAATGCCAGGATTATAGGCCAGTCATCCATGCAGAGGAGGGACACTCACGTGAAACCAAATCTACATATATATACCTGAGTGAAGCTGGCATTGACTCTCAGACTCCTTGCTACAGGAGAAAGGTGTCAATCTAGTACTCACGAATCCCACGAATGAGTTAAGAATACCACGAACGCCCAAAATGCCGTTTACGAATCAATTACGAATCCTACGAATCAGCTACGAATCCTACGAATGCACTACGAATTTGTTACGACTTAACTACCCATTGTTCCATTCGTGGAGGTCTTGGCCAAAACTTTGAACAGATCAAAACTTTTGCCACGAATCCCCGACCGCCAACGAATTGCAAGAATTGACTACGAATCAGGTAAGAACTCCACGAATCATCTACGAATCATCTACGAATCCTATAATTTTCCAATTCGTAGCGATCGTGGGATTCGTAGTCGGTGTGGAATAGGGGCATTATCTGAAGGAATTGGTTGGGCAGGGGATCGATTGCACGACATCTGGTTTCGTAGTCGAGCGCGTTACTCCTCGACCGCGTCCGATGGTGAGTGTAACAAAAAGTCATTAAAATAGTTTTTATTGTCAATTTAGTCAAACAAACAGTGTTTATTCGGTAACGCCTTTGTCCAGCATCGTTTATATCGACGTTACGCATAGTCGATCAAGATATTCGTCAAACAACATGTTTTCCGAATGTGCGGCTTTATAGTGAATGCACGAAAAAAGTTTCGAAACAATTTCCAACCAGTTCACGATTTTCTCGTGCAAATTGAGTATTTTGTCGTTTCATGGTTCACTGGGTCTTCCAACACAATTTTATAAATTTGATAACGATTTGACAGACCAATGTCCGTCAATAGCCAACACGCAAAAACTGTGTAGAAATTCTTATAAATAAAAGATATATAGCGAAAAGAAAGTCTTCGCTCCATGGTTTGCTATGTCCTCATATACCACGATTTGGAGTTCTGACGCGTAGCAAATTAACCACGAGGGCCGATGGAACTGCCATTGTAACCGGACTATTTTCACAAGGTTGTATATCAGTTTCTTGTTTATCATACTGATGTATTACGGTAACTTTGTTATTTGTTTATAGAGACGAATTCACGTGTTATGTTAGAATTATCAATATACTATAGAAAGCCTTGTTCTCTAAAACCACGATGCCTAAAGCATAGCCATTTAATACGAAGCATTGCCACTTTGGCCAGAACTGACCAATATAAATTTGAGCATATAGATTATTATTATACTGCAAAGTAAATTCCTTACTTTTCATTGGTCAACGAGCCCTGGACATAATCCCATGTACCCTGTGAGCTGACAGGGTACATGGAAATGCAGCTGTTTTCATTGGCTGACACCGAATATGCCCATTTTTCTTATGAATAACAACGTCAGAAACATATGACGTCACAAGTTTACGCTCAACGTTATCTGAACAGTGAAAACTTTGCAGTATAATAAATTCGTATACAGTTTCTTCACAGTGTACATGAGGATTTCGTCCCGGCTGGTAAAATCATGTAACCCTCGCCTAACGGCTCGGGCAACACGATTTACCTCAGCCGGGAAGAAATCCTCATGTACACTGTGAAGAAACTGTATAACTAATAATATACATGTAGAAAACACACATGCAGCGCTGATTGAGACATTTGGAATGTAGTTGTGACGTTTAATTGTCTATATATCAACATTAACTTTGTCATTGAGCCACCTGAAAAATATTCAAATCAGACGCCTATGATTCGGCCGGACGGACTTACAAACACACAATTCAAATTTAACGCACTCAATGTTCTGCTTCGGGTTGTAAAACAGACTACAGAGATTTTAAGCAGATGACGTCATGGCAGTGAAGTTGTCAACATCGGACGACCAATGTTTGCTTTGGTCAGTGGACACCCACTTTGACAGAAAAAGTTTTACATATTACATCCAAAAATAAAAAAAGCAAAGTTCACAGTCTATATCTCTGTCATTCAATATACAATAACTTGAAGAACGTCAAATCGTTTTTACAGGGGCGGGGAGGCAATGGTGCCATATACACCTGGGCTAACGGGAATGGCGGAATATACGATGACTGTAACTGTGACAGCTTTGCCAACAGTATCTACACAATCTCAGTCACCAGTGTAGGCCGGGACCAAGGGGCGGCCTGGTACTCGGAGTCGTGCAGCAGCGTATTTATAGGCACATACGCTGGCGATAGTCCCGACCTTACTATTGTAAGTTTTGTTGCTTGTGGGTTATGCCCCTTAAACATATTGCACGCGACATTGTTTGATTATACCCTTTTAACCCTTTCAAGATCAAATTATTCGGGAGATTTTTACCCCTTCACCGCTTTATCGTCATCTGCTTCACTATTGTTGTCTGCAAGACACGTTTCAAAGTTAGATTTAAGGTTGTATGACTTAATAAATACCGTATAAGTGGTTTTTTACGCGAGACGCAAATTTAGCGATTCAACCCTAAATGAATTTTTAGCGTATTAATTTTTCGCGCAAACGTTTATTGAAAATCTATTTTTTGCGGTTATGATATTTAAGCATATTTTATTTTACCGTTTGGGTTTTATCTTGTCAATAAATCCGCATACGTAAGTGGCGCATTCAAAACTAAGGGAAGTAACTATTTAAACATTCACGGCTACGGATATCTATCTTCCCTTCATAAAGTGCCGGTATATGGCGCACTTGTTTACAATATGATCGGATGCAATTTCCGTCTTCCCTCCGTAATGAACTGAAGCGGCAGAAAGTCACCACTGGGTACAAATGAGACGCCGGGTAAATCAATGTCTCTCAAGTATCCAAAACTTTTCACACTCGATTTACCTGTATATACGTGTTGACAATGGAGAACGCTGCAAGCAGACGAGGTGTCATTTACGAGTGAGTACCATAGGTCAAACTGTGAAAGCGATTAACCCTTTGTCTGCCTATCACAACTTGATTGGCATTGGCAAACAGTTTGAGTAAAGATAAGGCACCAAAAAACACGACAAATCTGGATCCAAATTGTTTGACATCCGTCTTTAGATCTCTTTCATAAAAAATGCATTAAATTGAACGTGGGTATAGGCCTGGTCCGGAATAAGAACACGGGAACGAAGAAATTGTGTTTTTGGTTGGGTTTTTTACGACAAACTGCCTCGATCGGACTTTGCTGCAGAAAATGAAATAGGCCTAGAGAAAGGTAGGAATATTTGGCGGATTAGATTTACGCGAGTTTGATGCACACGCGAAAATAGCGAAAATTTCCTTCTCGCGAAAAAAACCACTTATACGGTATCGACATGAGTGTCAAACAGTTTGGCTCGTGATCAGACGCCGCGTAATACAACGGTATTCAACAGGGAGTCTTAACTATCGACTTAACGGCATACGCTACCAATTTGTGAGACACCTAGTGACTTTTAAAAAAGTACGATAAATCAAGCATCGTTATACTCAACGAAATCGTAGATACTTTCGGTTTCAAACAATCTCCACTAATCGTGTAATATAGACGTTAAATGCATGAAATTGTACTTGATAAATGAAAGTACGTGAAACTTGGCAAATACTCTATCTAATAAGGCTAGGTTAATAACCCAGAACTTCAATCAAATTGAGTATAAGCGTGAACCCAAGATCACAGAGAAAAATGATACTTGTGGTACTCTCGGGAAATGATAAATTTATCAATATCTACTTTTTTCATCAAATTCCGTCAAAAAACGCCACAGAACGTGCATTTTAACGAAAATGTGCATCAAAAAGTTTTATGTCGTTTGGGACGTCCTCACTCCTTAGCAACGGGCATACAGATAAATTCTTTATTTTTTTTTAATCTTATAAATCATCTTTAAATGAAATATATTCAGTTTTATATAATTTACATAGAATGCAAAATTAAAAGAAACTTTACCTGTTTAATTTTGGCCAATGAGATCACTCCGTTCATTCGATCCATTCCGGTATTCAAAATGGCATTTAAAATGAAATGAGTCTTTCACTTGCCAATTTCGTGCCAGATAACATGTATATTTCATGTAGTTGATTGCAAAGAGGGTCATGTTTTGATAAACGTGTTTGCTCTAATGAATCAAGGTGAAAGTTCCAGTCGTATCTATAATAGAAGTCTAGTAAAAAAACAATTTCTTTTTTTTGGTAATAGATCTAGATGTATGTGTCAAGTACCTGTGTTCAAAACATGCTACAAATTGTGTGTATTTATTGCAAACATTTAGGATCATGACGAGAGAACGTGTAACCCGGCGTATAATAAAACCTTGCTCAAAATCCATACTTCTAACGCGAGTACTGGTTTGCATTTCATACTTGCATGTAATGTGCACGAATTTTGTTCTATAGCAAAAAACAATTACGTGGAATATTTATTCAATTTTACCAAAGCCCAAGTACACTGATATTCGCTTTTGATAAGGATTAAACCTGTTTAACACTTCAAACAACTTATATTCAGCCAAATACTTAAAATTTAAATCAAGAAAACCTCTGCAAATTTCAGAATCTAGCACAGGATGATAAGCCCCAGGTGCTAACAGCAAAATTATTATAATAAAAGAGAACTTCCATATTTTTCAGGCCACCACAAATACGGGTAATGGCTGTACCACAAATTTCCAGGGAACCTCGGCAGCTTGTCCAATGGCGTCCGGCATAATAGCGCTAGTACTTGAAGCTAGGTAAGTGACACTCTGTAATAAGCGCTATTACTGTAAGCTATGTAACTGACGTACTGTAATAACGCTTGTACTTGAAGCCCAGTTAACTGACAAACTGTAATAGCGCTAGTTCTTGAAGCTTGGTAGCTGACGTACTGAAATAACGATAGTACTTGAAGCTAGGTAACTGGCATACTATAATAGCGCTAGTACTTGAAGCTATATATAGGTGACTGACATACATGTACTAAAATGTATTGTTTTGTCATTTACACGATGCATTTTTATCAAGTATTCTACCGCAAATCGACGGTTACGATCAACAGTTCTAATAGGTCTACGTGCTTCTAAAGATCCTCACATTTCGGTAGTCTTCAATAATTTGTCTCAATGTATTTCATAATTTATATGCTGTGTCTGGGTTGCAGACCTTCAGCACAATAAAAGTTTGAAGCTTGATTCAAACACTTTGAAGGCGATTATGTTTGACTTGAATGTTGTAAGGCAATATAAGATATGAGCATGTTTTGGACTTCCTAAATACATGCCCGAGTGTAAGATACTTGTAATTAATTTCTCTAATACCTATATCCTTAATGCAGCTTTCGAATCGGTTAGCAAAATCTGGTCATATATAAAATGAAATATTTCTCTCCCACTCCCAAAGATAATAAATAGTTGATGCCTTGTGGTATAGAGCCCTTTTCCGTCGCAGTCGGTCTAATTTCTATTCAAACCTTGGGTTTCTTAAAAAGCTTAACCAGTCAGATAGGTCATTGCCCACTTGTAGAAACACAATAATTAACACGTATACAGGTGACCATTTGTTATTATACATCAAACGAATAATTATCATGTCCTTGTTAAGCAGATTTTTTTCACGATAAGGTCTAGAGTCCTGTTTAGAAAATACTGACGTTCACGCTGTACTCTCATTGGCGAATGCTCCAGGCTGGTGTATTGATTTCTCACACATGTTACTTGGATTGAAAACCTTGCAAAATAACGCGATGCAGTCTAAATCATGGCTGTTGAAATGTCGTAAATTCTAAATTTAGCGTTGATCATCTCTAAATTTAGCGTGTGGGAACCAGTTTTCGGAAATTCTGTTTATAAATGAACAAAGTCAAACCCTTGATATAGACATGTTTACTCAATGATACTGTACCCAAAACAACTTAACCTATGACGAAACAAATCTCTTGTTGTCTATTTGCTTGAAACGAGTCTGATTGTAACCGCACATCTCATTGGTGTTCTGTAGCCTACTAGGTACATGTAATTGACAAGAGACATATGTAATGCTTGACACAGAACAATTATCATATAAAGTCGAAACTCGATACCTCGAACTCGAACCTTCGAACATACCGCTTAGCCACGTTTTAACTTTGAAATACGGGTATGTTCGGCTTAAACGAGATCGAGGTATCGAAATTCAATTTATAAAATACTGGTCAGGTCGATTTAGGTATCGAGTTTATAGTATATACTATACATTGTTCTACATATCAGCGCAACTCAATCAGCTAATTGTAACTGTTCTACTGACGTGGTCGAGGGATAAAGCACCCGCTTACGACGTTAGGGGCTGCGAGTTCGACCCCAGCCGGACCAAGTCCTTCGGATGAGACTTTATGAACCGAGGTCCGATGTATGAGTGCTTTACACTTGGCATCTAAAAGAACCAGAGAACTATTTCGATAATAAGAGTAGGGCATCGCGCGGGGGGTCTCTGTATCCGCTCCCCTCGCTTTGGGGCGTCCAGTTAGCCCATAGATGGCAGAAACAGACGTTAACAAACAAAACGAAAAACTGTTCTATTGTTACACAGGTCCGACTTGACATGGAGAGACGTCCAACATCTTATTGTCGAGACGGCAAGCAAAGACGGTCTTACACGGGCGAATTGGCAGACCAATGGTGCAAGAAAAAGGGGTACATGTGTATTTCATTTTAACCCTTTAAACCCCAGATCAGGGATAAATAAGTTTAAGTTAGTGTTACTGTTAATACACGTATTTGCTAAAAAAAAAAGCAACAGCATGTTGATTTTTAAATACAGATAACAGATTAATACATGACAAAAGTATTGCAGAAAGCTGCCATAATAACTCATTATAAAACCACTACTCAAGTTTTACTGTTTTAACTCTTTTAATACCGTTGACATGTTTAAAATATACTCATTACATTTGAAAACAGTGTAGACCCAGATCAGATGGCTCCTTTAGGATATATTTACTATTTCGCCGTTTTATTGTCGTCTGCTTCAGTATTGTTATCTGCAAGACACGTTTCAAAGTAAGATTTAAGATTGTATGACTTAATAAATATCGATGAGAGTGACAAACAGTTTGGGTCCTGATCAGACGCCACGTGACGCGTCGTCTGATCAGAACGCAAACTGTTTGCAAACGCACTTGAAAGCGTCATTGACAGTGAAAGGGTTAATCCTTAGCCCGCCAAATAAATTGTCGTCTGCTATATTTCTCGTCTGCTTCAAGTTTCAAAGTGCTTCAAAGTTGCTCAAAATTGCTGAAAATGTTGTCCGAGTGTCAAACAGCTTGGATCCGGATGAGACGCCGAGTTACTCGGCGTCTCATCCGGATCCAAGCTGTTTGCATATGGAGCTAGTCGTGACTGGCAGGCTAAGGGTTAATCCGAGTACAACGGTTATATGCCAACAGCTTGGCAAACTTGATCAAGAACCATACTGTTTGATATTTATTACGAAATAACCTTAGCCAATTTACCTAAATTTAAATTTGAGAAATAATAGCAGATGAGAAATTGTTTAAAGCAGATGACTTCATGATGATTAAGAAGTGAATAGTTCCAGTTATTTAGATATGTTTTGCGTACCTTTGGTCTGTCTACGATACATAATCGCCACATTTTGTCCTACATCATGTACACTCAGTACAAAAAAGAAACGAGACCTACATTCTATGCATCTTATTACATTTTTCTGTAGTATATTGTAACAAAGCACACTGAAAGTATAAAGTATAATTCATTGTGAGTAATTCCTGCAAAAATCATAACAATACAATGAATACGAACGACGTTTTGGTCATTTAACGAGCTTCACCCTTGTGTTCAACATTCACAAATCGGGGCCATATATCGTGACATGAAGGGCCATTCGATCAAGTTAATCTCGCTTGGAACCCAGAACTTATGGTTGCGTAGCTCTGGGATGAGGTGAAAAGGTGGGTTTATTCTTAAGTTCCGGCACCGAAAATGGTCCAGGAACTGTGCATGCCTGCCACACAAGTTCCTCAGCATTTGTTTTGCACGGCTAGTGAACTCGAGGCTCCAGAGATGCCGAGCTTTGAACAACCTAAGGGGCATTTGTACCAGATCTTAAACTGAATTTTGAGAACAAGGGTGACGCTCGTTAGATTAACAAAACGTTGTTCGTATTCATTTTATTGTTATGATTTTTGTTGAAGTTACACATACTATATTGTACTTTATATATTCAATGTATTTTGTTACAATTTACTACAGAAAGGTGAAATAAAATGCGTATAATTGTAAGTCTCGTTTCTTTTTGTACTGAGTGTATTGTCTCGTTGCAAAACATATCGATGACACATAGCATTCTGTCCGTAGGAAAAAACGACAACAAAAAAAACATCGAACGAATACGTATATATGGAATGTTATGTAAGTAAAATTACATCGTGCTTTCCAACCTCTAGCATTTTGGCACTTCTATTACTATTTCTTGACGGCCATGGTCACAGTTACTATTTTGCTGTATGTAATTAGATCTACTGCCATCTCAGAAAACAACTTCATTTCTGAAAGAAATTAATTAAATTTCAAAAATGTTTTGACTGTTCCTTTTGTTTAGAAAATTGTCGTTTTTGCACAATGAAATACTTCTCTGTGGTTCTTCAAAGAACGCTCGCTTTTCAGAAGCTCAACTATGCAGTATAGCAAACATATAGCATATACATTTTCAGTGAGCCACGTGTACGGGTTTGGATTAATGGACGCACGTGCCATGATAGGGAATGCTACGGACTGGGGTCTTGTTCCCGCGCACCAAACATGCGAGACTGAAGTGATGCAAGTGAATAGGTAGGGTTACAGGGGAGAAGACGTTATTCTATCCAAGTAAACGCGTGTGCTCGAAAACAATTCTGTCAATTGTAAACATTTTGAGGTCTAGGTAGACTCTGAGAAACTCGGTGTCTGACAAGGCCATCAACCAATATTTAACCCATTACCCCATAGCCTGTTTCCAGTTTTGAAGAGAAGGGACCACTTAAAGCTGATTGAAAGTAAAGCAGAATGTGTGAACATAAAATAATAATTTTGAATATTCGACTAAGTTAAACAACTTTTTTTTGTCTTAGTATATGTCGTCACGTTAACTTTGAAACGATATAGAAGACAACAATATTGAAGCAGATGTCACTATGACGGTGAAGTGGTAAAAACCGCATGATAAATTAGATCATGAAGGGTTAAATAGGTGAAAACAATGTTGGTTATAATTTCCAGAGTCTCTGATAACGGTGTGTATATAAGTAGTTCTATGACCACTGATGGCTGCTCAGGACGCGTGCGTTATCTAGAACATGTGGAAGTGTGGATGGCCTTCGACTCCGGTTATAGAGGTTCATTGGAGGTAAGTCCATGAACTCGTCCTCTTAACTCTTTCCTCCCTGAAACTTTAAATGGACAATTCCAGTTTCCATTTTAGTCTAGTCCATTTCTGACTTTTAAGGGTTGTTTTTGTCAATGTTTGGCATTATGACAAACAGTGACGACCCCGATCAGAGGGCTCCTTTCGGAGCCCTCTGATCTGGGTATTCACTGTTTGCACAGGACAAGTGTACTGTTCACATGTACACTGTTTGAAAATGACGCCTATAAGCGGGACTAGGACTCAAAGGGTTAATCAATTTAAGTCTAGTGTCTGCTAAAGAGGACAATGTCATTGAAGTGCAGACCGTGGTGAAACGAGGCGTTATGCGGCGTCTCATTAGAGTCTTGGCCATAAATATTGCTATTTAATTTGCTTCTTTTTTTTAATTAAATGCAGCCTCGGTTGCAGAATCTGCTTATGATATTGTTAGAAGGGATATTTTTGTGCTTTTTGTGGTGTCACGTCATAGCGATATACTAAATATTTCAGCAATTTACTTCCGGTTTGTCACGGTTTTAAATCACCCGTTTTTGTTGTTTATGTCTGTTGTTCAACATTTCGAAGATCGATATGGTCCATAATAATGTTTCAACAATACGAGTAACCTTGGTTATAATGTCGACATGTTAAAGTAGTCTGAGATGTCAATATAGTTCCTTATTTGTTCATGTCTGCTTTGTTTGTCCGTTTTGTCCATAACAATTTCACTTTCGGATAACTCATATGTAATCAGTCGGATACGGCAGCAGCGCCTAGCTAAGACAAACAGTGCATAACAACAGACTGGTAGCTAAACAACTCAATAGAATTGCTTCACAGCCAGCTATATTATATACACTGGATGTCCGAACACTCCAAACCGAATGACTATAATGGTTAGATACAAATCCCACTGGTCGGTTTGGAGTGTTAGGACATCCAGTGAATATAGCTGGTGGTGAAGCAATTCTATTGAGTTCCATTAACACAATGCCGGTCCGTGGTGAAACAGGAGTTATTGACTATCTTGGTGAGCACAAACTGTCGGCTCGATTTATCTTGGGAAGTTTTCAATGGATTTACTTCAAACTTGATAGGTTGTTTTTTTATACGAAAAAAGCTCAGGTAAGTTCGATAACCACAGTTCTTGGTGAGTTATTTACGGGATGACGGCCCATTGTATTGGTTTCGGTTATTCTACGCGAAATCACTACCACAGACATTAAATTCAACAATTGCTAGAGAGCTTTCTGTCATTTATCGTAATGGAATTTTTTCTTACAATTTAACCTGTTTGTACCAGCCATCTGTTTTAAACACTGACAATAGCGTTGAATACAGGTGGCAGTTCAACCCCTTCATCCCCAGATTTAACCATCTATGTTAACCTCTAACGTACGAGTATGTTAAAATAGCCTCTGCAAAAGTTTGTCGTCTGCAGCTTCTAAATTCTGAGATTTTGACTTGAAATATTGATATGAGTGCCAAACAGTTAGGATCCTGAACAGACGTCGCTAAACGCAGTGTCTGATCTTGGTCTAAATCGTTTGTAAAATCGACTTAACCCCATCACTGCCTTACCCCGAGTACAGTAGTTATTTGCAAACAGTTTGGATCCTGATCAGACGCCGCGTAACGCGGCGTCTGATCAGGATTCAAACTGTTTGACACTTGTTTCAATATTTCTTAAGTCAAAATACCTAAAAATTGATTTTAGAAATAGAAGTAGACGACAATTGTTTAAATTTGATGACGTCATGGCAGTGACGGGGTTAAGATGCAAGAAAAGTAGGTAAACATGTATCAGTATTTTGCCCTTTTGTCTCTCGAGGGCATGACTAACCCATTACCCCATAAATACTCCTTAATATTGTCATGCTCTGACATAAACAGTTCCAATCTATTCGGTCATGAATATGTATCATAAGAAGTATTTTCTAGATGGTAGCTTAAAGCAGGCTGAAAGTAAAGCAGAATGCGCATTTAGGCGCATTCTGCTTTACTTTCAGCCTGCTTTAAGTGGTACCCTATCCTCAATACTAGAAACAGGCTATAGGGAAATGGGCTGACACAGATTTTGACTGTATTAATTGATGTTGAATAAGCCATAGTCTACATGACATTTATATGTATTACGTTGTATTTGAACATTGACGAAAGTGAGAATAAAATATGTTCTGTTCTGTTCTTTATTTCAGATAACGTTATTATCACCAGACGGAACGAGAAGTCTGTTACTGCACGAACGGGAGTATGATTTCTACAATGGTACCACGGAATGGACATTTATGACCGTGCAATCATGGGGTGAAAATCCACAAGGGGAGTGGACATTACAACTCGAAAGTGTGGATGCAGGAATAGGTATGGGTTATTCGTTGAATGGATGCAGTTATTTTTCCCCAATAAATGCGCTGATCATGAAAACACTGGTATGTACTTTGTAAACAAATTTGAGCCAGATCAGACGCCGGGTAAACCGGCGTCTGATCTGGCTCCAAATTGTTTGCCACTCAGATGAAAAAAAATGTAGTCAACATTTTCATTATTCTGTTCTACATTTTATTACATTGCGTTTGCGTTTAATTGCGCTTTCAAAATGGGAAATAATGACATGTTTGCCACTATATTCAACCATATTTAAACGTCATCCGATAAAATACCACATTTGGCGAACATATAAACCTGATTTTACTCGAATTACGAGTAGATTTTATCCGGTTTCCGTTGTAGAATTAAATGTAGCTGGGTCTTAATTTTTATAATATTAAACATATTGAAATATGTGTATGAAAACGTTTGTGCTTTCTTCTGGAAGCGAGCATTTTTACCTCTCAGTGACTTCTTTCAGTGTTTGAACTTTTGCTAGAGGTCCTAAGACATGTCTGTCGGAAGGATTGAATCTGGTTTTAAAACAATGTGTTTGTTGATAGGAATTTTGATATAAAACAAGACGAAAATGACAATTTAGACCAGGCCCCGTTACATAGAAAATGGAATATCCAGAATATAAGCATGGAATTATCCACTTGCCATAAATGGGTTAATGTTCAGAGAAGATATTATTTCATGTTTCAACGAAACATAACCAAAAACGCAATGCAATAGAACAGAGAAAATGACAGAATGTGGAAATGTTAACGAGGTGTATTAAGGTCTACACACTATCATTTTCTTTTCATATTTAGATTTGTTTTACTATGGGCTTTCATCTGATGAAAATTAAGAAAAAAGGTGAAATGCACGTAGATGATTATATATTTTTTCAAAGTTATTTACTGTTTGTTGTCTTGGTGTTGCAATATCACCAATACAAAATGTAATTAATAATATTGAGAGCTTCATATATTTTCAAATCTGGAACCTCTTTTGTCCTAATTTAGTGAAGAAGCAAATAATGTACAGCAACATACTATTTGTACAATTATTTTTCCCTTTATCTTAAATAGCCTTTCAAAAATAAAACATAAAACAAAACAGTTAATAGTTTGAACATTATACTTTTGAGTTTAATGCATCCTTAAGTACAGTCGAACTTATTGGGGTTAGCTTTTATCGAGACATTACGCATTTATTTTCAGTGTTTGGTCTGTCGTCATGGAAACTGGTTATGTATGGCACGAGCTCTGACCCTCTCTATAGGGAGCCGGCTGGTGAGTTTTGTTCTTTTGTCCTTCCTCTTTTTCCATCTTTGAGATATATAGGATCTATCATGAGTCGATGTTTAAGACAAGCTGATCTCAACCGAGTCTAAAATTGAAATGTTATGTCTTTGCGAGCTTAATAACTTTTCTATTCTTGACGAGGTTGAGATCAGCTTGTCTTAAACATCGACGACTAACATATTCTTTTTCTCACATAACCGACGATTTTAAGGTATTTTTAAAAAGCAATATGCCTTTTTGGAATACCAGTGACGTAATAATGCCTTTATAAATAGTGACATCATAATCGCGTCATCAAATTGATCTCACACATGTTGGAGACAAGGATATTCGTGATCGTAGTTCACTATTGAAAACGGGGTAGTTATGTGAGAAATTGCTGGTTCTCTTACCTAAATATATTTAAAACCTTTCTATTAGGACTACTAAATTGTGTAAATTATTATGTTTTTAAGGCAGACTGTTTAAAGCAAGGTGACAGTAAAACAGACAGATCCTTTAGGAGATATCTGTTTAACTGTCACCTTGCTTTAAGCTGTCACCTGTCTTTAATACAGTCAGTTAGCCTTCGTTTTAGTTGTCGTACTATAGAGGTAGTTCTCTTACCTAAATACATTTAAAACCTTTCTATTAGGATTACTAAATTGTGTAAATTATTAAGTTTATTAAGGCAGACTGTTTAAAGCAAGGTGACAGTAAAACAGACAGATCCTTTAGGAGATATCTGTTTAACTGTCACCTTGCTTTAAGCTGTCACCTGTCTTTAATACAGTCAGTTAGCCTTCGTTTTAGTTGTCGTACTATAGAGGTTATTTTTAACACGGGCTTGAATGTTTTATTCTTTCCCGTGTTACTAATAATCTTGTCATAGAATTTTGTTAGATGTTTTACATATATTTACTTACTGTGTTGGCGGTCTTTTTGATTGTAAGGTTGTGGAATAGGGTTTATATTTTATGTACACTGTTCGTCTTAATAGGTGAATATAGGAGATAAGAGTGAGGTTGGGCGCCCCTAAACCCAGGTTTAACCCCCCAATGGTAGTTAATTGTTAATTTATAATTAATTATTGATTGCTGCTGACCGTGCCAAGGCGGGCTCCTATATTCACTTTGCTTTATGTTTGTCTTGCGTGTTGTTTTCTATTTAGTGTGTAGATGAAGGAATGAGATGTGTGTGTGTGTTTGTTATGGTATGACTGTGTGTGTGTTCTGCTTGAGAGGTGGGTGTATTGTTTGTGTTGCGTTTCCTGCTTGAGTCTTTCGTATTTATTTACTGTGTGTAATTGTCATCTGCAACGCCTGTCGCCTGCAAAATAAAGACCCTTAAACCTCAAGTGGACAATTCTAGTTTTCAATTTGGTCGAGTACATTTTTGACTTTTTAGGGATGATTTTTTAAAATATATGTCAAAATGACAAAAAGTGTAGACCCTGATCAAAGGGCTCCTTAAGGATTAGGGTTCAGAGAGTTAATATTTATATTTGTGTTTTCCATCGCAATATATCACACGCGTCAAGCGGTTTTGATTGACACGAGATCCCGCGTCACACGATGTCTTATCTGGATCCAACTTGTTTGCAACAGTAATCACAAATTCAAACGGAGGATACAGAAGATAAATGAATAAATATTCTGAGCGTTTCATTGCAATACATCTACGATCTAGTAGAAGGTTTTTCTGGTACTTATTTGATACTGAAACTAAAAACTGAAACTGAAACTGTCTTTTTATTAAATGCCTGGGGCCCGTTTCATAAAACTTCGCACGACAGATGTCGTAAGTCTGATTATAAAAAGTCTCATTTATTATTTAATTCTCCATCTAATCCTGTCTTGTGCCATCTCTTTGGAATCGTCTTTTCAAGACGATTCTAAAGAGATATCACAAGACAGGATTTGATAGATAAATCAGCAATAAAATGTATTTTAAAGTTTTTACCTACGACCGTTTTTGTCGTACGAACATTTATGAAACGGGCACTGGTTTGCAGGTACTCAATGACGTTTTACAATACAGTAAAACCTCGCTATTACGACCACTAAAACGAAGGCTAATTGAGTGTATAATAGACAGGTGACAGCTTAAAGCAAGGTGACAGTGAAACAGAAAGCTCCTATAGGAGCTTTCTGTTTCACTGTCACCTTGCTTTAAGCGGTCACCTATCGTAAACACCCTAATAATTAACATAATTTAGTGGTCATAATAGCGAGGTTCTACTGTATATGAAAAACATTAAACATGAGTATAGATTGATGCCATAAAACAGTGATTCGTCATAAACCAATTGCCTGTAAAAAAGACTGTGCACGGGTAATAAGTTAATACTTTCATTGTCATTATAACCATTCTTTCAAAGTCATATTAATTTTATTTTGCAGTTTGACCGAAGAAATGTTGATACGAATTTCAAACACGTTGGTCCGATCAGCCGCTGTGTATTGCAGCGTCTGATCAATCATCCAAACTGCTCCAAACTGTTTAACTCATTATCCCCTGAAACTTCCAATAAACAATTCCAGTTTACAAAAAAGGCTGGTCCATTTAAAACTATTTAAGGTTGTTTTTTGTAATAGACAAAATTGTACTCTTCATATGTACACATTTGGTAAAGGACGCATATATGCGTCACTAGGGCTCAATGATTAAACGATTGAGCCCTAGTGACGCATATATTCGCATATATGCGTCCTTTACCAAATGTGTACCTGTGAAGAGTACACTTGTCCTATGCAAACAGTGAAGTCCCTGGTCAGAGGGCTCACTGTTTGTCATTTTGCAATTTATTACAAAAAACTACCCTTAATTGTCTAAAATGGACCAGCCTTTATATGTCAACTTTGCCCATAGGTAGTTTCGAGGGATAATGAGTTAAAAGTCGACTTAAGTCGCGTATGATGAGACTGGTAAACAAGTGGTGAAGCGGCATAAACGATTATTTTCTAATTAAATTTTGTGATGAAAACTTCATTATATATTTTTATTATCTACCTATCGATGATTTAATAGAGATTAGTGATATATTTTTCAAATCATTCCAAAGAAATTGATTATCGTCTATATATACTACTCAAAGTTTGCTAAGCACCAAGGGTAAAATTTCCATAGGTACCAATTCATTGACCCTATCACATCTCAAAACATAGCTTCCAACATTTTTGTTCGATTTCTTCCAAATTTGGAAATGTTTCGGTCAAAGATTTACTTTACATATCCGAAAAAATGTACGCTTGATCAGGTCCTGTAGGCAAAATCAAATCCATTGAATTATATATTTTGATGTTCTTAGAGATGCTACAATGGGTACAACTGATCATTGAAAGATAAACATTGTTTTTACCAACGATGAACATCTCTTAGAACATTACAATGTAGAATTCAATGGGTTTGAACATTTTGGTGAATTCTCAGAAATTCCACATTTTGATAATTTCCTCGGGTTTCGCCTACAGGACCTGAACAAGTGTACACGTTTTGGAATCTGTTAAGTGAACCTTTGGTCAAAACATCTCAAAATTTGGAAGAAATCGAACAAAAGTATTGGAAGTTATGTGTTGAGATATGATAGGGGTCAATGCATTGGTATCTATGGAGATTTTACCTTAGGTGCTTAGCAAACTTTGAGTAGTAAATATATATATAGGACATGAAAATATAAATGACATATTAACTACAACAGGCTCCATGGTTAAAACAACGTTTGAGTTGAATCTAAACTGACTTGAGACTCAACTCGAACGCTTTATAACATTGGAACCAGGAAAAATGTGTTTGATAATAAAAGGTTTTCCTACGTATAAAAATGAACTGAATAAATGTTGAAATTTCCTATTCACAGCCCAAACTGACGACTCCGATGCCAGGACTTGGGCAATAGTGGGTGGAGTCGTAGGGGGCGTGGTGTTGTTTGGTGTCGTCGCTGTTGTCGCATATTTCTGTCTGAAGAAGCCAAAGGATCCAACAGTCTATCCATCAATGCAATAATAAATGGACTCGCATCATAGCCATGGCAACTAACCAACTGTGATATAAGTCATTAATTAATACTTGTAGCTGTGATGAGTTCAGTAAAGAAATCGATGACCGTCGATGGCCATCGACTGCGAGTGGGCTACCGGTCTGAAATACAGAGGAGAAAGCGTAAAGATTTTGTTTAAATGCAAACGCATTGCAATGAAATATAGAAAATGACAACATTTTGACAATTCAGACTACCAGTTTTAATCTGAGTGGCAAACAGTTTGGAGCCTGATCAGACGCCGGATTACCCGGCGTCTGTTCTGGCTCCAAACTGTTTGCAATGAAAATAATAGTTTAAGCGTAACATGGGTTATTTGGAAAGAAAACGTTTTCTCTACTGTACTCTGCACGCTGCACACGGGGCACAAGCTGCTAACTAAATACACGCTACACACTGGCACTATTTTAACTCTTTGTCTGCTACAATATCCTTAGCTTCAACATTGTCGTCTGCTTATTTGTTTATCTGTCGTGTTAGCTTCAGAAACTTGGAAGCGATTGTCAAACAGTTTAGATCCTGATCATATATCGCGTTACATGGCGTCTGATCTGGATCCAAATTGTTTGAATATTGTTTGCAAATTCTAATAAAGTCGCGACTACATGTACATGTAGCAGGAAAACGCTCTTTCTATACGTTGGCAAATACAGTAAAACTTCTCTATAGCAACCATTACGCTATAATGACCATCTCTCTATTACGAACGCACCCCGTTAACGACCACCTCTCTATTTAGACCACCGCTCTTTTTAACGGTCACCTCTCTATATATTATGACTGCCTCTTTTTAACGGTCACCTCTCTATATATTGTGACTGCCTCTCTTTAACGGTCACTCTCTATATATTATGACTGCCTCTTTTTAACGTTCACCTCTCTATATATTATGACTGCCTCTTTTTAACGGTCACCTCTCTATATATTGTGACTGCCTCTCTTTAACGGTCACCTCTCTATATATTATGACTGCCTCTTATTAACGGTCACCTCTCTATATATTATGACTGCCTCTTTTTAACGGTCACTCTCTATATATTGTGACTGCCTCTCTTTAACGGTCACCTCTCTCTATATTATGACTGCTTCTTTTTAACGGTCACTCTCTATATATTGTGACTGCCTCTCTTTAACGGTCAACTCTCTCTATATTATGACTGCTTCTCTTTAACGGTCACTCTCTATATATTGTGACTGCCTCTTTTTAACGGTCACCTCTCTATATATTATGACTGCCTCTTTTTAACGGTCACCTCTCTATATATTATGACTGCCTCTTTTTAACGGTCACTCCCTATATATTGTGACTGCCTCTCTTTAACGGTAAACTCTCTATATATTGTGACTGCCTCTCTTTAACGGTCAAATCTCTATATATTATGACTGCCTCTCTTTAACGGTCACTCTATATATATATATTATGACTGCCTCTCTTTAACGGTCACTCTCTATATCTTATGACTGCCTCTCTGTAACGGTAAACTTTCTATATATATTATGACTGCCTCTCTTTAACGGTCACTCTCTATATATTGTGACTGCCTCTCTTTAACGGTCACTCCCTATATATTATGACTGCCTGTTTTTAACGGTCACCTCTCTATATAATATGACTGCCTCTTTTTAACGGTCACTCTCTATATATTGTGACTGCCTCTCTTTAACGGTCAACTCTCTATATATTGTGACTGCCTCTCTTTAACGGTCACTCTCTATATATTATGACGGCCTCTCTTTAACGGTCAACTCTCTATATATTATGACTGCTTCTTCTTTTACAACCATTACATTGCGTGATTTATCCGGTGTTTACGACAGATGACTGCTTAGAAGCTCAAGATCAAAGCACTGTAAGTGTGATGGGTATCAACGTTGAAATAGGCAACAGTTACAGTGGGGAAGACGTCATTTCTTTCCCCCAATAAACATTTATGCTGAAACTATTATTTTCAACACTTTAGGGGCAAGATTAGACACCGAGTAAGCCGGCGTATGAGCAATTTCAAAACTGTTTGCCACTCAAATTAAAATAAATCGTAAGACAATTTCATAAATTGTTATTTTCAACATGTTTTTGTATTGCGTTTTGTTTCGGCTATACGGGAAAGAATTACATCTTGCCCTGTACATTTAGCAGTAGCTCTTTCAACACCATGGGTCGGTTTTAAATATACTCGTTACATTTGTAAACAGTGTAGCCCAAGATCAGAGGACTTTTATGCTCAGAATCTACACTGTTTGCTAATTTTGAGCAGTATTCATTAAACTACCACACATTCCAAGTAGACTGGTTCATATTTAACTAATATAAAAAAGGTCCACACGGGAACTTAATAATCCACAAGAGTTACTTAGTGTTGAAAGAGTTAGAATAGTATCCAAATTTGCAAGTAACGTGTAACCCATTCTACATTCTAATATGCATTGTTTATATTTTATTATCCATTGTGCTATACTAAACCCATTGAATCCTAGAGACGAATATACTCCTTCTTTACAAACTGTCTTTACCTACTATAGATATATCTATATACATACATCATGAAATAAATGATACAATTCTTCAAGTTGTGCAGTTATTTTAGTTTTTTTACCCAAGGAAAAATCAAACTTCTGTTCAGAGGCAATTGTTTAGGAAACATGAAAAATGCCCTTGCTGTTGAAACAGGACTAAAGGAAAGCAGAAAGGTCATACAAACAGAATCTAAGTGACGAAAAGTTTAAACAATATCCAAGTTTTTTGGCCGTGTCGTTGGGGAACGGTTGATGATGATGAGTTTGGTTTGACGGCACTGCGATGCAAAATAGGTCATATTGCACCGATGAATGAAGAAGGATGATGGGATGATATATGATGATTTCAGGAAGATGATTTTGGCTTATCTCATTCGCTGCGAAGCAGCGCATAGGATCAAAATTACAGTCCTGTCTTCCTTTTAACTCTTGGCAGAGGGGATAATCTCGGTCTAATAAACAGAACTCCCTACGACAATTAAGCCCAAAAACGACGACAAAGAAGGAAGGTCTCTGGGGTGCATGTGAACTGTTTATGTGAAATGGCCAAATATGTATATTTTAATAGATGGCGTATTATCTTCTTCAGTGTCTTACAATGATTAGTTTCTAAAAGTTTGGAATCTGATCAGTCGACGCGAAAGGCGGCATCTGATCAGGATCCAAACTGTTTGATACGTATTTCAATACTTCTTAAGTAACAATTAGATCTATTGTTTTTTTATTGTTTGTTCTTTTTTTTCTGCATTTTATTGGATTGTGTTTAGTTTCGTTTAAACGGAAAGAATAACGTCTTGTCCACTGTGTTACACATACAGTCGAACTTCGATATCTCGAACTCGGTTATGTCCAACATATCCGTAGTTTAAAGTTAAAACGTGGCTTAGCCACGTTTTAACTTTGAACTACGGGTATGTTCGACTGAACCGAACATGAAATGATGTAATTCATGTGTCGAAATATCGTTTAGTTCGAGTTAAGCGAGTTCGAGATATCGAAGTTCGAATGTAATTGATTTCTGCCAGTTTGCAGAATACAGATAGTCAGACCATGCATCATTCATTCGTTGATTGATCCATCTCATCCCTGGTATTCGCATATTTATTCCCTGCTTTTCAATTACATACCAACTTGACCTCAATATCAATGCCATTGTCCTTTACAGACTGTTTTCTTTCGACTTGCAAGAGCCGCTATCTCTTTAAATACCTACAATATAAACTTGAAAAATAAAAATATACGATAGTTGTTTAAAATTGGTGACGTCATCGCAGTAAAGGGGTAAACAGACTGTGTATATTAGAGCATTAGCACATGGCTTGGAGCTCTCGGCCAATCAGATGCCTCAAAAACATGTGAATATATCGTTTATTTCAACAAACCATGGAATAACTAACAAACTGTTCACTTATTCCTCGCTTCCGTCATCTCAAGGTAATTTGACGTCACAATTCTAAAAACAGCTGAGGTCAGAGGTGAACTGCACACGCTTCATGACGTTATATTATGTACAGTGAGACCTAGACTTTAAAGACAATTACTTATGAATTGTGCTTACATATAGAGCTTCAATAAGCGTTATTTATGTTGGTGTTTAAGCATGCTTAGCACATGGCTTGGAGCTCTCGGCCAATCAGAGGCCTCAAAAACCTGTGAATATATCGTTTATTTTACAAAACCATGAAATAACTAACACCCTGAGCTCTTATTCCAAGCTTCCGTCATATCAAGGCAATTTGACGTCACAACCCTAGATCGGAGGGGAACTGCACTCGCTTGATGACGTCATATTATGTACAGTGAGACCTAAACTTTAAAGGCAATTAATAATGAATTGTGCTTACATATAGAACTTCAATAAGCGTTATTTATGTTGGTGTTAAAGCATGCTTAATGTCTCAAACTGCACATTGAAATAACCTTTCAATATAAGTAAAATATTACAAACAAAATGACTTTTTCGTCTAAAACAGAAATCAGAAACGAATGGTTTTCTTGTTTTCCTCGAGCCCAAGCCAGTGCTAAATAGGTTAGACCATGGTTGCACGCGAATAAACGACATAGTTCTCGGGGGCTACGCCCCCTCGAACTATATCGTTTATTCGCTTGCAACCATGGTCTAACCTATACTTAGACAATAGTTAGTGCAAATGAACCGCATACATTTCTTCGGCGGATGTACTGAAACAAACTGTAAACGCCAACATTATCATATTATACTCAGCAAAAATAGAAACTTTACATGGGACTCTAATGCGTATAATTCTGTCTACAAACACAATTTTGCAGAAAGCTTATTGTTATTCAAAACTTTGGGTCATTGTCTGCAAGTTTTCGACAATGGTGATGAAATAAATCCAAAAGGCACGTCGTAATTTGACGTCAAAATGCATAGGGGTCGATTTCAAAATTCTAAAAGATGTCAAGGTGTACACAAAATGTGTTTAATTCATTTTTATGTTTCAATTTAGGTGACTTTTTGCATAAAGTCACTTCAGTAGCGTGCATGCCTACCGTCACGTTTAAAGCAAGCAATACTCCGTCACGGATGTACCGTCTAATGACGTCATCTGGGATGACATGCCATTTTCGTAATCGAGCATGTCTGAGGTTGTTGGACGTGTCAACCTGGTAATATTTCCGCCCCCGACGCCAAGTTCATCCCAAACATGCTCTATTGGTATCAGATCCGGTGTAACGAAGTATTTTGACCCCCATCGAACAAATACCCCCGGTCATAATTCGACGACGTGGAATGATCCCCGGTCATTTTTCGATATCGTACAATGGCCCCCGGTCATAATTCGACGTCGAAATTTGACCCCCAGTCATAGTACTATGACTCCCCTCATGAAGTATTTTGACCCCTCCTGAAATATATCGACCCCCATCGAATAGTGACCCCTACCCTCTCCAGCAATTAAGCGACACAGTTTAACCAATTGGACCCTAGCGACGAGTATATTAGATATTTACAAACAGTGTTCATGTTAATAGTACACTTGTCCTTTGTAAACAGTGTAGACCCAAGTCAGACGTTACCCACAGGAGCCCTCTGAAGGGGTCATTTCACCAAGAAATCTTCCCGGAAGACTGAGCTGCGATCTCAGAGCGTGGCTTGGTCGCCCCAGGTCGCACGTAGTCGACGGTTGACCGAGGGTTGGTCGCACCTTGGTCTCCTGTGGTCGCACATGGTCGAGGATTGGTCTCCCGGAAAAACAGATGTAAAAAAACCGAGCCTCGACCTAAAAGTCACACGGAGAGCTTTCGAAAAAGCGAGCATGGTCGAGGAAAGAACGTATTGGTCGAGGGACGATCGAAACTAGAGCGGGGATGAGCGAGGCTCAGTCTGCTCGAGCGAGAACTGATCGCGCGCATGATCGTGCTGCTCGACCCCTGCTCGATCCTCGCTCGATCCGTGTGATCTAGCTTCGCTCTTTTGCGACCAAGCCTCGTTCCACGCGACCTGTCCCAGACCTTCCCTAGCCCCGTACGCTCCATGTTATTTATATTGGCATGATTGGATAGAGATAGAAGGATTAAGGTGCGACCTATGTACGCTTAAGCTTCAACCAATAAAGTAACTATGAGTAAATGAATGTAACCCTTTGCAAATATTGTAGATAATGTATTTTTTGCGTAAATATATAAAATGTTTCACAAATCTTGTTTTAATATAGACTTGTTTCTTTGATTCATGAATAAAATGAAAAGATTAACCCTATCATTGCCAAGGCCGCCAACATCGACATTGGCAAATATGTTAGATCCTGATCAGATGCCACGTAATGCGAAGTTTGAATATAATCCAAACCAGTTGGCACTCATATCAATGTTTCTTAAGTCCAAAACGTATAACACTGAAGTTTTAAAAGTTAAAGAGGGTAACAAATATAAGCCGAAATTACATGTATAATAAGGCAGCGACAGTGTAAGATGGGTATTTCCGTAATATTGGCAGTGAAAGGGTAAAAAAGACCAAAAAACCCATAGAAAACAAAAAAAAATATATAAAAACATCCCCCCAAAGAAAAACCATAAACAACACTAAATATCAGAGTCAAACTAGTGTTTGGGCAGCGTTGTGGTTAGTGCACATGCTTCTCACTAATGCGGTTCGAGCTCGATATCGGCAGTGTTAGAGGGTGCAGTGGTCGCCCATCCGAACAAGAGGGGTTTCTCCGCGTACTCCGGTTTCCTCCTACAATAGTGACCACATACGCCTAAAGGAGCAATCTGTTTCACGTTCAACTTACTTTAAGTGGTCACTTGTCTTCAAATCTAGAAACAGGTAATTAGGTAAAGGAATACTTAAATAATTTTTGGTATTTATTCAAGTTTTTTGTATTTTTTCGGGGTGCTTTTATAAATGTTTATCCAATTATGGTGTGATATGGTTTTTTGGTTCAGTTTGGATAAAAAAAGTAAAAACAATCAAAACCTCAGATAATGTTGAGAACCCCTGATAAGATCGGACCAAATATCTGGACTCTACGAACAGCGATAGGCCATTCTCGTCACTGCCGACTTGTTCAGAACCGAACCAATAGCAAATGCATATCGATTTGATCCATGATTTCCCTTCGGAGACTGGTCAAAACCTGAAGGTCGTCCATCGATCGCCAGACGTTTTATTGAGATCGCAAAGGGTCGCGCGCAAATCCATGCGACCATAACGAATTGCGCGTAGCTCGAGCGAGATTCTGTCGAGAAAAGATCGAGAATTAGTTGTCTGAGCGAGGCTAGAACGTTCGAGATCGCATCTAAGTCGTATTGATCGAGGGTACATTGCAACTCGGACGTAGCTAGATCGACCGGGCATAAGGCTTAGTCGGCCGAGGTCGCGCGCTTTCGAAGATAGATCGCCGGGAGGTTGAGGTTATGTCGCAGACTGGTCGAACAGAGCGAGTCTTGGTCGTGTAAAGATCGCTTCAGATCGAGTGGATGGTCGTAGGTAGAGCGTATATAGAGCGTTTGTAGAGCGTATAGGACGATGGTAGAGCGTACACATCGAAGGTCGAACGAACTAACATCGAACATAGAGCGTACACAGAAAATAATGTGGTAGGAATAATGTGGTAGGTCGCGCAGTTTTTGCCCGCGAATACGAGAAAATCGAGCTGCGATCAAGGTCGCGCGTGGTCGCGTGCGACTTTTCCAGGTCGTACTCGGTGAAATGACCCCATGATATGTGTCAGTTTTGAAATGTATTGTATAAAACAACTCTAGCTAGTCAAAAATTGACTTGACATAACTAGAAAACTTGAATTGTTCACTTACATTTTCAGGTTTGAATGAGTTAAAAGATACATAAAATTTAGATAATAAACAAGTTAAAATTCAGACATGATAAGCACGCCATGGGAACGTACAGTATACTAAATACATGTAACCTGGTGCTTATATGTTGGATGCTGATGGTAGGGATTACCCGATCTCTTTGATACCAGCTGGTTGCGGGTCTGAGGTATAATTCGTGAACAGCTTATTTATAAATAAGTTAAGGGTGTAATTCAGCCATGGAGTATGCAGGTCGGTGGGGCGGGGGCAGACAGGGTGTGAATTACTTGAGAAAGTTATAAATTACTTTACAAGTTTACAATCACATTGCTAAAGAGTGCATTATATTACAATTACCATTACGCAACCTTTACATAAAATTTTGTAATGCATTAAATTACAACAACAATGGCAAAGTAATGCATTACATCGTACATTACAGTCCAAAACATTACTAAAAAAAGACTAATAAGCATATCATATATACCTGATAGGTTATCATTTACAAGTTATTTGTCAACTACATAATCAAAGATGCAAACTTAAGAATACATATATGCAAGTATACAGTTTGTAAAATCAAAACCTTTTTGTCTGTACACTTCTTGATTGAATTACTGCTATAGAGGGGTTCAACTGCACCAAGACAAAATGTATAAATGTCACTGCTGCATATAACACCATTACAGTTTCAAATGCATTGTCTGTTAGATGCATAAAGTCAAACATGAATACTAACCCTTTACTCCATAGCCTGTTTCTATTCTTGAAGATATATGACCACTTATTGAACGTTGTTTAAAGTATATCAGTGGTACTCGATATCAATAAACGTGAACAAGAAAAACTATTTATCCCCCTTTTACATGTACCTCATATATATAATATTTACATCGGTTCCAATGACATTCGTCTTCTTACAATGTGTCGCAACATGTGTCTATGAAAATATCGATTAGATTATTGACAGTATATTGTACAACATAGAACCATCCAAAGATTTTTAAAAGTAATTAGCAATCTGACATGAATTAATCCTCAGGGTGCTGCTCGCGACATTCAATAATGAGAAGGGGCCTTTGTTTGACATCAAATACGGTAATTATCATACCAGGACAGGGCGTGTCATTGTATGAAATAGAATAATATCAGGGGGTCATTCTATTCTACGACATCGAATAATGACCGGGGGTCATTCTACGACATCGAATAATGACCGGGGAGTCATTCTACGACATCGAATAAAGACCGGGGGTCATTCTACGACATCGAGTTATGACCGGGGAGTCATTCTACGACATCAAATAAAGACCGGGGGTCATTCTACGTCATCGAATAATGACCGGAGTTATTCAACGACACTGATTGATGACAAGGGTAATAAGGCAACTTTGCGCAGCGTCCGATCTGGATACAAGTTGTTTGCATATGGTGTTAAATGTACACATAAACATGATAAACTGTTAAATCATATCAGCAAGAGTTGGTAAAACACAACATAACCCGCTTGTAGTGGCTTTATTTGATAGGTACTTCAGGGCCCAAGGTTATAAAGAGTTTGAATTGAGTCTGGGCGTTTGCGCTAATCTGACCAATCAAATACCTGACAACGATCTCAGACTCAACTCAAACTCTTTATTATCTTGAGCTTTTGGTCACTACAGAATTCAAGGTCAAACTGAGGCAACATATATCACGATACTCACAATATTGGTCACTTGCTAAATACGACAATAGTACATTTCGCAGTTGCTAAGTTATGCAAGGTAAAGAGTCTTACAAGTAAACAATACTATAATACTTAAGTCATTCGAAGTGACACTACCTTATTAAAATGTAAAGCCGGAGAACACTAAAAACACAAGTAATGGTAATAAAAAGATGACCAAACTATACCTGCAAGTGCAGCTTAATAAAGTTTTTACAGTTGTTTTGATACCAACTTTACTTCAGATTTAACGACCGAGATCAAGCTCGAGTCAGTGTCTTGAGACTAGAACAGTTGAAACGAAACCCACAACCAAAGCACAGATTAGATCAAAGTTTGTTGGCCAAACTGAGATACTTTTCAACAGTACTGTTGTGTTTTCGAAAAAATAAACGTCAATCTTTAGTCATGTATAAAAAGAAATGCATTAAGAAAATTCCAAAGCTTTTGTCACGGAGCCCCCTCAAAATCTCCCAACTTTGGGCACTAACGTATTGAATTGCCAACTGACAGGTATCCTTCTAAACCAATAGAACGTACATGTATGAGCGCTATGGTACCAAATAAATGCCATAAAAGTTGTTGATCGAAACATAATGTAAAAGGTCAAGGTCACAGTGACCTGAAAAGTGAAAAATTTACAGGCTATGTTATAGGCCACTTTGCCATGGCAAACTGTACTCACACACCAACTTTGGTAACTCTTGTTGATGTAATAAAGAAAATATGTTCTAAACAAAAGGTACATGTGAAGACGGAATCACTTCCAGACACGCGCAATTTTGTCACTTCATACGCCCAAAATTGAGCACTTGCAAAACTAACTTTACACCAAATATAAAGGTAAGTATAAAGGGGGTCATTTTTCGACAGAAGGGGGTCACTATTCGACGATGGGGGATCCTTTTTCGACGACAGGGGGTCATTCTACGACGTCATATTGTGACCGGGGGTCACTTTTCGATGGGGGTCAAAATACTTCGTTACACCTGCGGTCATACCGAAGGCCAGGGCATGACGTTAACGTTATTCTGGACGTTGTGTGTGCAGTTGATATCTGCCCAGAATACGGTCTACGGGTACGGATAGAAACGTGACATTTACCCAGACGATTCCTTATTGTCTCGGCAGTGATCCAAAACCGCCGAGCAGTAACCGTTGCTGGGATAAAACAGTTACGTCGGTACGTTAACGTAAGAGTGCGGTCGTCTCGACGTGACTTCAACGATCTCGGACGATCCTTGACTTTCCCCGTAACTCTGTAACGAGTATTCAGGATATGAATTTTCTACCGTAAGCGTCCAAAATGACGCGCAACATCAGTTTCTGACACGCCCGCCTTAAGCATGCCAAATGGCCTGATTTCTGTGATTTTCAGAAAGCTGTGGCATCTCAGTTTTGAAACGCAAATGTTTACAAATTTGTTTTTTCGGTGTTTGGCTAAAGCCCAAATTCTGTTACATTGAATAAAAGTGAAATAAACCCTGAATAGGTCAACTCGCTGTCAGTGTTGAAAACCGGAAGTGGAAAGCGTGCTACGTCGTGCGCGGTACAAATTAGCGAGAGTGTGGCTGTATATGGTCTTTATCAATAACTCCATTATTAAATATGCGTTTATTTTATAAAACGTCATTAAAACATCGCTTAAACCGGCTCTTAAGTATGTAAAGTTTCTATTTTTGCTAAGTATATATACATTTTAAACCATTGTAACGCCAAAAATATCATCTGCTTTATATAAATCATTCACCCATGAAACTTTAAATGGACAATTCCAATTACCTATTAAGTCTAGTTCGATTTTGGCTGTTTATGGTTGATTTTAGAAATATATTGAGAAAACAAAACTAAAAAGACCCTGGTCAGAGGGTTTATGCAGGAGCCCCTCTGCACATGGTCTACACTGTGTGCATGTGTTAAGCGTACTCTTCTCTGGTAGACTTTTGGTTAATGACGAGTATACCCGTCGCTAGGGTTGAAGATATTAACCCATTCACCACCATAATATACTTAGCATGCTTTACAATTTTTGTCTGCCCTATTGTTATACTGTTAGACTCAAGGCAATTGGAATGAAAAAAACATTACAACGAATGTAAAACAGTTAAGGCCAAGGTAGCATTTAGGATATCTTTAGATTTTGTCGTGCGCTCCCCTCGCCTCCAATAATTCAGATCATGGATCCACGTATGTATTTTGCAGCATGCAAAGATAAGTAATCTATAATAGGTCATAATTCCATCGGACAAAAGACCTGACATTCGATGTCTTGATAGCACCATGAATGAATGGCTGAAAATTGCCTCTGCTGTAGTAGTTTTGGCCTTTGCAACAGGTAACAACACTTGGTGTCAAGTCTACGAAAATCTGAATGAAATGTTTTAATATGCAAGTTTTACTCTGTACCCTTTCACTCAATATTTATCTAGAGTCAACCTTGCAAACAGTTTGGATCCGTATCAGACGTCGCAGTCGTTATGTCGTTTATTTAGCTTTGGAACGGAAGTGAATACCACAGTATAAAACTAGACGGCAGTGTGATGGTGAAAAAATCGAAAACAAACAATCTTGAAAGGGTAAGATTTTATATGAATCACAGGGCTGCCATAAGTTGACATGAAACATCCTAAGATTTCCAAATTTGCATTTTTCAAGTTTGATTTTACAAATCGTACCTCTACCCCATCGTCTGTTTCTAGTTTTGTTGACACGTGACTACTTAAAGCAGGCTGGAAGTAAAGTAGAATGCGCCTTAAGGCGCATTCTTCTTTACTTTCAGTCTGCTTTAAGCTACCATGTACTAGAAAAAAATCCGAAGATTTAGGAAAAATCCGGAGAAATGGCAGCCCTGTCATCATTTTATTAGGATAGTCTTTATGGGGTGGATCTTTGTTTCGGTGATATGCATATAAATATTCCGCTTTTACTAATTTGAGATTTGTATAGTGCAATATGTATGCTGATGTTAAACATATAGTATATATGTGTCCGGCCATATATTGAAAAAGCACTAGTGGATCTATATCTTCAAACACATGACTGCATGACAAAGAACGAAAGCAATGGAAACATTTCCTGTAAGAAGAATCTGCTTTATTTTGTCCGGTCTCTATTGTCTTTTAAACATACTGCACTTCTTTTGAAGAACCGTTTGACCTCATTTTTAAAATCCAGTGTCTTTTAAATATGACATGGACAAATGTTGTAAACCCTGATAAGCCACACTACATCTCATCATGTTCTGCACTGTTAGCTTTTTCATATAATAGAGGATATTGAATCAGTATGTTTTCAGTATTAAATTTATTGAACGTGTTGGATAAAACATAATGCTGTGAGCCTTTGGCAAGCAAAATATCATTTAATCCGAATGACTGAAGACACTCGAGTTTAATATTCTGTTTATCACATAAAAAACAAATGAAACCAAAAATGAACGTTCTTACCTATAGTTTTGCCTCAGCTATTAGGAAAAAAATTCGTCATAACTGTTATTAGGTTACATTCATCCATAGATAAAACAGTACCATCATAAATCATCGATATGGTATAAAAAGGTTTGTCTGAGAACTTATTCAGTTTTTCAAGTAAGATTTCATCTAAAATCATTTCTTATTGACTAAAATGATTATTTGATACTTAGTTTTGTTTGCGGAATTATGTTATTATGATGAATATAATGCACAATGTAAAGTCAAAATAATAATAATAAAATACGATTTGTTCATGCTTCAAGCTGCTTCATCAGTTTTTTCCTGAGTAACTGTTTTAATAATACGTAGCTTTTTCTATTGGGTTGCTCAGGAGAAAATACATAGAGATTCTAAACTCAAGTGGACGCTTGGAAATTAATCGCTGATTCATGGTTGAACTAAACTAGTAACTCAGTAGATTCTTGAGCTCCCTAAATTACAGCGCTCCCTCTCTATGAACAACGGCCCTCCCAACAACGATTCCCTCCTTACAACGACCATTGTAGCTGGTTCCCAAACAAGACAAATATATTTCTAACCATTTCACTGCTGTAGTAACGTCTGCTTAAAATTGCCGTCTGCTCTTTTTTCTAAAGTTACATAATCATCATTTTGACAAAAAAGCTTAATGACGAGTGACAAACAGCTTGAGTCCAGATCAGACGGCGCGTAACGCGGCGTCTGATCTGGATTCAAGCTGTTTGCAAATTTAAGTCAATTTCCCTCGCTATAACGACTCCCTCCTTACAACGCACACAATGTATGTTTCCCATTGGGTGTCGTTGTAGAAAGGGGGCGCTGTAGTATATTATATTCACACTGTGTCATATGATTTATACGATCTCCTTCACAGAGAGTATTCATTCGTTCCTCAACATACATCTCTGTCTCAGGCCACAGCTCAAAACTTTTTAAGTACAATTTGTTAGCAACAAAACAGCAATTAAAATTAGAAAGTGTTTTATGCATAAAATAGGTCAAATATTATAAGTTTTAGTCGAAAATAAATAAAATATTAGAGAAAAATATTATAACTTTTCCGTGCATTTTGAAAGTAAAACCTTTGAAGCATTTGATAAAGTTCATACACTCATCGCAAGTAAACACGGTACATACTCACTAAACCACCGTAAGCTAATATATTTACTTTTTAAATGTACTTTGCTACATTTTCTGGTAAAAGACGCTGGTCACCAGAGACTGATCATTACGTCATAATTCTGAAGAATACTACGCCTAAAGTAGTTACTAGCCTACGACATAGGTGACTGTGATAACCGGAAGTGAAAGCATTGAGAATGCGATTATATTGCACTGTATAGTTTGCACGTGTATGTGGTGAAAAATATTCTGCTGGAACGGTAAACATTGCAGTCCTAAGATCTATATATAAATACACTGGAAATATACAGCAAGTAGATCTACATAGAGAGAGTAGATTCTACATTGCAGAATACAGGCATAACTGGGTCTACACAAACCTGTTTTATGTGGTGTCATTTATGGGAGCTTTCTGAATAATGTTTGGTCAGTAACTTGCAGTAACATGCATTTAAATACAATAAAATCTTCTCTATATTACAACCACTAAAACGAATTAAGTGATCGTATAAAAAGGTTTTACTGTGCCTGATATGCGGTACAATGGTTTATCAGCATCTCGCCGGAGTCTAATGGAAGGTTTTGCCATTAACCCTTTTCCTTATAGAAGCGACTTTTAGCACATGCATTTTATTCATCCGCTGAAGAAAATGGTTCCAATTTAATCAGTAATGAATATGTATTTTAGGGAATATTTTCTATATTATAGTACATGATAGCTTAAAACAGGCTGAAACCTGCTTTAAGTAGTCACCTATCTTAAGTACTAGAAATAGGCTACCAGGTAAAGGGTTAAACGCAAATGGTCGTTAGAAATTTAGTTGCAATAAAATTGTAAGTTTAGCTACAGAGTACGGTGGTCGCCATGGTTTTAACTCTCTTTCACTTCCGGCTCAAACATGCTAGGCACTACTTTTGGCGTAATATTCTTAAGAATTATGGCGTTACAGTCTTTTACAAGAAAATGCACCAAAGAAATATTTAAAAAAGCCAAACTTATGGCATACAGTAGCTAGGTGATTGTATTCCTTGTTTACTTACGATAAATATAAGAAATTCATAAAATGGTTCAAAGGTTTATTTTTATAGTAAACGAAATATTTCTAAGATTGTCTCTAATATTTTATTTATTTTTGGCTGAAAACTATCATTTATGACATCTTTTACATAAAGAATTACTTTTGATTTTAATCGGAATATTTTTGTCAACAATCTTGGTATTTAGAGCTACAACCTGTGAAAGAGATAATTAATGATGAAGAAATTAATATTCTCTGTGAAGGAGAGTGTGTGATTTCACGTTATCCTCCTTGGATCGAAAACGCAAGGGGGTGGAGGGGGGACGAAATGTTGACGCGAGTACGCGCTGAAAAAATATAGCTAAAGACAATTTTCAGCATACATTTCTAATATAATGGCAGTCGAGTTTCAAGCCTTTAACCACATACTCAATAGATACCTGTTTACGCCTTTTAATGTATTCATCAACTACAGGGAATAGTCATGAATCTGCATATATGAAATAGTTTATATATACCAGCAGATGATGGCTTAAAGCAGACTGAAAGTAAAGTAGAAACCGTATCTCTTAAATAGTGAAAACAAGCTATGGGTTATTTAAACCATATAAGCCTAGTGTCTATTAAAGAGGACAATGATAAGCAGTGAAGACCCTGACGAGACGCCGCGTTACGCGACGTCTCATCAAGGCGTATAATTTTAACTTTTGCATATGAAATGTTCTGCTGTATAGGAAAGATATTACAGTGTCCTTAGATCACCCTTGTATATCTATAATGAAATCTTCCAGCAAGCACATAGAGAGTTCATTGCAACATCTAGGCATTTATGTGTTAAAGGAAGTTCTAACAATGAAAACCGCCATCTGGTTGTATGATTGTCTTATCAGTCCTAACCTCTCTAAACGGATTGGTGAAAATATAGACATCACATCTGGGGCTCGTTTCATAAAACTTCGAACGACAAAAACGGTCGTAAATCAATTTTTTCAAAACATTTAATTTCTGATTTCTCTAACTTATCCTGTCTTCTGACATCTCTTTGGAATAGTATTTTCAAGACGATTCCAAAATAATGTCACAGGACAGGATTAGATGGAGAAATAAATAATAATTGAGACTTTTTATAATCTGACTGTCAAAGTTTTATGAAACGGGCCCCAGGCATACATTATCGTTTGAGATAATTTAGTTTAACCTTAACCTGGTTCGAATAGAATTATATACCAGATAGGAGGAGTATTACCAGATTGTCATACTCGGTTTCTTATATTGATTCAGATTGTTTATACAGTAAAACCCTCTTTATTATGACCACTGGAAAGAAGGCTAATGTATTGTATAAAAACAGGTGTCAGCTTAAAGCAAGGTGAAAGTAAAACAGAAATCTTCTAAAGCACATTCACCTGTCTTAATCACCCAATAATAAAAACAATTTAGTAGTGGTAATACAACAGTTTAACTCCTCTGTATTCCTTTGGTTGAATTAACACAACTCGAAATTTTTTAAATTAAACAAAAACGTACATTATTTCAAAGTTAAAACATATAGGCTTACCCACGTTAAACGGATACGTTCGATTGGAGAGCGTTCGAGTAATCGATTTCCGATTGTGTTTTAGCTCGTCCCTTTTCGAAAAATAAAATACGAGCTGTTGTCGTCACTCCGGCGTCAGCGTCGTCGTTCGAAATCGTAACGTTGGCCTAAACTTCTTCATTTTTCATTTACAATCTTCATTTTTGTTATACATGTTTGTTGAACCTTATATGTCACAAAAACTTATATGTCACAATTGTGACGTATACGTGCGAATTCATCACAAGGGGGTTGCGACAGTCACGTATATGTCACAACGTGACTTTTTGATAGGGTTGCCATTAGAAACGTATAACTGTTTGTTTATTACAGTGTCATTGTTTATTATAGTGTCACCCCTAGCAAAGTAGGGCCAGTTACATTTGTGACGTATACGTTTTTTGACATATAAGGCTCTAACAAAAACGTATATGTCACAACGTGACTTTTTGATAGGGTAGACAGTAGAAACGTATAAAAGTTTGCTTATTATAGTGTTTAAAACAATACTCTCCGTGTTGTTTAATTGAGTACTGTATAATCCATGGCCGCGGTACACCTTTAGTACATAAACATAAAGCTGTCCAAGAAATACACAATAGACCCATGGCCAAATGGTTTCAAATCGATTGGACAATCCCTACCAGCAAGATCCACCAGACAGGCACAAGGTCAATGGTACAACTTCAGAACTGCCATTTAGACCCACAGCATCCACAGTCTAGAGGTACATGTAGCAGTCATTGGTTGACTACTTTCTTCTAATAACAGATATTAAAGAAGTGTGTTTTCAGACTTTTTTTGAAGGCCGCAATTTAGCTCGCATCTCTGATGTCTGGTGGTAGAGTGTTCCAGAGATTTGGGGCTGCATGCATGAAAACTTCTATCTCCAAACTTCACCAAACGACTTCTCGGCACAACCAGCGATACTAATTTACTTGCAGACCGCAACTCTCTTCGATGTCTATACACGTCCAGCATACTAACAATGTACCTTGGAGAATCATTGCACATGGCTTTGTATGTGAATGTCAGAATTTTGAATTCAACTCTGTGTTGAACTGGAGGCCAGTGAAGCTCCTTCAAGACTGGAGTGATATGATTGTACCGAGGAGTCCTGGTTATGATGCGGGCTGAATTTTGCACACGCTGTAGTTTTCGTAGTGAGTTTTAGGGAATCCCGTAAGGCATCATAATTCATCATCATCATCGACATCTTCTTCTTCTACTTCTACTTCTTCTTCTTCCTCTTCTTCTTCTCCTTCTCAATGAACGACGAAAGAAGAGCGAGGTTTCTCAAGCATCGCTGTGTTAATTGCTCCAAAGTAATACACAGTTTACATTGCCATGCGAGGGTTGAAAAATTAGGTCTGAAAGAGAAGTTATTTGACTGAAACGAGATACAGTTTTCAGATATAGTATGGAAGTTTTCCAATAGTTATATACAGAAAAGAGTATCTTCCATAGGTTCCTGTCGGAGTATCCCTAAAGACACTATAATAAACAAACTTTTATACGTTTCTACTGTCGACCCTATCAAAACGTCACGTTGTGACATATACGTTTTTGTTAGAGCCTTATATGTCACAAAACGTATACGTCACAAATGTGACAACCCTACTTAGCTAGGGGTGACACTATAATAAACAAACAATTATACGTTTCTAATGTCAACCCTATCAAAAAATCACGTTGTGAAAAAATCGCAATTTTGGGACATATACGGTTCTAATGCAACCCTATCAACAAGTCACGTTGTGACATATACGTGGCTGTCGCAACCCCCATTGCGAGGAATTCGCACGTATACGTCACAATTGTGATGTTTACGTTTTGTGACATATAAGGTTCTCTTCGTAGAGCCTTACATGTCACAAAACGTATACGTCACAATTGTGACATATAAGTTTTTGTGACATATAAGGTTCAACACATATTCATCTTGACAAGTGCTATCCAGACATACCAAAATATTTTACAACTGGTGCCCGTTTCATAAAACTTCGTACGAAAAATGTTGTCGTTAGTTAGATTATAAAAGTCTCAATTATTATTTATTTCTCCATCTACCAGCCTTGTGACATCTCTTTTGAATCGTCTTGAAAAGACAATTCCAAAGAGATGTCACAAGACAGGATTAAATAGAGAAATCAGAAATAAAATGTATTTTAAAGTTTTGATTTACGATCGTTTTTGTCGTACGAAGTTTTATGAAACGGGCCTTTACCTTTTGCCTAATATAACTGTACTTTACACTGATCTTCAAATTAATGATAACCTCTTTAATGTTCATCTACAACCTTTATTTTTAGTATGTACGTTTATCTTGACAATTCCTATACAGACGTACCGCAATATTTTACCAGCTGACCTTGAACTTCCTCCTCATTTTGCTGGGGTTTTATTCATTTCAAGCTTCAAAAACAGACGAGTGTTTGCACCCGTATTATAATAATAATAATAATAATAATAATGATAAAGGCTTTATTTAACGAGAGAACTTGCACGAGGTCCTCAACATAACATATATTTAAGACAGTAATATTTACAAGGTTACAGAGTACAAGAATTAGTACACTTGGTGTTCAAATTAAACTATTTGACTCCGTTAAAATTATTTACAGGACTTGTAGAAATGAACATGTAACTTATTAATCAACATATTCCATAGAGCATCAAATATACACTTTACTCTGTTATTTTACAGCTATTATAACTTCATAACCGGACTTATTGATGAACAAACAGTTTGGATTCCGATCAGAATCAGCGTTACACGGTTACTTCTGATCTAGATCTAAAACTTTTAGCAAGAGATAATGCTGACTAAGCTCGCACTGAAAGGGAAAATAAGTGCATTGACCAATTTTGGTTAAATTAAAGTTAACCAATGCGGTGCTTTTGTTATTTGCAGAATGTTTACTATGTGTTTGCATGTTTGGTCATCTGTTCAGTTTAACTGACTGGTTTTTTTTTAATTTACAGGAATCCATGGAGCATCAATACCGATACCTGTAGCGCATATTGGTCAGTTTTTACCATTGTTTAAAATTTTGAGAAATTACAATAAAACGTCTCTATTACGACCACTAAATTGATTTACAATTGTGTTAATTATCAGGTGATTACAACAGATGACTGCTTAAACCAAGATGACAATAAATCAGAAAGCTCCTACAGGAGCTTTCTGTTTTACTGTCATCTTGGTTTAAGCTGTCACCTGTCTTTTATACAATCAATCAGCCTTCGTTTAGAGGTGTGGTTGTACTAGAGAGGTGTTGTAGTATATCCACATATAATTATTTTTCAAGAATTCTAGTTATTGAAAAAGATGGTCTTTTATGGTAGTGCTTTTTAATGATCTGTTAACATCATATAAGAATGGCATAACAACTTAACCCCTTCACTGCAAAACTCGTCAGTACTAAGATTAGCAAACAATTTAGATCCAGATCAGAAGTCACGTAATGCGACGTCTGATAAGGATCCAAACTCTTTGGTACTCATATACACGCTTTTAAATAACGAAAATCTTAATTCTGTTTTACTTTCATTCTATGTACTTAAGCTACCATGTATACAGCACCCTATGTTTTTGCTGTACATATCCAAAAGAGTAGTGGAAGTTATGGTGGAAAAGAAACGAAACACACAGTGCAATAAAAGAGTGAACAGCAAAGAAAATGCAGAAAGCAAGATTTTGACATTTATAAAAAATATGACCATTGCTTATCACTCGATGAAAGAATATAAGAATCCTACACTGAACAAACATAAACTATGTCCTATTTCTATCCCGTTGAACGAAACGAAACGAAAATGTAATGCGATGAAATCTAGAAAATGACAGCCTTTTGAAATTTCTGATTTTTTTTCTAATCTTATCTGAGTGCAAAACAACATGTTCAGACGCCAGGCTTTCTTGCTTGCGATGGAAATAATTTTTATTGCACATTACGTTTCTTGCGAAAGATTGTTGTCTTCTCTATCGTGTTTAATCACCCGGTGACATAATACAGTCAATCATGGTCTAAGGTTATGAAGAGTTTGATTTTAGCCTGAAATCGTTCTCAAGCATTTGATAGGTTAGATTTTAGCTTTTGCTAAAATCTAACCAATTAAATGTTTGAGAACGATTTCAGACTCAACAGAAACACTTTATAAGCTTGGCCCATGCAGGTATTGCGCAACCACTCATAGACAGTCATACACGTAACGGATTAGTACAGGGTATTAATAATTCAGAAACTCATATAGGAGCTTTCTGCCTTTTATTTTATCTACATTAAGAATTCACATGTCTTGAGAGATCGGAAGGTTTCTGTAATTAGTGGTCGCTTATTTCAAATTTACGAAACTTCATTTGACAAATATTGTCGTAAGTCGAATTCTAAAAATGTTCAATTACTATTTATTTCCATATCTTATCCTGTCCTATGACATCTCTTTGGAATTGTCTTTTCAAGACGATCCAAAACAAATGTCACAAGACAGGTTTAGATGGAGAAATCAGAAATTAGATGATTTGTAAAGGTTTGACTTACACGCCCTCCAATCAGTTGCTACTTCTCCGAAAAGAGTAGCAAAGCAACTGAGCGCTTGGTACTTCCGATAAGTAGCGCGCGTACATAGATATTGACAACAAATGGAAAACGGTGAGTGGTGTTTACCTATTTTCACTATTAAACTAACTTTATCCCCAAAACTAAAAAATTAAGAATGTCATGCTTCGGGGAATTCTTTTTACTATTCATCGAACATGGTATTTCCACACAAAAAACTGTTTTTGTAAGCTTGAGAGCTTTTGTCCCGTTGGACAGTGATCCGAGAAACAAGGTTTCCGGCATGGTTTTGCCTTCTAAGCAACCAAATAGTAGCTAATGTGCCATTATTTGTACTACCGACGCACCACCACAGCCAGTTCGTCTAAACTACCAATTTTCAATAATATTGAACACGAATCGAGTTATTTATTACCAATTTACATTCCGAAAATGTTTAAATTGTAAGGGTGTTTCAAACTAAACCAACATTAAAATTTTGAGGCTTCTTATTGAAATGTTGATGTTTTTAACAAAACACAACTCTGCTTTGGCGTTACACTCTAAGTCAGCGCTACAATCTCAAAGGGGGATAGCATTAAACAGAAGTCAGAACTTGGGATTTTTTTTGCTTATACCTACTCTCTTTCAAACTTAGACGCATTTAAGGCAAAACTCTCTACAATTCTTTCATAAAATACAATTATTCTATCATTTAAACCAGCTTTAAGTTAAGTAAAATACATTGTTATCCAAAATTAGTCTGGAATGTGTGAGAGTGTTTATTAGAGAGTTATCGGTACTTTTGAACCATTGAAATACTGGATGACTGAAAGTGTATCTCTATTATTCGTATAAGTCAGCTGTTTAGACATAGCTTATGTTCAGATATAGATTTGTAGAGCCAATAGCTATTTCCCTTAGCTTAGTGATATGTCCATTGAAATTGAAAGGAAATACAAAAAACAAACAAGTATAATCCATAACTCCTCGGCTCCTAGTACATGACATCAAAGTCTCCAAGCTGATCCTGCAATCTAGAAGTATACGACCATCGCCCATTTGCTGAGGTACATTGCGTTGCTACTTAACTGGTCACTGTCAGAGTTTTCCTGGAAACTTGGCTGCCGCAGATGCCAATAACCGTACACCTGTCTATTTCTGTAATACAACATTTTTTTTTATTTTACATTTCTTCAGCTTATACAGTTATTTAAATGATCGCGATATTAGAGAACACACCCAAAACAATTATTTGTCGACAATACCACCTTAACCATACACGGATTCAAAAAAGTAACGAAGTTTAATAAATTCTAAGTCGTTGCCGCGTTAAGGTAAGTGTATTAGGTACACATGGATCGTAAAAAGGTTTCAATAAAACTGGTTGATCAGTTTAATATTATCTTAAACCAGTTTAATACCGCAATCATATTATTAGTTATACAGTTTCTTCACAGTGTACATGAGAATTTCTTCCCGGCTGAGGTAAATCATGTTGCCCGAGCCGTTAGGCGAGGGTTACATGATTTACCTCAGCCGGGAAGAAATTATCATGTACACTGTGAAGAAACTGTATAACGAATTTATTATACTGCAAAGTTTTCACTGTACAAACGAAAGATTTCGGAATTTGTCGTGTACAGCGCTTATAATAAACTATAACAATATCGCGCCAAAGCAGATAACGTTGAGCGTAAACTTGTGACGTCATATGTTTTTGACGTTGCTATTCATTAGAAAAATGGGCATATTCGTCGTCAGAAATAATGCGACTGTTGAAAGATCCAAACAGCGAATGGTTCTTAGCCGAAATGGAATTAAAATGGAGGATGCACGATTGAATGCACTCACTCCTGTCGAGCAATCGGCCATCTTATTTTCCGCAAAGCAAGACTCAGGGACATGTCAGCCAATGAAACAGCTGCATTTCTATGTACCCTGTCAGCTCACTGGGTACTTCGTGTTATGTCTACGGCTCGTTGACCAATGAAAAGTAAGGAATTTACTTTGCAGTATAATAACATGTTAAGTATACGGCTAATACCGTTCCATATACATATATATGGTTTTTACGATCTTGACCGTGACGATACATTACTATGTTTCGAGAGATAAACTGCATTTCATTGGCGCATACATTACTTTCATCAATTAAGTGTACAAATTTAACATAACGTCTTAATTGCAAAGCCTTATCTAGCCCTGTCTTTATTCACGGACAATTTAATTTGAAAGGTAAAGGGTAGTGAGAAATCATTTTCTGGGCACTTACTCACTCTATTTTTCATATTTTTTATGTATTGTCTAACTGGCTAAAATACGTTGGGCGTCTGCTACTTAAAACTAACCAATGGCGAAGAATTCTTTTTTAAATAAGTTTCAATGTGACACTACATTCTTAACTTTAATTAGTTTATCATCAATGGAGGGTGTTGGTAGGTCAAAAACATATCAACTGAAATAAAACCATGTTATTCCGTAGCATTGATATGCGTTTTATTTAAGCTTGGCTGTATTTTTGTTTATTTTTAATAATAGCACCACTCAAATGTGATGAATACATTCAAATAAATAGCTACTTCTCCTGTCGTTCGCTACTACTCCTGGACGGCAGCTACTTCTCGGAATAAAAATTGGTAATAAATCACTCGTTTCATGTTCAATACTATTGAAAATTGGTATGTTAGACGAATAGGGTGTGGTGGGGCGTCGGTTGTACGAATAATGACACTTGAGCTACTATTTGGTTGTTAAGATGGCAAAAGCATGCCGGAACCCTTGTTTCTCGGACCACTGTCCAACGGGACAAAAGCTCTCAAGCTTACAAAATCAATTTTTATGTGGAAATAACATGTTCGATGAATATTAAAAAGAATTCCCCGAAGCATGACATTCTTAGTTTTTTTAGTTTGGGGTTAAAGTTAGTTTAATAGTGAAAATAGGTAAACACCACTCACCGTTTTCCATTTGTTGTCAATATTTATGTACGCGCGCTACTTATCGGAAGTACCAAGCGCTCAGTTGCTTTGCTACTCTTTTCGGAGAAGTAGCAACTGGTTGGAGGGCGTGACTTACGACCGTTTAAAATTGTCGTATGACGTTTCGTAAGACGGGCCTCATAAGACTGGCTTGGTGTTTTCAGACGCCACGAACAACCCGTGCAATCTGTTGCATACTGGTGCACAGCAACTAGAAAGGAATGACGCCGGACAGATAGTGGCTTACCTCGTAGAGTTCGATGAATCCGTGCTTATTACATCGATCATGGCACAGTCCTCTTGTACAGAGGCAGAACTCCGGGGACATGGTAACCTTACACTTGAGTTTGTCCATCCCTCAGATCCACGAGGTTTGGTTCGAACATATTCTGATGTAAGTATTTCTGCATACTGTGTTATCTAGATATTTGACGTGTTTCGTTTTTTATGCCCTTGCATCAATAAATGCGGGAGCCATGTAATACCGGTTATTATTCTGTTGGTCTGTCGGTCGGTTCTCCGTCCGTGGGAACGAGGTTAACGAGATTTTACCGTTTTATCTAGCACTATATTTTTACCAATCCGTATTAGACCATTCCTATTCAACCAATATCACCCAGCCGTAATTTCATTTACTGATTTGGACTTGACCTAATTTGAACTTAGAATTTATCAAAAAGGGTATTTCTAGGTCAACTTCATTTTACCGTCTCGTCTAGCATCTACTTACTATACTATGCGTTGATACTTAAACGGTTGTTGCACTGGACCATTACCAATCAACCCATATTACCTAAAAATCGATTTTGACTTTGATATTGACTTTATTCGGAATTAGAATTTCTTAAATGGGATATATCCCTGTTAACTAGATTTTACCGTCTACTAGAATTGTTTGGATACTTAATCAGTTATTGACTTGGACCATTACCAATTCACTAATTATCGGCTAAACTCAATTTGACCTTGGCATCCCCCTAATTTGGATTTAGAAAGGATTCAGAATGATATACATGCATATTGTCAAGAATTCCAACGGGAAAATAAGCGTTTATCGAAGGAAGTCTTGTCTATATCCTTTTAGACAACAGAATTAAAGCATACGAAAAACTGGCGGAAAAATGATTAAAAGCATACGATACATTTAGCGATAAAATGATTAACTATATTACATGTATCTTATAGTTTCCCGGTCACTCGAAAGAGCTACGTCTCCATGACGCCACGTTCATGCGCTTCTTCCGGGTTGTCCCGAGTGCTCCGAAGACGAAATGGTGTTACAAGTTCAACGACTTCGCCGGCTGCAATCCTTTAAGTATGTTATATCACCCATAAAGGTGTGGCGTGTCTTATGAGATCGGCCTATTGTAGGTAAATATCGGTACACCGCGTAAAGCAATCGGTCATTCTTGTTAACGGACGTCCGTACTGAACTATGTTTGAGCATAGCTTGGACCATCAGTTAACGTAATGTCAGATCACTTAACCCTTTACCTGATAGCCTGTTTCTAGTATTGAAGATATGTGACTACTTAAAGCAGGTTGAAAGTAAAGCAGAATGCGCCCTAAGGCGCATTCTGCTTTACTTTCAGCCTGCTTTAAGCTATAACCTGCTAGAATAAGGAAAGTATTAAATATGACACATATTCATTACGGTATAATTTGGAACTATTTTCTTCAGCGGATGAATAAATTAAATACGCTAAAAGTCGCTTCCATTGGGGAAAGGGTTAACGTAGAGCACCGATTTTGACCGACATTGATAAGAGATGTACTACCTTAATATATATCTTCCCAATCGGAACACCCTGCGAATTTCTACAGTTCAATACGAATGTAAATGCCAGCCATTTTCTGTACTAAACTTTGTTTTTCGAAACACAGTGTGACCATACCACGTGGACTGTGACGTATTTTTGGGTACCACTGTCAGCTAAATTGTCAACAAAAACCCTCGATTCAGAGCTTTAATCAAATGTTTTTATTTAATTGTTCGGTCGATTTCAACGAAACATAGCCTATGCTAAGGGGAAACAAATTCTTTACAATGATGTCAATGGATTTGTCACCAGCTGAATACTTTTTACCTGAGAACGGGGAAAATATCCAGAAAGTGAAAACACACACACACAGTGATACTACGGGAAGCTTCTCCTAAATGTTGCCGAGGAATTGTAATTTACAAATATAAGTCAAGTTTTAACGATCCCTCCTTATAAAGACTCCCTCCGAACAACACACAACCTTGGTCTCCATCGGTTGTTGTTGTAGAGAGGGAGTATTGTAGTTCATAAGGTACAAATCAGTTCAGTGGGAAATATTAGCATTTTTCCATGCTTCATACACTTTTGATTGACACATGATTTTTTATTTCAGCCATGTGTCCACCAGATTGGTGTTTGAATGGTGGTGTATGTGATGGAAACTTTACCTGTGATTGTCCCCAAGGATTCGTAGGGACGAAGTGTGACGAACCCTGTACGTTCATTTTGAATTGTACTTGTGCTGTATGCAGGGCGGTATTCTTTTCCGTTTCACCCATTGCCTCCCCGAAACTTCAAATTCCAGTTTCAAATGTTAACTAGTCCATATTGGACCATTCATTGTTATGTTTGGCAATGATTTTCACTCTGGCAAACAGTGAAGACCATGACCAGAGGGCCTTTCCAGGAACACGGTTTGTGATGGTCGAAATTTGATGAAACTTATGTCTGCCCTAATGTTTAAAAGAAATACAGTAATTACGTTACATACATTTCGTTTTGTCTAAGCGCCACTGGTTTGAATTCCGACAATCAAAATTATTGAATGATTAAATAGACTATTAAAAACATAAATCACTTTACCTAAACTAATGTTTACGTATTTATGCAATTGCCATTACCGTCTATCTTCGGTATCTCTAACTCGCCGAAGTAAAGTTAACCCTTAGCCCGCCAAATAAATTGTCGTCTGCTATATTTCTCGTCTGCTTCAAGTTTCAAAGTGCTTCAAAGTTGCTCAAAATTGCTGAAAATGTTGTCCGAGTGTCAAACAGCTTGGATCCGGATGAGACGCCGAGTTACTCGGCGTCTCATCCGGATCCAAGCTGTTTGCATATGGAGCTAGTCGTGAGTGGCAGGCTAAGGGTTAATGAGTATGTCAGTCTACATGCAGTCTAATCGTATCGCAAAAGCTTCTGAGTCAAACATATTCGTATTTCAAATTTATAACACGGTTAAGGCACGTTTACACTTTGAAATAAACCATAGTCAATTACAGTTTGAGAGTATTTAATCAGCCGAAACATTGATACTGACAAGTTAACCCTTATCATGCGAAGCACGTCTTACCTAATATTTGTAAACAGTTTGGATCGAGATCAGACGCCACATAACGCGTTGTTTGATCTGGATCCAAACTGTTTGCCACTCGTATTCAACTTTTTTTAAGCATGAAACCTATTTTTTTTAAAACTTTTAACAGACAATATATTCGAAGCAGACGACAATTCAGTATGATAATAGTTAAAGCAGACGAAGAATTTGACGTTGAGAATGTGTTAAAATGTATCTGTATATCATTGACAGTTTCCAACGTCACACTTGACAATTACGACTTCTTGGATGGGGTCAATGGTAGCGTAGATACCGTCTGTGCCGAGATGGCTGTCGAAGGTATTGTTTCACTGAACGACAGTGTTAGCGTTCTCTTTGATGATGACGACGAGGACAATGAAACCGTTGATGAATTACCCCAGCCGCGAACGACAACGCATTCTCCCACGACTCGGTCGACGGAAATACCCGAAGGAAGCTTACCGGGTGAACACGGACATGCAGAAGGAAGTGCTGGAAAACAGGAGAGGGGTATTGTGAAGCGCAAAAAGCACCACCACCACCACAAGCATAAATCGTGTCATGTCAAAGGTAATTACTTGTCTTGGTAGAGTAGGGAATACGTTTATTCCTGCCAATCATAATAAACGCGCTTATGCTAAAACACTCTACGTCCCTTGCAAACGTTTTTGGGCCAGATAACACGCCGAGTAACCCGGCGTCAGATCGCGGTCCAAACTGTTTGCCATTTGATTTAAAATAAATTGCTAACGGTTTTAAGAAATTGCCACTTATTCCATGTGTTTCGTTTATTTCAAACAGGAAATAATTTTCATATTTTAAACATCGCGAAGACATCGGTGAAACACCGAGAAAAAATTAAGTGTCATTTTCTTACTGCGACCGGAGGTCCACACACTATCGGTAACGGATCTGTTACACGTCCGGCTGCCCATCTGTGATCTACTGGGTCCCGTTTCATAAAAACTTCGTACGACAAATGTTGTCGTAAGTCAAAACTTTAAAATACATTTAATTTCTGGTTTCTCTATCTAATCCTGTCTTGTGACATCTCTTTGAAATCGTCTTTTCAAGACGATTCCAAAGAGATGTCACAAGACAGGATTAGATGGAGAAATAAATAATAATTGAGACTTTTATAATCTGACTTACGACAACATTTGTCGTACAGAGTTTTATGAAACCGGCCCCGGGCTTGTGCCAGACCGTAAGGCATTCGGATATTATATTTTCAAGGGACCGGGGACTAGGAATACATGTATAAATAGTAACTGCAAGCAAAAGCCCAGTCCCAATAACTCAAATTCACTGTGCTCTTACTTATAATACAACGTTACCTATAATACAAAGAACTTTAAAACGTGGCAAACCAACAGTTTAACTTCGAATACCGTAATGTTCGACTGAAGCGAATCTGAGTTATAGAAGTTCAACTGCAGAAATAAGGTTAAATTCGATTCAACTGAGTTCGAAATATCGAGGTTCGACTGTATTGTATTTTATTTCAACAGGTAAGCACTCCCATGTGAAACACCACCATTCCAAGAAAAGTAGCCATCACTCTTCCAGTCACTCATCTAGTCACCAATCCTCTAGCCACTCATCTAGCCACCACTCATCTAGCCACCACTCATCTAAGAAACACCACCACTCGAGTTCGGGGAAGAAGCACTCTTGTCATGGTGGCTACTCAAAGCATGCTTACGACAAGAAGTACAAGCGACACTATCACAAACACCACGGCTGTACGCACAAGTCTAAACACAAACACAGTAAGAAACACAACCATCATTCTACACACTCCATCTATAACACCATCAAGAACGTCAATAACGCCAAAGTTGACAATGATGTTGAGGGCTCTCATTTATACTACACTGATGGGAAACTACACATGATTGTCCATACCGGCTGTGGCGAGAAGTACAAGTGCACTTGCCGCTATGATCCCAAGGACGGTCAGTATCATGACATCGAAACCTCATTCAGGTGGGTCAAGGTCACATATTTCCCTTAAACCCTTTACCCAAAAGCCTGTTTCTAGCTTTAAAGATAGGTTACCACTTAAAAGCAGGCTGAAAGTAGAGCGGAAAGCGCCTTATCCCATTACCCCATAGTCCATTTCTAGTTTTGAAGACAGGTGGCCACTTAAAGCAGGTTGTAAGTAAAGCAGAAGGCGCCTGAAGGCGCATTCTGCTTTACTTTCAGCCTGCTTTAAGCTACCATCTGACAGAATATAGAAATATTTATTATGAAATATAGTCATGGCTGTATAAATTGGTACTATTTTCTTCAGTGGAAGAATAAATTAAAGGCGTAAAAATGCGTTTTTATTGGGTAATGGGTTAAGGCACATTCTTCTTTACTTCCAGCCTTCTAAAGCTAAGTACTATTTGCTAGGACATAAACAATACCGGTACATGTATTTCTTTTCGTATATGTTCATGACTGTATAAATTTGAACTATTTTCTTCAATGGAGGAATAAGTTAGTTTAATGCGCTAAAAGACGCTTCTATGGGGAAAGGTATAAACCCTGGCTACAAGTTTACGCGTCATTAACACACTGTGTACTATACTCGTTAGTATTTAATTTGAAACTGTGGTTTTCTATGTGAAGGGTTAGGGTCAAAGAGTTAAATACAACCACGTGACAAAATGAAAATTTGACGATCAACAACAACAACAAACAGTTCTGGAGAAATAATGTTACTGTGCAAAGGGCATAAGAGTTTGATTATTGATGCAAAAATTGGCCTAAACATCACTGAATTGCATTATTTCGGCTTTAAAATCTTCTATTTCTACCCCGTTATTCTACATATTGCCTCGTCTAGCGCTACTACTTATATTCATTTATTTATCCCCAGTAATGAAGAGCAATACAAGGGACTACTACATGACAGAAAACTCCCACATGATCTTACCTCAAAACTTTACATGGAAAATTCCAGTTTCTATTTAACCCATTTGTGCCCACGATCCCATATATGGGACATAGGCAAACAGTGTAGACTCTGATTAAATGCCGCATTATGCGGCGTCTGATCAGAGTCTGCACTGTTTGCTGGTAGGAATTTCAATATAAAACAAAATAAAAATGAAAGTTTTGTCCAGAAATCCCTTTGATAAAAAATGAACTAATCCAATATATAAACATGGAAGAATCCACTGGATGTAAATGGGTTAATTCTAGTTCAAAGATTTTCATCGACAGTAAAGTTTTTCGTATTGAGGCGGTCATCTATGTAACGTGACTCACCGTATTCCACCTCCATATGAGAAATTTTACTACCGATGGAAGCCTGTGAGTTTCTTATTGGTTTCAATGATTAGAGAGGAAATCAAATTTGATCGGTGCCAACAGTGGACATGTCTATGGAATTGCATGACTGTTATGTTCGATAGTGTCGCCTTAACAAGCGTACAGTAGTAGCCGATGTTTATATAGCTAATGTTACCCATTGTAAACCTGACTTTAATTATATAAAGCTGCTTGTATCTTGTATCGGTACAGGACGCATACTTGTCCCTATTCCAGAAATTCTGCCGTTTCAGTGAGTAGATGCAGTTACTGTTGAAAGTGCATGATTAGTTGATTTTATGTTATGTTTTTATGGAAGGGTATTATGTTAGCTAGACAGAAATGCAACAAAAGTGTTGTTTTATCAATTATTGTTCACGATGTAACAAGTTTGGTTTAGATAGGGTGAGAATGATTTAAAAAATCAGTTGTACCGCTTGAACTCTTAGTTACAATTTGTTTGCAAACAAATCGTGTCGGTCCCTGTGGCAGTGATGGGGTTAAGATGAATTTAAATTTCCATTAAACTATTCAAACACAGAAATACCTATATGATTATCCATTAATCAGTTTCGCCGTCAATCTCAAAACTCGCCCACATTGTCATTTACGAACAGTTTGGACACGGTGTGGGCTGATCAGAATACAAACTACACAATGTATTTGACTTTCGTATCTGTTTCTTTGTTTAAAATACTTCATAAACTTATATAAAAATGAACCAATTAATGTAGACGGCACTTTTTTAAGCAGACGATATTGAAGCAATTTAAGAAATGAACTGCCTTTTTTCAGCGTTCAAGCGAAATAAACGACAGAAAATTATTGGCAAATACCATGAATCGCGATTCATGGTAAATTTGCCGATAACTTTCTGTCGTTTATTTCGGTTGGACGCTGAAAAAATCAGTTGATTTCTTATATGATTTACAATATATTTGCTGTAATTTCTACTAGTATTAAATTAACGTTTTGTTAGTACGCATTTACGTTTAATCCATATTAGAGGTTGATAACACGAATAATGTGTACCCTATAAGAAACAGCCATGACCGAATTACTGAAGCTACTTACATTCGAAAGCAAAAAAAAAGTATGTGAAATTGTTTACATTCTAAGGTAAACAACTTGACAGATTAGCGCGAAATGCCGATTTGACGTCATTTTGGAAGTGACGTCATTTTAAAAGTAGCATAAATATATCGATTTTTATTGTCATAAAGACATGCAGACAGCTGCTATTTATAAGGTATATCAATTTTCTTGCAATTTATCCCATTAATAAAGAAGAATTCTAGTCGGGAATCATGGTTTCCGCTAATAGGAACGCATAGATCGGTTAAGAACAAATTTTGAAAAACCCGCCAAATGTTTGCTGTTTAAGTTCCAAAGATTTATTCGGGAATGAAAAATGCATATGACCTTCCTCTTCTTCGAAACTTATCCACAAGTCTCGCCCTCTCGAAAAATTGCGTTTACACGAATTTAAAGGCATTTTTTCAATGGATTTGAATGGGGCGAATGTAAACGGAATATTACTATACTTTGCATATCTTATGCACCGGATCACTCGAGTTGTGTGTGTAAAGGCTATATCCAACGAGACCGAAGGTCGAGTTGTATATAGCCTTTACACACACAACTCGAGTGAGATATGCAAAGTATAGTAATGTTCCTTTTATTATATACCTCTTATAATAATAAAAAATGAAAAACGATAGAAATGTTTCGTACTGTTTCCTATAAAACGTCACACAGAGACATTAGGGGATGACGCGTGAAAGTAGTTCCGACTACACAGAGAACGTTCTTTTCTCATTACACACGGTACATGGGTAATACGGAATTTCCAATCCGTCAAGGTGTATTTGTTCGATAAAATACGGAAATATTTCGGGAAGAACATTGGTAGGTATATAATAAAAATATATATAAGGAGTACATGTGTATACACTTTTCTGTTCAGTGTCAAGCATGGCTGTGAGATACACGTAGACGGTAAACTATGTGGGAGTCACACCCGTCCGCACAATACAGGGTTCAGCACAGCCGAGCCCCCGGACCCTCTATGTACGGGAAACTGTCTGTCAAAACTCGACAAAAAACCAATTAATGTTTACTTTCGAGAGCCAGTCCATGTGGGGACACACATAACGAGCATTGTTAAAAATAATGCAACAGGTAAGCTTTCTAGTGTGTAAATCATATGTCAACTTACTCATTGCAATGACGTCATTTGCTTTAATCCCTTACTCTATAGAATCGCCTTTTAGCGCATTCATTTTGTTCCTCCACTGAAGAAAATATTTCCAGTTTATAAAAAAATGTTCTTGTACCATACCAAATAGTTTCTATATCCTAGCAGGTATAGCAGCTGAAAGCAGGCTGAAAGTAAACCAGAATGTGCCTTAAGGGGGGGGGGGGGGGGGGGGGGGGGGGGACGTTATTCTTTCCCAATAAACGCGTTGATGCTATAGAACTTTATTTCAGGCGAAAACATTTCAGAGCCAGATCAGACGCCGCGAAGCAAGATGTTTTATCTGGCTCATAACTGTTTGCCACTTAGATTAAGAAAAATTGTCAAGTTTGCGATTTTCTATATTTTTGTATATTTTATAGCATTGCGTTTGTATTGAATGTGGTTAAACCCACTATACCCCAAATAAATACGCATTTTACGCCTTAAATTTATTTCTGCGCTTATACAGTAATGAATATGCACCCAAAGAAATATTTTCTATATTCTAGAAATTGAGAGCTTAACTCATTCTGCTTTACTTGCAACCTGCTTTAAGTACCATTCGTCTTTAAAACTAGAAACAGACTATGGGGTAATTGATTAAATGGAACAGAAGGACGTCTTTCTCACTGTAACCCCCCCTCCCTTACCAACGACGACTTTAAGAACATTAAATCCAAATTAGACGATAAGTAACTGAGTATCTTAAGCCCGTTTTACTAAACAACTTACGCAAAAAATTTGCGTAAGTCAAAATCGTTTAACTCTTATTTTTCTATCATAAACGTTTGCAAACAGCAAATAGCCAGATCAGAGGTCGCGCTAAAAGCGCGTCCTCTGATCTGGCTATTTGCTGTTTGTAGCAAGTGATAATAAAAAATATATATTAAAATTTAAAATTTTGACTAACGCAAACATTTTGCGTAAGTAGTTTAGTAAAACGGGCCCCTGATCAGGATCGAAATAGATTGAGATTCATTACTTGATCTAAATGTTTTTGTCAAAATGTAAAACAAATTGAATTTGAAAACAAGACGACACTATCAAATCTGACGATAATAAAGCAATGAATTAGATCTAGTAAGACTTGAAGTGGTAATTTGTTGAAAAAGCTGGATTTTAGTGTTTGCGCAATATCTACATGAACTTAATTTTTTTTATTTTATTTTTATATATAAATATATGAAATTATTTAATATCAAAGTATTCCTCTTAAAACCAAATTAGACGAAGATCATTTTAATATATCGGTGAAATGTCAGTCATGGTTTGGCTCGACCATAGATTGGCACGGTCCTCGGTTACCGAGAATGTCTAATCTAGGCTGTAGTATACCGATATTGATCGACATTATCCGATTCCGACGTAAATGTCATTTAACCCATTGAACCACAGTGACGCGTTAACACATTCAACCCTAGCGACGAGTATAATCGTAATTTACAAACAATGTACATGTGGGTATTACACTTGTCCCATGTAAATAGTGTAGACCCTGATCAGAGTCTACAATGTTTGGCATTATGAAATATATTGTTAAAATAAACCCTTAATAGTAACAAATGGACTAGACATATTTTGAGAATGGAATTACCCCTTAAAATTTCAGGGGTGAATGAGTTAAGTTTCCTTTTCAAACATTGAACCTTTGATAGGTTGCTTGTTCCTGGGGTTTCTATGAGTTTGCACTATTTTGTCGTTTCGCAATGCGCTGTAATGACAACCAACAATACTCAGATATGGACTAGATTTAAAGTTATATGTAACTGGAATTGCCCATTTTAAGTTTCAGTAGCTCCATGCATTTGTAGCATTTGCTCAAGATTGCACAAAAATAAAAAAGATATGCGAAATAGAACTGTCATACAAAATTAACATAGACTCTCACATTTCTCCACTCAGGTATCCTTGTGCCAACTACATCTGTCATACAGCCTTTAACAACTCCTAAGCCAACAGTACATAAAGCAACAACACCTAAGGCAATCACACCTAAAGTAACAACCCATAAGGCAACAACACATACAACACCTAAACCAACAATACCAAAAGCAACAAAACCTAAGGCAACAACACCTAAGCCAACAACACCTAAACCAACGACACCAAAACCAACGACATCCAAACCAACGACACCTAAACCAACAACACCAAAACCAACAACACCTAAACCAACGACACCTAAACCAACGACACCTAAACCAACAACACCAAAACCAACGACACCTAAACCAACGACACCTAAACAAACGACACCTAAGCCAACAACACATAAACCAACGACACCTAAACCAACAACACCTAAACCAACAACACCTAAACCAACGACACCAAAACCAACGACATCCAAACCAACGACACCTAAACCAACGACACCAAAACCAACGACACCTAAACCAACAACACTTAAACCAACGACACCTCAACCAACAACACCCAAACCAACGACACCTAAACCAACGACACCTAAACCAACAACACCTAAACCAACAACACCTAAACAAACAACACCTAAACCAACGACACCCAAACCAACAACACCTAAACCAACAACACCTAAACCAACAACACCCCAACCAACAACACCTAAAACAACGACACCTAAACCAACAACACCTAAACCAACAACACCCCAACCAACAACACCTAAACCAACAACACCTAAACCAACAACACCTAAACCAACGACACCTAAACCAACAACACCCAAACCAACAACACCTATACCAACGCCACCAAAACCAACGACACCTAAATCAACAACACCTAAACCAACAACACCTAAACCAACAACACCCCAACCAACAACACCTAAACCAACGACACATAAACCAACGACACCTAAACCAACAACAGCCACACCAACGACACCCACACAAACTTCACCTAAACCAACAACACCCAAACCAACGACACCTAAACCAACAACACCCAAGCCAACGACACCCAAACCAACGACATCACAGCCAACAGGTTTGTTAATTTTCTTTCACCTCCTGAACCTTTCGTTTTATCAGCATTTTGACTCATTTTAATATTTTATTTCAAAATTCCAAAATTCTAACTTGATAAATAAAAGCAGACCACACTTTATTTAAGAATTGATGACGTCATGGCAGTGAAGGAGTTAGAAAAGTTCCCAGATAAAGGTGTTTTGTAGTCAAAGTTTTGAACAGAATATAAAATTACATCCGTTTTAGACGAAAGATGACAGCTCGATACAGGACAACGGATATACAAACTCGTGGAGGGTTTTTCTGCATTACTTCTGTCCACCAATAAGCAGTCACAATCATGCCCTAATCGCATTGTAAAGTTCTTTGTTAAGGGACTAGTGAGCCTGCATAGTAAATATTTGGAACGAAAACTAGTCCGGTTTTCTGAGAGTTCAAGTTGTCCGGTTTTCGGAGAGTTCGGGTTTTCATGAGTCCGGTTTTCGGAGGTTATGATATCTTGGCGTTATATCCCTTCATTGTCATGACGTTATCAATTTTAAACAGTTACGTCTGCTTTTATTTCTTAAATTAAACTTGAGGTATTTTTATTTAAGACACATTGAAATGAGTGTCAAACGGTTTTGATCTAGATTGGACGCCACTTTATATACACGGCGTCTGATCAGGATTGAAACTGTTTGTAAATAATAACAGTCGAACATCGATATCTCGAACTTGGTTAAATCGAACATACCCGTATTTCAGAGTAAAAACGTGGCTTAGCCACGTTTTAACTATGAAATATGGGTATGTACGACCTAACCGAGCATGAAACAATGCCGTTCATGTGTCGAACTATCGGATAGTTCGAGTTAAGCGAGTTCGAGATATCGAAGTTCGACTGTATTGTACTCGGGGTAAGTCAGTGAAGGGGTTACCGTGAAGCTAGCTTATAACGAAAATTGGATGTAACGAAATACTGGATATAAAAAGAATAAATCTTATTCCCCATCTATAATTAATATAAAGTAAAATAGACCTGATCTAACGAAATTTGTATATAACGAAAGAAATCAGGCGGTCTTGACGACTTCGTTATAAGTGAGCTTCACTATAACTGGTTTGCACTCTAACGTCAAAAACTGCGTTACCTAAAGCAAACAGTTTTGATCTTATTAAGAATCCCAGTACATGTAGCTCCGGCAAGTAATATCTCACCTAGATCCAACATGTCTGACATCATTATTTTAAACACTCTGATTAAAACTATCTTCAACATTAATCACGTACTAGCCAGATGTAGTATTTCAATACGTTACTTTTACGTAAAGAAGATCATCTTCTAAACGGTACCTCTTCTTAAAAATCATCTACAACGATACGATTGTCAAATCATTTGAATTGTGATCAGACGTCTGATCTTGATCCAAGTATTTGTAAATGACAATTAATTCGCTCTTCACCTCCTCAAGAATAAAAAAAAGTCTAGATCCAGATGAGACGTCGAGTAGTGTTGATTCTGAACAGTCTCCAAGCAGTTTATGAACAGTCTGGCTGTTTTCGGACAAAGGGACCTAAAAAATTTAAGGTTGAATACCTCTAATGACATCAGGCCAATGTTGGTCAATAACGGTACTGAGTGTCGGTTTCAGTCCGATCTCATTAGGGGTACTCAATCTTAACTCTTTGCATGCTGGGAAATATTTTCATCTGCAACTGTTCAAAAATAAGAATTTTCAAAATTTCTTTTAAATCCAGGATCTGAATGTCAAGCAGTTTGGATCCAGACGAGTAGCCGCGTTACGCGGCGTCTCGTCTGGATCCAAACTATTTGCAAAGGTAACCACTGTGGCAGATATATCCGCCGCTAGCTTGCGAAGAGTTCATTTGAGGAACAGAAACTTTATAAACAGACTACCCTGTAGTTTTTTGCAAAAATAGTGTAAAAGCATGCGGTATTTTGGCGATGATAGTGTTATCTCTGATAATGCTGAAACGTCGTCTGCTTCAAATATATTTTTTCTTCTAAAAACCTAAAAAAATAGTTTTTATGTTTTTGGAATAGAAGAAAAGTTGAATACGAGTTAAAAACAGTTTGGATTAAGATCAGACGTCGCGTTTTGCTTGTAACTGCTTGTAAAATGATAGGCAAGTCACGCTTAGCATGATAAGGGTTAATTCCTATTGACTGACATGCAGTTTTGAAGTGATGACGAGGTATATTTTGAGCCCTAGCGACGCCTGTATGTGCCCTTTATTATATGTACAAACAGGGTGCATGTAAAGAGTGCACTTTTTCTATGCAGGCGGTGTAGACATAGGTCAAAGGGCTCTAATGGGAGCCCTATGATCAGGGTCTACATCGTGTGTCAGTTTTCAATTGTTATAAAACAACTCTTAGTAGTCAAATAGATTCCTCTGTATTACAAAGCAGATTGGAAGTAAAGCAGAATGTGCCTTAATGCACATTCTGCTTTCCTTTCAGCCTGCTTTAAGCTATCATCTGCTAGGATAAAGATTTTTTTCTAATAGTATAGACAATCATAACTTCATTAAAAAAGAAGGTTATTGATTGTATAAAGGACATGACTGTGTCAGCTTTAACAACGGTGACAGTAAACAGAAAGGAGCTTTCTGCTTTACTGTCATCTTGCTTTAAGCAGTCGCCTGCCTTAAATATCTAATAATTCACAGTGGTCGTAGTAGAGAGGTTTTACTGAATACACTTGACTTATTTTCAAACCTGAATAGTCTACTTGTTTTATAATTTACCGAGTTATAAAATTAATACTGCTTTTGTGTTATGTTCACAGTTCCTTGTTTTGATGCCATGGGCTCGAAATATTGTAGTAAAACCGGTATTTGTACAGACCCTTTCGCTCAACACTACGACTGTCAGAAATCCTGTGGAGGCTGCGGGAAAGGCTGGATAGGATAGAGAGACATTAAACCCCCACCCACATAGAGGCGCCTTTTAGCTCATTTTTGTTCCTCCACTGAAGAAAATAGTGCCAATTCATAACAGTCATAAACATGTATACCAAAAGAAATGTTTTCGATATACTTGCAGATGGTAGCTTAAATCAGACTGAAAGTAAAGTAAAATGCGCTCTGCCTTTGGTACTCACCTTTCTTGAAAACTAGAAACAGGCTATGAAGTAAAGGGTTAATCGTTCCTAATAAACGTGGGCATACACGCGCCTTTATATTACATATTCATGTAACTGTTTCATAATCATCATTGATATATTGTATGTAGTTCGATATATTAACGTATGTTTCAAATGTAGACAAGACGATGTACTTATGTATAAGTCTAGAATAAAATACATGTATGTTATTATCTGTTCTGTTGTGCTGAAACCTTTATTTTCATTGCAAACAGTTTGGAGCCAGGTCAGACGCCGGGTAACCCTCTGTCTGATCAGGCTACAAAACAGTTTGATACTAAGAAAAGTATAGTCTAGATATTTAGGAAAGTTACATTTTCTACATTTTTTGTAATGAGTTTCGGTTCCATTCCTTTCGAACAGGGGAAAACATCGTTCCCTCTATAGTGACGTTACCCCCCCCCCCCCCCCCCCCCCACACACACACACCCTACACTGCCCTAGCCTGAATTCTATATGCATACACTGGCGGTTTGGGTACTGGTCAGATGAAGTGAAACTCTTGTTAAATTAAGATTTCTGCGTTTTTAAATTGAAGAAACTGCTGTATGAAGAGTTTCAAATAGTTTCAATCCAGACTAGACGCGGTGTCTGATCTGGATTGAAACTGTTGACAGGCACTGCGGTCTAGGTACGTCCAATACATGTACAATATATTTTAATCTATACCAGGCCCCGTTTCATAAAACTTCGTTCGACAAAAAAGTCCGTAAGTCAAAATATTAAAATACATAATAATTTCTGATTTCTCTATCTAATCCTGTCTTGTGACATCTCTTTGGAATCGTCTTTTCAAGACGATTCCAAAGAGATGTCACAATACAGGATTAGATGGAGAAAATAATTTATACTTGAGACTTTTATAATCTGACTTACGACAACATTGTTCGTACGAAGTGTAATGAAACGGGCTCTGACTAGTAAAGCTACGATGTCGCTGCTACATGTAGTGACAGCACACTGTTTTACTCTTTCAACACCTAAGTAACTCATGTGGTTTATTAGGTTCCCTTGTCGACCTTTTCAGAAATTTCTTAAATTTAATAACGATATGACATTTCAATGTCCGTCAATAGCCTACACGCAAAACGTTTTGCAGAACTTTTTATAAATAAAATATATATAGTGAAAAGAAAAGTGCACACTTATAAGATTCGTTAAGTTTATAGGGGAACGGTTTATGGGACATTTACTGAGCGGCGTTCTTCCTTGTACAGTGGAGAATCTGTTATTCTTTCCCAATAAACGCGTTTACGCTAAAACTATTATTTGCAGTGCAAACAGTTTGGAGCCAGATCAGACGCCGGGTAACCCGGCGTCTGATCAGGCTCCAAACTGTTTGCCACCAAGATAAACAAGAATTATCAGAATTGTCCAAAAGTTGTTCTTTTCTACGTTTTAGTGCTTTGCGTTTGCGTACGTTTGCGTTTAAACGGGAAAGAATAACAGATTCTCCACTGTATCTGATTTCAGAACTCCAGATGAGGGAATCTGAATCTGAATATACATGTAGTAGATCTACGTCGTAGAATCCTATATAGGCTTTTACACGACGGAAGTATTTCAAACACTAAAATCTTCATTTCTGCATTTAACCCTATGGTGTTCTTCAAAACGATTCTAATGAGTTGTAACACCATATGATTTGGGACTGAAAGGCGTTGCGAAATGTCGGACTTGTCCTGTTCACTCCCTCTTATCTGGACCCCTGTGATATTCTATTAGAACTATTTAACCCATCTGTGCCCCATGATCCCATAATGGGACATAGGCAAACAGTGAAGACTCTGATCAGACGCCGCATAATTCAGTGTCTGATCAGAGTCTAATTATTTAAACTGTAAATTCTGAAAGGAATTTCAATATAAAACAAAACGAAAATGAAATTCTAGAACAGGCACTCCTTAGATAAAAATTGGACTATTTCAATATATCAGCATGGAAGAAACAACTCGGCGCAAAAGGGTTAACATTTATCGAAAAGGATCGGTGGTCAATTTTAAAGGATTTTCATGAGACAATGTCTTTTTAACCATAGGAAGAAAAGTGGTGGGTCCCAAGGTAGTAATTGTTTTTACAATGTCACAAAATCAAACGAGACTGGAACATAGGCTTCTATATTACAATAAGACTTGTTTAACGGTCCACTGTCGATTATGTCAAAATAATTCCCTTGGAGTCAAAATTGACCCCGCCCTCGACATACTAGCTTCAAATTGATTTACAATACATAGGGCAATGCTCATCTCGAGAAACAATGGTACAGTGGAAATACGTAATTATTTCCCGTTTAAATGCAAACGAAACACAAACGCATCACAATAAAACATAAAAAAGACAACCTTTCGACATCTATGATTGTTAATGTTAATCTGGGTTACCCGGCGTCTGATCTGGCTCCAAGCTGTTTGCAATGGAAATAATAGTTTTAGCGTACACGCGTGTATTGGGAAAAACAACGTTTTCTCCACTGTACGAGGAATAAACGGAATGGCTCTTGAGTTACTCGGCGTCTGTTCCGGTTCGAAACTGTTTCCCTACAAACGTGCTCTTAAAACCATCAAGTTTGATATGTTAACCATTTACCTCATAGCCTGTTTATAGTTTTGAAGACAGGTGACCGCTTAAAGCAGGTTGAAAGTAAAGCAGAATGTGCCTAAAGGCACATTCTGCTTTACTTTCAGCCTGCTTTAAGCGTAAATCTGCAAGGCTATATAAAATATTTGTAATGGTAATTGTTCATGAGGGTATAAACTTGAACTATTTTCTTCAGCGGAGGAATAAATCAAATACGCTAAAAGGAAAGGGTTAAACACAAGGGAGGAGTGCTATCAACAGAGGATTGAAGACAGTCCAGTGAATGGTGACCGCTGGTCACACTGAGGTCAAACCGTGTTTGACCACGGCCATGGACAGACTGCAGTGCCTTGGCATTGTTCTGTATGGATTCGCAGCAATCACAGGTAAAGGAATACAAAACTCATGTTAATTTGAGTCGTGCCATGAGACAACCTGACTTATTGCATTGCAAACAGTGTAGATCAAGGCTTTGATCTACACTGTTTGACACTCTTGTGTGTCTAAAGTTTTCAATTATGTCTAGTCAGTTTTTTTTATTGCTTAGACAAATGACAACTTCCAACTTACTGTTTTCAAGTAACACAATTTAGTGGTCGTAATACAGATGAAACAATAACACACAGTTTCAGATAAACCGTAAACAGGTTGGTTCTTTAACAATATATTGCAAATTCTAACATGACACGTGAATTTGTCTCTATAAACAAATAACAAATTCACCGTGGTATATCTAGTACAATTAACAACGCTGTGAAAAAATTCCGTTATGCAGGCTCTTTCTGTGCCCGCCCTACGTTGAAACATAGTTCCTCCAATGAAAGGCATGTGGCGTAATATTTCCTAGCAGATGCATAGTAGCTTAAAGCAGGCAGAAATTAGAGCAGAATAATACACATTCTGCTTTACTTTCAACCTGCTTTTAGTAGTCACCTTTGTTCAGAACAGAGTTAGAAACATGCTACTTTTATTAGGTATGACGTTTTTGGAATGGGTATAATGGAACAGCAAAACTAGGGCATTCCTACTACATGTAGATACTCGTTGTAAAAATAGACCGATGCAGTTGTCCTTTATTACTAAAAAGAAACCAGCGTAGACCCGGTTAGACCCTTATTTGTAATGTCAGGATCGAAACAATCTATGTTCTACCGTTGTAGAATGTATATACAACGATAGAATATAGATTATTTCTTAAATGACAAATGGTACAGACCCTGACCAGATGGCTCTTGCAGGACTCTTCTGATCTTCTTGGTCTTTTCTATTTTAATAAGACACGTGCACTCTGTACATGTAGTCAGGTACACGGTTTTATAGCGCGTATATACGCCTCATTAAGGTTCAGGGTTTATTCTCGATAGAAAGTTAAAATGCTGTAGCCCCATAACGGCTTTACCCCGAGTAAAACGGTTATTTCTAAAATTTTGGATCCTGATAAGACGGTGCGTTAAGCGGTGTCTGATCACGATCCAAAATGTTTGCCATTCATTACATGTACGTGTTCGTTTTGCTTTTACCCTTTATACATAACATTTAAATTGAAAAAATAAACCCCTTCATGATCAAATTATTCGGGAGATTTTTACCCCTTCGCCTTTTTATTTTCGTCTGCTTCAGTATTGTTGTCTGCAAGACACGTTTCAAAGTTAGATTTAAGGTTGTATGACTTAATGAATATCGATAAGATTGTCTTACAGTTTGTGTCCTGATCAGACGCCGCGTTACGCGGCGTCTGATCAGGACAAAAACTGTTTGCAAATGCGCTTTAAGGCGTCATTGGGAGTTAAAGGGTAACAGCAGACAACAATGGTTCAGAACAGATGACGTCATGACAGTGAAGGAGTTAAAACGTCGGGTAATATGCCTGAATTATTCCTTTAATCACTTGCCATGCGCATAGAAAGAAAGGTTGTTTTTAAATAAAGGCACTGAATGAGGTTATCTATAGTTCAAACTTACACATTTACAAACGTGTCTAATAATTCTGTCTATGGTTTATCTGTAAAAGTTACACACAGACAAATAATCTTTAAGTTATACAGTGCTTCCTCACCACAACGGTCCTCCAAAGAACGATTCGGATTCCCTCCTTCCAACAACGCTTGCCGTTGTTTCCTAAACAAGACAACGATGTCTAACTGTTCACGACTGCAATATAGTCTGTTTAAATTGGTGGTCTGTTTATTTGTTTTCAAAGTCACATGGACATTTTGACAGAAGAAAACATATTTAACACGAGTGGCTAACAGTTTGAATCCAGATTAGACGCCCCGTTACGTATTGTCTGATCTGGATTCAAGCTGTTTGTAAATGTAAGCCAATTTCCCTCCCTATAACGACTCCCTACGAACAATAAACATACTCTTTGTCTTCCATTGGGTGTTGTTGTAGGAAGAGAGTACTGTATCTATCTGCGGTCTCTCAATGTCCGATAGGTCTAACAAGTACATGTGTACTATGAAAGGCGGAATATAATATGAGACTGGAGAAACAACTGTTAATTTTTTAATATAGCAAACCCTGTGTTATGGACGAATAAGGCCCATAAGCGAAAATTTCAAAGTATCGAACCTTTTTAGTACATGTTGTTTTTTGGAAAGCTGTTTATGAAAAATGAAAAATTTAAAAACTGGTCATATTTTGTTGTATTTTTTTTTTTGCGCTACTGCCATTTAGAAAAGGTGTGTCTAATTAGGACGCTTTTCAAATGTTGTCCCATTTAAGATACAAACTTCAGTAAATTCTATTTTAAATGAAAACAAACATGGTAATTTTGTTTTTCACGATTTACGCCATGTCTATGGGCGTATTTTCACAGAAAGAAACTAAATCAAGACAAAACAAGCACCAGCTTGAAAAATATGAATCTCTTAATATCAACAACATGGTTTTATGGATAATATTCTTTTTAATTCTTAATTTTATAAAATACTGAAAACTTTAAAAAAAACAAAAACCAAAAAAAAAAACCCATCTTTCTTACTAGTGTGTAACCTTTCCTTAACGTATTGTACCAAATAAAGCCAACACTAAGGTAATGGAAAATATTAACCCTTTACCTGATAGCCTTTTTCTAGAATTGAAAATAGGCTACTACTTAAAGCAGGTTGAAAGTAAAGCAGAATGCGCCTTAGGGCGCATTCTGCTTTACTTTCAGCCTGCTTTAAGCTATCATTTGCTATAATATAGAAAATATTCCCTATAATACATATTCATTACTGATTAAATTGGAACTATTTTCTTCAGCGGATGAAGAAATCATATCCGCTAAAAGGCGCTTCTATTGGGGAAAGGGTTAAAAGAATTGATATGTTAGTCTTGAACAATTTGAGTCATTACAGAATCAATGGTGGTTTAATACTGTATACTAATTTATTTTCATGATTTGTAATTCCTTTTCCAATTTGATAGCTAAGGGGTTTAAGTGATATATTTCATGCCCGTATTAATATTTATGCTATTTTAAACAAATCATTTATTTTTTACGAGTTTCTAAGACAAATTAAAAACAGTTCCAACAGAGATTTTAAAGCCGTCCTCATCTGTTGCTTGTTAAAGATTTGCCAAAACACACTTCTGTAACATAGCTAGGGACTCGTGTCTCAGAATGTTAAAACACGCCATCAAATTTTGTCCATCAAAGTTGTTTTACCGATTAAAGTAGACATTCTATCACCTAGCGCTTTGTTTTGAACATTATCAAAAATCTCAGACATGGATCCTTCGAGATGATAACATCCTTTTATCTGCTTTTGACCGCATGAAAATCCATCTCAAATGAGAAAGTTATGCATGTTCAAAACTGTCGCTTCTTTCAAATAGGTACGTTCCAAAACAAACCGTCAATTAAACGATTGGCGGGTCATTTTGACTGTTTGGCTGAGGGTGTATACCCCCGGTGTTGAACCAATGTCATTTTGATTTCAACCATTAAGAAAACACAGATTTCGTAAGCAAATTTCCTTAGCTCAACCCCTAATAAAACCTACCAGTCATATAACAATAATAATTTTAACATTGAACAGGTATAAATCACATGACAGCATTTGGAGAACACGTGAATGGACTACGGGGTGTTTAATGAGCGCTGACTTATTGGTCAAATAGCCGTGTAAAGTGTTTCTTTTGGTGATGAAGATTTTGTTTATTTGTAGAACAGACTTTCAGCTATTAAAATCTGCATAAAAGATAAAAACTCTAATTTAACATTTTTAAAAGTGACATGACGCCTGATTCCTTCAAATGTCAAATAAATCGTGAGGGTTTTACCCCTTCACCGACATATTGTCATCTGATTCATTGGTGGTTTCTGCAAGATCGTTTCAAAGTAAATTTTACGGTAGTACGCTTTAAAAATATCGATACGAGTAAAACAGTTTGGATCCTGATCAGACGCCGCGTTATGCGGTGTTTGATCACGATCCAAACTGTTTACAAAGACAGTGAAAGGGTTTACTGTTTACTGTAAAGTACGACGCAGAAATCAAAACGGCCACCGCACTGGAATTATACACTGTCCTTCGTAAACAGTGCTTTCTTTACAATTGGTGCAATTGAACTCTGTGTTTCCAAGTCCGGCACCTAAGTGCTTGTAATGACCTCCTTGTTGTAACCAGTTAAGGCAGTACGTCGCTAATGAGACCATGTCAATGTCGGAAAGTATCGATATGATACATTCAGCGTATTGATATTGACACGATATCATTAGGGATGTACAACCTTAACTGTTCCCAAGATAAAGATAAGAGCGCGGCTTCTTATCAAGTCCACATAGATTGATTACGTCCTATGACACTTTTAGAAAATTGCTATAAACCCAGTCACCCCCTTTATATATTTGGTAGTTGCATGTTTAACCCTTTACCTGATAGCCTATTTATAGTATTAAAGATAGGTGACTACTTAAAGCAGGTTGAAAGTAAAGTAGAATGCGCCTTAGGGCGCATTCTGCTTTACTTTCAGCCTGCTTTAAGCTATCATGTGCTATAATATAGAAAATATTCCTTATAATACGTATTCATTACTGATTAAATTGGAACTATTTTCTTCAGCGGATGAATAAATCATATCCGCTAAAAGGCGCTTCTATGGGGGAAAGGGTTAAAAACACACCGTAAGTTCGCAAATTCGGGAACATGCCCTGTGGTTATTTAAAGCATTTCAGTTGAGTCTGAGATCGTTCCCAAGCTTTTGATTGGGCAGATTTGAGCATCTGCAAATCATCCGATGCATATAATGAATACCTGGGACATGTAAAAAAGTAGTGTTGAACACATTCTATTTCTTCACAAGTAAAAGCGGTGAAATATTAGATATTTTTGAAACAAAGTAAGATACCAAAACGAGCATTTTTCTAACATGAAATTAATGGCACTGTCGTAATCGTAACATATAAAAATAAGTAATACGTGGTGATTTTTAGGCAATATTGCTTAAAACTCGTGAAATTTGTGTAAACAAGTCGAGTTTTACATCCAGTTTGTTTATATTCGAATAACGACGAAAGTTTACGGAGATATTCAGTAAAAGCTCATGAGCATATTCTTTACAAATGCGATGGGAACTGCAAGCGCTTTTCAATCAAAGAGAGACACCCTCTATATTTGTGTCCGCTAAAGGTCACACAAAGTCATGACGACACACACAGTGTATTACGTGACCTTCCGAAAATTCTCCGGACCCATTCCGAAGATTAGTTATGAAAACATATCTCTTAATTTGCTATCCATCCCGATAAGACATCGACACATTTATGTGTGATTCTTAATCAAATGGAGGCACATGCCAGACATGTTACAGCCGATTTCACTTAGTTGTCATACATAGAAAATGAACAAATATAACCAATTGCCCGTTTTAAACATAAATTTAGGCAGTATTGTGCCTTTAAATAACTTTAATTAGTTCGAAGTCGATAATGCTGTATTTGAGCTTTTCTGATTCCATAATAATAGTAACATGATATATTAGTGAAATCCTTATTAATATTTATTAATCTTTTGACAGATAATACAGTATTGGAATTTCTAGTTTCAACAGATAATGAATTTCAATCACGAATCGTAGATGGTAGAAAAAGAGTCATAATAAAGTTGTGTCCTAGCATAGTGCAATTGTTTTAAATTGATGACGTCATAACAGTGAAGTGATTATTCGGTTTGCGATTCGATAATATGTCTTAAATTTTAAACCTGAAGAAAGATTTGAACATGTAAGGGTTACAATGTATCTGTTATGTTTTAGGAACGTTTCAGGCTACAATTAAGAGAGCTGCTACTCCCCAAGGTGAGACAAAGTTTGATAATTTGCATAGCAATTATGTTTTAATTAGCTCATTGCATGCACTGATATTGTCTTACTTTTATATTGTTTAATGTTTTATATTTAACGTGCTTAAACAATATGCTTAAACTTATTCAAGTAGTATTCAGATAGTTGAAGAGAAGTGATTCATCGATACAGGACAACAACAACAACAAAACAATACAGAAATTTGTATGTTGTGTTGTTTTTATGTTTTTTTTTGTATATAATGAGGTTTCAAACAAAGATCTACTCCGCATTGAGTCGGAGTGAAAAAGCGACGGGAAAGATCGAAAACGTTATGATACAGTGATCATATTTTTTAACGTCATATGAACGATAAGCCCAAATTGTTTGTATTTTAGTAATTTCCTGGGGTGAAACTCCGCCAAATACACAATTTGGTTTTCAGTCCCTTTAATACACTTCTGACTGCACTTTCACTAGATGCAGCTACTAACCCCTGTGATCTGCCTCATCATGGCGTTCAGCAGCTAGAGCGAAACTATCGAGGAGAACTGGTGCAGTATGGGGTGAAAATGTATTCCCCTTCCCTTGTTACCTCTATCTTGGTCCATACTGCGTGCAGTGACAAGGAGCTGCGTAACCATGGAAACATCACGTTGTTGTACGTACATCCCTCGGACCCGTCCAAGCTTCTCAGGACATACGGCGAGGTAGTATACGACCACTAAATAATGTTAATTATATTGTTTAACCCTTTCCCCCATAGAAGCGCCTTTTAGCCGATATGATTTATTCCTCCGCTAAAGAAAATAGTTCCAATTTAACCAGTCATGAATATATAGTATAGGGAATATTTTCTATATTCTAGCACATGATAGCTTAAAGCAGGCTGAAAATAAAGCAGAATGCGCCTTAAGGCGCATTCTGCTTTACTTTCAACCTGCTCTAAGTAGTCAATTATCTTCAATACTATAAATAGGCTATCAGGTAAAGGGTTAAAATACGTGCTTAAAGCAAAGGAGCTTTCTGATTTACTTTCACTTTGCTTTAAGATACCACATGTCATTTATACAACCAATTAGCCTTCATTTATCGTATTAGTAGTCCGGCAGAGGGTTGACTTGACCTGGAAATGCCGTCCTAAGTTTTGTTCTCGACTGATTCTACTTCAGCATATGTTACTTATTGAAAAACCACCGGGTGCCACTTTGTCACCCTTGAGCATTTTCGTATATTCAAGATGGCGGCCAAAATGGCTGCCGAAAGGCTTTTAAACAAAATAGCATACAAATCAGCATTCATTTTTCCTTTTTTTAATTGATTTGACCTCACCATAATGATAGTTATTATTCAAAAGACGTTTAATGTTTTCAAAATATAACGGGTGACATCTTGTCACTCTTTGGCATTTTAGTATATTCAAAATGGCGGCTAAAATGGCTACCTATATGTGTTGAAACAAACTACTCTAAACTTCAGCATTCATGGTTTGGTTTTCTTCACTGATTTGACCCCACCAAAATCATAGATATTACTGAACTGATGATACATATTATTGAACTGTTAGGGATGACATCCTGTCACCCTTGATCATTTCTGTATATTCAAGATGGCGGCCAAAATGGCTACCGAAACAATAGTCCAAAAAGCAGCATTCATTGTTTCTCTTTTTAAATTGATTTGACCTCACCATAATGAGAGTTATTATCTACATGGACAATTTATGTTTTAAAAATGTTACGAGTGACATCTTGTCACCCTTCAGCATTTCCGTTTATTCAAATGGCGGCTTATATGGCTATCCAAATGCGTTAAAATCTACTCTAAACTTCAGCATTCATAGTTTGGTTTTCTAAATTTATTTGACTCCACCATCATGAAAGTTTTTACTGAAATGATGATACATATTATTGAACTGTTACGGATGACATCTTGTCACCTTTGAGCACATCTGTATATTCAAAATAGCGGCTAAAATGACTACCTAAATGCTTTAAAACAAAATGGTCAACAAATCAGCATTCATAATTTCTTTTTATTAATTGATTTGATCTCACCATTATGATATTCGTTATTGAAATAATCAAACTAATTATTGAAATGTTACGGGTGACATCTTTTTATCATTGAAAGTTTCCGGATATTTAAGATGGCGGCCACAATAGTGATGAAAATTTTGTTTAGCAAATAATGTCGAAAAATCAACAATAATACATTTTATATTCATAACTGACTCGATATCAACGTAATTATACTTACTATTTGATTTATGATACTTATTGATGACATGAAATGGGTAACATCTTTTCATCCTTGAGTATTTCTGTATATTTAAGATGGTGATGCTTATTATTGAAAACAGGATACTTATTATGGAACTGTACGTGGATGACATCTTGTCACCCTTGAGCATTTCCATATATTCGAGATTGCGACCAAAGCGTTGACCGAAATGCTTTAAATCAAAATAAGTCAAAACAACAACAATCATTATTTCTTATTTTTAAATGGTTTGACCTTACCAGAATGATACTTATTGTTGACAGAATGATACTCATTATTGAAATACTTTGGGGGACATCTTTTCACCTTCGAGCATTTTCGTTATCAAGAAACCGGCCAACATTGCGATAGAAATGCTTAAAATATTTAAAATGTTCAAAAGTCAAAATAAATAGCTGTTTCTTGACTGGTTCTTTTTAAGCACCTGGTATTTGTTCACAAGAGCGCTTTTACATTTAACCCAAGAGACTTCCTACCTGATCGGGGTTCTGGGGCTTAATTGTCATAGGACTATTTCTGTGTATTTGAAGGAAGGCAGGTCGCTGATTTTGTTCCCATGCGCTGATTCGCAACGATTGAGACTAGTCGAAATCATCTTTCTGAAATAATCATCATCTCATCTCCTAACTTCTCATCTTTTATCTGCACTATATGATCTATTCTGTGTTGCAGTACCCTAAAACCCAACTCGTCCATGCATGCTTTTACATATCAATATTTACGTTCTATACAGGGCATGCTACGAACGTACCTTGACAGCCACACATTGCTCTGTTTACAAATTAACTATAGCGTTATGACAAGGTTTCCGGTCCAAGTCGCTGGCTGTGATGATGTTATCTGTTTATCCTTCCTCCAGCCAAACCCTGTTGGGTCAATTTCAGGTAGATTGTTTCCTCTAATAAATGCCTAAATCAAGGTAGCAGAGTTTTGCTGATGTTTCATCGCTAAGCTGTGTGGTCTATACTTGAACGCGTGTTTCAGATATGAACTCAGGGAAATACTATTGCTTGTGAAATGTAAGTTTCAATAGGAAAATCAAGTCAACCGATAAGTTAAAACACACAGTTGGGCCACAATTATTTCCTTGCAGCAGTTCATCATCATCATCATCGGATTTTTGATTAACGTGCAGGGCTGGGAGCATTGTCCACAACAGTGGGCTCCCTTCCAGGTAACTGGCTAGCTGCACGCATGGCGGTTCTTACACAGGATCTCCGGGCTTTTCTATCATGTGGGTCAACTGCTGCGAGTCCCCATTCTTGGCGGTCTCTTACAGTCAGCTCCGTCCATGACATCTTGGGCCTCCCAGTTCACGTTCCTATTCCAAAGCTGTCTGCAACTGTATTACATCCCGAGAGGGTATGTGTAGGAAGAATGTCCTCATCAATGTCCATATTTTTGCCACATGCAATATCAAAAATAGATTTGATTAACATTTAATTCGCCCTTCTTGTTTTATAATATGACTGACAGCTTAGGATTCGAATAATTTTTTTTGCATGAGAATACCTACTACACAATCATGTTGTCTATCTCTTGATATGTTGCTTTCAAATGTTTTCTTTCTGACATAATACATCTGCTTGTTTAAGCTTGTGTTTCATTTTTACCTATTATCACTTGTTAATTTGTGTGTGCTCAATTTGAAAAGTCTCAGCATCTGGAATGTAAGAGATTATCAGCTTCATTAACTGCTTTTTTCAGTGACTGTAAGCTAAACTGTGTTTGGTAATATGCTGTTAGCATGCAATTGATAGTAATCGATTTTAACCTGTTGCTCTCGAACACTTATAGAAATGTAAGTGCTGTATATACGTATAGGTCAACATTGTTTTCTTCCAACTTAAATGTTTTGCACAGAGCCTTTTGTGGGGTATGTCATAAAACCTAAATAATATCGATCAGTCTATGGTGAGTGTCTACTGGTCCCATTTTGGTATCAAAAACTCCTATCTGGATTTTGTTTTTTGAACTGCTTTATCAAATTTTGTAACTGTCATATCATTATGATTACCAAACAGTGCTGTTGGAAAAGGTGTCAATTCATGGGACAGAACATCTCCGATATCAACCTCATGGCTGCTAGCTTGAAGACTTTTGAAGATTATTGAGTAGATTTCACATGATATGACCTACCATCACATTCTTCTGGTCACGGTGATTTCTTCTCTGTTATCTTGTTTGTCCAATTCTATTTGCAGTCCTATGCCTGGTTTCTAGCTGTTATGCACATCATCTGATTCCATTTATTCAGTAACACTTTTGAAAACGCTATCTTTATCAATTTCTTTATCGATCTAGCAACTACAATTTTTTAAATGCACTTTAAACTGACTTGCTCACAGTGCATATTACTGTAAGTTCTTCCATAAGTTAAAGTTTGGGTGCAATAGAACCCCTTTGTCAAGAGTTATTCATCCTTGATGCACTCAGATAGGCTCGAAAAGGCAAGACTTTAACAACGTTTGCGCTCTAGTGTCTACAAATTTGAATATATATATTTTCCAAACGTTCACGAGTTAAGTAAGTCTTTAAGTTTTTGGAAGATTTTGATTTTTGATGAAACTTAAAGATAAAACTACCCGATTCAATTCAGGTGAGAGATGTTATGGCCATCATGGTCCTCTTGTCTTACCGTGCCTTCCGTGTCCTTTGCGTTGTTTTCTATTCTCCGCCTCCTTTGTGCCTTTGTGCCCCTCAAAGTCAGTTTCAGGATCATACCTGTGAGCCACCATGATATCAAAGTTTGCTTGCAACAGATTGTACATGTGAATTCTAAAGCCTATGAGTATTTCTGCTTAATCATAATCTTAATTATGCAATTGGCCACATGCCCATGGCACATAAAGGGGATTTTAATGAACATAATTTATTACATATTCACTTTTATATACCTCGTCCATGCCTCATCAAATCTTAATTTTCAAAAATATTCTGAGCACCGCTCTTCGGAGAGCCTCCCTTTCTTTCAGGTAAGCCATGCCACATCTGCCATTGTTAGTTAACATGACCTGAATCAGAACTTAAAGGTAGCATTTCACTATATACTACACTCTTTCAAGGCATCAGCAAATATAACGGCTAAGCCACTGTCTGCCATCAAACTACCATCATCAGCAACTAAGCTGTTGAGTAAGAGTATACCACCAAAACTATATGGTAAGAATGAAATATTTTGACGCACAAAAGCATGTACAGTTACGTGACCCTAGCTGCTGGTACTTAGTCCAACACTGACAAAAAAGAAAAAAAATATCTAGGCCACAGAGGTCAAGGTTTCAGGTCAAAGTTAGTAATTTACTATTGTAACTAGTTTTACTCGTTGAAGTGCACATACATGTGAAGTTATGTGAACGTAATTGAAGTACTTAGTCCAAAATTGACCTATAAAACGCAAAACAATTTACAAATGTCACAGAGGTCAAGGACAAAGGTCAAGGTTATCAAACTGCAATGCAACATGCTACTCACATTAAGGCGTATCTATGGTTTCAGTTTCATTGATATAATACTTAAAATTTTAAGGAATTTACCCGGTATTCGATGGCGGGGTATAGTATAAAAGGCCCAATTTCGTGGAAATGAATAAAAAATGGTGGGTGGGGTAAACCGGAAATATATCAAAATGCTCAAGGGTGCCAAGGTGGCACCCGGTCAATTCTGAATGACAATACTTTGAACTATCAATATCAATCAAGAAAAAAACTTAGGACGCCATTTCTAGGTGGACCTCCAAATCCTCATTTCTCTGCCGGACTATAGAGAGTTTTTACTGTATTTTAACAACATTCTGTGTACTACTGGCAGAATTGTGATAAATATTGCAAATAGTGTGCATCTGGTTTGGAAGACATGTTACCAGTTAAAGCAGGTTGACGTAAAACAGAAGAGCCTTAATGCGCATACTGCTTAACTTTCAATCTGCCTTAAGTGCCCATTAAAAGTATGCAATGGTATAGACATTATGTCTTATGGTGCAGATTCATGACTGTATAAACGTATTTTTTCAGTGGATGAATAAATAAGAGGTATAAAAAGCAGTATTTATGGAGTAATGGGTTAATGTTTGTGTTGTGAACTGGGAAAACTTTTATCTAAAGAGTGCATTACCGACATAATAAATTCATTCAAAGAAGATATGGGTCATTTACAGTCTCGATAACCCCGTCCGTTGTCGGACTCGGGTGTGAAGAGGTTAATATGCTTCACTGTTCCTCTAGTTTCCTGGCAACTCTACGGAATTACGTCTCCATGACGCTGTGTACATGAGCTACTACCGACTAGCACCTACCGCCCCGAAACCCAAGTGGTGTTACAACTTCTTCGACTATAGAGGATGTGATGCTCCTAGTAAGTAGAAACTTAGTGCTTTATACGAAGCGTTTTACACGATTAAACAACCAAAATATGAGAGAGTGGAAGCGACTGAGTGTGGCGTCTAAATTAATTAACTCATTTACCCCGGAAATGGACAATTCCAGTTTACAATAAAGGCTGGTCCATTTTAGACTATGAAGTTGATTTTTTATATTATATTACACAATGACAAACAGTGAAGTCCCTGATACTGAAGAGGGCTCCTGTAGCCCTCTTATCAGGGACTTCACTGTTTGCATTAGACAAGGTACATTTTTGGTAGAGGACGCATATATATGCGTCCCAAGGGCTCAATGAGTAAACGCTTCCTATAAAACGTTATTGTTTTAGTGTTTGACCCTCCCATATTACGATGCCACTTGCAGCCATGACTAAGAAACATTCCTAAAGTTTGTAGTGTGTGATGTAAAATATGGGTAGATCTAGATATGGGTGTTTTCATTACTGTCGAAACAATGGCAAATGGTGACTTTGTTGGAGTGGCTTTGTTTGCTTTTTAAGGAATCAGCGCAGCAATGTTCTGCCACTCGGCAATTAGACATTTCTTACTTAACCGGAAACGGAATCCGAATCGGAATAACGGTAAAACGTTGGTAGTACAGACTAAATTAGAGGGGGCGTTTCAAAATTATTTTCAACTTTCTTCCATAAATCTTACCTTACAAGCTAGCCCACGGACATCCCCTTTCTGAATGTGGAAGTATATACAGCACATGAAACTCAGATAAATCGGGAGTGGGGTGTCAAATAAATCGGTAGCTCGGTGTCTGATCTAGATACATTTTGTTTAAACTGGCACTTGATCAAGTCAAAAAGTGGTTAAAAAACTTAAAACGAACTCTGTGCTCAAAACTCAGTTTTGATAACAGACTCTAGTTTACAAAACACATTTTATTTGATTTTTGTAACCTCATTTGTATACATTATCACAGTATAATTATGTATAAAAATATTTGTTATAAAATTAAATATTTGCCGAAGTGTTATGAGCTGAGAAAAATGCTGAGTTTTGAGCGCAGAGTTCATTTTAAGTTTTATAACCTCGGGGCCAGATTGTATGCTGAAGACAAATATTTTCGAAGTTGTAGGGCACGTGCTAAATTAAAGTAACTGACTATGGGTGTCACGGTGCACTCGCCCACAAAGGGTGTGTGTGTGGGGGGTGTTCAATAAAATATGCAAAATTAATTATTTACTGTTTAATAGCCAATTTGCGGTTTAAAGTTAAATTATATCTAAACAATGAGTCCAATGCGCTTGTGCCTGCATACAAGAGCAGCACACACATCTACCACATCTGGCAAATTAGGTCGGGGTGTCTCCGAAGACAGTTTAATGCTCTGAATGTCCTCAGATTGGCAAAACATGCTCAACACAAGAGAACTCTTTACTTTCTTTAGAAATAACTACGGAATAGTATATCAAAATTAAACCATTACTCTCATTATTCGTCGCTGTTAGGCGTACTTAATGCACAGATTACAACACAAAACAATACATATAATAAAAGTTTGTTACATGAAACATAACACTATTCATCATCAAAGTCAATATAAAACGAGTATTGCCTTAATTTCTTGTATCTGCTGCACTTGACGTTTCGGTATTAGTGTATAATGTCTGTTTGCCCTAGACTGCATTGTTGGTGCAATTTTCATCAGAAAGTACTATCTTCAGCGACCTTTAATTGACCGTTTTAATTGTTGAGATAAATGATGCGTTGATACTTTTCAAAATCAATTGAATTACTGAAAATAAGACGTGTGCAGAGTACTGTATGTCTTCGTGTACTGTGTTTCTGAAAGAATACATGCTACATGTGGTATATTCTACCTGAAGTATATTATTTACATGTGCCTGTGGCATGTTTGTGAAATGCTGGTTAGTCTGGTTAGTAAACGATAAAAGTGCCGGCTCATATTGGCTACATGACTGTTTCTTTCACATTCTGGCCAATAAACGACAAATCCTGATCTGCCTTACCTGCCATAGCAATGTAAATGCTGTACTTTAACAAGAGAATTCTTTACTTTCTTTAGAACAATTCAAACAGAGTCACAGTTTTTAATTTAAACAAAGCAATTTCCATAACTAAAGAAAAGTAATGCACTTTAGAATTCAAAACTTAAAGCAAAGCAGATTTGAAAGCAAAGCATTTTCCCATAACACAAATGGACGATCCCCCAATTTGTAGCGGGCATAGTTCTAGGGGACACTCTGCAAGCTGTAAACCCAAAGTTCATTGTTTTAGGGATCAACAATTAACAGTCAAGATCTATAAGTTATTGAACAGTTTTATAATAAGCAGTAACAATATCGCGTTCAAGTACCGTATCGGCGAACGGCAACGTTAACCGATGCAAACAACCCTTATAGTACGCCACCTAACGTTCTCCAATTCTCTTCAATAATAACTCATTGCGCCCCCATGTTTATTTTCTTTTCAAGGGTCAAACGAACTATTTACGAATCGGAATAACACACGCAAAAGTGTACTAATCAACTGAAATGCATCAATTTTACCGCATATAAAAATAAGATCTAGTTGCTTAGATGTAAGCTGCTTTGTTTGATACATTAAGTATCGGAAAATATTGGTTTATTGATGAGAAATGAACTCGAGACTGTGCGCTCTTTTTTGTAAACTCATTTGGTCGCCATTTTGTTTCCTTGTTGGCGATGGCTAACTACCTCTGAGGCCGTTCGCAATCGATATCCTGCAAACAGACCGTTTTAGTTTAATTGTTACGTTTTCTGATGCAATCGATACGGTAGTTGAACGCGCTACAGGCATTACAAGCGTTGAAAGTATTTAGAATTAGGCCTAGGCCATTCAATATAAAATTCGACCTAGACAAAATTGCAAAAGAATTTCTGATTGTTGTCGGCGAAACTAGATATGTATATTATCTCACTGCAAAAAGTTGGAAGTTGGAGTAGGTGGAGAAAGTTAAATAAAATCGATTTTAAACCGCTCTACTTTACGCAAAATCCGATGGCCTGTACAGTACACCGTAGAAGTATTTCCTGACGTAAAAGCTAATGACGTCATCAATAGGACATCATTATGTCTATGAAAATGGCGATCGCAAGGTTTCAAATTTACTTCCGGGTGTAAATTATTTTGAAAAAAGCTGATAAAGCGATACTGGTAAGTCAAAATTAATACATTTGTATCACAATTGCAACACTGAAGACAGACTATTTCGTCTGTGTATTTATTATTACACGTAATTTAATAAAATGGCGAGTTTCACCGCACATTTGTTGATTTTCAATATTGCAGGTTTTGCTTCATTTTTTATGAAATAACTGGCTTTTTGCGTAATAGTATGAAAGATATGAACATCGGTATAAGAATTATTAAGAAAAGAGCGATAAAAAGCGAAATTATGATGAAACTAAAACGGCGTCTTGTTCGATTTTTAAAACTACGGAAGCACATTTCTGTCATAACTCACTGGATTTCGCGATATATATTGTTTTCAACAAAATTGACTTGCACGGATTTCAAGTCATTTATACTTATGTCTTATTATTTATTGTTTTCAGAATTAGCAGAAACTGATAGCCCAACACGAAGTCAGCACGTGAAAATTAAACTCTGACACACAGAAAACACCATTATGTAGAAGGTAAATTCATTCTGCTTATCTCACATAATTCTGATTTATAGCAAGAAGCTTTGCGCATGACGTTTGGTATTCCCGGTTTTGATGCTATTATTTTTTTGAAGTTGAAACCAAGCGTTGATGACTTTTGAACGTTTCATTTCCGTTTGAAGCGTGCATAATCCACAGCACTCACTTTCACTTATGTTTTCCTCCAAAGGATAAAGCTGAAACAGTTTAATATATGCTCTAAAACGCTTAAATGACATTTTTTTGGCAAACAAACACTTCTCAATCGAGCCGATGAAAATAAGCGGACCAAGGCGAGAACAAATCAATACACGTTATCAATATAGATGATGACGTTTTGAATGACAAAAGTTAAACATATGCATATATTTAGTCATTCGATTGAGCAAGAAGATGTAGTCCCGATTTTAAGCTAGTTTTAAATTAACTTTAATTTAATAAAATAAAGTAAGATAAGAACATTATATAAAGATAAGGTTTATAATAAAAGGAATATTATCACAGTTTGTGATCCGGATCTTGTACCAGTCCTCACTGGTTTGTGTGTTCCAGTCTGGAATACACAACCAACTAAAACTGATACAAGACCCCAGATCACACACTGTGGTGATATTTCGTTTATATAAAATCTAATGTATTTATGTTTTAACGGATTTTCTTGGTTTATTAGGTTAAAATACAGTTTTATCTATACATGTACAATTGCGCAACAGTACAAACAAAACGTGCTGTCTAATATTTTCTAGTCATTGACTGCTTCTTTATTAACTATATTCTAGATGAGTTCAGATATGAAGGTATAGGATAAAAACTATGCAAATTATTCGACCATCTGCTTAATCTATGCTTTGAGATATAACATGCATTTAACAGTTACGGTTAATTTGTATATGAAAAAATACTCAACTTGTAAACATCACCAGGTTCGCCACCTGTACACTATATTCTATGAAAAACAAATGGAAAAATAGGGGTTATAAAAACCCTAAAAAAAGGACAGTTTCTTATAAACATAAAAATATGAAAAAAATATCAGCATAAAGATAAAGAATTGAATTTATATAATCCACTTCGAGCTAAGGGTTTACTTTAACGGATTTCCAGATGTGAGCGCGTAATTGAAATGACCCTTCTTTATTTCATATAGCGCAAACGGCCAGGTAAAAATTTTCCGATGACGAATATTGTTCGACATGAAATATCAACCCATCTAACATATATAACAGTTACGTTTAATTTGTATACATGTATGTTATACGATTGCATAAATTACAATAGTATGTTTGATACAGTTTTTTTTACTGTCTCTGAAAGCTTTATACTTACAAATGTATTTATTTTGTTTTAAAAGGCACTTTTGATAAGGGTTCAGTTTAAATCTATCCAAGGTCTTTGAGTTGCATCGTACTTGTGGATAAAATGTGTCAATCATATAGACTTATTGCATTGTTGTTCTTGTTTCAGATGGACAACACGTGCATTGTGTTTGAGCAGCTTCTGAAATTGGGAACCAACCAGTTGTAAACAGGGAGATAAGGGAACTAAGAGCCTTAACAGAGGATTCCGACATAGAAACAGAACGTGACCAGTGTATTCATTCAAGCTGTAAACGTGACTTTATTCTCAAACAAAATACTGACACAAATAGTGACAATAATATAAGATGTCTTCTTGTGTTTGCGCTACACGTGTCATGTGTCATGGACATGGAATAAATACACACGGAGAAGAAACAACCTATATAACCTATGCATTTACCCAAAACCTTTGTCGTCCGTTGGTAATCCGATACCTGTAAACGCGACATAGCTCAATCGATTGATAATTCGGTACGCCGAAGACATCCATGTGTTATTATTACCTACTGTTAGCTAAATGTACATAAACTCCTCATTTTTCGCATAATAATGGTCTTAAAACGGCTTTAAAGGTACGAGAGTCTATTCTTTTAACTAGAAAGATTTTATGGCAAGTAAGAGGTGTTGCCAAATGTATTGGCCGATAAACGAGATTTATGACGAAATGCGATGTTCAAAACAAAATGGAATAAATCTTATATCTATATGGTATTGTGGGTTTATAGGAGGGCATTTTCTTTGATGTATTCCTTCTAAATCTAACACAGATACTTAATGAGATCGCAGTCTTTTGTACTAAGCCATATTTAAAACGATTAGCCAAGTAATATCCAGTTGAGTGGAGCCGTGAAAATGGTGATTTCTCGAAAAATACTGTCATTTTTAGGGACAAAGACATAGAAATGCAGATTCGTTTTCGTTTCACTCAAAATTTGTTCTATTGTAATACCATGTTGTTGGTCTTTCGCTTCATACGTTTTTCTTAAATATATTTTGAGAATATACTCTCACAATCATGAATTTACAGACAATGGTTCTTTGTGTGTTTTACACACTTAATTCCCAACAGCTCTAATAAGGTCACCATAACTACTTGTTTACTGCAAGAACAAACTCTGGTATTTCTATAACCGAAAGATAAGTGTCTTGGTTTTCTATCAAGGCCATTGCCATTATTTACAGAATCGGAAGAAAAGTTAGAAATGTATTGAAGTTTTTGTAACGGAAGGCATTGTTTTTTTTGCGCGTGAGCAGTTTATCAATCGCGACCGGTTCGCTGAATGGTAGTCTGGAAGACAAGGTAAATCGCAGGCATGCTGGTTTCTTCTCCGTGTTTATTTACTCTGTGTTGTGGTGAAGTTTGTTCAGATTTGATTGATTAAGTTGGGTTTTACGGCACCGCGACACATGAAATGGTCATATGGCGCCGAGTAGTTTGCTCAGATGAATGGGTCTTCGAACCCATACATAATGAAGTTGAGGCTGTCGAGAACAACATCAGCAATGACATTTAATGTTTTAAGTTACAATGTTTATCATAGCTAAACAAGCACGCTAGTCCAAAAATCGCTTATTATCATTGGAATGCGATACCGACAACATTTATTACTTAGCCTGCATACACGTAGACAACTATCACTAAAGGTGATATATAGCCCCACCCAAACGTCCTTGTCACAAACCCTACATAATGTCATAAATACCAAGTAAAAGCTTGGCATTTCTTAGTATATGAGCAACCTTAGCCAAAAAACCTAACCATGGTCACCTATCTTCAAAACAAAGAATTAGGCTATGCACCGTATAGCAACGACTCCGGAAATAGGTACCAGGCGAAGCGACAGAAGGCCTGTGAAGATACGACTACGGGTAAGTAAAATGCAATTTTTGTGGTGGATAGGGAAATCCAGCATTGTTATGTTTTCAGTTTACTTATAGGATGATAAACCAACCATACGGTTCTCTCTGATTCTCCAAAAAATACACGTTGCTACTTTTTTAACACATAGTTCTCGGGCTGGTACATCGAAAACAGTAGTGTGGAACACTAAAATGTATTCGCAATCACTTTCCTTATCATATAATACACAATTTTAAGGATGTGTTGCCATCATGTAACATATAGAATGTCTAGGCAAGTGATGGATCGAGTGTAAGAGTGAAAATGGCTTTGATATTGATAAAAGAAAACAGCTGTCAGTGTACGGGTAATAGGTTTATGTTTTCCGATAACTGTACGGAGTATAGCTTGAGATATGTACGGCTAATAGCTCTTCAAAATTAAGTCAGAAATTTGACAAACTGAGTATGCTCAGTCTCAAAGCCTGGATTCCGCTGCTGCCATGTCCGACCTATAAACATATATCAATGGCGGACCTGGTGAAGGATTTAAGCACCCCATTTCGATACCAGGAGTCGTAAGTTCAATAACCCGACGGACCAAGTCCTTTGGATGAGACTTTATAAACGTTTTCCTTCTCTGTTTGTCTGCTTATAGCAAAATTAATGATAAGCAAAACACTCCTTGCTAGTTTCTTGTTTACTGTGATTTAACTTACTTAAGGTGTAGTTAAGGTTCTTTTCCAACGCAGTCCCTATCGGATCCTCTATGTTGGACTCTTTTTTTCTCTTTGATATATACTTTATTTCTAATATCTATTTGGGCAGTGTAATTGTAAACTATTTCTTGGTTTTGCCAGTATTTATCTATCCTAATTTTGACTGTGTTTAGTGTTTAAGCGTTTACGATTTCTTCTGGTAGGCTATTTCAAAGGTTTGCCGTTCTAACTGTGAAACTGTATTTTCTGATATCTATGCGCGATGCTTGTGAATAAAGTTTTCTCGAGTTACCTCTACCACATGGCCTTTAAGTGCAATTTGTCACCTGTCTTTAAGGTGGTTCGCGGGTCAGCTTATTCCGTGCTATAATTCTTGAAAACCTTGATTAAATTGAAATATACCATATGGAGAGTGAAAAATCGTTAAAATAAAAAAGAATTACAGTGCCGGTTTTTTTTCTCACAGGACCATTTGTCGAGAAAAGCTCCATTTTTAATGAACAGGAATATTTTCTTTATAAAATGATGTAACTCAATAATTTCTGTATATTCAAGTAAACTGTAAAGGGACTATAAGATATTGTGCAAACAAAAATATTTCATGACATATTTTCTAGAAATATCAATATTTTAAAAAAGTCAAATTCTGAAAAAGTCACTAAATCTCAAATAACAAAATATCTAGCTCTTTAACATACACTTATTTTACTCTTATTAGATAGATATAACTTAATTGTACTAGTCCCAACTATTTAATGAAAATCTACAGTAGAATTTACATTTTATACATGATTTCCAGAAGTTCTTACAAAATGTTACACAAACGAGTTACCTCCCTTGAGTTCACCTTTTGCATGCCGTCAGCTCTAAATAATACCAGAACTCAACCCTGTAATAAGGGACCATTGAATTAGTTAGCCTGTAGATTTTTCAAGATAGGTGACTGCTTAATGCATAACAAAAGTAATGCATAAAAGCTCCTTTAAGATCTATCTTTTAGCATTACTTTTGTCCTGTGTTAAGCTGCCATTTGTCATACAGGCTATAAATCCTTACAAAGTTTAGTTGTCATTTAACAATACTTGCATCTGATATTTTTCATTATTACGTGACTAAACATAGCCTGTCCTTTGGTCAATGCGTTATGAATTGACTAGGCAATAAAAATCGGACAATTTTTAAAAAAAAGATTGTAGCGAGTGGGAATCGAACCTGGAACCTTTGGTTTGCTAGTCAATCACTTTATCAACTGCGCTAACAAAGACGACACTGAAGATTATCAAACTTGTCTTTATGTAAATTTTCTACTATAAGCACGTGCCGATAAGATTATGTGAAAGTCAGTGATTTGACCTTCAAATAATTGCAACAGAAGTGATGATTTTGTCAAATAACTACTAATATATGTGTATAACATAGTAAAAGTGTAAAATAATTACATTTGGACATTAGTGAAAAGAAAATGTTAACTAATTATTTCCCTTTAAATTTTATGGCCCACATTTTCCACCATAGCCTACCATATGCCTTAGTTATAACCGTCAAGGTCGTGTTCTATAGACATATAATCATTAGGAAAATATAGGATAACTTCATGAAATTATGTAAGCTTTCTATTTACTTATAATATGAAAAGTGTTTGAAATATAACCTGTAATCATTATATATATGTTCACAAGTAGATGAGTGTTGTTATACTACAGTGTCAAGGGTTTCCGCGAAGGATAAACAACTCATCTTTGACTTTGCTAAAAAAAATTTAACTACGGAAGGTTTTCAGGGTCTAACTTGACAGAATAAGAGCTCAATAATAGCATTATTCGGCGACTGTTCTAATGATTCTGTGGACTGTTTTTTTAAAATAAAACATCATTAAAACTTAGTTTTAATCAATTTCTGTCTTTTAACAGTGTCAGGTGGATTGAACTAATTTTCTTTAACAAATTTCTTCAAATTGGGCTGTATGTATTGAATTTGGAGTCATTATCTGATGTTTCCACCATTTTGTCCAATGCATGTCGTGAATCGGAGGCGCATGCTGTTAACTTAATGCTGTAATAACGGCGCAGGCAAACTGTTCCATTTAATTTGTAACGCTGCTGCTAATTCATTTACCGTGTTGATTGTGTGATTTGTTCAAAACACGACGTCCTAGTTCGTCCCACATGTGTTCTATAGGATTTAAATCGTGAAAATTCGCAGGCCAGTCTAATATACGCAGCCTAAACGGAAGTTGCCCACTTGTTACATTTACTTAACATTAAGTAATTTTCAACCTTCGTATCTTTTAAAGTACTTTATCAACTCCTGTTTTGTTTTAAAGTTTAAATACCCATATGATCACCAATGCATTCCAGTAAAAACAGTCAGGTTAAATCACACATGCAACGAAAATGAAACACTTAAAGTTTGTTCTTATTCAAAGGGAGGTAATTTGATATTGTAATTTTGTCAAAAGTAATGCATAAAAGCTCCTTTAAGATCTATCTTTTAGGCTTCCTTGCAATAGAAGTCTTTTGGCCGTATGTCTGCTTTTGAGACATGGATGTTGTGATTGTTATTGTCGATGGTAATAATCCGGCCTTGCTCGCGACCCATATCTGGGATGATTTTGAAGCTGGTGGTTGTAATTGAGCTCCCCTTGCATTTTCTGATTTTTAACTCTTCACTTCCGTGGTTTTTTAAGAGATGTGTGATGGTGTCCCCGAATTGGGTGAAGGCTTCCTTGCAGTAGAAGCAGGAATACATGTCTGTCTAAAATGATAAAAAAAATAAACATGTAATTACGACTAGGGACATAAAAAACATTGTCAAGTTTGACCGCCTCCTGTGATAAAATTCGGGATCCGCGCATACTATTAATTTGTATCATTATTGGATACCTAGTAATACAGACTAAAGCTATTGTCTTAAATATTCCAATTGTTCATAAAATTTACTGAATAGGTCCACGGTCTGTTATTTTGATGCCAAACTCTATATTAAAAAGGGGTTTTAATAATTATGGAACAGCTATTCTCCGTACATTAAAGTCCACCATAACTGCTATACTCCGTACACAAACACAACTATTCGCCGTACACACCCATAAATATTATTCTGCGGATAACTTCTCACATGATGTATGTAAAATTACAATTTTTTGTACATGAAATGGTACAATCATACACTTGGATTCGGCATGAAATCCGTGAATGTATATATGCGTTTGTCCTTAGATAAGATCCTAACATGAAGCAATGTTGACTTTTGCTCGGTACCAGGGAGGCATTTTATAGCTGTAGTACGACGATCTTACAACGTATACATCAGTTGAAACTATGAGTTATATCAATAAATATATGTGGATCCATTAGTGGTTCATTTGTGCTGGCTAACTAAATGGAAGTTCAAAATAACAGCGAATTTCATACCTGCTATGTTTGTTTATGTTGATTTTCCTCGCTTCGCCTGGTACCTATTTCCGGAGTCGTTGCTATACGGTGCTATGGGTTAAAGGGTTAAACACAAAAACTTAATCAAATTGAATGGTGCTGGACATTTGACCATTTTCTTTAGAACTGTATACTTTTAAACTCATTTAGTCCCGGAAGCATATGTGCACGTGTACTTGTCATGGGTAAGCATCTTGTTTTCAGTTCTCTTGTAAACGTATATTTTTGAAAAATCAATTCAGTGTATTCTCCAAGTTTACATTATAAAGATTATATTTGTGTACCAAGAAAAATGTCCACACTAAGGAACAAAATTTAAAAGGGAAATAATTCTGTCAAACACTTTACAAGAGTTATGATACTTTTAAAAAAAAGTCTTCAAACATCACGCTGATAATGTGTACCAAGCCTGAAGACATTATCATTAAATAATTTTCTAAAATATGGCATGTTCCAAGCAAAATGTCCCAATTAGGGGACACAATTTCAAATTAAAAAGGGGTATAATTCTGGGAAATTGTGTGCAAGAGTTTTGAAACTTGTAACAGAGTGTAAGCTTATAACACAGATAATGTGTACGAAGTTTGAAGATTGTATCATATATAGTTTTTTAAGAAAAGGGCAAATGACCCGGAAAAACGTGACAGACGGACGAACGGTGTGGATTCCTATATAGCCCCAACAACAGGTGGTGGCGGTATAAAAGGAAGATTAATATGCAATTCAATAACGTGAATAGTTTTCAATTAAGATGATTTGCATATCTGTGTCTAAATGTCAGCTATGTGTATCTATTCTAAATATTACCAATTTATGTGTTTCGGTGCCGTAAAACCCAACTCAGCCGTTCAATCAACCACTATGTCTAGGGTCAAATTACCCCACCCACCATAATTGAAATGTAATTGCTTATAAAGATGTTAACCATAACCAAGTATCCATGTTAGATGAAATTGACTTGATATTCAGGAAAAAATATTTTATACAAAAAACACATAAAAAAAGTATGTTTCATAAAAGTGCCTAATCCACTATTTCTGGGGTTAAATTACCCCACCCACTAAATAGACTTTAAAGCTTCAACTGTAATTGTTTATAAATATGTTAATAATAAATATGATCAAGTATTAATGTATTTAAATGAAATTTGACATGCAACTCACGAACAAAAATATTTATATACTAAAAACACAAATAAAATATGAATATGTCATAAAAGTTTGTCTTTTTGTCCATTCTGTTCCACGAATAAGGAGCATTTTCTTCTGAAAAACATGTTAATTCATATAAAAATGGTATAATATGCATTGAAATTTAGTACTGATGAAGTACAAATACCACAAAGTACCTCAGATGATTAAAAATGATGATACTTTCGGTAATAACTGATCCATATGTGTTTATTTACATAATCAGTGGCCATTTTGTCGGCCATCTTGAATTTCGAACTTTCCCCCAATATTTGGAAATGCAAATTTTAGTATGTTGTAGTACAGGTATATGGGGATCATATTATGATAGAATAAAATCTTTTGCAATTTTGTCTAGGTCAAGCCCTATTTTAATGTATACTTTCAACGAGAAACAATTGAAAAAGGTTGCAGACGAAAGAAGAGGGGGTGGTGTCATAGAATACTCAAAATACCTTCATAGGAATGCGATTCTGAGAATTTAAAATCATAAAGTATTGATTTACATCGTGAATATTATTGTTAACAGCTTGGATTCGGTTCAAAAGCCAAGTTGAGAGGCAACCGATCAGGATCAAAACTGTTATTTGTGGTAAAAGAAACATTCAAAATTCGACGAACATATGTCGAACTTCTGTTGCTTGCACCATTTTTGCAAATGGTAGACATAAAGGGGTAAAGAGGAGCACAGCCAATTTACATCGTGAAAAAAGCAAATGCCAGAGGCGCATTCAAACAACACCAGCTGTAAGGTTAATTGGTCCCACAAAATAGACATATTTTCTTTACTAAACAGTAATGCGTGTTTTAGATCGCATGTACTTTATATCCAAACTCATAATAATTTTGAAAAAGGTTACTTTATCGTTGAAACGCTTATATAAATATCAACCTTTTGCAAACTGGTCATTTTTAAAGTTTGCTTATTAGTATTCGATCGTTTTATTCTGTATCCTTCTACTTTTTTCAAATTTATTGAATTTTAATGCGTTGCCATGTTCGTACTATATACGTTTTGCAATGAGTATAAGTTTTCTCATTTTCCCGGATTAACAAAAACTGTTTCGAGAAATGATATTGTGATAGTTATCAATAGGTAGAAAACTTAAATATGCGTCGACCTATTTATCATTATCAGTTTCATTTCATGGTTTCTAATTATAAAGGATAAAATACAATGTCAATGCACAATGATTATGCAAATATTCTTGACTATCTATGTTTTCTAGAATGCGAGTCATATTATATATACAATTGTTTACTTCAATAATTGGACGAAATGTCGGAAGCTAGTGAATACTATTGCTTTCGAAGATTTCGGGGTACGCCCGGTGATGGTTGAAAAAACTATGGTTTTCGTTATTTTAAAGTAAGTAAGAAGAGGAAGGGGTATGATAGGAGGGAGTGAAAAGAAAATGAGAGATATGAATGTGATATGAACGAGATGTGAATGCTTAAGGACCTTTCTGATTTACTATCACGTTGCTTTAAGCTCTCACCTGGGGTCCGTTTCATAAAACTTCGTACGACAAATGTTGTCGTAACTCAGATTATAAAAGTCTCAATTTTTATTTCTTTCTCCATCTAATCATGTCTTGTGACATCTTTTTGGAATCGTCTTGAAAAGACGATTCCAAAAAGATGTCACAAGACAGGATTAGATAGAGAAATTAGAAATTAAATGTATTTTAAAGTTTTGACTTACGACAACATTTGTCGTACGAAGTTTTATGAAACGGGCCCCTGTAGTTTGCATATACAACCAATAAGCATTCGTTTTAGTGGTCGTAAAAGAGAGGGTTTACTGTACTTAAACTTACGCTTTGCTATTACATGTATTTATAGCTATGTGTCCACCTGATTGGTGTATGAATGGCGGAAGTTGCGACGGAAATTTCACTTGTGCGTGCGCACCAGAATTTGTTGGGACAAGATGTGAAGAAAGATGTAAGTTTGAATCAGTTATAGTTTTAGAAATCTGATGAATGAGTTCTCTGGATGCACATTCTGTAAAACAATGAGTCCTTGAGACAAACATTGAGTCATTGAGGTGAAACATTAACCCAATATCCCATAACTTGAGACAGATGATCACTTAAAGCTGGTTGAGGCACATTCTGCTTTACTTTCAACCTGCTTTAAGCTACTATTTGCTTATGAGTAATAGGTTAATAAAGGCCAGAAAAGCTATGGGTCCATGGGACTAGCAACTTTTTAAATAATGTGTCCCTTGCAAATTTAATAAGTATAGGACTCAAGATGCACACATAAAATTATCACTGTTGAATATGTGCATTTTAAAAGCGCTAAGAAATTGTGTCGTCGACAACAATTGTGTACAGTTCTAAATATACATTTTTCTTTAAAACAAATCCTCTTCAATACAGGACAAAAATGTCAATCAATTTCAATCAACTATTTCGCCCCGAGCGTGAAAAGAGTTAGAGAGATTGACAAGATAGCAATTTGTCAAAAGTCAGGATAAAAGAAAACAATATATACAATAGGGTCTGTACATTACGACCACAAAAAGTTTGTTACTTGTTATGTCTTTAAGACAGATGACTGCTTAAAGCAAGGTGGAAGTAAAACGGGGAGCTCCTTGGGGAGCTTTCCGTTTCACTTTCGCCTTGCTTTAAACGGTCTTTTAAACCAATAATCCTGATTTTAAGTGGTCGTAATGGAAAGGTTCTCCTTATAATTTTTATGTTATGGTGCATATGGCATGGACATTTGATTATTTGCATATCAATAAGTATAAGAAACACCACTTGATCGCATTATTTGGATTTTCTGAAGCTTTCCCGTTTCATGTTATATATGAAATACACACATCAACATTATCCTGACATATTTGCCTCTTGTACAAATCAGGGGCCCGTTTCATAAAACTTCGTACGACAAATGTTGTCGTAAGTCAGATTATAAAACTATCAATTATTATTTATTTCTACATCTCATCCTGTCTTGTGATATCTTTTTGGAATCGTCTTGAAAAGACGATTCCAAAAAGATGTCACAAGATAGGATTAGATAGAGAAGTCAGAGATTAAATGTTTTTTAAAGTTTTGACTTACGACAACATTTGTCGTAAGATGTTTTATGAAACGGGCCCCTGGCTTGTCCGGAGCATACCTTCAAAGTTATTGCCTTCAAATGTTGTTTACGGATAGATCATAAAGACAGTGGTCAAGGTCCATAACTCCATCTTCAGTATGTTTGGATTGATTGCCCTTTGTTAGTATGTCCAAGGCCAGTTGTCCGGAGCATAACTTCCAAAGTATGAAAGCTTTTGACTTCCTACTTCAAATACAGATAGATCATATTGACCATAAGTGGAGTGCACAAGAACCGTATCTATGTCCTGAATCAGCTTTCTGTTTCAATGTTACCTTGTTTTAAACAGTCACCTGCCTAAAATACATGATATTTAGCAAACTTTGGTGGTCGTAATAGAGAGGTTCTACTGTATATTGTTGCAGTTTCAAACGTTACCGTTGACAACTGTGACTTTTTGTCGGAAGCAAATGGTATAATAGAGACCCCGTGTGGTGACTACATTATGGAGGGTCTCGGCTCAGATGGTGAAAACATAACTGTGGACGATGAAGATGACAACCAAAACGCTTGGCAGACAGGAGGATCATGGCCTGCCAATGGAAACATTGCACCAGGTAGTGCGTGGTCGAAACAAGGATCTGGACAAACTGGGGCATTCACTAATGGATTCAACTCTAATATCAAATGGAATTCCGGGCGAAGTATCAGCAAGCGCGGCCACAGTCACCACAAATCGTGCCACTTAAGAGGTAAAAAGTCGCATTCGAAACATCACAAGAAGCATCACAGTCACCATCACTCCCATCACCACAAGAATTCTGACAAAAGTCATAGCTGCCATGGCGACTTCTCAAAACATCACTACAACTCGAAGCATAATCGACACTACCATAAACACCATGGCTGTACACACAAGTCTAAACACAAACATCACAAGCACCATAATCATCACAAGACACATTCTATCTATAACACCATCAAGAACGGGCACATAGATAACGACGTGGAAGGATCGCATCTGTACTATAAGTACGGGATGTTGAACATGATTGTGCACACGGGCTGCGGGGAGAAGTATAAATGCAGGTGTCGTTATGATCCAAACGATGGACAGTTCCATGACATTCAAACCTCCTTCAGGTAAGTCGTATTGTAGTCACAAGGAGTACAAGTTCCTTCTGTTTATATCAGTCAAAAGCAGTTGGTTTTCGGTGTGAAGGTAAAATGGAATGCTGCAGGTGGAACACTCTGTTTTACTTTCATTCTGGTTTAACCCCATTTGCCCGATAGAAGCGCCTTTTAGAGCTTTTAATTATCATCCACTGAAGAAAATAGTTCAAACTTATACATTAATAAACATGTACCAAACGAAATAGTTTATACCCTAGCAGATGGTAGCTTAAAGCGGTTTGTAAGTAAAGCAGAATGCGCCTTAGAAACAGTCTATAGGAACAGGGTTAACCCTTTACCACATACATAGTTATAGCCTGTTTCTGGTTTTGAAGACATGTGACCACTTAAAGCAGGTTGAAAGTAAAGCAAAACGTGCCTTAGGGCACATTCTGCTTTACTTTCAGTCTGTTTTAAGCTATCATCTGCTAGGATTTACTTTGTTTCTTATTGTTCATTTTCATGACTGTATAAATTGGAACTATATTTTCTTCAGTGGAGGAATAAATCGAATGTGCTAAAAACCGTTTCTTTGAGGGAAAGGGTTAAGAAAATGACTTAGCTGTTTAGAGACGAGATACTACGAAATATTGCCCACACAGGACAGTGTGTGAGGGGTGGGGGATGGGTGTAATGAAATACAGTTGTCGGTAGGGTCCAACGGATGGACAATTAACGATATGTTAACGTCCTTCTGTGTGAAATATTGCGGTTTTACAGTGACGTGTATAGTAAGGTTACTCTATTTATGCAACATAAAAGCAGTCGTTCGATGTAGTACATCCCATAAGGGATTAACATTTGATTATGCGATAGACTAAATGTCTGTTTAAACAACTATCCATGAACCACTTCTTTAACACAATCCTGATAGATCGTATTCCCGTGATAGCTCAGTTGGTAGAGCGGAAGACTGTAGTTGGATAGACACTGGCATCTTTAGGTCACTGGTTCGAATCCGGTTCGCGGTAAATATCTTTTTGTTTACTCAAAAAATACCATTATGGACTTTTCTAAGGATTTAAAATCATAACGTTTTGATTTACCTCGTGAATATTATTGATAACAGCTTGGATTCTGTTTAGTAAACGAGTTGAGAGGCAACCGATCAGGATCAAAACTATCATTTATGACCATATGTCGAACTTCTGTTGCTTGCACCATTTTTGCAAATGATAGAAAGAAAAGGGTAAAACAGAGCACAGCCAATTTCCTTGTGAAAAAGGCAAGTGCCAGAGGCGTATTCAAACAACACCAACTGCAAGGTTAATGGGTCCCACAAAAGAGACATATTTTCGTTACAAAACAGTAATGCTCGTATTAGATCGCATGTACTGTATATCCAAACTCATAATAATTTTGAAAAATTTTACTTTATCATTGAAACGCTTAAATAAATATCAAACTTTTGCAAACTTTATATTTTTAATGTTTGGTTATTAGTATTCGATCAGTTTATTCTTTGTCCTTCTACTTTTTTCAAATTTATTGAATTTTAATGCGTTGCCATGTTCGTACAATATACGTTTTGCAATGAGTATAAGTTTTCTTATTTTCCCGGATTAACAAAAACTGCGTCGAAAAATGATATTTACATTGTTATCAAATGGTAGAAAACTTAAATATGCGTCGACCTATCAGGAATTATCAGCTCCATTTCAAGGTTTCGAATTATTAAGGATAAAATACAATGTCAATCCACAATGATTATGCAAATACTCTGGATCATTTATATGTTTTCTAGAATGCGAATCATATTATATATACAATTATTTACTATTACAATTGGACGAAATGTCGGAAGCTAGAGGATACTATTGCTTTCGAAGATTTCGGGGTACGCCCGGGTGATGGTTGCAAAAACTATGGTTTTCGTTATTTTAAAGTAAGTAAGAAGGGGAAGGGGTAGGATAAAAGGTTGTAAAAAGAAAATAAACAGCGAAGAAGAAGTTTCAGCTGTTTCAAACACAAGCACTTGGGATCAAGTTAGTAATTCAAAATCCCCTTTTGTCCCTCCAATTTTCTGAATTGTCATATATGCTTTTTCCTTCACATTGGCAACACAGACCGCAAACCCTATTTGATATACTAGAGCACATGCTCATTCCCTTACGCCATAGCATACACTCAGTGCAAAAAGAAACGCACACTTTTATTACAATAGTATCTGTATGTAGAAGGAACGTATTTGTGAAATAATCTTTTCATTACAGTCAGTAGTTCCGTCTTGGGCTATCAATGTTGAAAATGGGAGGTTTATCATTGAATTGGTATCATCACAACCTGTACAAATCGGTGCGGTGTTTTCAACAGGCACTAGTTAACTCTTTCGCTTCCAAATTAATCGTGAGATTTTTATCCCACCACTGTTTCATTGTCGTCTGCTTCAATTTTGTTGTTTGCAAGATCGTTTCAAAGTAAGATTCAAAGTAGTATGACTTAAAGTATATCTATACGAGTGTCAAACAGTTTAGATCCTGATCAGACGCCGCGTTACGCGGCGTCTGATCAGGATCCAAACTGTTTGAAAACGCGCCTTTTGACGTCAATAAGAGTGAAAGGGTTAAAATACAGCACAGTAATTTTAAGGTTATGTGATCAGACGCCGCGTTACGCGGCGTCTGATCAGGATCCAAACTGTTTGAAAACGCGCCTTTTGACGTCAATAAGAGTGATAGGGTTAAAATACAGCACAGTAATTTTAAGTATATGTTTTTCTAAACTTGTGGCAGAATTAAATTGATCTTGAGATATGGTCTTAGTATCTTAAAAAAGTCTCTTAATTTGCGCCTGATCACAATGTGCGTTTCTTTTTGTACTGAGTGTATATAAGCGACTCGCAACCAGATTTAGCATTAAAAATAGTTATTTGTAAATATGTGTAAAACGCTTATATAAACGGTAAAGAATTAGTTTAGGATAAGAAATTCTATTTAAAAAATGTAAAACTATTGAGCTCTGGTGGGATTCGAACCCGGGGCCCGGCATGGACGGACAGAAGGCAAAATAAGGAAACCACTTAGACCACTGGACCACGGAACTATTCATATATCTCGGATCGATTTAACGTATTTCACTGTGTAGCGATGGAAAGTACATATACCTACATAATTCGGCTCGGGTTTATGTCTGATCCCGTGATCAATTTCTATAGCGTCTTTCGACGCTATGGATAAAACAATGGAAAATATCTAAAAAAAAATTAGATTTGAAGACTTTTCTAGAGGGTGTTTTTAGACTTGTCATATTTTTCCAATGCCAGATGCACGATAATGCTACCCTTTTGGTTATATTTGAGTATTTTCTTTTATTTTTGCAAATGCACCATCTGGTTGCGCGTCGCTTTAAGCCAGCATAGGCAATGCTAGAAAACATTTTTTTGGTAAATTAGTCTTAATTTGGTGTATAAACTTGATCTGAAGTCTTCAGCGGAAGAATACATGAGATGCGTAAAAGGCTTATTTATGGGGCTACATCTTCGAGTATGGTTCTATCTCGTTTTGAGTTTCCTATTTCTCGAGTCTATCATAGCATTGTTTCTTTTTGTTTCAATACATTTCTTTTTCATTGCTATTGTTCATCTTTATTGTCATTTAAAAAATCTACATAACATAGAGGATAACTGTTTTTTTCAGTGTAAGATCGAAATTTAATCCATTGAGTGAACATCAGACGTTATATTTTCACGAGTGGCGAAGCCACGAGTGAAAATATAACAGTCTGATGTTCACGAAATGGATTAAATTCGATCTTACACTGAAAAAACACAGTTATTCTATTTATTTATGCTTTTTAGCCACTTTTTAAACGAAATTGTTTAAAATTGAAAGCGAACGTACATTATTTATCCCGTGTTGAGCCCCACGTTTTATGTCGAACACATGTGCGTGACAGTTGGCGGTATAATGACGTCATCCGAATGACTTCGTTGCTCCCGAGTTTGGATTCGTGATCTTCCGGTGAGTAGTTCGCGACAAATCGGACTGCCGGAATTTAACGATAAGACACGATTGACTACGATTCTTGGGGAGCCCTACGGGGAAAATTCATAATAAAAGCGATTGGTGATAATCCACTGCAGTGGATTACCAAGTGATCATCCACTGCTATATCGTGGTAATCCGCCGAAAAGCATAAATAAAGTATTGTAAACAAGCAGACGCCTATATTGTAAACCTACTGGGGAAGTTATTTTTTTTCGTTACTATGTTTTAATTGTTTAAAATTGTTTAAAATTGTCTTAGTTAAAACTGAAAATGACAGAATTATAATTACTAATTTGTAAATAGTCTCTAGAGTTATAGCCGATTTTGTTCAGAACGTCTGTCATTCATGTACATGTACCTGTCTATCTGTCTGTCTTTACTACTATCTACGAACCACTTCTTTAAGCTTTTCGCAGAAGATAGTATTCCCGTGATAGCTCAGTTGGTAGAGCGGAAGACTGTAGTTGTATAGTTACTGGCATCTTTAGGTCACTGGTTCGAATCCGGTTCGCGGGAAGGAATTTTTTTCGTTACTTTGCTTTTAATTTTTTATTTCTTAAAATTGCCTTTAACTAAAACTAAAAATGACACAATTATAATTACTAATTTGTAAATAGGTTTCAGATTTATAACCAATTTTGTTCAGAACTTCTGTCATTCATTTAGCTGCCTGTCTTGACAACTGTACACGAACCACAGCTTCATGAGCTTTAACCCTTCAACAGTAGATAGTTCTCCCGTGATAGCTCAGTTGGTAGAGCGGAAGACTGTAGTTGTATAGGCACTGATATCTTTAGGTCACTGGTTCGAATCCGGTTCGCGGGAAGCAATATTTTTCTTTGTTTTAAAAGGGAATTATCTATAGTAAAGTGATATTAAGATATCGAATAATTAATTAAGAAACTAAATAATTTATTGATAAGGCCACTGTCTTTCACGGTGTTTGATCAGGATCCAAACTGTTTGGCACTCAAGGTTTATCAATATTTATTAAGTCATACAACCTTTAATCTAACTTGGAAACATGTCTTACAAACAACATTTATAAAGCAGACGACAATAAAGCGGTGAAAGGGGTAAAACTCTCCCGAATAATTTGAACATGAAAGGGTATAAATTATTGTCCTTCTACAACAGATAATACAGTTTTCCCTCCCTTTAGCGGTCCTCCTAACAACGACTCACTTCTTACAATAACGCTTGTCGCTGCTCCCTTAACATGACAATAACGTCTAAGGCTTTTACTGCTGCTATAGTGTCTGCTTAAAATTGTCATCTGCTAGTTCTTTTCAAATGTACATATCAGTTGATATTTGATAAAAGAAATAATATTTTATTGAAGAGTGACCAACAGCTAGAGTACATATCAGACGGCGTGTTACACGACGTCTGATCAGGATTCAAGCTGTTTACAATTTTAAGCCCAGGTTTAATTTTCTCTCACTATAACAACTCCGTCCGAACAACACACAGACACTCTGTTTTTCCCATTGAGTGTCCTTGTAGAGAGGGAGAGCTGTATTCCCGTGATAGCTCAGTTGGTAGAGCGGAAGACTGTAGTTATATAGGCACTGACATCTTTAGGTCACTGGTTCGAATCCGGTTCGCGGGAAGTAATTTCTTTTGTTACTTTGTTTTTATTTTGTAAAGTGGCTTTAGTTAAAACTGACAAAGACGAAAAGTCTAATTATTTATTTGTCAATAGTTTTCTGTGTTAAAACCAATTTTGTTCAGAACGTATGTCATTCATTAAGCTTGTTTTCTGTCTTTACTATTGTCCACAAACCAATTCTTTAATCTCTCCGTGGTTGACAGTATTCCCGTGATAGCTCAGTTGGTAGAGCGGAAGACTGTAGTTGTGTAGTTACTGGCATCTTTAGGTCACTGGTTCGAATCCGGTTCGCGGGAAGCAATGTTTTTCTTTGTTTTAAAAGAGAATTATCTATAGTAAAGTGATATTAAGATATCGAATAATTAATTAAGAAACTAAATAAATTGCATAATTCATTGATAAGGCCACTGTCGTTCACGGTGTTTGATCATGATCCAAACTGTTTGGCACTCAAGGCGTATCAATATTTATTAAGTCATACAACCTTTAATCTAACTTGGAAACATGTCTTACAAACAACATTTATAAAGCAGACGACAATAAAGCGGTGAAAGGGGTAAAACTCTCCCGAATAATTTGAACATGAAAGGGTTAATTATTGTCCTTCTACAACAGATAATACAGTTTTCCCTCCCTTTAGCGGTCCTCCTAACAACGACTCACTTCTTACAATAACGCTTGTCGCTGCTCCCTTAACATGACAATAACGTCTAAGGCTTTTACTGCTGCTATAGTGTCTGCTTAAAATTGTCATCTGCTAGTTCTTTTCAAATGTACATATCAGTTGATATTTGATAAAAGAAATAATATTTTATTGAAGAGTGACCAACAGCTAGAGTACATATCAGACGGCGTGTTACACGACGTCTGATCAGGATTCAAGCTGTTTACAATTTTAAGCCCAGGTTTAATTTTCTCTCACTATAACAACTCCGTCCAAACAACACACAGACACTCTGTTTTTCCCATTGAGTGTCCTTGTAGAGAGGGAGAGCTGTATTCCCGTGATAGCTCAGTTGGTAGAGCGGAAGACTGTAGTTATATAGGCACTGACATCTTTAGGTCACTGGTTCGAATCCGGTTCGCGGGAAGTAATTTCTTTTGTTACTTTGTTTTTCTTTTGTAAAGTGACTTTAGTTAAAACTGACAAAGACGAAAAGTCTAATTACTTATTTGTCAATAGTTTTCTGTGTTAAAACTAATTTTGTTCAGAACTTATGTTATTCATTAAGCTGGCTTTCTGTCTTTACTATTGTCCACGAACCAATTCTTTAATCTCTCCGCCGTTGACAGTATTCCCGTGATAGCTCAGTTGGTAGAGCGGAAGACTGTAGTTGTATAGTTACTGGCATCTTTAGGTCACTGGTTCGAATCCTGTTCGCGGGAAGGAATTTTTTCGTTACTTTGCTATTAATTTTTTATTTCTTTAAATTGTCTTTAGCTAAAACTAAAAATGACAAGATTATAATTACTAATTTGTAAATAGGTTTCAGATTTATAACCAATTTTGTGCAGAACTTCTGTCATTCATTTAGCTGCCTGTCTTGACAACTGTACACGAACCACAGCTTTAACCCTTCAACAGTAGATAGTTCTCCCGTGATAGCTCAGTTGGTAGAGCGGAAGACTGTAGTTGTATAGGCACTGACATCTTTAGGTCACTGGTTCGAATTCAGTTCGCGGGAAGGAATAGTTTTTGTTATTTTGTTTTTATTTGTTAAAAGTGACTTTAATTAGAACTGACGAGGACGGAAAGTCTAATTGTTGTTTGGTTTTATTGACCTGTCAAAATTTGAATATTCATACGTAACTGAAAGGATATATTTAGCTTCGGTATAAAGATGATACTTTCCGTTTTGATTTACGGATAGGAACTGAAGGATATTGTGCATTCTGTGTCGAATATAAATCAATAATCGAGTTAGTGTAGTTGGTAGCGAATACGGGTACTTGTAAAAGGATGAAAGGTTGTGGGTTTGATCCCCGTTAGGTTTTATTTTTTACAATTATTTAAAAAAAAAAATTCAACGGTTAGTTTACTTGAATTGTACAACATAGTGATCTATAATACAAAATGTGACATAGATAACCTAAACGTTACACTTTGTAAACTATTAAAAGTTTTAAATGTACATGTATGTGACCCGATGTGGAATCTCAAAGCTAGATAACAAATGCGTTATCTCATTTATCACTGAAACCTTTAATGGACTCTTCTAGGTTGCAATTAATTCTAGTCACTGTATGACACCTACATGTAAATGGCAAACAGTGTATCATTGGTTCAAAAGGCTCATTCAGGAACCCTCTGACCGTGGTATTTACTGTTTGTATGGGACAAGTGTATAGGTACACTCTTCGTGAATGACTATGCTACATAAATCAGATCCAAAGGGATTACAATCCATTCTTCTTCTTCTTCTTCTTGCAGACTCGTTTGTACCAAATATTAAGTTAATAATAATAAAAAAAAACCACTGGGTATCGAAATCATGGCCATACATGCAATAAGTAAACACTGCTATACTGGCTCGACTACGAAAACATATAAGTAGCCAAATCTTATTCTAAATATAATCTTTATGTTTCAACCATGACCTACCCGTAAAACTAGCGGAAATAATCGATATCGACCGAAGCTAAATATAGCGTGTTCAAACAGCGTATAATTATTTAAATTTTGACAGGTTAATAAAACATAACAATACTTATTTGTCAATAGTTTTCTGTGAGTAATCTCTCCGCCGTTGACAGTATTCCCGTGATAGCTCAGTTGGTGGAGCGGAAGACTGTAGTTGTATAGATAATGGCATCTTTAGGTCACTGGTTCGAATCCGTTTCGCGGGAAATATATTTTTTCGTTACAAGAGTAATGGAAAATTTCTGAAGAATAATTTCACGTTCTGTTTTTGTTTTTAGCTCACCTGGCACAAAGTGCCAAGGTGAGCTATTTTGATCGTGCTGTGTCCGTCGTCCGTCGTCGTCCGTCCGGTCGTTCGTTCGTTCGTCCGCCGTCAACAATTTCTTTAAACGACATCTCCTCCTAAACTACTGTAAGGATTTTTACCAAACTTAGCAGGAATGATCCTTATATGGTCCTCTTTAAAAGTTGTTCAAAAAGTTCCGATCAATTGCATATCTAGGTCACAGGAGCTAAAAATAGATCGTTTCAATAAAAGCTTAAAAAATCTTCTTGTCTGAAACCACAGTTCCATGAGCTTAGATATTTGGCACAAAGCATCATCTACAGGTCCTCTATCAAGATTGTTCAAATTATGTCCCTGGGGGTAAACAATGACCTCGCCCCAGGGGTCACAAATTTACAAATAGAGTTATATAGTGAAATCTTCAAACATCTTCTTCTCTGAAACTAATATGGCCAGAGCTTTAATAGTTGGTGTGGTGACACTTCTAGAAGACCTTTACCAATATTGTTCAACTGTTCCGGTCCATTGCATATCTAGGTCACAGGAGCTAAAAATAGATTTTTTTCAATTAAAACTTAAATCTTTTTGTCTGCATGATAATGAAGTCACAGTACCCTGAGCTTAGATATTTGACACAAAACATCACCTGCAGGTCCTCTATAAAGATTGTTCAATTTATGTCCCTGGGTAAAAAATGACACTGCCCCGGGGGTCACAAATTTACAAATAGAGTTATATAGTGAAATCTTCAAACAGCCTTTTCTCTGAAACTAATATGGCCAGAGCTTTGATATTTGGCATGGTGTCACTTTTAGAGAACCTTTACCAATATTGTTCAAATTGTTCCGGTCAGTTGCATATCTAGGTCACAGGAGCTAAAAATAGATTCTTTCAATGAATCCTTCAAAAAGAAATCTCGTCATACACTACAGTACCCTGAGCTTAGAATTTTGGCACACATCATCATCTGCTCAGCTTTCCAAGATTTTTATACATTTACATCAACTGTTCCAGGTGAGCGATTGAGGACCGTATACGGCTCTTGTTACTATTTAAAACCTTCTATACGACAGTTAAAACTGTCTGATCTGTTAGGAGAAACACATATAAATCTATTTAAGCCTCGTGTCTACTATAGAGGATAATGGCAACAGTTTTATGAAACGGCGTCTCACCATCATCTGGTCTGTTTTCTATTTCGTACGAACTATTCTGCTTCAACTACGAACAGTACAGTGTCTTTGTACCACAAATAAACTTTCAGGCTAGCAAACAGAGAAAGCTCGTTGCAATATCGCCGCATAAAATGGGTTGATATATTTTAATGATGTCTTTATCAAATATGTTATGTCGTGTGACAGTTATTATAAACTTTGAGAACAATCATTTTACTCTACTCTATTTATAGTTAAGAATAGTATATAACGTTTGTTTAAAAACATCTCCTGACGGCCTTTAGGTCATAACGCCTTGCCAGATTATTTATTGTCAATTTCCTTGCAAAAAGCATGGGTCTTGTGCATATTGAACCATTGACTCGTCTTAGGTGAGACCGGACCTTTATATTTGATAGTTTGGTTAGAAATAACCATTGAAAATCACTAGAGCATGAGTATAATCTGGACCTCACGAGGTAAACTGAGATTGTGTTGTACGTGCTTTACAGTTACATTGACACCTCCATAACAATATGCTGGTGGTCCCTCAATGGACTGAGGAAATGTCTTTAAGTGATAGACTGTATTTCTGTTGAAACAACTGTCCACTAAGCCCTTCTTAAACTCTTTCGCTGCCAACGGCGCCAAAATGCAATTTGCAAACAGCTTGGATCCTGATCAGACGCCGCGTTACGCGGCGTCTGATAAGGGCCAATACTGTTTGACTATCGTACCGAAAGTTACTTTGTTAAAACAGCCCTAAAGTTGATTTAAAAGTATTGCAGACGACACTATCAATGCAGACGATAACTTGGCAGTAAGAATGCTATTGCAGACGATACAATGTGGAAGTGAAAGAGTTAACCCTATCCATGTAGATAGTATTCCCGTGATAGCTCAGTTGGTAGAGCGGAAGACTGTAGTTGTATAGATACTGACATCTTTAGGTCACTGGTTCGAATCCGGTTCGCGGGAAGGAATATTTTCGTAACTTTGTTTTTATTTGTTAAAAGTGACTTCAATTAAAACTGACGAGGACGGAAAGTCTAATAACTTATTTGTCAATAGTTATCTGTGTTAAAACCAATTTTGTTCAGAACTTATGTCATTCATTAAGCTGGCTTTCTATCTTTACTATTGTCCACGAACCAATTATTTAATCTCCCCGCCGTTGACAATATTCCCGTGATAGCTCAGTTTGTAGAGCGGAAGACTGTAGTTTTATAGATACTGGCATCTTTAAGTCACTGGTTCGAATCCTGTTCGCGGGAAGTAATTTTTTCGTTACTTTGTTTTTATTTTTTAAAATTGTCTTTAGTTAAAACTGACAATGACAAAAAATAATTACTAATTTGTAAATAGGTTTCAGATTTATAACCAATTTTGTTCAGAACTTTTGTTATCCATTTAGCTGCCGGTCTGCCTTGACAACTGTCCACGGACCACTTCTTTAACTCTTCTACAATAGACAGTATTCTATTATTTGTTGTACGGGACTACAAAGACAATTACATGAACAACCATCTGTTTAGGAAAATCATTTAGGCCTCGACATATATACAGTGTTCCCTCTCTACAACGATACCTAATGGGAGACACAAATTGTGTGCGTTGTTCGGAGGGAGTCGTTATAGGGAGGGGAATTGGTTTACATTTGCAAACAGCTTGAACCCAGATGAGACGCCGCGTAACGCGGCGTCTGATCTGGATTCAAGCTGTTTGTCACACGTCATAAACTTTTGTTGTGTCAAAATGTCAAATATGTAACTTTGAGAAAAACAGCAGACGACAACTTTAAGCAAACGAGAGTTCATCAGTTAAAGAGTTAAAATGATTGTCATGTTATGGGAACTGTGGCAAACGTCGTTGTAAGGAGGGAATTGTTGTTCAGAGGGCCGTTGTAGGGAGGGAGCACTGTACATGATTAATTATTTTACACATATAGGTCGTTTGCAGTTCAAAAAAACACGATAATTTTCAAATATCTCCATAACAAGAAAACGGAGACAAATGGAATTTTGCATAGATTTATGATATACTTATACCAACTCTGACAAAAAAGAAATATTTTTTTCTCTTCGTAATAAAAAAGTTTTATTCATAACTTCTATATAAAGTTTACACTTCTAAGGGACACTTTTCCGAAGGGTGATTTCAAGTTATTCAACAGCCTATCTTTCACGACCCGGCAACGCCTCACCGTTAAGCTATCGCATGCCGTAGCAGTTTACAACTAACCGAACGAGGCCCTGACTGGGGTACATTAGCTTCGGTTTGAAAAGTAATTGCAATTCTCTTTATTCCTTTGTTCTTTATTCTTTATTCCGGATGAAGAGTTCGTGGATTTAGGCATAGTAAAAATGTAATGGATTATGGGGCCTCACAATTAATTTTGTACAACTAAACAACCAATATCAGCACGAGATTCACTTTTCAGACAGAAGCAACTTGCACGGGATTTTACCTGGGGATATTCTCCAATATAAACAAACGTGATCAAGGTAAAAGCCAATAACACCCCACGTAATTGACCATTTTCAGCGACACAAAATTTGTATAAAACAAAGAAGAAAAGATTTTAGTTAGACTTTCAAAAATTCTGAATTTCCTTGTCAGAGTTGGTATAGACACATCATAAGTGTATGCAAACTTTAATTTAAATACGTCCATTAGTTTTAAAATTATCTAAGATTTATCGTGTTTTTTTGAACTGCAAACGACCTATACCATGAAATGAACATAATACAGTATGCAGTAAAACTTGCGTAAGTTGGCCATTCCTTGTTAAGTAGACAGTCCAAAAGCTGGCTGTAAGTAAACCGGAAGCTCCCTAGTAAGCTTTTTACCTCAATGCCGTGTTATATTAAGAATTCTAACATGACACGTGAATTCGTCTCTATAAACAAAGAACAGGTCTATCGTGGTATACCTGAGACGGTATACCACGCTCTTCCCTACCCCGCTCCTCCCGCGGTTATATGACATGACGTGACCACGTGCGTTCATACGTTATGTTTTTTAAATTTCTTTCGTTATTCATATAGCCCGTAAAGACCATATACTTTTAACCAGTAACGTTACAGTAATTTTCTCATTCTTCTGTCTTGTTTGATGTAATGTTTGTTCTATGCCAGATTATGGATCGGTAATTGTAAATTTGCTTATGGGTGTTAGATTCTTGTAATGCCGCGGAAAAAGTTATTCGGTCGAAAAACTTCATCCGCTGAGGAAATAAGTATGGAACATTTGATTTCCTTTCTAATGAATTTCCTTACATCTGGTCATGTTAGAATCGAAATAATCTATGTTCTATCGTTGTGAAACGGTATTTTACAACGGTCGGTCGTTGTGGTGCGCAGGAATTGACCACTCAGGCCTTCGGCCTTCGTGGTCAATTCCTGCGCACCACAACTCCCGACCGTTGTAAAATACCGTTTCACAACGATAGAACATAGATTATTTCTTAAGTCACCAATACAAGTTCAACTTCAAAACAGTGTTAACTCTCTAGAGCGACACACAATCGGTGTCAAATAGACTGTGCGTTGTTCGGAAGGAGTCGTTTTAGGGAGGGGAAATAATATCCTTAGAGTGCTGAGCACAACTTGGCTTACATTTACAAACAGCCTGAATCGAGATCAGACGCCGCGTATCGCGGCGTCTGATCAAGATTCAAGCTGTTTGCCACTCTTCGTTATGATTTTTGGTCAAAATATCCAATATGTAACTTTGATATATAAAAAAAGCAACAGACGACAATTTTAAGCAGATCATATTGCAACACTAAAACTTTTAGATATACTTGTCTTGGGAAACAGCAGCCAGAATTGTTACAAGGAGGGAATCGTTGTTTGTGCCCGTGTAGGAAGGGCGTTAGATGTACTTTGGAGGAAAACGCTACATGTAAACAAACATCTTTACATACGTTTGTCATCTCTAGTTGATGTGGTGTAGAAAAAATGCCCCAGACAAGATGTTTTCTATAAATTAGGTCAATGTCAAGATAACCTATTATCACGGCAGGGTGTTTCATATCACGATTAGATTTACTCATACAACTTGGTACCCATAGCTGGTGTTATATAGAGCTATAAGAGCGTACTTTAAGCAACTCTTGCTTTCGTTCTCATCCTAATATATATTCATGTATAAAATATGTTTTTATTTTCAATATAATATGTTTAAACTAACAGCTGAGGAAAATTTGAAGCAAAGAACGTTCGGACCTTTTGGTCAATTGGTTAAAATCACGTGTTTTAGCATTGAGTTTATTGAACTCGTTGGATAAAATGATATATTGCTCTCCAAGACTTGCAATATACATGTATTGTTTTATCCAATTCGTTCAATTATTTAGTACTAAAAGCATATTCACGCAATACCCTCAATATATGTGTATGTAGAATATTTGACTAATCATACTTAAACATGTACTAGTTTACAATCTTCAAACGCGAACGAAACGCACACGCAAAGCATTAAATCGTAGAAAAGTACAACTTTTTGACAATTCTGACAATTCTGACAATTCATGTTTATCTTGGTGGCAAACAATTAAGAGCTTGATCAGACGCCGGGTAACCCGGCGTCTGATCTGGCTCCAAACTGTTTGCAATATAAATATAGGTTTAGCGTAAACGCGTTTATTTGGAAATAAAAACGTTTTCTCCACTGTTCTTGTACTATTTTTACAAGCTTCAAGTACGGATGCGAGATTCACGTTGACGGGCATATGTGTGACAGTCACACTCGCCCGCACAACACCGGCTACTCTACCAGCGAGCCACCCGAGTCCTTGTGCATGGGCAACTGTGGCATGCCCGAACCCACTGTACCGACAGGAATAGATGTGACGTCCATGCAACATGTTCATGTTGGAACCCATCTTACCCATCTTATATCTACAAACAACATAGGTAACATTTTGAATAAGTCATGTTTTACAATACTGTGTATATTTTTTGTCCTTTGCTCCCGGAAATTGAAAGTTTCTGGAACAAAATGATTATACAGCGTTTCCTCCCTACAACGACCCTCCCAACAACGATTCCCTCCTTACAACGACCCTTGCCGTTCGTCCCCCGAACAACACAATTATGTCTAACCTATTTTCACTGCTGCAATTTCGTCTGCTTAACATTGTCATCTGCTGTTTTACTCAAAATTAAAAAATGGATATTTTGACAGAAAAAACGTAATGACGAGTGACAAACAGCTTAAATCTAGATCAGACGCCTCGTTACGCGGCGTCTAATGTGGAATTAAGCTGTTTGCAAATGAAAGCCGATTTCCCGCCGTATAACGACTCCCTCGGAACAACACACACAGTTGTTGTCTCTCGTTGGATTTCGTTGTAAAAAGGGGGCACTGTAGTCTTTAAAAAAATTGTTCAACTTTCTTACCAATACTTTAATAAGTTTCTTGTCATTTGACAGTGTAAACATTAAAATATACATAATGGACATTTGAAATTTAATTAATTGTTATCAAATTACAATTAAAGGTTTACTGATACCACCACCACTCCCAGCACCCGTTACTACAACTCAAAAACCAGTAACAACAACAAAACAACCAACGACAACAACTAAACAACCAGTAACAACTACAAAACAACCAGTAACAACTACAAAACAACCAGTAACAACAACAAAACAACCAGTAACAACAACAAAACAACCAGTAACAACTACAAAACAACCAGTAACAACTACAAAACAACCAGTAACAACAACAAAACAACCAGTAACAACTACAAAACAACCAGTAACAACTACAAAACAACCAGTTACAACTACAAAACAACCAGTAACAACTACAAAACAACCAGTAACAACTACAAAACAACCAGTAACAACAACAAAACAACCAGTAACAACAACAAAACAACCAGTAACAACTACAAAACAACCAGTTACAACTACAAAACAACCAGTTACAACTACAAAACAACCAGTAACAACTACAAAACAACCAGTTACAACTACAAAACAACCAGTAACAACAACAAAACAACCAGTAACAACTACTAAACAACCAGTAACAACTACAAAACAACCAGTTACAACTACAAAACAACCAGTAACAACTACAAAACAACCAGTAACAACTACAAAACAACCAGTAACAACAACAAAACAACCAGTAACAACAACAAAACAACAAGTAACAACTACAAAACAACCAGTTACAACTACAAAACAACCAGTTACAACTACAAAACAACCAGTAACAACTACAACACAACCAGTTACAACTACAAAACAACCAGTAACAACTACAACACAACCAGTTACAACTACAAAACAACCAGTAACAACTACAAAACAACCAGTGACAAGTGAGTTTGTCTTATATATTTCAAATTTCATCATATAGGACACGATTGTTCCAGTTTATCCATCATTCATTCTGGTGGTGTTAGGAGTAACATACCTTCAGATCCAATGAAACCTTTGATAACCTGACTCTCCCTGACCAAGTAAACTGTTCGGTTATGTTAGATTTCTATGTACAGTGGAGAATCTGTTATTCTTTCCCAATAAACGCGTTTACGCTAAAACTATTATTTGCAGTGCAAACAGTTTGGAGCCAGATCAGACGCCGGGTAACCCGGCGTCTGATCAGGCTCCAAACTGTTTGCCACCAAGATAAACAAGAATTATCAGAATTGTCCAAAAGTTGTTCTTTTCTACGTTTTAGTGCTTTGCGTTTGCGTACGTTTGCGTTTAAACGGGAAAGAATAACAGATTCTCCACTGTAAGTTTGCAACCATTCACAATCAACTCTGAGCTTGAAACAAGCAAATTCTATTTCCAACTATGTCTAGTCCATTTAAACTTTTTCTAACTTCATTTCAAAACAAGAGCTGTCGGAGAACAAGAAAGCTCGCCTGCTGCAAACCTTTTTCAACAAGTATCTATCAATAGACAAGTGTATCAGTACATTGATATTCAACCTACATGGTACCTTCATTCCTTAAATATAACTTTCAAACGATATTGCAGAATCAGTATTTGAAGCAGACCGCAACGAAACGGTGAAGGGGTAACCATCTCACGATTAATTTAGCAGCGAAAGTGTCAATAGGTTTTTAAAATAAATACTACTATTTTTATGTTCACAGTTCCTTGTTTTGATGCCATGGGCTCGAAATATTGTAGTAAAACCGGCATTTGTACAGACCCTTTCGCTCAACACTACGACTGTCAGAAATCTTGTGGAGGCTGCGGGAAAGGCTGGATAGGATAGGGGAAACTCTACATCCGCTTCAATATACACGGGTTTGTTAAAAATGGCTGCAATTTCTCTGAATTTTCCGAAATATTCGGTTTTAATCCTAGCAGATGATAGCTTAAAGCAGGCTGAAAGTAAAGCAAAATGCGCATTCAGGCGCATTCTGCTTTACTGTCAACCTCGTTTAAGTAGTTGCGCTTGAAAAATAGAAAAATTAGAAATGTTATGATTTTTTAAGATCAAATTATGGCAGCCCTGGTTAAATATGCGACATTAAATATTTCTTCATTAACAATGTTGGTTATTTATTTATCATCAATACACAACATATCAATATATTACATCTAAACTCATTCATCCCTGAAACTTTTAATGGACACTTCCAATTTCAAATTAAGTCTAATCCATTCTGACGGTTTGTGGTTGATTTCAACAATTTATTGCAAAAACACAACTGATCAGAAGCCCTCTGATCGGAGTCTACATTGTTTGCATAAGACATGATTTTGTGAACTCTTTGCTGTTTGTTAATGACGAGTATATTCGTATCTAGGGTGGAATTACAATATACATTCGAACTTCGATATCTCGAACTCGCTTAACTCGAACTATCCGATAGTTCGACACATGAACTGCATTATTTCATGTTCGGTTAAGTCGAACATACCCATATTTCAAAGTTAAAACGTGGCTAGGCCACGTTTTAACTTTAAAATACGGGTATGTTCGACTTTTATTTACCGAATTCGAGATATCGAAGTTCGACTGTATTTCTAATTCTGTATACGTGGAAGAACATTTGCTTCCTACTATCCTATGGATTCTTTATATCTCTTCGTAGAATATCAAGCTGAAACGTTCTCATAGACATGCGGGACTTGTGGGCAAGACTCAGTCTGATTTACGGTCTTGCATTAACCTAGTACCCCGTAACTATGCTTTTTACGCCTTTAAGTTAATCCCCTACTGAAGGAAATAGTTACAATATATACAGTCATGAAGATATGTCTTAAGAAATATTTTCTAGATACTATCAGATGGTAGCTTAAAGCAGATTGAAAAAGCAGAATGCGCCTTTTGGCGTACTCTGCTTTACTTCAATCTGCTTTAAATGCTCACTTGTTTTCAAAACTAGAAAAAGGTTATGGGACGAAGGATTAAGCCACCAAATGAATGCTTAATACACGCACATGATTAAATAAGGACCGCATTGCCATCCAGCTTCACTCAAACTGGTATTTAAAAATCATGCCATTTCAATTATCTTGGAGCCAGATCAGACTACCTCCTTCATCTTCTCTCGAACCATGACAGACATTATAAGGGAACTGGAAGATAGATTTATGGAGAAATTGTCTATACCTTGAGAGATTTAGATGCTGACCAATGATGCTTTGGGATGACCAACCTTCAGCACCTATGCGGGACTTAAAAACCTTATTTTTATTGTCATTATTATTATTATTTATTATACAAGATTTACATAGCGCTCTTTTCACACACTGTGCGTTCAAAAGCGCTTCACGTGAAATTACATAAATGTACCTACAAAGCGAGAAAAGACAAATAACTACAGTTAGATCTAAAATAAACATGATAGCTTATAAAACATACAAACGACAGCCGGTAAGCGGACATGAACCTTAGCAGAAACAACAACAACAACACGATTTATTGAGCATAGACGGCCTTGAAGTATCTATACGCCATTTTGACAAATAACATGTCTCTTGAATCTGACGATCCTGCTGGTTTGAGCGGGTGGGGTTAAGGAGGCAGTGTACATTAAAGCAAATGAACGTGAATAGGACGTGTATACTCGTCACAAGGGTTGATCTATTAACCCGTTCAACCCTACAGCCCTCTGTAGATATTACTGATTACATATGTAAACAGTGTAGACCCAGATCAGAGGGCTTCTATATGAGCCCTCTGATCAGGGTCTGCACTGTTTGATATTTTCATTTGTTTTGTTGTCATATCATAAATGCAACAGTAGACTAGACTGGTTCAGAATAACTGTACTATAAGAGTCCAAAAGGACTATAAATACCCACAAGAGAAATTTAGAATTGAACGGGTTAACATAGTATATCTACATGCCCTTTTAAGGTTCTAACATATCCTGATAAATTGCCATAACAAACATCAACTTCTTGATAGGCGGGTGCCTAAAATGGTTGAATGTAAAGTAGAAAGATCCTTCATGGGCTTTCTGCTTTACGTTCAGTCTGCTTGAAGATGTCAACACTATAAACAAACAGAATATCAACCAGAATATCAAACAGTTGGGGTCCAGATGAAGAGTCGAGTTGCTCGGCGACTTATCGGAATCAAAACTGAACTTCGATATCTCGAACTCGGTTAGGTCGAACATACCCGTATTTCAATGTTAAAATTTGGCTTAGCCACGTTTTAACTTTGAAATACGGACATGTTTGTCTTCACTGAGCATGAAATAATGCAGTCCATGTGTCGACAAATCGAATATTTCGAATTAAGTGAGTTCGTGATATCGAAGTTCGACTTATAGGGAGCTACAACTGAATGTGTTGTTTCCAAGCTCAAGATTACTTTCACAGGGTAACGTATACGGCTTAGAGTGGTGAAAAGTTCATCAATATATAGGGGAAACGGTGAAATAAATTTCTTAACCGTCTGTTGTCTTTATGGATTAGGGAATTGCTTGGTGGGTCAAGTACACTGGGAAGTCAAATAATTTAAACACCACCCTATGTTTTCCTGTATATCTTTAAACCTTCCACACTACGGAAGACTGTTGAAAACAGTTTTGATTCCAATAAGTCGCCGAGCAACTCGGTTCTTCATCTGGATCCAAACTGTTTGATATTATCTTGAACGTTTATGAAACAAACGTGTCGACAAACTGCAGACGACATTTTTTACAGACGACAAACCGTGCGTGCCATCGGTAGATTAATGATAAATTATGAACACCAGCATTAACCCCTCCACTGCCTTACGCAGGGTACAATACAGTGAAACCCCTCTAAACTGGACATGTGTGGGGACAACAACATTTTCCGGTTTAGAGGGGTTTCCAGTTTAGAGGGGTTTTAACCCATTACCAAATAGCTTGTTTCTAGTATGGAATATAGCTGACCACTTAAAGCAGGTTGAAAGTAAAGCAGAATGCGCCTTAAGGCGCATTCCGCTTTACTTTCAACCTGCTTTAACCTATCATCTCTTAGAATGTATACACTATTAAAATATATTTTTTTCAGTGTAGGAATAAACCAACGACGCAAAATGGCGTATTTATGGTGTAATGAGTAAAAATAGAGAATGGTTGGAAACGGGACCAACGCTTTTGTCCGGTTTAGAGAGAATTCCGGTATTTAAAGGTTCCGGTTTAGAGGGGTTCCACTGTAGTTATTTTCAAACAGTTTGACCAGGATCCAAACTGTTTGACAGTCATTTCAATATTTGTTAAGTCAACATACGTACAGTTTGAATTTGAGAAATAAAAGCAGACGGCAGTTGTTTCAATTTTATGACGTCATGGTAGAGACGGGGTTAATCCTCGAGCATATTGCTATATATGCCTATAATCTAGATCTATGTGGCTTGTCACTTTTTAGGTTGAATGCCTTAACCAATGACGCTAAAAAGCGCGTTTGCAAACAGTTTGGGTCCTAGACGCCGCGTAACGCGGCGTCTGATCAGGCCCCAAACTGTTTGACACTCGTATCGATATGTTTTAAGTCATACTACATTGTATCTTACTTTGAAACGATCTTGTAAAAGAAAAATTTAAGCAGACGAAAATGAAACGGTGAAGGGGTAAATTACTCACGGAAAATTTGGTATTGAAATATATAAATATAACTTTTTTAAAAAAAATCAAGCAGACGACTGTTTAGACAGACGGTAATTGAATCATGTTCAATTTTATGGTACAGTACAGACCCACTTTTACGACCACTAAAACGAAGGCTCAATGGCAGAGTTGAAGACAGGTGACATTTCAAAGCAATATGAAAGAAAGGCAGAAAGCTCCTGTAAGAGATTTCTGCCTTACTTTAATACTGCTTTAAGCATTTAACTGCCCTGTAAACAGAAGAAAGTCGCGGCGCGTTAGAGCTGACGAAATACCTTGGTTTAGATATCTACATGTATACCTGTACAGTGGAGAAAACGTTATTATTTCCCGTTTAACAATTTTAACGAAACGCAAATGGAATACACTAAAATGTTGAAACTTTTTGATAACTCTAACTATTTATTTTGACCTGAGTGGCAAACAGTTAGGAGCCTGATCAGACGCCGGGTTACCCGGCATCTGATCTGGCTCCAAACTGGTTGCCAGGGAAATAATAGTTTTAGCGTTAACGCGTTTATTGGGGAAGAATAACGTCTTCTCCACTGTGTGTGTAAGACTATGTATGGCGATATTGGTGAAGTGATTAAAGGGAAGAGATATAAACCGGAATTTTAAGGCCAGTTAAGTTCGCAAGGGATTACAGTGTACAAAATGTGACAAATCTAGACGTAGAGTGTTACAAACTTTATATTTACATGTAAACCAACACGGCAGTTATTTACCTGTCTTATCACTCCATTTGTATCCAAATGTCGGAAATATATCAATACAAGAATTTCTTCGTTTCTCGGTTTGGAAAATTGATAAAATCGTGATTCGAAACATCACGGAAAGTTTGGTTAATTTTAGTTTTAAATGTGGGAAATGGCAATGGGCTGATTTGCTATTTAAATGAAGTTCTTGGAGATGTTCTATGGGTAATTTTGGCCTTTTTAAAAGGTTACCACTGACGGTTTATACGCATTAATTGTGAGTTGTATTCGTGATGAACGTTTAAAGGTGCATTCGTGATCTTAAAGGAGTTACGCTGAAATGCTGTCTGTTATGGAAGCCGGGGATGAAAGCCCTGAACAGGTAAGTCTATTTTAACCCAATACCCCATATCCTGTTTCTAGTTTTGAAGATAGTTGACCACTTAAAGCAGGTTGAAAGTAAAGTAGAATGAGCCTTAAGGCACATTCTGCTTTACTTTCAGTCTGCTTTAAGCTAGCATTTGCTGAAATATCGAAACTATTTTTTATCAGACATATTTATGTATAAATTTGAACTATTTCCTTCATTTATTTTATAGGAGCTTTCATTCAATTTTTTAACTAGACTACAAATAACTGTACACAGACCACACGTTCAGACCCAGATCAAATGTCTACTGAAGGTCTGAACTATTCACAGAGTCTCACCCGGGCCCACTTTGCTTGTAAATGGAACTGCTTAGTTTCCATAAGTTACTGTCTTGACTCGAGCCATACACCTTTATAAAGATTTTAATCGTCTAAAAGTTGATTTTAACACAACATTTAATACTAAACAGATCCCTACCCACACCACCCTCTGGCTGTCTCTCCCTGTCTATTTCTCTCTCTGAGTATCTGCATCTGTGACTGCCTCTGTCACAATGCCTGTCTGTCTGTGTTTTACCTGCTTCTCTTGCCTCTCTTTCTCTCTGATTATCTTTGTGTCTCTCTCTGTATGTGTGTGTGTGTGTGTGTCTCTCTCTCTCTCTCTGTGTCTCTGCCTATGTCAGTCTGTCTCTGTCTCCATGTCTGCCTCTCTGTATGTATGTCTCTCTTTTACTCTCTCTCTCTCTCTCTCTCTCTCTCTCTCTCTCCTACCTCTCTATTTCTCCTTTTCTCTCTAGCTCTCAAATCTCAAACATACCCTACAGTACAAACACTATTAATGGGGTATTTGTTTACACAGGTTGACCCGTTGATTAGAGTGGATTGAACGGGCTTTACAAAATAAAGACGGGTAGATATTGGAAAACAATCACACGTGTATCGATTATTGGCGCCACTCGCTACATATTTTATGATTAACCTCGTACAGTATTTTGCTTAAGGTTTAATAACCGTCTTTGTTGTAACAGAAGGTACACGGATATAATTAAGACACACGCATGTTGACTATATAAAACACAAGGCGGTTAATACACGTATATCGACTGTAGAACTACTCTCTATCTATTATACTAACAGTCGAACTTCGATATATCGAACTCGCTTAATTCGACTTTCCGATTTGTCGAACTATCCCATTTGTTAAACATACCCGTATTTCAAAACTGTATATGCATTCGAAATAGGCCTACAGTGAAGACTGAGACGATTTTTATTTTCGTATTTATAACGAATTGCAATTCATTTAATTGTAGAAAATGAAAGGTTTTTAAAAGTACGTGTATTGGCTTTTTTATTATTTATCTGAGTGGCAAACTGTTTGGAACCAGATCGGACGCCTTGTTATCCGGCGTCTTGCCTGGCTCTTAAATATCTGCAATAGAAAAAATGATTTTTAGCATAAACGCGTTTATTGGGAAAGAATAACGTTTTCTCCACTTCATCGGGTCTGAACGAATATGAAGTCTAGACGAGCATGTGTGTTAACCTATTCATGCCAAGTGTCCATGCTTATACATATATTTTTATGTGAGGGGTGCCTAGCCTAAATTTTCATTTTCGTTTTGTTTATATTAAATTCATATCAGTAAACAGTGTATAGACTCAGATAAGACGCCACACTATGTATTAACTCTTTGAATGCTGGGTATTTTTTTCGTCTGCAACAATTGTCGTCTGCCACTGTTATAATAATATAGTTTTCTAAATGTCTTTTAAAACAGAGCAGAGTGTCAAACAGTTTGGATCCAGATGAGACGCCGCGTTACGCGGCGTCTCATCTGGATCCAAACTGTTTGCAAAGGCTATCACTGTGGCTCATATATCCGCCGCTAGCATGTAAAGAGTTAACTCTATCTCTAATAATGAATACCAGTATAGTGTAGACAATGATTAAGGAGCCATTTGAGAAGGTTCTGCGTTGCTTGTTTTGATGTTTTTCTGAAAGATCTACCAACAATTCAGATAATTTTATACTGTTTTGAAAACCAGATTAATCCATCTTAAAATATTCAGCATAAAATAGAGTAATAGAGCTGGTACACGGGGTAAGATTTACTATACACCACCTCTCGAGATAACATGAACTGCTTAAATGTAACTTTAAATCTGCTATTTAATTATCGTCGGCAAAGTATGCCGTCTGCAAGAATTATCTGCAATTTTCGTTGGAAAACTATCAACATATTTGTCAAACAGTCTAGATCCAGTCGGTAACCCGGCGTCTCATCTGAATCCAAAACGGTGTGCAGAAGTTATTATAAAAATCCTCCTTCATCATACAGAAGGGTTTCCTTGCATGTTTCAGGTATGTTGGAGAGCAAACACTGCAGTCGTCATTGGAAGGCTTTTAACTCTTTCGAGCGTTTGCAAACAATTTGGATCCTGATCAGACACCGCGTTACGCGGCGTCTTATCAGGATCCAAACTGTTTGACACTCGTTTAGTTTTTTTTTCAGTCAAACTGCTTTATTTATTTTTTTTAATTTGAAACGACATTGCAGACACCAAAAGCAGACTACAAAATCGATGCAGACGTCAATAAAACGGTGATGGGGTAAACATCCACGAAAAATTTGACAGTGAAAAGCTTAAACAATCGCATGTTCTACTTGATCTAGCCATGTCATGTGTCGTTCTACTGTTTCTTGTAAGTCCTTCGGATGGGACTATTAACCCAGGTCCGATGTATCAGTAGTTTACACTGGTAATCCTAAAGAGCCAGAGAACGATAAAGACATCGAGCCCAGGTTTTCTGTATCCGTTCCCCACTCTCTTGGACGTTCAATTAGGCAAATTAGCCCATACATGTATATGGCAGAAACGAAGGTAAACAAATGTCAAAAAACCAAAAGAGCTATATCAGACAGTACAAACAGTGTAGATTCAGAACAGACATAGTTTAACTGTTTAATTTGTAAATCGACAATAGTTATCGACGATAATTTGGCGGTGAAGAGTGAACACCGACAGTAAGTATTTTACTGAGTAGTCTATCCTGCTAATGCAAATAGTACAGTGGCATAGTGTGGTCTACATGGTATACAACGCCTGATAAATCTTGTCGCTGCCCAGTCTTGGCGACCGTCTGACGTTTCATTTCAGATATACAACTCAATATTGTACTAACCCTTATCATGTTGAATTCTCGTCTGCTTCAAATATATCGTCTGCGAAAATCAAATCAAAATTAACTTTTTACTTTTTTAAACTGAAAAAAAGTTGGTTGAATATGAGTGACAAACAGTTTGGACCCAGATCCGACGCCGCATTTTGCGGCGTCTGATCTTGCTATGCATGATAATAGTTTAGCGACCGCTAATTGAAGTAAAATCGATATATCTGAAGACAAGTGACTGCTTAATGCAGTATTCAAATAACCACCCAAATAAACCACGTACAGTAAAACCTCTCTATTCCGACCACTAAAACGAAGGCTAATTGATTGTTAAAAAGACAGGTGACAGCTTAAAGCAAGGTGACTGTAAAACAGAAAGCTCCTTAAGGAGCTTTCTGTTTTACTGCCACCTTGATGTAAGCAGTTACCTGTCTTAAAAACCTAGTAATTAGCGTAATTTAGTGGTCGTAATAGAGAGGTTTTACTGTATAGCTCTACTTTTGAGTAGACGTTAAATACTTGATTGATTCACCCTTCACTACCATGACGTCATTTGTTTTAAACAAGTCGTCTGCTTTTATTTCTCAAATTTATATTTTAGGCATTTTGACCGAAGAAATATATAAGTGAGTGTCAAATAGTTTGGATCCTGATCAGACGTTGCGTCACTCGACGTCTGATCAGGAATCAAGCTATTTGCAAAGATCCAGTGTACTCGATCAAGGCAGTGAAGGGTACATATTTGATAAATTGATAGAGCAATACACTTCAAATTAAACGGGTTTTTGGTTTTAATTAGGTGAAATCAAGCCAGAACGAATTTGATATACCAATACACACCCTTGAATGCTTAACCCCTTCACTGCCTTAACCGAGTACAATGATACTTTGAAACAGTTTGGATCCTAATGAGTCAGCTTTAAAACATCCTTTGTTGAAATTATTAATATTACTGTTAAATTGTTCCCGCATTCTGACAAGTAAAAACTAAAACCAGATTTAAAGTAAAGCCAGAACCCTATTTAACCCATTTATTTATTAATACAGTGGAGAATCTGTTATTCTTTCCCGTTTAAACGCAAACGTACGCAAACGCAAAGCACTAAAACGTAGAAAAAGACAACGTTTGGACAATTCTGATATTTCATGTTTATCATGGTGGCAAACAGTTTGGAGCCTGATCAGACGCCGGGTTACCCGGCGTCTAATCTGGCTCCAAACTGTTTGCACTGGAAATAATAGTTTTAGCGTAAACGCGTATATTGGGAAAGAATAACAGATTAACCACTGTATTACGATGAACCCATACCCTACGGTGTGCTTGCTGGAAGAAACAATGGTGATCTAAAGACATTATAGTGTTTGTCCATACAGCAAAACATCTCAAATGAAAATTGAAAATTCTGCAAACCATCATGAGACCCCGCGAAATGCCGTGCCTCTTCAGAATCAACACTGTTTGCCAATTTTATATTTGAGTAGACACTAAGCTTAAACGGTTTAACCCTTTCATGATCAAATTATTCGGGCGATTTCTACCCCTTCACCGCTTTATTGTCGTCTGCGTCAGTATTGTTGTCTGCAAGACACGTTTCAAAGTTAGATTTAATGTTGTATGACTTAAAAAATACATGTATCGATAAGAGTGTCAAACAGTTTGGGTCCTGATCAGACGCCGCGTAACGCGGCGTCTGATCAGGACCCAAACTGTTTGCAAATGCGCTTTAATGCGTCATTGAGAGTGAAAGGTCTAAGCAACAACTTGTCTTAAGTATCTGAATACAATTACGGGAGTTGGGAATGGGGATAATTAACCTAAGGACCTTGACGACAGTTAGGAAAATGTAAAGTACACCAAAATATTATACCTGCAGTATGGTAACTGTATCGATAAGGACTACCGTCCAATATTATTACCATAATCCCTCCCTACAACGGCCCTCCAAACAACGATTACCTCCTTACAACGACCCTTGTCGAAGTTCCTAAAAAGGACAATTATGTCCAACATATTCACGGCTGCAATCTCATCTGCTTAGAATTGTCGTCTGCTGTTTTTCTCAAAGTTATGTAATGGACATTTTGACAGAAAGAAATCTTTAATAACGAGTGACAAACAGCTTGAATCCAGATCAGACGCCGCGTTACGCAGCGTCTGATCTGGATTTAAGTTGTTTGCAAATTTCCCTCTCTATAACGACTCCCTTCGAACAACGCACATCACTTGTGCCTCCCGTTGGGTGTCGATGTAGAGAGGGGGCGCTGTATTGATAAGACCTCATATATACTGCGGTCAATACGTTATCGCTTATTGGCTTAATATATTTACCGTTTAATACCAACATATAAGTCGACTTTGCAAACAGTTTTGACTCAGATCAGACGCCGCGTTACGCGCCGTCTGATCAGGATCCATATTGTTTGACATTTGTATCGATAGTTTCAGTCATACAGCCTTAAATCTAAAATTGAAACAATATTGCAGACAACAATGTCGAAGCAGACGATGATAATAAAGACGATAAAAGGGTAAAACGCACGCTTAATTTGGCGTTGAAAGGGTTATATATGTACCGTAAAACCTCATGTTTACGACCACTAAAACGAAGGCTAATTGATTCTATAAAAGACAGGTGACAGCTTAAAGCAAGATGACAGTAAAAGAGAACGCTCCTGAAGGAATTTTCTGTTTTGCCGTCACCTTTCTTTAAGCAGTCACTTGTTTTTAATCCTTATCATGCTTAAAATGCTCAAAATCAATAATTATGCTTTTTAAACTGAAGAAAAAAACCAAACTATGAATTCCAATCAGTTTGAAAATGTTAGCACAGTCGTGCTTAGCATGATAAGGCTTAAACGCCTAGCAATGAACTCACTTAAATAGTCGTAATAGAGAGGTTTTACTGTACTTCGAAACGAAAAGGTAATTATGGCGTAAAGAACATGCGAAAGCTTAAACAGTGTGAAAGTAAACACAAAAGTTCCTGCATAGCTTTCAGCTTTCCTAAAATCTGTGTTTGAATAGCAACCTATACAACGCATTTCATTTTGAATAGTAGTTATCTGAATAACGGGATTTCACTTGAAAAAAAATAGTCATACAACCTGGCGTACACGTGTACGCTCGTATCTACATGGAGTTGACACTTTCTCTGTCACAATTTCGTTTGCTGACAACGGACCGTCTGAAATTTCCAAAATTCGGACTATTGTTTTACTTAAAATAACTGATAATAAAGTCAAAGATATTTGAACTTGATCAGATTCCAAATTACTCGGTGTCTGACGAGGATCCAAACTGTGAAACACAGCTAGAGAAATTGTCTTATTCAGATATAGAATTAAGGGGGTCCACTTTGGCTTTACATATATGAACTCAAAACAAACATACGAAACTCTTGAAATAATGACGAGGACAAACACACAACCGTGTGTAGTTTTATTGCCAATACAGTGAATTTTAAGTGGACTGTTTAAAGATATACACCGTTATTTAGATAGATAGATAGATTTATTTCGGTAAAAAGTGTACATAACATGGCAAAGCATAATTAAAGCAAAACATATAAGAGCCATGAAATGCGCACTAGAAACCAAGGATAACACAAAAAGGTCAAATATTTCCTTATTTCAAAAAAGGAAAATTATTTTCCGTATTTCCATTGTGGTCCATTGTGATCCTTTTAAACATTCACTCTTAATGACGCCATTAAGCGCGTTTGCAAACAGTTTGGATCCTGATCAGACGCCGCGTTAGGCGGCGTCTGATCAGGACCCAAACTGTTTGACACTCGTTTCGAATTTCATCAGTCATATTGCCTTAGATCTAACTTTGGAACGATATTGCAAACAACAATATTGAAGCAGACGACATTTTGGCGATGAGGGGGTAAAAAGCTCTCTACAAATTTGATCATGAAAGTATTAAGCCTTGTATAGCCCTTCCTCATAGTCTGCGTCTAGTTTTGAAGACAGGTGACCACTTAACGCATTTTGAAAGTAAAACAGACTGCGCCTTAAGGTGCATTCTACTTTACTTTCACTTTCAGTCTGCTTAAAACCACTATCTGATAGGATATAGGAAATATTTTTTATAAAGTGGGACTATTTTGTTAGTGGAAGAAATAAATCGTAAGAAGCTTTATCTATGGGATAGTGGGATAAACAACCTTTTCAAACAGTTGAGATCCATAACTGGATCTAAACTTTGTGTCACATATTCTGTACAGAAGACCAAACCAATTTCAGTATATTAGCATTCGACCTTTTAGCAAACGACAGTAAGTCATTTTTGCAAGTTTTTTTATTAACTCTTTCCTCCCTGAAACTTTAAATGGACAATTCCAGTTTCCATTTTAGTCTAGTCCATTTCTGACTTTTATGGGTTGTTTTTGTCAATGTTTTGCATTATGACAAACAGTGATGACCCTGATCAGAGGGCTCCTTTCGGAGCCCTCTGATCTGGGTCTTCACTGTTTGCACAGGACAAGTGTACTATTCACATGTACACTGTTTGAAAAGGACGCCTATATGCGGGACTAGGGTTCAAAGGGTTAAAATGGTATTTAAAATTAAAGTACAACCACCCTTGCACTAACCCCTTTTCTGCCAATGCCGACATCACTGATATTTGCAAACAGTAACGCGGCGTCTGATCAGAATCCAAACTGTTTGATACTGATATCAATGTTTTCTATGTTAAAAAGCATCAATTTCCAACTTCTAAAAGTAAAAGCAGACGAAAAATACGTTAAGCAGACGATAATACAGCAGCGGCTGTGTTAGACGGGGGTTTCCGTCTTAATCATGGTAGTGAAAGGGTTACGTGCCCATTCAATAAAAAAAATCTATGGGCAGTCTAAGATACAGTTGGTGCTTAATGCAAGATGGAAATGATGTAGAAAGCTCTTCATCATTTTTACCTTGTGTCTTTTGACACAATACACTTTTTCTAAGGATGTCGGTCGTTTAATACAAGTTTGACTTTATAGTGACAGAAAGTTAAAGTACATAGATGTATCACATTGAGTTCTTATCTGCTAATTAAATAAAAAAACTGTATGCGATTTTACTAGAAGTTACGCCAGTTAGTCAACACAATTTAACCAATTCACTGCCAGGACGTCATCAAATTTAAACAATTGTCGTCTGCTTTTATTTCTCAATTTTAAATTTTAGACGCGTAACGATGCGTCTGATCAGGAGTCTTTCGTATTCAAACTGTTTGAAAAATATTGTTTTACTCGGGGTAAGGCAGTGGAGGGTAAATCTGGAGTTTTTACATTCGCTCTTAACCCTTTCCCTTATAGAAGCGACTTTTAGCGCATTCATTTTATTCATCCGCTGAAGAAAATAGTTCCAAATTATACCGTAATGAATATGTGTCATATTTAATACTTTCCTTATTCTAGCAGTAATAGCTTAAAGCAGGCTGAAAGTAAAGCAGAATGCGCCTTAGGGCGCATTCTGCTTTACTTTCAACCTGCTTTAAGTAGTCACATATCTTCAATACTAGAAACAATGCTATCAGGTAAAGGGTTAATAGCTCTAAGAAAAAAGTGAGGTCTAATTTACAGTAAACCCTCACTTCAGAACTGTTTTAACTAGTTTAAATATGCCGTACTAAAGGCGGAGTGATACCGACCCAGGTAGGATCTACTTTCAGATTAATCGTAGGGTATCTCGAAACCTCTATTTAAAGTCGGACGAAATTCAATTAGAATCATTACAAAAAAGTGTATTCTTGAAAAACAAAAAGCTCGTTGATTTAAGGGAGATTATGCTACGTCATAAAAAATGTACACTTTCTATCCATTTGACAGTCAGGAATAAAAACACATCACGTAGTGACGTTCTATTTATAAATATACAAGTTTGGAAATATACGACGGTTGAATTCGTTGACCAGTCTTACAGAGAGATGTCGCTCCAACTTAACATGGCAAAATAATGCATTTTCACTTTCTACTCGGATCTTAAGTTCGAACGTAAGATTCCGTTCTTACATGTTTAAACTATATGTTTATCATACCCGGTATTGTGTATTAAAGGGTGGTACTCAGATAACTCATGTATGCAGTAAACCACTCTTATACTGTTGCAATTTTGTTTTAACCGATTACCCCATAGCCTGTTTCTAGTTTTGAAGATAGGTGAACACTTAAAGCAGGTTGTAAGTAAAGCACATAGTGCATTCAGGCACATTATACGTAAAGCAGAATGCACATTCTATTTTACTTTGAGCCTGCTTTAAGCTACCATCTGCTAGGACATAGAAAATGATTATGTTGGTACATGATTACGACTGTATAAATTGGAACCATTTTCTTCGATGGAGAAATTAATTAAATGCACTAAAGGCACTTCTATGGAGAACAGGGTTAAACGTGAAGAATAACGTCTTCTTCTCGGACCTTCTATATTCCATACAAAGGCCAAACGTCGTATAACGGAGATATATAGGATCTGTCATGAGTCGATGTTTAAGACGAGCTGATCTCAAACGAGTCTAGAATTGAAATGTTATCAAGCGAGCCTTGGCGAGCTTAATACATTTTCTATGCTAGACGAGTTTGAGACCAACTTGTCTTAACATCGACAAGTGACATATTCTTTTTCTCACATTACCAACGGTATAAGCTGTTTTTCAAGCAATATGCATTTTTTTGGAACCCCGGTGACGTCAAAACGCCGTTATAAATAGTGACGTTATACTAGTGACGTCATCAAAGTGATCTTACACATGTTAGCACATGGCTTGGAGCTCTCGGCCAATCAGATGCCTCAAAATCCTGTGAATATATCGTTTATTTTACAAAACCATGAAATAACTAACACACTGTTCTCTTATTCCATGCTTCCGTCATCTCAAGGCAATTTGACGTCACAACCCTAGCAATCCTCCGAGCGGGCCACCGCGAAAACCTTTTGCCTGCACTGTAGGCTTAACGATAAATAATCGGAATAAACACCAGATCAAAGATTCAAACTAAATCAAGGTAATTCCACAGTATCAATAATAGATCTAGATCTACACCATCCCTTTGGACCTAGATATATGCATTGTTTCAGCTGTAGATGTAAAAACCGCGATATGCATGTCTAGATTGTCTTTACTATACAGCTAAGATCGGAGGGGAACTGGACTCGCTTGATGACGTCATATTATGTACAGTGAGACCTAAGCTTTAAAGGCAATTCTTGCATAAAAAGCCGTTCACAGGGGGTGCATTAAATAGTACTTTAACGTGTATTAACAAGGCGATTCACGTGCACACGCGCCGTTAATGCCCGCTATAGTTATGATTGTTCCGGGGCCCAGTATAAACAATAACAATGACGGTTTGAACAGCGTTCTGGCCAAACTTCAGCCTACACTGTCAGTGCAAAGATGCTGGTGAATGCATTGTAATTGAAAATACAAAATAATGACCGTGCGCCAAATACACGTAAAGGTCATTAAGGCGAAATGCAAAAGGTTTTCACTGTAATAACCCTAAGTATTTGGACAGACAATAGCTAACAAATGGTGTAGACTCCTGGGGGAGCATTCTGGTCGGGATCTAAACAGTTTCCCATTCATTTTGCACCTTTTGAACTCATTACTATTTAGTTATCCGGCCGCTGATCTGTTTCCTAACTGTTTACGATGGAAAACTATATTCAAATATAGTTTTAGCATTAAACGAGTTTATTGGGGAATAATAGCGTCTTCTCCATAGTATACAGTCCAACCAAACTTGTACAACTAAATAATTCTGTTGACAGGTGACATTATTAGGTACAGTGGAGAAAACGTTATTCTTTCCCAATAAACGCGTTTACGCTAAAACTATTATTTCCTTTACAAACAGTGTGGAGCCATATCAGACGCCGATGTCTGATCAGGTTCGAAACTGTTTGCCACTCTGAAAAAATGAAAGGTCAGAAATGCCGAAAAATTGTCCTTTTCTACATTTTAGTGTTTTGCGTTTGCGTTTTGTTTGCGTTTAAAGGGGACAGAATAACGTGTTAACCACTTTAGGATGGATACAAAGCAGAACACATCATATAAGTAAACACACTAGGCAAAGTAACTTTTGATTTATTATTAAAACTTGCAGTTAACTCATTAATAAAAGCTATAACAAACAGCTTGAATCCCATTTCTCGTATACGAGTTATTTATAAATTGTACCGTAATTGTGCACATACATGTACATATTTTTAAAATGCCGAACTTTCGACGGCAGCGACTTGCTATTATAGATGACATGAAATTGACACAACATCGGCGCTATTATGACAACCTTTGTGTCACAGTTTGCGGCCGTAAACCCAAATCAATCAATTTTGAAATTGACAAAATCGGCCATCTGACACTCCAATTGGTCTACAACCAGATAGTTCATTTCAGTAAAATGTCCATGACAGCGACTATTTGCATACGTTGGCCACAGTTAGGCGAAATCTCTCATTCAATAACCACTGGAGATTTAAATGTACATTTAAAATCAAAATAAAAGTTTGTCCATCTTGTTTAATTGTGTTCTGTTTAAAGAATACATGTACACCGATGCATTGAAAATTATTCTTCGTGTGGCGACCTTGATCAGAGGGCTCCTTTAGGGGATGTTCTGTTCAAAGTTTACACTGAGGCAGAAGACAAGTGCATTCCTTGTAAGAACACTGTTTGTAGTGAAGCATGATACTTGCAAGATATACAATTGGTGTGCAATTAGAATAAAAGAAGCTGTGATATGGAAGAAAATGACTGATATTAATTAAAAAAAAATGGAAATGGATCTCAAATATAAAGACAAAAGTTCTTGTTATTATTTATATCTATGCAAAATTGTGCTTATTGAAATATATTTTATTTGAAATCCTGGTTTTGTACACATATTTCAAGTACTTAAAAAATGACATAGCTCATAAATGAACTTGGTAAATATACTGAAGCACAATGTAATAGATATGTTCTAAGAAGTTTGAGTAGCCAAAGTAATGCATTTAGGAAATAATTATTTTTTAGAAATGGAATTAAAAATGAAAAAATAGACATTTAGAATATTTGAAAATGAGATAAAATCATGCCTTTTACCTGTAGCTCTGTAGTAATTTGATCTTTCAGACTATGTCTGTTTAACCCTTTACCCTTAATCCATGTTGTTTATTACAGCATGTTGAAAGTAAAGTAGAAAGTACCTAATGGTATATTCTGCTTTACTTTCAAAATGCTTTAGGCTCCTTATAGTGTATACATTCATGATTCCATAGTGTTGAACTATTTTGCTCAGTGGAGAAATAGATAAGAGGGGGAAACTGCATATTGATTGAGTGATAGGTTAATGTGCAATCAAATTATGTACATGTACATGTAATAGATGTCTTGGGTTAGCTGCTCCTCATTAAACTAAGACTTTTCCTGTTATTTTGAGACCAGCCGGGTGATGACTTTGTGTAAACATAAATTCATCATGAGTTAAACTTTGTTTTGTTAAATCTGGTTCATTCTCGTTATTGTCACTGTTCTCTGTTGAGTAAGCACCAAACACATTCTGTTCACAGTCAATGAGAAAGGATGACTCCAGGGTTAATATTGCAGACTTCTCAAGATTTAGACCAACATCCAAGGCTGATGGCCAGTGACATCTGGTGATAGAATCTGAAACAACAAACATGCATGAAAATAAATAATAACAGTTTAAACATATAGACATCTTTATCATCTTATTTAGAATTATTTTTTATTCTTTAATGAAGGCAATGATTGAATGAGACAATTCAAATTCAAATCTTTATTTAAAACCTACAAGTAAATCTAACAGACACACACATTTAGAATCTATAACGGCAATGTTGATAAAATAGCATGTCAACCCAAATTCCGTTCCAGCTATTTCAGTAACTGACTCTTAGTACGCTCCTAATATTTAAATGGCTTACAAAATTATCAAAACATATTTTCAAAATTATTCTAAATTACTAGACAACTGTAGTATAAAAATGGTTACCAAGCACAATGACAGTTAGACGTATAGAAAGTTAAAACTTTTAAGTTGAGTCTTATATGGTTCTTAGACATTGATAAGTCAAATTTCAGTTTTTGCTCATCAAAAACTCAAATCTGACCAACCGAACGCTTTAGGACGATTTCAGACTCAACTCAAAAGCTTTATAACCTTGGAGCCAGGGTCTCTGACGTAACATTCTAGCACTCTAACGACTGAGCTGTAGGGACTTGTTGAGTTTCTACATAGATAACAGTGGAAAAAAAACGTTATTCTCTTAAACTATTGTTTCCATTGCAAACAGTTTGGAGCCAGTTCAGACGTCGGTTTGGAGCCAAATCATACGCCGAGTAACCCGGTGTCTGACCAGGCTCCCAAATGTTTGGTACTCAGATTAAAATAAACAGTCAGAAGTATAAAAAAGATGTCATTTTCTCCATGTTAGTGCACTGCGTTTGCATTTCTTTGCGTTTAAAAACGGGAAAGAATAACGTTATATCCTCTGCGCCTGTGTTCGACAGGTACAGTCCCAATGGTGCACCTAGAAAGTGCCCCTTCTCATAATCATAAGAATTGATGGCGTAGAAGTAATAAATAGAAATAGACTAGATCTACACTCGATCCCGCTAGACTACAGTATGGAGTTATAATGAGTTAAATAACTGCAATCGACTGCTGGTAATCCATTCATGTGTCTGATATTTATTAATAAATATAGCATTATAAATAAAGTCCTACCCTAAACATGCTAAACTGTAAATCGGTGTACCTGTATTTCCATAGAATTGGTCTAGAGAAAGTGACCGGTCTGTATGCTACGTCTCACGTTGTACCAGACCAACTCATTCAACGTTATTCCAACATCCAACCACATTTCTCCTCATATCCAGATATATTTAACATTTTCAAATCCTTGAATTAACCGACGAAGAACAGCATGATGTCTGTTGAGTGCCAAGCGTAAATTATTATTACACATGCGAATCGAGTCGCTTTTAAAAATGGCCGACATTGATAAATCAGGTGCATGTGGCCCTGTATCTAAGCCGTTGATATATAAAATACATGAACATTTTGTAAACAAACTTGACCTCTCTAGGTGCGCGTATTCTGTCAATGTATTAGAGAACGGAGTTAGGTGAAATCCAACAAGAAGGGGAAATAGACATATTTTATGCAAGAATAGTGTCAATACACCTGTTTTTCGTGCATTAACATCTGCAGAAGCCCTTGTGCTGTCTTGGAGCCCTCGGCTAAAGCCTCGGGCTTCAAATACAGCCCGCGGGCTTCTTCAGATGTTAATACACGAAAAAATGTGTATTAACCCTATATTAATAATGAATTGTGCTTACATATAGAGCTTCAATAAGCGTCATTTATGTTGGTGTTAAAGCATGCTTAATGTCTCAAACTACACCTTTCAATTTTATTAAAATATTACAAATAAGTATATGTTAGACCATGGTTGCGCGCGAATAAACGATATAGTTCGAGGGGGCGTAGCCCCCGAGAATTATGTCGTTTATTCGCGCGCAACCATGGTCTAACCTATTTAGCACTGGCTTGGGCTCGAGGAAAACAAGAAGACCCTTCGTTTCTGCTTTTTGTTTTAGACGAAAAAGACATTTTATTTGTAATATTTTATTTAAATTGAAAGGTTATTTCATTTTGTAGCTTGAGACATTATGCATGCTTCAACACCAACATAAATAAGGCTTATTGAAGCTCTATATCCACACAATTGCACAATTCATTACATGTAGTAATGGCCTTTAAAGTTTAGGTATCACTATACACAATATGACGTCATCAAGCTTTTGCAGTTCCCCTCTGATCTCAGCTGTTTAGTAAAGCCAATCAAGACATGCATATCGCGGTTTTTACATCTACAGCTGAAACAATGCATATATTTAGGTCCAGAGGGATGGGGTAGATCTAGATCTATTATAGCTACTGTGGATTGGCCGAGAGCTCCAAGCCATGTGCTAAAATGACTTGTTCGTCTAAAACAAAAAGCAGAAACGAAGGGTCTTCTTGTTTTCCTCGGGCCGAAGCCAGTGCTAAATAGGTTACGCCCCTTCGAACTATATCGTTTATTCGCGCGCAACCATTGTCTAACCTATACTTGGAGATAAGGACATTCGTCATCGTTGTTCGCTATAGAAAACAGGGGTAGTTATGTGAGAAAACATTATAACAAACTGTTTGATTCTAGGTATTTAGAGTTCTTGAATGCTATTAATGTGATTTATGATAGAATTTTCTTTTTACACTACTTGAAAATAAGTTTTTATATTCGACAGTTTCAACATCTACTGATGCCTTTCTCAGGAATCGCACTGCGACTGCCTAGTCGATCGTCGTAGTGCGATTCTTGAGAAAGACATCAGGGTCCAAGGCTATAAAGCGTTTGAATTGAGTCCAAGCTTGTTCTCAAGCATTTGATTTGTCAGATTTGAGCCTAGGCTCAAATCTGACCAATCAAATGCTTGCGAACGACTTTAGACTCAGCTCAAAAGCGTTATAACCTTGGACACAGTAGATGTTAAAACTGTCGAAGGTCAAATTTTGTTCAAGAATTGTAAAATGAATATTCTAGGATTTGACCTAGTAAATGAACACATTCAAGGAGATATTAATTCAAAAGTTTGAGCTATTGTGATAGTTTACAGCCTGTCTGTCCGCCTCAAATAATATGTGTCGTTCCTGCAAACGTTGTTCACATGTTTTGTAAGCATGCACTCCTTGCTACTGCAATCAAGTTGCCACACGACACAGAGCTTAGAAAATGTTGTTATTTCCCGGTTAATTTAAACGACTTGCAAAAACGCAATAAGATGTAAGATATTACAGGTTCCTGAAAATAATTGGGATGAATTTAAATGTGCGTGACAAACAGTGTGGAACCATGCAATACTCCGAATTGCCAAGCATCTGGTCAGGGCCTATGCTTATAAAGCGTGTGGTTTGGGTCTAAAATCGTTCTCAAGCATTTGATTGGTCAGATTTGATCCTATGCTCAAATTTGACCAATCAAATGTTTAAGAACGAACTCAGACTCATATGACACGCGTTATAAGCGCTGGGCCTGACTCCAAATTGATTGCAAGGGACACAACTGTTGTAGCACACACGCGTTTATTGGTACAGTGGAGAATCTGTTATTCTTTCCCGTTTAAACGCAAACGTACGCAAACGCAAAGCACTAAAACGTAGAAAAGAACAACTTTTGGACAATTCTGATAATTCTTGTTTATCTTGGTGGCAAACAGTTTGGAGCCTGATCAGACGCCGGGTTACCCGGCGTCTGATCTGGCTCCAAACTGTTTGCACTGCAAATAATAGTTTTAGCGTAAACGCGTTTATTGGGAAAGAATAACACATTCTCCACTGTAAATGCCTCATTCCCCCCTGTTAATAGACAATTATCCATATATATCCATGGATCACGGTTTTATTGCTTTTTGTCTTCTAACCCTTTCCTCCCTGAAACCTCAAATGGACAATTCTAGCTTTCAATTTAGTCTACTAGTCCATTTTTGACATTTTAGGGTTGATTTTCACAATATAATTATATTAAAATGACAAACAATGTAGACCCTGATCAGAGGGCTCCTTTAGGAGCATTCTGATCAGGGTCTACACTGTTTGCATAGGACAAGTGTATCCCTAACAGGTACACTGTTTGCAAATGACGCATATATGCGTGACTAGGGTTCAAAGAGTGAAGTAGATTTTATGTCATGTTAGTTTACTGTCTATGTTTTGTTCTATTTACATGTATATTGATATTTCTGTTGGTTTTTTGTGTCAAAATTTGATTTAAAAGTATATAACATATACATGTACATTAGGTGTTCGGATAAGGTAGTGGTTAGCGAACTCGCCTCCGACCAATGCGTCACAGGTTCGATACCAGGTTGGGGCAGTATGTTAGGAGGTACATTGGTCGCCAGTCCGAACTGCAACACGTAGATTTCCTCCGGGTACTCCGGTTTCCTCCAACAGAAATTGCCAAATACGCCACCATTCGCGCCATCGAACGTGACTTGCCTTAGTTTCATAATCGATGTTAAATTAATAAAGTTTAAATCTTGATATGTACATTGTATTTCATATTTTCAGACTAAGCTCTATCAGACATGTATGAACGGCAGTCGAGAGGAAATCCGCAGTTACTGCAACAGTGGAGACATTACTACACAGTACCTCAAGGTGAGAGGATTAAGAAGAGGATTATTTATAATTTTTAATAAACGAGTTGATTAAAATAATATGACGCGAGCCTTGGTGAGCGTCATATTTATTTTAGTCAACGAGTTTATTAAAAATGATTTAAATACTGAGCACGAATGTGAGATTATTTTTATCACATAAAGTAAAAAAGAATTATAAACCTATTTACTTGATTGAAGCCGCAGTTTGTAGTCACTTTCACCATATACATTTAGATTTTCCGCCAAAACGTAATGTTGTTTACGGTAACGTCATCACAAATGAGACGTCATTTGGTGTCCCGCTACATGCAGCGTTTGTTGACGAAGAGGTTGAACCGGAACCCAAGAAATCGATATTTCACTAGTGGATTACGATAATTATAGAATGGCTTTATGCAACTCCCAGATCGCGGTTTATGTGATAAATACTATTACATGTACTAATCACTTCAATTTTATGTCGTCATCTGCTTTGAATAACTTTCCTCCTGCTTTTTATTGCTTAATCTAAATTTTATGTAGATTGACTAAAGTAATGTCGTTATGAGCACAGGTACTTGACACATACTTTATTATCTATGAACCCCCTCCCCCCTTAAACAAAAAATTTTTTTTTTTTACTATACTTCTATTATAGATACAAGGTAAACAGCGCAATTCGACACCTAGTCTTTACTATCGACTTAAACTGATGCTAAAATAGACTCGATCGCCGATATTCTCTTGTGGTACCCTCGGGAAAAGATTAATTTATCAATATCTACTTTTTATTTCATCAAATTCCGTCAAATAACGCCACAGTACGTGAATTATAACGAAAATAAGCTTCAAAAAGTTTTATGTCGTTTTCTTGGTACATAGCAACGAATGTACATGTAGGGGTGATCTGTTATTTGTCCACAATAAACGGCCTATGCCACTGGAACTTTCACCAAATATTATAAATCATCTTTAAATGAAATATTATCAGTTTTATATAATTTACATAGAATGCAAAATTAAAAGAAACTTTACCTGTTTAATTTTGACCAATGAGATCACTCCGTTCATTCGATTCATTCCGGTATTCAAAATGGCATTGAAAATGAAATGAGTCTTTCACTTGTCAATTTCGTGCCAAATTACATGTATATTTCATATAGCTGATAGTGAAGGGGGTCATGTTCCGACACAAACGCATTTGCTCTAATGAAATTAGGTGAAAGTTCCAGCCGTAAAGGCCGTTAAATGTGCAAACCGACTAGATTACCCCTTATTTTGGGCAATAAATTCTGTACCAAGAGAACGACATAAAACTTTTTGAAGCTTATTTTCGTTATAATTCACGTACTGTGGCGTTATTTGACGGAATTTGATGAAATAAAAAGTAGATATTGATAAATTAATCTTTTCCCGAGGGTACCACAAGAGAATATCGGCAATCGAGTCTATTTTAGCATCAGTTTAAGTCGATAGTAAAGACTAGGTGTCGAATTGCGCTGTTTACCTTGTATCTATAATAGAAGTATAGTAAAAAAAATAATTTTTTTTTTTTTTAAGGGGGGAGGGGGTTCATAGATAATAAAGTATGTGTCAAGTACCTGTGGTTATGAGTGTCAAACTGTTTGGATCCTGATCAGACGCCGCATTTTACGCGGCATCTGATCAGGATCCAAACAGTATTCAAATAATTATACAGCGGTTGATTTTGTGTTAAGCGACCACATTTTGTACACGTTTTAGACCAGTGACTGTCAGGTGTATAATGGGAATTATGCAGAAAGTTCCTTTTTGCTTCGTTTTTGTTCTGCACTTGACGACCACTGCCATGGTGTTAAAGAGACTGGCAACCAGATTTAGCATAAAAAGTAGAAATTCGTAATTGTATTTCAAATGCTTATATAAACAAGTAAATATTAGTTTAGGATAAGAAATTCTGTTTAATAAAATGTATTTCAATGACAAAAAAAGTACTTCACTATTTCATGCATGAACGGTTTCAATGGATTCACACCGTTTTTCGACGGAGTTGAAAAGGCAATGGAAATAATCTAAAAACAGAGAATTGGTGACTTTTCTTGAGGATGTTTTAAGACTGATTATATTTGTTTAATGCCAGATGTACAATAATGCTACACATTTGCTTTCATTTGAGTATTTCTTCAAGTTTGCAAATACACCAAATGGTTTGGGTCTACTCTGTTGTTTTTTTATAGGAAATTGCTACTTTTCGTATTGTAAAACGTAAATAATACACATATATACGTTGAAAAGGGTCAGTGCAGGATGCGATTATGCTTATTTGACACAACTCTCAGTAAATTGTGTATAAGTGTTGTATTTTGGGCCAGAGGTCTATATTTAAGAATAAAAATTATTGTATTGTATTGTTTGTATATTGTACTCCTGGTAAGGTAGTGATAGTGTTATGGAATATTCTGTATTTGATGTTAATAGAGGATCTTACGCGAGTGCCTATTATTTATCATTTTTAATAAACGAGTTGACTAAAATAATATGACGCCAGCCTTGGCGAGCGTCATATTGATTTTAGTCAACGAGTTTATTAAAAATGATAAGTAATGAGCACGAATGTGAGATTCTGTTTATCACATAACAACAAATCAATCGAATCCGTAGTTTGTAGTCTTTCTGCTATATAGATTTTTCGCCAAACTCTGACGTTGTTTACGGAAACGTCATCGCAGATGACGTCATTTGGTGTTCCGCTACATGCAGCGCTTGTGGACGAAAAGGTTTTGCCGGAGCCCAAACAACGATATCCCACTAGTGGAGTACGATATTTATATAATGGATTTTTTTTATTCCACTCCCAGACCGTGCACAAGTTTTGTGATAAGTATAGGTTAGACCATGGTTGAGCGCGAATAAACGATATAGTTCGAGGGGGCGTAGCCCCCGAGAACTTTGTAGTTTATTCGCGCGCAACCATCGTCTAACCTATTTAGCACTGGCTTGGGCTCGAGGAAAACAAGAAGACCATTCGTTTCTGCTTTTTGTTTTAGACGAAAAGTCATTTTATTTGTAATATTTTATTAAAATTGAAAGGTTACTTCAATGATAAGTTTGAGACATTAAGCATGCTTTAACACCAACATAAATAACGCTTTTTGAAGCTCTATATGTAAGCACAATTCATTAGTAATTGTCTTTAAAGTCTAGGTCTCACTGTACATAATATAACGTCATGGAGCGTGTGCAGTGGAATAAGTAATCAGTTTGTTAGTTATTCCATGGTTTGTTGAAATAAACGATATATTCACAGGTTTTTGGGGCATCTGATTGGCCGAGAGCTCCAAGCCATGTGCTAAATGTAGTTACAAAATGAAATATGTTCCAGCATCAAACAATTTTGAAATCAGATGAGATACTGTAAGTTTTATCTGAACCCAAACAGATGCACCAGTCATCGCACTTTCTGTACTAAAATGTACCTTGGCGTACAAATGTATTCGTAAGACAACACATTAAGCGTTCATCTCTATATAATACTATATAAATAACACGTCTTTCATAAAAGGTGTTAATGAATATTGCCAACCCGAGAACTTGAATAGTATCCTAGGCGTAGTCGAGGGGTTGTATTCCAGTGCAAGGACTGGGCAATATCAATTAGCACTCGGTCATACGCGTTATTTGTTTAATTATACCGCAGCAACTTTGCATATATCCAACATGGACATAATTTGGTTATAACTTCCCCCATAGAAGCGCCTTTAAGCGCATTCATTTTATTCTTCCGCGGAAGAAATAGTTCAAATTTATACAGTCATGAATATGCATCATAAGGAATATTTTCATTATTCTTGCAGGTGGTAAATTAAAGCAGACTGAAAGTAAAGCAGAATGTGCCTTAAGGCGCATTTTGCTTTACTTTCAACCTGCTGTAAGTTACCACCTATTTTCAAAACTAGAAACAGGCTATGGGGTAAAGTGTTAAGGCCCTATCACAATTCTGTGAATGACAGAGGCGAACATACAAAAAGTAACATACTGTAAATTTCCATTTAAGAATAACGCAATATAGAATAACTTCATCTGTATCCGGTAGATTTATTTGGATTTTTGATCTAGTTAAACAATTCATTTATTCATTTTGTTTTTACAGTAACAGTAAAACCTCTTTATAACGACGACTAAAAGAAGGCTAAACAAATTTGAAAGACAAGTGACAGATTAAAGCAAGGTGACAGTAAAATAGAGCTTTAGGAGCTTTCTGTATAACTGTCACCTTGCTTTAAGCAGTCACCTGTCTTAACACCTAATCATAAACACAATTCAGATGGCGTATTTGATAGGTTTTACTAAGAAGTGGTCACTATTTTTATCACACATCGTTTAGGACATCAAATCGAAAAAGCCAAATCTGCATTTTTGCACCATAACGTCAGATTATTCATTGGGAGAAATTTCTAGCGTCGATATACGGTAGTTCAAAATTACAAACGCCAGCTCAAAGCGAGTTTTATCTAGGCAAATATTTAGAGGTACATGTATAATCAAAGTACTGTAGTACTGCAGGCTCGGACTTTCAGTTTAATGTAGAACAAAGTAATGCAGAAAGCTAATTAATGAGTTTCTGCATTACCATTGCCAGGCATTTAGCAGAAACCTGCAGCGCTTAAAGACCCTTACGAATTTTGTACTGTGGTGTCTTATAATGCATCGTCTGCTATGACTACTAGGTGAATGTTTATTACAAGGGAGTAAATGCGGTGTTTAAATCGCCACAGGTACATACTCAGGATCCTGAGTTTAACTCAGTGCTTGTACACGGTTTATCTGATAGTGACGTACCCAGCAACTAAAGCTCCGTTATAGCATATGTACGTAAACCCCGTATGACAGGATTTGTTTATAGGGGGAGCTAGACTCGCACCAATTTCATACATTAGGATTCGATATAGGCTCTCCGAGCCAATAATACAAAAATCAGTAACTGCTTTATATCATCTGTTTCATTACTTTTTTGTCAGGATGGTATGAACCCTATGCACGTGGTGGTAACTGCAGGTCGGAAAGACGTGGAACCAATACTGGACATCATGCTACAGAGTGGCTTTGACGTCGACGCCCAAACAAAGTCGCACGAGGAGACCGTGCTGCATCTTATAGTAGAAAACATGACTGTGAAAGAGGCATTTCCACTGGTGCTTAAGATACTAGAGTTCAACCCAGACCTCAATATTAGAAATAGGGTATGACGAAACTGTAAGAAGATGAACCGTCTGCACGCTATGTCAACCCTTTCACTCTCAATGACGCCTAAAAGCGCGTTTGCAAACAGTTTGGATCCTGATCAGACGCCGCGTAACGCGGCGTCTGATCAGGATCCAAACTGTTTGACACTCGTTTTGAAATTTCTTCAGTCATACTGCCTTATTATATATAACTTTGAAACGGCATTGCAGACAACAAAATTGAAGCAGACGACAATGAAACGGTGAATGGGTAAACTCTCACGAAAAGTTTGGCAGTGATAGGGTTCAAGATTTTGTTTCAGTAAATATCATCATTGTCAAAGAGTTTGGCTCCAGATAAGACCCCGAGTTATCCAAACTGTTTCAAGCAATTGTCACAAATTCATTCGCAGCGTGCTGCAGTTTTAAACAAGTCAGTTTTAGGCAGAAGTTTTTAAACCTGTGAAATTTAGCAAGTTGGTTTAGGCAACTAATCCCACTAAAAACACAGTTGTTTTCAGTATTTAGAATATGTGGCTGCATGCATGCCGCTAGATACATGTAGCTCCCAAGCAAACTGTCTGTTTTACTTTCATCTTGCTTTTTGATTCTCAATGAGCTTTCGTGGTTATTTTAATCATGCGATCTGCTTGAAACAAGTTACAAAATAAAACACATTGATACATGTATGTCCCTATAAACGTCTATATGTGCATACACAATTATTTCTATTGCAAACAGTTTAGAGCCCGATCAGACGGCGGGTAACTCGGCGTCTGATCGGGCTTTAAACTATTTGCTTTCAGATAAAAAATAAAGCGTCAACATTTTAAACAAACCTGTCATTTCTACATTTCAATGAATTGGTTTTGTTATTAGTTTCGTTCCCCACTGTAGAAAAAGTCAATTTGAAGTGTATATTACAACAGTGAGTTCAGTACATTTGTTAATGAATCGGAGGCCCAGCTGGGCCAACGTCCGTTAAGAATTTACAAAAACGGCCTGTTTTGCGACTTAGTTGGCCAATTACGTGAACAAGCCTCGAATGTAGTACTCCATCACAAACAACAAAATCAAAATTGGCGACCAAATGACTAAATGGCTTGCCATTCAACTGTATAGTGCACTTTCTCTTAAATAAACCAACCTTTTTTCCATACTTGATGTATCAAACATGGCAGCTTTCAATATCGTATTTAAATAACATTTTTGTACGTGGTAAAATTGATGCATTTCAGTTGAGTAATGTAATTTTGCGTGTGTGATTAGATTCATATATAATTATTTCGTACACATGAAAAGTATATGGACATTGAACGCAATGATGTTATTGTTGAAAAGTATTTAAGAAAGTTAGCGGTCGTGCTAGATCTAATGAGGGTGTTTGCATCGGCGAACTTAGTTGGCCTGCGATATATTTACTGAACTCACTATTGGTATGAATTTCAATTTGGAATACTGTGGTATTTCAACATAATTATGTTTGGCTCAATGATTTTCAGAAACTACGGACGGCTTACGACATAGCTCTGGCCAGAGGAGAGTATGAACTAGCGGAGGTGCTAGATGGTCGAATGACTGCCGAGCAGGCCCGGGAATACTATGTTAAAAAGATAGGGGCATTATATGGGGTAGGTATTGTTTGATTTTATAAAAACATTCAAACTAGTGTGAAATTGTCACTGAAAATAGAGGATATTACATGAGTGCTCAATATTTATCATTTTAAATAACTCGTTGATTAAAATAATATGACGCGAGCCTTAGCGCTACGTGCAGCACTTGTGGTTGAAAATGTTAGGCCGGAGCCCAAAAAAGATATTCTACCAGTGGATTTCGATATTTATATAATCGCTTTATTAAACTTTAAGACCGCAAGTTATGTGAAATAGAAAACGAATGTGTTTGGGTTTTTTTCAAAACAGATTGCAGCTTAATACAAGGTAAAAAAACAACCCAGAAAGCTCCTATAGAATTTTTCTGCTTTACTTTTGACTTGTATTAAACAAATACCTGTTAGTAAGAACTATTTATGATTCTTCATATAAAGACTGATTAACCCTTTCTCCTATGGAAACGCCTTTTAGCACATCTTCACTGAAGAAAATATAGCTCCAATTTATTCAGTCATGAAAATGTACCATAAGATCCTAGTAGGTGATAGCTTGAAGCAGACTGAAAGTAAAGAAGAATGTGCCTTAGGGCACATTCTGCTTTACTTCCAAACCTGCTTAATATGGTAAACTGTCACCAAAACAGGAAACAGATTATGGAGTCAAGGGTTAAATCACATGTGTGACTGTAGTGGAATATGATTATACCATTTATACCTATTGTTTCAAATGCATGAACATGTATAGTCATAAGTGTACATACGCAATAACCTGTTTTATTGTTTTATCAAGCCAAGGGTGTAAGCAAACATTAAATATATTAAAAGAACAGCATCTCTAGATACTTTGGATATTTTCCACGAAAATAACATAATACATTAAAGTACATGTATATTACAGTAAAACGGTGAAATTATTGATTCTGCAAATTCATTGAAAATTTCGCAAAACCACTGATTCGCTTAGGAATTTCATGAAATCGTAAACATTACTAGGGATTGAACGCGAAATCACTGAGATGAAACTCCAGTAAATTCGCGGTTAAACTGAATGCAATGTGAACTGTTTTAAAAGGTTACACACCTAACAAGAGTGTTTGTTGCAATGATTTTAAAATAAAAATGAAAGTATTTATTGGATAATTTAAATACGTAGTACAAAGTTACAAACCACATTAAGTCTCGTTATTGATCTATATTAGCTGTTATCTCATATTTCAAATCGTTAGTAACATATTTCTTATAACAAATACTTTGACGTGTTAACTGGTTTACTCGAAAATGGTTCGGTATGGCCCGTCGGCTGTCAATAATAGTCGATCACTCTACGTACTGGACCGATATTGACCGACACTGGGCAGATCTCATTAGGGACGTACTGCCTTAAAACTAATTTGGCTGTATTTGTAATGTTGGGAGGTGTTATTTCAATCAAATATTTATACGTTTACGGCTGTAGCACAAGTGATATACTTGGTCCAAGGTTATAAAGCTTTTGAGTTGAGCCTGATATCGTTCTCAAGCATTTGATTGGTCAGAATTGAGCCTCGGCTCAAATCTAACCAATCAAATGCCTGAGAACGACTTCAGACTCAGCTTAAAAGCTTTATATAACCTTGGAGACAGACCTTTTACTTTTACACATGCATTTTTATGTAGAGAAAGCGAAAGCCATCGTCCCCGAGATTACAATGGTACCTGCAGGTAAAATATTGCACACAGAATGACGTGCATGCACTTCAGTAAAACACCTAGGCAGATGACTGTTTAAAGCAATGTGAAAGCAAAACAGACAACTTTTTAAGGAGCTTTCTGTTTCACTTTCATATTGCTTTACCATGTCACCTGGCTTTCATGTAATATATTAGCTTCTTTTTTTTGGTAGAGGGGTTTTCCTCTAAACATCGTTGCTGTTTCTGGAGAAAGACAGCGTACAAGTACGGCTATTATGAAAATGCAAATACATTTGCTGATTATATTAAGACAGGTTACATATTAATCCACGATGGAAGTTAAGCAGAAAACTTTCTTTTTTACGTTCACTTTGCTGTAAGCTACCATCAGTGCTTAACTCCCAATGTGAGGCTTCGTTTGAATGGATATCAAGTCTCATATAAACAAGGGTTGTTTTAATTTTACCAGACAATGTACCTGAGTATTTAAATTGTTAGAGGCCAGCGACCCGCTTCATAAAACATCTGACGACAAATGTTGTCGTAAGTCAGATTAGAAAATTCTCATTTTTTATTTATTTCTCCATCTAATCCTATCTTGTGACATCTCTTTGGAATCATCTTGAAAAGAAGATTCCAATGACATGTCACAAGACAGGATTAGATACAGAAATAAGAAATTAAATGTATTTTAAAGTATTGACTTACGACCTTTTTTGTCGTACGGAGTTTTATGAAACGGGCCCCAGAATACATGTAGCACATTTGGTATATCATAGCATGTGTAACAAATTCCTTATAATATACAGTTAAACCTCTTTAATACAACCACTCAGTGGTAGGCTTATTGATAGTCTTTAAGACCAGTGACAGCTTAAAGCAAGATGGATGACAGTAGAGCAGCAGGTTCATACAGGAGTTTTCTCCCTTACTGTCATATTGCTTTTAGCCGTCACCTGCCTAAAACTTGGATTTTTTTGTATCTCATGTAGTGGTCGTAATAGACTGCATTTAAACGCATTAGTTATTTCATTCAGTACTAGGTAAGTTTCAGAGATGCAAAAAAGTGTGGTGTGAAAGAGAATGGGGGTTTGAGTTTTGATTGATTGATTTTATTTTGGAAATAGTGGCATAACATGACAATACAAATGCATACATATATAATACAATTTATGACAAATAATGCATACACATGAAAATGCACATGATATGCTCACCTATATCAAAGATTGCACAAAAAAGGGAAAATGTATTTTGCCTTTCTTTCCATTGTGGTCCCCGATACTAATGGCAGATCCATGAAAGTTATACATTGATTACATATACAAAATTATAATTTAATGCTATGAAAATATTTAGCAGGTTTTCAATATCACAAGGTTTCTGAAAATATCACGTATTGGATTAGTTAAACTATGAATTATACTTGAAAGACATACTACATGTATGTACATACTTCTTATCACAAACTATTTATGATGCTACTGACATAAGAATTATTATAATTATCTTATTTTGTTTTCATTAAACTCAATTAAATGTCCATAAGCGGATGTTATTGCACATATAGTGTTCCCTCTCTACAATTGCACCCTGAACAACGATTATCTCCTTACAACGATCCTGTCGCTGTTCCCCAAAACATGCAAATATGTCTATACCTTTTCGTGTGCTTAAAATTGTCGTCTGCTGATTTTCTTAAATGCAGAACACAAGTAGAGGTTCTATCTTATTTTTCTTAGGATTGTTGCTTAATACTATCCCTCTTAAATCAGTTTTTAAAACAGTTGACTGCTTTAAGGAGTCGACATTTCAGCCATTTGTTCTTTCGGGAAGGCAAACAGTTGTACACCATTCTTAGTCAGGTTAGGGTGGAACGTTAAACACGTATTTTAGGTAAAGGTATAAAAAAAAAAGTGATAAAAAGGATACTGTTAAGTCCAGTAAGTGCTAAATAATATCACCGTCTGCAAAATTGTTCGTTTTTAACATTGATCAAAATATTATTTATAAGAAAATTCATTTTAGCAAATAAAAGAGTGTGAAACAGTTTGGATCCATTTGAAACGCCGCGCAAAAGTAAGCATGGTTTCCGTCGTTAGTGTGGACAGGTTAAAACCTTTCACTGAAACTGATGCTAAAAGACGCATTTGCAGCGTTCTTGTCAGTCATACATGTACTACTTTTACATGTAACCCTTTCCCTTATAGAAGCGACTTTTAGCGCATTCATTTTATTCATCCGCCAAAGAAAATAGTTCCATTTTATACTGTCATAAATATGTACCATAAGAAATATTTTCTATATCCTAGCAGATAGTAACTAAAAGCAGGCTGAAAGTAAAGCAGAATGCGCCCTAGGGCGCATTCTGCTTTACTTTTAGCCTGCTTTAATAGGTCACATATCTTAAATACTAGAAACAGGCTATGTGTTAAAGGGTTAACTTATTAACGATATTGCAGACAGCAATATTAAGGCAGACGACAATATATCGGCGAAGGGGTAAAACGTTCACGATTAATTTGACAACGAACATGCTAAAGGATTAACACAAACTTGAATGTTGGTTTGTTTCAGGCCTAGCTTATCGACGCCGTATTGAACATTTGACTGTTGCTTTGTTTCAGGCCAAGCTTATAGACGCCGTATTGAACATTTGACTGTTGGTTTGTTTCAGGCCAAGCTTATCGACGCCGTATTGAACATTTGACTGTTGCTTTGTTTCAGGCCAAGCTTATAGACGCCGTATTGAACATTTGACTGTTGGTTTGTTTCAGGCCAAGCTTATCGACGCCGTATTGAACATTTGACTGTTGCTTTGTTTCAGGCCAAGCTTATCGACGCCGTATTGAACATTTGACTGTTGCTTTGTTTCAGGCCAAGCTTATAGACGCCGTATTGAACATTTGACTGTTGGTTTGTTTCAGGCCAAGCTTATCGACGCCGTATTGAACATTTGACTGTTGCTTTGTTTCAGGCCAAGCTTATCGACGCCGTATTGAACATTTGACTGTTGCTTTGTTTCAGGCCAAGCTTATCGACGCCGTATTGAACATTTGACTGTTGCTTTGTTTCAGGCCAAGCTTATCGACGCCGTATTGAACATTTGACTGTTGGTTTGTTTCAGGCCAAGCTTATAGACGCCGTATTGAACATTTGACTGTTGCTTTGTTTCAGGCCAAGCTTATGGACGCCGTACTGAACATTTGACTGTTGCTTTGTTTCAGGCCAAGCTTATCGACGCCGTATTGAACATTTGACTGTTGCTTTGTTTCAGGCCAAGCTTATAGACGCCGTATTGAACAGTAACGAGGACGATATAAAGGAGTTCCTGGCTCTTGGTGCTGACCCAGACTTCGTGAATGAGGTACCATCTTAAATCATTATATTGCTGAATTGTATAATGACTGTTTCGCTGTTTCGCTGTTTGGTAAATGAATAGTTTAAATCGACTCTTAAGTTGGATGCATTCTAAAAAGAAACAGTAAATAACAGCACATACTTATATTTGAACTTTCTGTATTATTTCTAGATTTACTGCCATTCCTTTTCTTTTTATTATTTTTTTCTACAGTAGACAAGACGTTATTTATTAACGTTTAAACTAAACTACAGTGGGGAATCTGTTATTCTTTCCCAATAAACGCGTTTACGCTAAAACTATTATTTGCAGTGCAAACAGTTTGGAGCCAGATCAGACGCCGGGTAACCCGGCGTCTGATCAGGCTCCAAACTGTTTGCCACCAAGTTAAACATGAATTATCAGAATTGTCTGAAAGTTGTTCTTTTCTACGTTTTAGTGCTTTGCGTTTGCGTACGTTTGCGTTTAAACGGGAAAGAATAACAGATTCTCCACTGTATATAAGGCGACTACTGAGTATTTATTTCAGCATACAATGGCTACTTCCTGTCTTTATTTCAGCATAAGAATGGTGCAATACACTACGCAATCACCCACTGTAGGTTGCCTCCACATACAACGTTGTCCCTACTGCTGGAGGGTGGAGCCAATGTCAACTTACAGGATGATGTATGCTCTCATTGGAATTTCTCCTGCCTTCTCTCTTTTTTTCCCCTCCTTCAATCTCATTACATAATTTTCCTTACCAATCCCTCTTTCTTTCTTTCTTTCTCTCCTTCTGTATCTCCATACATGTACATGTATGTCTCTGTCTCTCTGTTTCTGTCTGTCTATCTCCCCCTCTCTTATTCACCATCTCTCTCTCTCTCTCTTTCTCTCTCTTCTTCGTAACGAATCCGTCGTCTCTATTATTTCTTACTTTCATATTTCTCTTTCCCTATATCTTTACCCTCTCTCTCTCTCTCTCTCTCTCTCTCTCTCTCTCTCTCTCTCTCTCGCTCTCGCTCGCTCTTCTAGATCCCCATTTTATCCCATAGTGTCTGATATTATCATTATTTTCTAGCTACTACCTGAACTGTGAATATATACATGTACAATGCCCGTTATATGAATTATCAAGGAGACAGCTGTGACTACTGAATATAAAATAACATATTTATGTAGATTATATGGGAGTTTACTACAAAACATATGTCAGGCAATAAAAGATAGCTTGAATGACCAAATATCTTCCTTTTAAATGGTCCCTACTTTATCACAAGTTTTAACGGTAATTTTCTTAGAACAGGTAATCTTGTGTTCCACTACCACTCACAAAATAAGCATGGACATATGAAAACACTAGTGACTGCTTAATGTAGGACAAAAGTCGTGCAGGAAGCTTCTAAATTTAAGTTGACACTTTCCATAAGACCCCAAACTAATTTTCGCTACAAGGGCTGATTACCACTTAAATTACTGTATGCATGCACTGTAGTATAATCAGGGTAACTTTGATAAAGAATGTCAAAGTAGTTCTAAGTGAGTAAAGACAATGTCTGTGCTATTTCAGGAAGGTGATACAGCATTGAACCTCATCATCAAGATGACGAGACTGCGAGATACAGGGGACATGTTCAGGTGTGCTGAACTGCTAGTCAACCATGGAGCCCTGTCCACATTAAAAGACTTGGTATGAACATCTTATTCCTCAAATTAATATTTAACCTCTAGTTTTGGCAACAGGCGGCTTCTTAAAGCATGTTGAAAGTAAAGCAGAATGCATGTAAAGATCAGCAGCTCGCTATGTCTATTGATTACCAGCACACTAATAGCGTCTCAGAAATGTCATCTACACTGCATTTGAGAATACAGTGCTCCCTCCCTACAACGGCCCTCCCAACAACGACTCCTTCCTTACAACGACCCATGCCGCAGTTCCCTAAACAGGACAATTATGTCCAACCTATTTACGGTTGTAATGTCGTCAGCTTAAAATTGTCGTCTGCTGTTTTTCTCAAAATTATATAATGGACATTTTGACAGAAAAAAATTAATGACGAGTGTCAAACAGCTTGAACCCAGATCAGACGCCGCGTTATGCGGCGTCTGATCTGGATTAAAGCTGTTAGCAAATGTAAGCCATTTTCCTCCGTACATGTATAACGAATCCCTCCGAACAACGCACACATTTTTGTCTCCCATTGGATGTCGTTGTAGAGACGGCACTGTACTCGTTTTTAAGCTGAAAAGATAGTGTCTGCTGATTTAAGGTCTGAGCGGCAAACAGTTTGGATCGTAATCATATCCTGTTCAGTTACTTGACCTATACTTGAATAAAGAAGAAACCATTTTCAGACTCTTACACTAAAGCAGTTTATCGCGAGGACTGAGTTACATTTATCAATATTTGACTATACTGTCTTTAATAGGATGGAAATGATGCATTGGCTCTGGCACAGAAACGTAACTATGCCGACATCGTGCGACTGCTGACGTCAAGACGACAAGAGCACGTGCAGGTAAGGGTGGTTTTAGTTGACTGCAGCCAGACTAAAAGTTTAAGCTAGACATTGATGCCTTAGTTTATTCAGTACATGTTATATTTATGTCAGTTTAACTCTTTCAACACTGAAATCCTTTATTGAAAATGATTGCAAAAAGCTTGGATACATACCAGGAGCCCGTTTCATAAAACTTTGAACGACAAAAACGGTCGTAAGTCAGATTATAAAAGTCTCAATTATTATTTTATTTCTCCATCTAATCCTGCCTTGTAACATCTCTTTGGAATCGTCTTGAAAAGACGATTCCAAAAAGATGTCACAAGACAGATTTAGATGGGAGAAACAGAAATAAAATGTATTTTAAAGTTTTGATTTTCGACCGTTTTTGTCGTACAAAGTTTTATGAAACGGCCCAGGTCTCTCTTATTGCGGGATCTGTTCGGGATCCAATATATTTGTTACTTGAATGTTCCCAAATAATAAAAAATACCAAATTGATTTCAGCATTCGTTCTAAATATTAAGTACTGCAAACAGTTTGAAACCAGGTCAGACCCTACATAAAATGGGGCCTGATCAAGATCCGTACTGTTTGTCATTCAGATTCTGTTTCTAAACCCATTTTAGAGCATATTAGACTATCTATAATAAAATGGAAGGCAAACTGTGTAGACCCTGATGAGACGCCTCGTTACGCAGCTTCTCATCATAGTCTGCACTGTTTGCTATATCACATGAAATGTTTTGTTGTACAGTGGAGAATCTGTAAATCATTCCCAATAAACGCGTTTACGCTAAAACTATTATTTGCAGTGCAAACAGTTTGGAGCCAGATCAGACGCCGGGTAACCCGGCGTCTGATCAGGCTCCGAACTGTTTGCCACCAAGATAAACAAGAATTATCAGAATTGTCCAAAAGTTGTTCTTTTCTACGTTTTAGTGTTTTGCGTTTGCGTACGTTTGCTTTTAAACGGGAAAGAATAAGAGATTCTCCACTGTATGGACAAACACTGCAGTGTCTTTAGATAACCCTAGTTAGTAATTATGTTAATGAAATACTTGAGCAAGTACATAATGAAAGATCGTTGCAATATCCAGGCATAAATTGGTTGAAATATCAAAACAAACAAAGCCAATTTCGGACTTATTATCGAAAACCTTTGCAAATAGTTTAGATGTTTCATAAGACATCTTACTGTCGTAAGTCAAAACTTTAAAATACATTTAATCTCTGATTTCTCTATCTAATCCTGTGTTGTGACATCTTTTTGGAATCGTCTAGAAAAGACGATTCCAAAAAGATGTCACAAGACAGGATTAGGCGGAGAAATAAATAAAAATGAGAGTTTTATAATCTGACTTACGACAACATTTGTCTTACGAAGTTTTATGAAACGGGCCCCAGATGAGGCTTCTATTAACACAAAGCCTGATTAGGATCTGAATTGTGTATCACTCAGATTATCTCACTTTAAAAAAAAGATCAATCCAATTTTTGACTTTGTATTGATATTCTCATGTAATATAGCTGCTTCATTGTAAACCGTTAAATTTGAATGTGAAGGAGCCCTCAACTAGCTTTGAGCCCGAGCCCCAAGTCCCACCAGACTCGTTTCTACAAGACAACCATATACATCGTGGCGATACCCCACCAGCACCGCCATATGAGCCACAAATCAGTGCTGAGGTAACTCAAGCCACTGCATGACACAGACTTCGGCATATACAACCCTTTATATGACACAGACTTAAGTCTCCACTCTTTCTTGATCTTTTCATGAATCTAGCAAATATATCAGGGCTCAAGATTAACTGAGGTTAACCAAACCATATGTTGTGACACTCATTTGAATCGTCTCTTCGAGACGATTCTAATGAGTGGTCACAATATATGATAGGAGAAGACACATACAATTTAGTACAGTCGAGTCTTGAAAACTCAAATTCGCTTAAGTCGACCATACCTGTATTTCAAATTTTAAACGAAGTTGAAAAAGTAACATTTTAACTTTGAAATACATGTATATCCCACTGAATGCGCACGGGTGTTGGAAGTTAAGACACAGAAATACGGAAACGGTTCGACTAAAGCGGAAACCTTAGTTCTTAAAATTCAATTCTTGAAATCTTGAACCCTCGATGTCTATTCTTTGGTGGTGTTTTGGTTCTCAGATAACCCAAGCAATTGCATGGCACATTATTCTGCATTTCAACTGCCTTCTTACTCTCTCCAAGAACCTGTCATGCTTGTATTTTATGGTGATTTCGTTTTCCGTTGATGAATAGCATGTTTCTATTGTTTCATGACAAAACTACCCTCACTATAATAGCCTTTAAGTTAATAAATTTGTTTTCTAATCGCATATCCAAATAAGTTTTAACAGCCTTACCTCCACTGAGCAGCCATTTCAAACAAAGTGCTTATCGTATATTGGTCCTTATGTTCTTTTGGAACTTTTCGTATTTCTTTTGTTTTGCATTAATCATCTGTAAAGCGTTCATTTGTTTTAAATGAAATATCTTCTATATCCAGGGTCCAAGGTTGTAACCCTGAAGCCAAGAGTCCTCTATCCTGAGTGGATATGTTTTGTAAACGATAATGATATTCTGTCCCACACCGAAAACTTGGCCCAAGTACTTGAATGTATAGTTATATAAATACGGTATTTTTGTCATGAACAAATTGATACTTCTATCTTATTTCACTATAGGTGAAAAGAAAATTCTCTTTCTACAGAATTGTCTTAGTTTCTGTACACTTTTGCCATTTTCAGTAAACTCTGTGTGCATCAACCGGGCACTGCAATCACATTGTCTGTTTAAAATGTTAATCTTCTTTTGTCTACAAAAAATGAATTTTATACGTTTTTTAATGAAACATAATTGATATGAGTGTCAAAGAATTTGGATCCTGATCAGACGCCGCGTTACGCGGCGTCTGATCAGGATCCAAATATTTGCAAATGTCAGTTTTGTCGGGGTTTGGCAATGAAGGGGTTCACCTTACAGAAAAATTATCAGTTGATTGTCAATAGTGGTTGCTGAGCGCAAGCTTATATATTCTGTATTTTTCAACTTCTGATCCTGTTGCTGTGTCTTTATAACCATTGAAGTGTATTGCAGTTTCTGTAGATTATGCTGTGAACATATACCGGTATTGTGGCATATTTAGTAAACCTATTTAGCTTAGATATATATAAGTGCTATAATATATACTCCTGTTTTGCAATGGCGGTCTGGAAACATGATAGCTTAACCGTTATCGTGCTAAACGTGATCTGGCTGAATTTACAAACAGACTGGATCTAGATCAAACACCGCGTAACGCGGCGTCTGATCTGGATCCAAAACTATTTGTCATTCATATTCAACTTTTCTTCAGTTTAAACAAGCATATAGCTAATTTTGATTTGTTTCGCAGACGATGTATTTGAAGCAGATGGCAATTCAGCATTAAAAGAGTTGAACTTTTACCTCGTCGGTTGTTTTCAGGTTTTTAGGACTGGTGGTTGATTAAAGTAGACTGAACGTAAAGCAGAGCGCTTATTTAGAAACTGTCTGCTTTATTTCCATACTTCAGTTTACTTTAAGCAACCACTGGTCAAGAAGCATTAACGTTTTTCTATGTCTCTTCAACAGGGAATGACAAAGGCAAAATATATATCTTAACTCATTGAGCCCTATTGACGCATATATGCGTCCTTTACCAAAGTGTACCTGTGAAAAGTAAACTTGTCTAATGCAAACAGTGAAGTCCCTGATTAGAGGGCTCCTGCAGGAGCCCTCTAATCAGGGACTTCACTGTTTGTCATTTTGTAATATATTATATGAAAAGAACACCTAAATTGTTAAAATGGACCAGCTTTTATTGTAAACTAACTGGAATTGTCCATTGGAAGTTTCAGGGTATAATGAGTTAACGAGGAACAAGCAAATGCGCTAAATGACATTTCTGTCTGGTAAACATGTTGAAATTAAGTCGAGAAGCTTTCTGTTATAGTTATATCCTGCTCACAGCATCCACCGCCTTATACAATTGCACAAAAAGTCATAGGAGAAAGGGTTAAAAAATTAAACATTGCACAAGTGATCATTAAATTTGACAACGGGGTCTGCATTAGCAAAGGATTCTTTTTAAAATTAAAATTCTACCGTTTCCGAAATGTAATGTTTGAACATTTGTGATCCGCATAGTTAAAACAAATGCTTTGTGACCTGTGAATAAATTTTATTGCAAATGCTTTCAAATGAAGAAAAATAACGCCGCCCCTACTGTTGTGACGGGTTTTGTAGTTTTAATTATCTAGTACATATGTATGTACAAATGCAGTTTTATAACGCTTCGTCATATATCATATAACATTTTCTCTAATTTGACCATTTTTAAGTTTCGGATACGGTCCGAAACCTTATTAGTTATGTCTGGCAAATTTCTAGCTGGTAATTCCGTAGAGCCGACCCGACTACCTGGGGTTTCCCTTCAGTTAGTTATATAGAATCTGTTTAGCTGCTTCCTTGATAAGAGCAGTGAGAGTACATCTTATTAGTTTCCCTTAACCATTTACCCCATAGTCTATTTCTTGTTTTGAAGGCAGGTTACCACGTAAAGCAGGTTGAAGGAAAAGCAGAATGCTTCCTAATGCGCATTCTGCTTTACTTTCAGCCTGCTTTAAGCTACCATCTACTAGATTTTAGGAACTATTTCTTAGGGTACATTTTCATGACTGTATAAGGTAGAACTATTTTCTTCAGCAGAGGAATATATTAAATGCGCTAAAGGCGCTTCTATAGGGGAAATGGTTAAACTAATGTTACTGTCATTATTTAAGACAGGTAGCAGAGGAGAAACATAATGCAGATTGTTTTACTTAGGCATTAAACTGCTATCTGCTTGAACCCATTCACTGATTTATCCCCAGTTCAGGCAGATAACGCCATAACAGTAAAGGGGTAACTTGTAGCTGAATTGTTCCACCCTAATACCAAGAAACTTCTTCTAACTTTTAACGTTTTCAGCTGTTTTTTTCTCAAATTTAGAATGTAGTCATTTACTAAATATATCGTTATAAGTGTAAACGATTGGCAAATGTTCAAACTAACGTACTTTAACCAGAGTAAGGCAGTTAAATGGTTTATTTATGTTGGGTATTTGGTATATTTATAAATATAGATAGATGTTTTATAGTATGTATTTGTTAATTGTATAGAACTATGTACGTTTTTCATTTTCAGAAAGCCCATTGAACCCTTACGATGCGTTTACACACCCTTTACAAACGCTACACACATATGAAAAACACATCTGTCTTGTGCAAAACAGCGTAGATTGAGATCATATGGCTCCTGTCGGGGCGAAATGGTTAGGGTCAGCACCATTTGTCTTTCTGCTGTATATTGTTAAGCACACTCAAATACAGTAAAACTAGAATACAGTAAAACCTTTCTTTTATGCCCTCTAAAACGTAGGCTAATTGAGTGTATAAAAGACAGGTGACAGCTTAAAGCAAGGTGACATTTAAACAGAAAATCTCTTTAGGAGCTTTCAGTTTAACTGTCAACATGCTTTAAGTAGTCACCTGTCATAAATACCTAATACTTAAAACAATGTAGTGATCTTGATAGAAAGTTGGTTGTTAAAATGAAGTGATCGTTATAGAGAGGTTTTACTGTAGTCCATTTGAAGCTCCATGGGCCAAGTGGTTAAGCAGACGCCAAAGTCGGTCCATACACAAACAGCCGACTCTAACATCGCATAGTAATAGATTCAAAGTAGCAGAATACTGAAATGAATATGCTTATATTTTATTTTCCAACTAATTTGAAACTTTTAGCCAGCTAGAGCTCCGATTCCACCACAACAGCCTACACCTAGAAGTCTACCTACACCAAGAAGTCAGCCAACACCAAGAAGACCGCCATCTCTGTCCGAACTCCCACCCTTACCACCACCACAAGAAAGACAAGACGATGACGACTATGATCACCCTCCGCCAATGTTCAACACAGAGGATGATCTAAGCCCACAGGTTGAATTACTGTGTTGCATGAGCACATCCCTAACATCGTTAAACTGTTGCTTTAGTATACACTAACCTGTTACCTTGTTCATTTGATCAAATTGATCGTCCAGTTTGAATAGCATGTTTTTCTTTTGCATGTCGATTTATTATACCTTCAAACTTGTATAAAGTGCTTATTTTTAAACCTTTCAAAGTAAAATTTAGCAGAATAGTTAACCCTATCTCAGTCAAAATATCGCCCGCTAAAATGTGCAGTCTGCAATGTCGTGAACTATTGTTACGATTGACAAACTGTTTGGATCCTGACCAGATGGTCTGCTATGGATCCTTACTGTTTGCAAAATCGTCTTAAGTTGCCTGTGATGACGTGATCGTTAATATGCATGAATTGTCCTGATAATAATACAACTTACTAAATTAATTTAAGAAGAATGAATTTCTGAGAGTAAGTACTGGTTACTGCTTAATGCAGGGCAAAAGTAAAGTTGAAAGCTCATTGGACCTGCAACTTCAAAGGAGTTTTACTTTACGTTTGCCCTGTAATAAGCTAAACCCTTTACCTGATAGCATTGTTTCTTATATTGAAGATATGTGACTACTTAAAGCAGGTTGAAAGTAAAGCAGAATGCTTTACTTTCAGCCTGCTTTAAGCTATTAACTGCTAGAATAAGGAAATTATTAAATATGACACATATTCATTACGGTATAATTTGGAACTATTCTCTTCAGCGGATGACTAAAATGAATGTGCTAAAAGTCGTTTCTATAAGGGAAAGGGTTAAACATCTTATTTTGAGTGGTTGCTTAGTATACAAGTTTGATGGTACTCTGGGCTCAAGGCTATTAAGCGTTTGAGTTGAGTCTGAGAATGGTCTCAAGCAGTTGATTGGTCAGATTTTACATTTTATAGAGCGTTTGGTTGAATCTTAAATCGTGTTCAAGCTTTTGATCGGTCAGATTTGAGCAAAAGCAAAACTCAATTAAATCGCTTCATAACCTTGAATCCTGGAATCCTAGTATTATGAACCTTTTTATGCTTGCCGCTTGACATTACTTGTAGCATTTTTTCCCAAGATGCAATTCTTAACTCTTTGAATGCTCACAGCGTACTGTGATTACCCTTGCAAACGGTTTGGATCCAGATGAGGAGTAAATCGGCATCTCATCAGGACACTTACTATTTGGCGACACTGTGATCCTATTTTAAAAACAAATCTAGGAATGTCCAATATAAGAACAACTTTCAGATGATAATTGTTGCTTTCTGATGATAATTGTTGCAGTTTTACTGAATGTTCTAAGCTTTAAAACTTTTATAGAACCACAGTTTTAAATAGCCTATATTAGGAATGAAGGTCTTCGATGTCAGCTATTGTTATTGGACAGAGTTTTCTTAATGAGTGTCCTTGTCAATTGCTGTGTAAACAGAAGGATCGAATCCGTTTGGAAAAGTCATCAATATATGTCATAAACATAAGAATTGTTAAAAGTTTAGAGTTTCTATCCAGTAGAAAGCAATAGAACTATAACTCCTTCACTGGCATGGCCTCATCAGCTCCAAAATTGGTGTCGGTTTTGCTTTCTCATACATGTACAAGTGATGTCCGAAAAGTATCCAGAAAACGCTCATAACTTATATATTAGTACAAGTATTAGAATAAAATGTTCGCATACATTGATATTCTATGCACATAACCAAGAAGAAAAAAATTTATAAAACATTCTGATGCACATTACCGCGATGTCGGGTAACATTAGGCTGTGCAAATTGTGAAATTCGCCACATGTATAGATGCCTTTAGAGAGCACAAAAGACATATTTTAAAGTCAAAATCAGCTTAAACTTTACGTGACGCTTCAGCGCCCTACGCAAGGTTACGGGCTGAAACCAGGCTCCTAGGTTATAAATCTTTTGACTTGAGTCTAAACTCGTTCCCAAACATTTGATTGGTTAGATTTGAGCCCAATCAAATGCTTGGGAACACACTCAGACTCAACAAAAACGCTTTATAACCTCGGAGCCTGACGTCGTTTCCGTAAACAACGAATGTATAGATTATTTGCCGTAACAATGGCAATTGAACAGCTGTACAGTAAATCCCCTCTAAACCGGAACCTCTAAATACCGGAATTCTCTCTAAACCGGACAAAAACGTTGGTCCCGTTTCCAACCCTCCTTTATTATGACCCATTACTCCATAAACATGCCTTTTTATTCCTTTTTACTCCCATTTTCTATATTCTATAGCATATGACAGCTTAAAGCAGGTTGGAAGTAAAGCAGAATGCGCATTAAGGCGCATTCTGCTTTACTTCCAACCTGCTTTAAGTGACCAGCTATCTTCCATACTAGAAACAATATATGAGTTAAATCCCCTCTAAACCGGAAACCCCTCTAAACCGGACATTTATGTTGTCCCCACACATGTCCGGTTTAGAGGGGTTTCGCCGTATTCCATAAAATGTCCATAACATCGCACTATCCAACTATTCTGCCTTCACCAAATCAACACTCAGAGAGTTAAACATTGACGCTGCATATTCACTGGTACTAGTTCCGTGTGATTCCTGGCTTTCCCCAACTTTGAAATCAGATCTGCGCCGCAGAAAGTTTGATAATGTTAATGATATGCCCACGGTAGTCTGGGAAAACATCCGTAAAGTTCCACAAGAACATTTCAGATCATGTTTGGACAATGGATACCTAGGTTGGAAAAGTGTGTATCGTGTAAAGGAGAGTATTTCTAAAAGATACAACATTTATAACTATTTCACACTCATTTTACAGATGCAAAAGTAATGTACATGACGTTTCCCCGCTCAACATTACCGGACGTTTCTATACTGACTATGGACTCTGTATCAGAGAAATGTGTATCAGTGTTTTTTTTCTGGATTTTGTGCATAGCATATCAAAATATCATAACTAATGTATGAACCTTTTCCGGATACGTTTCGAACACCCCTCGTATCTCTATTTTTATGAATTGATTCAAGTAATATCGTTACGAGCGTCAAACAGTTTTGGTCCTGATCAAATGCCACTTAGCACGGATTTTGACCAGGTTCCAAACTGTTTACAAATAACCGGATACAGGATACGGAAGTGAAGGGGTTAATATGCCTTTATAGATATGTTTTGGTCACCAATTTAGTTAGAAATCAGAAAAATGCACTAGATTTCTCTGCCTCTCCCCGTTTAAATCAGCAGTGACACATTTTACTTTCATTTTATTTGAATCTAGCTTTTGGTGTCGGAAATAGCAACTTAAAATGATATCATTAAATGAGAACATGTTCATATCTAATGTGAAAATGATAATACGTATGATAAAAGTGTGCTAATACCCCCAGCTGGACCATTTCGTTATTTTGTCAGTACTTACATGTAATATGGCAGTAAAACCCGTACTTAAGCAGCTACTGAAGACAATAACTTTGCAGTTTTACATATAGGACGCAACTTAACCCATCTGTACCCACAATTCCATATATGGGACATAGGCAAACATTGTAGACTCTGATCAGACGCCGCATTATGCGGCGTCTGATCAGAGTCTACACTGTTTGCTGATAGGATTTTCAATATAAAACAAAATGAAAATGAAAATTTTGATCAGGCATCCCTTTTATAAAAAATGGACTAATCCAATATATAAACATGGAAGAATCCACCGGGTATAAATGGATTAAGTCAGGATAAAGGAGTGGCAGAGAGCTCCAATATGAGCTGACTGAATTATTTTTGTCCTGCATTAAGTTGACATGATATTTTGTCTGCAAGATTAAAACATATCGTCTAATAAAAGGAATTCAGTTGTAGCTTAACATATATTTTACTTAGCCTGAACTTCCCAACCTGGGCCCGTTTCATAAAACTTCGTACGACAAATGTTGTCGTAAGTCTGATTACAAAAGTCTCAATTATTATTTATTTCTCAACCTAATCCTGTCTTTTCAAGACGATTCCAAAGAGATGTCACAAGACAGATTAAGATAGAGAAATAAGACATTAAATGTATTTTAAGGTTTTGACTTACGACCGTTTTTGTCGTACGAAGTTTTATGAAACGGGCCCTGACCTTGTTTTATGTTTTGTTAAGCCTATAATGGGTGACTTTTTGACCCCTCGGTGGCTTGACCAAACCCCAGTTGGATTTTCTGAGGAGGATGAAGACGAAATCATTGCGGTCAGTTGGTCGTCTAGGAAACCCAATATTTGTGGATTAATATTTCATGTTTATCTAAAATTCACCACTTAGTACGACACTGAGAAATAATTCACATGTTGATTTCTGTATTGTTTCACATAAGTTTTGAATATTTTTCTATATAAAATTCACAGTACAAGATATCGAGTGAGAGTGTCACGGGCAGTTTTACGAAAGATTGAGATTTTTTATATGTCACCACAAAGAGGCACAATCAAGCCTTAGCTATTAAATCGGCTTGGACTGCATAGTCGGTGGTACAGTGCTCCCTCTCTACAACTATCCTCCGAACAACGATTCCCTTCTACAGTGGAGAAAACGTTATTCTTTCCCAATAAACGCGTTTACGCTAAAACTATTATTTGCAGTGCAAACAGTTTGGAGCCAGATCAGACGCCGGGTAACCCGGCGTCTGATCAGGCTCCAAACTGTTTGCCACCAAGATAAACATGAATTATCAGAACTGTCCAAAAGTTGTCCTTTTCTATGTTTTAGTGCAATGCGTTTGCGTACGTTTGCGTTTAAACGGAAAGAATAACAGATTCTCCACTGTACAACAATGCTTGGTGCTGTTCTCCAGTGCTCCTTCCCTAAATGACCCTCCGAACAACGATTCTCTCCTCACAACAATGCTTGGTGCTGTTCTCTAGTGCTCCTTCCCTAAATGACCCTCCGAACAACGATTCTCTCCGCACAACAATGCTTGGTGCTGTTCTCCAGTGCTCCTTCCCTAAATGACCCTCCGAACAACGATTCTCTCCTCACAACAATGCTTGGTGCTGTTCTCTAGTGCTCCTTCCCTAAATGACCCTCCGAACAACGATTCTCTCCGCACAACAATGCTTGGTGCTGTTCTCCAGTGCTCCTTCCCTAAATGACCCTCCGAACAACGATTCTCTCCTCACAACAATGCTTGGTGCTGTTCTCCAGTGCTCCTTCCCTAAATGACCCTCCGAACAGCGATTCTCTCCTCACAACAATGCTTGGTGCTGTTCTCTAGTGCTCCTTCCCTAAATGACCCTCCGAACAGCGATTCTCTCCTCACAACAATGCTTGCCATTGTCCCAAAAAAAGACAATTATATCTTACCCTTTCACTGCTGCAATAGCGTCTGCTCACAATTGCCATCTGCTGTTTTGTCTCAAAGTTCCGATTTGGACATAAGAAACATATAGACGAGTGACAAACAGTTTGAACACAGATCAGACGCCGCTTGACGTGGCGACTGATCTGGGTTAAAACTTTTATCAAATGTTCTCTAAGGGTATTTAACTTTCCCTCCCTATAAAATCTTCCTCCGATCAACACACACAATCTTTGTCTCCCATTAGGTGTTCTTGTAGACAGGGAGTACTGTACATGAAATTCTGACATTGCGCTAAGAGTTGACCCCTGTTCTTGATCAAGAATATCTAGACTTCATAATCAGTAGGGGAAGGGTTAATATCTTGACTGTACATGTATAAGGTTTTGTATGTCAAGCCGGTATGTATATTTACATTTACATGTATTTAACCCCTACACTACCATGACGTCATCAATATTAAACAATTGTCGTCTGCTTTTGTTTCTCAAATTTAAATAAAGAATTTTGATTTGGGAAATATTGAAATGAGTGTCAAATGGTACGTTTCCTAATCAGACGCTGCATTACGCGACATCTGTTCAGGGAACTTTTTGCAAATAACTATTGTACCCTGGGTAAGGCAGTGAAGGGGTTTTGTTCCTGGGGCTCGTTTACTTCGTACGACAAAAGCGGTCGTAAGTCAAAACTTTAAAATACATTTAATATCTGATTTCTCTATCTAATCTGTCTTGTGACATATCTTTGGAATCGTCTTTTCAAGACGATTCCAAAAGGATGTCACAAGACAGGATTAGATGGAGAAATAAATAATAATTGAGAATTTTATAATCTGACTTACGACAACATTTGTCGTACGAAAGTTTATTGAACAGGCACCTGGTAACGTGGTGTTTTTCCGCCAAAAAATCAAATTTTTATATTTCAACAACTTTCTATGAAAGTGTTTAAACTCTTAAAATTTTAAAATATAGCTAAAAAATGTTTCGTAAATCAGATTTTTGAATTTTTTTCTCCTATACTATGTGCGATTCTCTAGATTTTTTACAGTTATTATTGCTTGTCTAGTTTATCCCTTTATCCCAAAGCTTGTTTTTTGTATGACCGGTGGTTACTTAAAGCAGACTAAAAGTAAACAGTAAGCTCCTTTAGAAGTTTTCTGCTTTACCATATTTATGCTTGAAGCATTCGCCTGTCAGCATGCAGGAACTTATTTCTATACCTCTTGAATAGGGCATGGTAAATATAAACCAAAACACGTGTTTGCATGAGGAATAAGTGTGTTATGAGGCGCTTTTATAGGGTAAAGGGTTAGAGAGTTGTTATAGCACTACTATTGTCACTTGATGTATACATGTACAGTCGAACTTCAATATCTCGGACTCGATTAAATCGAACATACCCGTATTTCAAAGTTAAAACGTGGCTTAGCCACGTTTTAACTTTGAAATATGGGTATGTTCGACCTATCCGAACATGAAACGTTGCAGTTCATGTGTCGAACTATTGGATAGTTCGCGATAAGCGAGTTCGAGATATCGAAGTTCAACTGTATGTTGTTCACACACCAACACTGTTAGTATCAAATCTTCAAACTTCATAATATCTACAGTCAAATATTTTGTTATTTGTTTAGTGCCCCAAAATAAAAACATACATGTATTGGGCTATATAATCCATTTCATTAAGTGTTGGTTTATTTTATTTATGGCTTAAATCCTTTTGTTTTTGTTGATTTGTTTTAACCAAGAACACAGCATACAATCTGTTTTAAAACATTTCAGAGTTTACAGTAAAATATAATTTTAACCCATTTGTGCCTACATCGTCCAATAAATGGGACATAGGCAAACAGTGTAGAATCAGATCAGACGCCACATCATGCGGCGTCTGATCTGAGTCTACACTGTTTGCTAACAGGAATTTCTATAAAAAACTAAAGCGAAAAATGAAAATCGGCTCATCCAATTCATAAGCATGGTTGAATTACTTGGCATAAATCGGTTAAATAGCTTAATTGATAATATGTCTTTCAATGTTTACTTATGATTTTGACTATTGACTATTACATTTATTCCAGTTAAATAAATGTTACATCACATTAAATATTTTCATGACTGTTTTTTAAAATCATTTTCAATTTGCAGCCTAAACGTACTCAAGCAATATGGCGGCACGTGTACATCTATTCATATGTCAACTCTCTATACCACCCCTGACTCCACACATGCATTCGTTCATGCATCAATTACTCACTATTTCACCCACTCGTGCATCCATTCATACTTCCACTCATGCATCCGCCAAAATTTCCACTCATGCCACCACTCAATCACTCATCCACCCATGCAGCCATCTGTACATTCGCTTATGTCTCAACTCATGCATTCGCTCCAATTCATGCAACTGTACATACCTCCGCTGATAAAGCAACTCAAGTATCCACCCATGCATCCAATCATGTCTCCACTCATACAAATACTCAAGCACCCATTTATTTATCCATTCATATACCCTCTTATACCTCCATCCATGTCTCCACTCATGCATCCATTCATGCATATGCTCATTTATCCATTCATTTACCAACTCATGCCAAAGTTAATCTTTTTTCTCATGTTTCTCATGCATCAATTTGTTCATGCCTATATACAGTAAAACCTCACTATTTCGACCACCAAATTGTGGCAGTTATCAGGTGTCTAAGGCAGGTGACTGCTAAAGCAAGGTGAACGTAAAACAGAAAGCTCCTTTCGGAGCTTTCTGTTTCACGTTCATTTTGCTTTAAGCTGTCGCATGTAATTTATGGAGTCATTTAGCCTTCTTTTTAGTGGTTGTAATAGAGAGATTTTACTGTACACTTTTCATCATTTCACTTATCCTCTCATGCTCGCTTATCATCTTATTTGTCAACTCATTTTTTCTTATTCATCCATGCCTCATTTATCACAATACGTTTATCGTCTTTTTGCAAATGCTTTTGTATTTTTCTAGATACCAAACATTACAGGTGAGGTGAGACAATTAAGAAGCACACTGTTTAGAGGATTTAATTTTCCCTTTGGCACATTCAAACAATTATAATACAATTATATACATTTATGCTTTTTAACATTATCGTAATTTACACCTTTCTTCTCTAAGTATAATTTCATTAAAGACTGTCACCTTTTAATAAATAAACTCGATTTAAATAACTCCCGCGTAATTCATTTGTCTACAGTAAAACAATACTTTGAAAAACCTCTAAAAGCAGACAGCAGCTTAATGCAAGAGCAAAGACGTAAAAGAAACTTTCTTAACTCATTAGTCTATCCATTGATTTAGTATTGCATTAAGCTGCCATCTGCCTTTAAAGATTGCCATTTTTCTTAAATGCTTGGTGACTTAATACAGAATAACCATATTGTAAAAATGTTGAGGAGTGCTTTTTTCAATGTGCAGTATTATAGCTATACTGTAAAATCTCTCTATTACGACCACTGAAGGAACTTTCTGTTTTAGTACCATCTTGCTTTAAGCTGTCACCTGTCGTAAACACTGTATATTTAACACAATTAAGTGGTCGCAAAAGAGAGGTTTCTTTGATTCAACCTGTGGTTGATAGTTGTAGTGACTATGTCTTTCAGGCCCATCTGCTAATGACTTGTAAAGAAGGTTCGTCATCAGATGTGAAGACCGTGCTTCAGGATCTAGGATCTGACCCCAACGTACCTGATGAGGTAAGTAACTGCCTAACCCATTCACTGTAATGACGTCATCAGCTATAAACAATTGTCTCCTGCTTTTATTTCTCTAATCTAAATTATAGGAATTTTGACCCTAGAAACGTTTTATACAAAATTGAGTGTCAAACAGTTTGTATCCTGATCAGACGCCGCGTTACGCGGCGTCTGATCAGGATCCAAACAGTTTACAAATAACTAACGTGCGCGGACTAAGGAAGTGAAGGGGCTAATACAGTTCATTATTTCCTTCACAGTAAGTAATGAATATCCCTTACATCAGAACCACAGGGAAAAGACACGATTGATTTTTGAGAGAGAAAAATTGTCAGAAAGTATATATAGAGACAATGGGGTACAACTGATCGTCAGTATTTTCTCACCCTATCTCGACAAAACCGGGCATATCATGAATAATAATTCATGAAACGACACCCTTTTTTGCATTTCTGTCTAGCTAATATGATACCCTTCGATAAAAACATAACATAAAGCCAACTGTAAGCATGCACTTTCAACAGTAATTGCGTCTACTCGCTGAAATCACCGATTTTCGGAAAACAGGACAGGTGTTCGTTCACAGCCCATACAGCATTGACCACTATTGTACGCTTGTTTCGGTGGTAATATCGAGCATGAGTCATTCAGTTCCATAGATATACGTTTTTGACACCCATCAAAGCTGTTTTCTTCTCAAACCATTGCCGTACCAACAACAAATTCTCATGTTTACATCACAGGGACCCGGCACGATCGATTTTTGAGGAAAAAATTTGTCAGAAAGTATAATTATATAGAGTCTATATATATATAACTTCTGACAATTTTTTTCTCTCTCAAAAATCAACCGTGTCGGGTCCTTGTGGTCAAAAACGTATATCTAAGGAACTGTATGACTGTAATGCTCAATATTACCGCCTAAACAAGCGTACATTAGTGGTCAATGTTGTATGGGCTGTGAACGAACACCTGTCCCGTTTTCCGAAAATCGGTGATTTCAGCGAGTAGACGCAGTAACTGTTGAAAATACATGCTTACAGTTGGCTTTATGTTATGTTTTTTATCGAAGGGTATCATATTAGCTAGACAGAAATGCAACATAAGTGTCGGTTCATCAATATTTATTCATGATATGCCAGGTTTTGTCGAAATAGGGTGTGAATATACTGATGATCAGTTGTACCCCTTGTCTCTATATATACTTTCTGACAATTTTTCTCTCTCAAAAATCAATCGTGTCTTTTCCCTGTGATCAGAACGTGTTTAAAGCTGGTGACTGCAACTTTACTTTATCTTTTTGTAAGCTGCAATTTATACTGAACACTATTACGGAGTAACCATATGCTTATGTAAAGGAGTAGATAAATACATCATATAATGCTTCTGTGGAGCAAAGGGTTAGGATTGGAATTTTAGTAAAGTATCTATCTTAGTTACCATGTGAGCAAAGTCTTTATCTTAGTTGTAATAACCACTTTAACAAGGTTTACATCTGAGTTGTAATAACCAGTTTACCAAGGACTTTATCTTAGTTGTTATGACTAGTTTAGCAAGGACTTTATCTAAGTAGTAATGACCAGTTTAGCAAGGACTTTATCTTAGTTTTAATAACCAGTTAAGCAAGGGCCTTATCTTATTTGTAATGGCCAGTTTAGCAAGAACCTTGTCTTAGTTGAAATTACCAGTTTAGCAAGGAATTTATCTTAGTTGTAATGACCAGTTTAGCAATTACCTTATCTTAGTTGAAATCACCAGTTTAGCAAGGACTTTACCTTAGTTGCAACGACCAGTAAAGCAAGTTGTAATGACCAGTTCAGCAAGGATTTTATCTTAGTTATTATGACCAGTTTAGCAAGGACTTTATCTTAGTTGTAATGACCAGTAAAGCAAGTTGTAATGACCAGTTTAGCAAGGATTTTATCTTAGTTATTATGACCAGTCTAGCAAGGACTTTATCTTAGTTGTAATGACCAGTAAAGCAAGCTGTAATGACCTGTTTAGCAAGGATATTATCTAAGTTATTATGACCAGTTTAGCAAGGACTTTATCTTAGTTGTAATGACAAGTAAAGCAAGCTGTAATGACCAGTTTAGCAAGGATTTTATCTTAGTTATTATGACCAGTCTAGCAAGGACTTTATCTTAGTTGTAATGACAAGTAAAGCAAGCTGTAATGACCAGTTTAGCAAGGATTTTATCTTAGTTATTATGACCAGTTTAGCAAGGACTTTATCTTAGTTGTAATGACCAGTAAAGCAAGTTGTAATGACCAGTTTAGCAAGGATTTTATCTTAGTTATTATGACCAGTCTAGCAAGGACTTTATCTTAGTTGTTATGACAAGTAAAGCAAGCTGTAATGACTAGTTTAGCAAGGATTTTATCTTAGTTATTATGACCAGTCTAGCAAGGACTTTATCTTAGTTGTAATGACAAGTAAAGCAAGCTGTAATGACCAGTTTAGCAAGGATTTTATCTTAGTTATTATGACCAGTCTAGCAAGGACTTTATCTTAGTTGTAATGACAAGTAAAGCAAGCTGTAATGACCAGTTTAGCAAGGATTTTTATCTTAGTTATTATGACCAGTCTAGCAAGGACTTTATCTTAGTTGTAATGATAATGACTATTTTAGCATGTACTGTTTCTTAGTTGTAATTACCAGTTTAGCAAGCACTTTATCTTAGTTGTAACTAAATGAAAATTTTAGCTAAAGCAAAATGCATGGACTTTACCACAGTTATAATGACCATTTTAGCAAGTTATAAACTATTTATGTAAGTTGTAATAATCATTTCAGCAAGGACTTTATCCAATCCATCATGTTTGCATCCGAGAGTTTGAAGATGAGGATGACCGAATAAAAATGATAAAAGTTCTCATGGAGCATCAAGCAGACATAAATGCCAAATCGGTGAATGTAAGTATGATATACAGGGAAATCTCTCTATTGCAACCACTAAATGGTTCTTTTTTATCATTAGGTATTCACAACCGGTGACTGCTTAAAGCAAGGTAAAAGTAAAACAGAAAGCTCCTTTATGAGCTTTCTGATTTACTGTCACCTTGATTTAAGGTGTGCTTTGTCTTTTATACAATCAATTAGACTTCGTTTTAGTGGTCATAGTTGAGAAGTTTGTCTGTACTTTTGTTCTGAGATTAAGCTTACAACTTAACCTGTCAAAGTTGCAATCTGGAAAAATCGAAGTCTCGAAATCAAAAGAACAAATGTGTACATCTCAAATCACATTTTTCTATTTTCTATACAGTCATTCGGCAACTAGAATTCTAATAAGGTGGCTGCTTATTGTTAGACAAAAGAAATGCAGAATGTCCCCAAATAAGTTGTCTTCAATACTTTCGTAGTGCATTAAATTGTCATATCTTGTAAGCTTTTGCATTTTATCTAATTATATAATGTTTTGACGTACTCTGTAAACCTAAAACAAAAACTTGAAATTGACTTGGTACGTTGCTACCTCTCTACAACAACAGCCACTGGGAGACAAAGATTACAAGTGTTGTTCGGAGGGAGATGTTAGACGGAGGGAAAATAGACTTGGCTTTCATTTTCAAACAGCTTGATTACAGATCTGGATTCAAGCTGTTTGTCACTCGTCAATATATTTCTTCTGTCAAAATGTCTTCTGATATGTACTTTGAGAAAAACAACAAACAACTTTAAGCAGACGATAGTGCAGCAGTGCCAGAGCTTGATATAATAGTCTTATTTGGTTAACAGGAGGAATCGTTGTTCGGAGGGCCTTTGGATGGAAGGAGTACTGTATATTCTCTAAACTAAACCTTTGATCAGGCAAATGGTTTACAAGTTTTTATCAACTGTTGGTTAAAATGAACTCATCCTCAAAGTACGTGTAGGAATTAAGCTTTTCTAATCAATCCATTACTTCATAAATACGCCTTTTCAATCTCTAAGTGTGTATTTCTAAACACAGAAAAGAAGTACCCACCTAGGAAATTCTAAACATAAAACACAGAAGGTATTTCCAATATATGAAATATTTTCAATATGGCATCTTAAACCTGGTTGAAAGAAAAGCAGAATGCTCTTTAATAAGTGTTCTGCTATATTCTTAACCTGCTTTAAGTGACAAGGTTATCTTCAAAACTAGAAACAGGCTATGGGGTAAAGGGTTAAAAGAATAAAATGTTGATGCATTGAGATATTAAACATGTTATTTACCCTTACATTGTTGAATATGTACGATGACTTTTGAGGGTTGTGCCCCATATTCATAAACTTAACATACAACGCAGATTGTGATAAGAGAGTTCCTTCAAAATTATCTTGGTCTGCATTGTTTGCAAATTTTGTATTTATTCAATACCTACAAGTAACGATTTCAAGAAGAACACAAGTTCAAAAGAGTGGTTTTAAACAGCAGTGGTTTTTCTAAACTTATACTATAGTTTTATCTTATTTGGCACAGTATTCCAGAGGCGTTATTTGGTATAATTTCTTGTGCTTACAGAGTGAAAGCTCAGTGCTACACATTGCGGCCACCAACAACCAGGACCATGTGGCCAAGCTTCTGCTTGATACCCACAAGTGTGATTATAATGCCAAGAACAGGGTATGTCGGTGTTGACTTGTTCATCTTTGAGGATATATAACGGATACTGCAAACATTATAGAACAAGATCTAAATACTTTTGACAAACAAATACAGTGTCATTGTTTGTTTGAGGTAAAAACCATCAAACGTTTATCAAGCGACCATCTAAACTAAATAATAAGTAAATAAAACTATATTACAGCCACTAAAAAGAAGGCTAATAGATTGTATGAAAGACAGGTGACAGCTTGAAGCAAGGTGCTTTCTGTTTTACTATCACGTTGCTTTAAGCGGCCACCTGCCTTGCACACATAACCATCAACATACATGTAATTTATTTGTCGTAATAAAGGGGTTTTAGTATATTTGATTTTAATACAGGTGGTAGGCTTAATGCACGACAAATAAAGCCTAGGTAGCTTTCTGCTTTACTTTTTCCTGCTTTAAACGGTGACCTGTCTTTTAAGAACTTTCTAATCCTTAAAAAAGGGACTGAGTAACATAAGTTTGACAGAGCTGTGTAGTGTATTGGGTTACACACAGTGTATATCCAGGGGTCCGTCTTCCAAAACATCGTGTAAATCAGATTCTAAAATGTTCGTGTGTTTTTTTTATCTAATCCTGTCCTGTCTCTTTGGAATCGTCTTGAAAAGAATGCAAAAATCAGAAATTATATGTTTTTTAAATTTTGACTAACGACTGTTTTGTCGTACGACGTTTCGAAAACGGGTCGCTGCTGGTATATACATACAGCTGGTATGTTAAATTTTTCAATGGCCGATAACAAGGTTTGACTTAAATGTCATTCAAAATGGCTCTTTGGTCTTATAGTTAACCAAAATTTAATCAGTTTGATTAAGAAAAATAAATTGTCTGCACAATTGGGGGTTCGATTGTACAGTAGGTCTGTAGCTACAATGAAAATGCAATCGAACATATTTACGTCGCAAACGCATTAGTAAATAATGAATATCCGAACAGGGAATTAACATAACCAATTTATAATACTTAGTAGCTAGATAATTCATAGAAATTTCTTCCAGAAATGTACATTCCGGAAATATTGACGATTTATTCTAATATTTGTAGCAAACCGTTTGGGCGCCATCAGATGCCAGTTTAGCACAACTATATTTACTTACAGTGGAGAATCTGTTATTCTTTCCCAATAAACGCGTTTACGCTAAAACTATTATTTGCAGTGGAAACAGTTTGGAGCCAGATCAGACGCCGGGTTACCCGGCGTCTGATCAGGCTCCAAACTGTTTGCCACCAAGATAAACAAGAATTATCAGAATTGTCCAAAAGTTGTCCTTTTCTTTGTTTTAGTGCTTTGCGTTTGCGTACGTTTGCGTTTAATCGGGAAAGAATAACAGATTCTCCACTGTATAAAGACTAATGTCTTCCCTATTGTTGTATAATGGAAATTTTTATTAGGTGATTATTATTAGGGAGTAAAATGGGTTCTCTGAATTGCTTTTGTTTTGCACGATAAGAAGTTCTGTCTGCCTTAGCTATTTTGTCATGGAAACAAACTATCAAATTTTACCTACATATTTATTTGTCGTAAAATAAACGTTTACACATTTATCTCGCCTTCGTAGAAATTTGGCAAAACTTGCCTTATTGCATTAAAGCATTGTGCAAACCAAGGACCGTCGTCATCCCAGGCGCTGCATTTGAGTTTGGTTTTCACTACTAAATACCGCAGATAATACAGCTAAATACAAAACTTTATAAGATTGTATGTCAAACAGAGTAGATCAGCTGGCATTGATCTTCATTGTTTGCAATGCAAGAAGACAGGCTTTTGGCATGGCACGGCTCAAATTTTGTTTTCATGTTTCTACCGTGTCCTGATAAAGAGCAAAATTATTTTTTTCCTTCCTCCTGACAGGCTGTTTCTTAAAGCCACTAGAAAGAAAAACAAAAACCTTATACAAAAGGTTTATATCTGTATACATACGAAAGTTGAAATCCTGTTTTAAGCTACTTTGTACTTAAAAACCTTCATAATTATATAAAACTCCTGCAATTATAAAATCTTTCATACAGTGGAGAATCTGTTATTCTTTCCCAATAAACGCGTTTACGCTAAAACTATTATTTGCAGTGCAAACAGTTTGGAGCCAGATCAGACTCCAAACTGTTTGCCACCAAGATAAACATGAAATATCAGAATAGTCCAAAAGTTGTTCTTTTCTACGTTTTAGTGCTTTGCGTTTGCGTACGTTTGCGTTTAAACGGGAAAGAATAACAGATTCTCCACTGTAAAAGAAAAAACTCAATGAAGAAGGGTGGAGACTCATGAGAGACATAACTTATAAGAAAACAATGCAGACTATTTAGGAGCTGTCTGATCTGGAGCTACATTGTTTTAGAAAAACATCGATATATGCACTAGTAGCTGAGGTAGCATTTTTAACACATGATCTCATTTTGTTTCCCTTATGTATTCCACCACGTATTATCTGAGGACATTTTCACTCTCCGAAAGTGTTTATGACAGGTAGCAGCTTAAAGTTAATACAGAAGCGTTCTGCTATACGTTTATCCTAGTTTAAGCGGTTACCTGACTTTCATGTATATGTTTGCATTGGGTGTTACTGAGTGAAATGGTTGGAATGGTATATTAACTATTACAGAGTGGTCAAACGGCCTATGAAGTTGCTGAAGAGGAGGAGAGTCCCGAGGTGAAGGCTGTCATTGATCAACACAGACAGGCTGTCCGAGACCGGATGAGAAGAGCAGCAAAGGCATCAACGTGCACTCTGTTATAGTTGCTGTAAAAAACCATTTGTGAATAGTTCATATTTTCCCTTCACTGCCATGACGTCATCTGTTTGAAAAAATTGTCGTCGAGTTTTATTTCTCAATTTACATTTAGGTAAATTGACTAAAATAATATCGTAATAGGTGTCAAATAATGTACATCCTGACCAGACTCCGACGAGTTACTCGGCGTCTACACAGGAGTCAAACTGATTGCCTATTTCCGTTGTAATCCGGTTATGGCAGTGACAGGGTCGTATCTTCTAAAAGAACATGCATTTGAGCCGTGTCATGACAAAACATACTTATTGCATTGCAAAATTGTACAGACCAAGAATAGTTGTCACCCTAAGTTCTGCTTCTACATTTGTTCTACACTACCAAAAACAATATACACTGGGGGCCAACGGAGTATCACGAGGATCGTTTTGCACAGAAGCCCTGTATACAGAGTATACAGAATATGTATCGTTATTAAACGAAGTACATTGTATATATGTACATGAATATGATACAGTGGAGAATCTGTTATTCTTTCCCAATAAACGCGTTTACGCTAAAACTATTATTTGCAGTGGAAACAGTTTGGAGCCAGATCAGACGCCGGGTTACCCGGCGTCTGATCAGGCTCCAAACTGTTTGCCACCAAGATAAACAACACTTATCAGAATTGTCCAAAAGTTGTTCTTTTCTACGTTTTAGTGCTTTGCGTTTGCGTACGTTTGCGTTTAAACGGGAAAGAATAACAGATTATCCACTGTACCAACTGAAGTCGTCATTGAATTTATATACGGGGCTTCTGTGCAAAACGAGTCGTCTTGATACTTCGTTGGCCCCCAGTGATATATAATATAGCAACATACAATGTTTTAGATGCATGTAGGTGTCAAACAGTGTATATCAAGGCCATTCGCCGCGTCGTTGACGCGGCGGTTGGCCTTGATATACACTGTTTGCAATGCAGTTAGACAGGTTTTGTAAGGGCATGGCTCATTTATAATCTTGTGTAAACGTGGCAACATATGAGCGATCAAAATACAAAAAGCGTCTGTAGAAGCTGTCTGCATCTTTTTTTTATTCGCACAACTTACATTGTAAAATGTTTATATTGGCATTGCATCGTCCGTCCTCTCGCCCGTTTGCCCGCCTGTTCGCCCGCCTTTTAGTTTATTCGTTCGTCCCGTCAACATTTGCATTATCCATTGTTTTCTGCATCCGTGTCTAAAGCCAACTCGATTTCGAGACTAATTTTGAGTTATCGTTACGGAGTAGTCTGCCCTTGATGTACCTAGATATACTAGAAAAGACTGTTTACAGTAATGTTTATACTCTAGTGACTACTAATTTTAAAAGATTTTGAGAAACCGTTAAACGATGATGGCTATAAGTTCTCGCATGAGTTTGATTATGGTAAAATTCGGGCTAATTGGTCAAGAGTTATCTGCACTTAATGTATTGAAAATGCCATATTCAAAACATCAGCATTTACACTCTTAGCAACTTCAGTTTTAAATGAATGTTGATCATCCTTACACACAACACAGGGAGTTTGATGATTGTTGCAGGGCTGCCATAAGTTGACATGAAAAATCCTAAGATTTCAAAAATTGCATTTTTCAAGTGCGATTTTACGAATCGTACCTTTACCCCATATCCTTTTTCTTGTTTTGTTGACATGCGACTACTTAAAGCAGGCTGTAAGTAAAGCAGAATGCGCCTTAGGGCGCATTCTGCTTTACTTTCAGTCTGCTTTAAGCTACCATGAATTGGGGAAAAAATCCGGAGATTTAGGAAAAATTCGGAGAAATGGCAGCCTTGTTGTTGAAATTGGATAATTGGGTCAAGTGTGTACTCGGATGTTTTAACTACAGTTTCGAATGCAGTTTGATTTAGTTGCACACATTGTATATAAGTATTTGGTGAAATCAGACAACTGTGTTCAGAGTAATCTGCCCTTGATTTAGTCAGCTATACTATAATATGTCGCATTCAAATACTATTTACAAAATAAGGATTTTTATGCAAATTATAATAATATTTTATGCATCAAGCTCTAAAGCCGAATCTATTTTGAAATACAGTAAATTGATCCAGGTACAGAGTTATGGCCCTTGTATTTCTACAATATTCTCAAAACATGACGATTGTTTTAACTTTTCATTTTAACGTAACCCCTTCGCTGCTGCTTTATCCCGAGTCAATGTTTTTGCAAACAGATTGGATCGTGTTCAAACGCTGCGTGACGCAGCGTCTGATCATGATCCAAACTGTTTGTCACTAATTCTAATATTTCTAAAGTCAAAATACCTAAAATCAATTTTTTTTAAATAAAAGCAGATGACAATTGTTTAAACTTGCTGACGTCATGGCAGGGAAGGGGTTTATGACTCTAACCAACAGAAACATTTTCGTGATTCCGGGCAGCGGTTTTGCAGATGGGAGTATAGCGTACCGTCCACGGTACTCTTCGTTCCTGGATTAACACGTTCACTGCTTTACCCAGAGTACAATCGTCGTTTCCAAATAGTTTGGATCCTGATCAGACGCCGCGTTACGCGGCGTCTGATCAGGATCTAAACTATTTGACGCTCATTTCATGTCTGTTACTTACTTTTAATCAATTTATCTAATTAAGTTGGAGAAACAAAAGCAAGCAAATATTGCTTCAAGAAGCTGATGCTCTGGCATTCATTGGTTTGTTATCATTCTGTATAGGTCACCATGTTTTTAATGAGTTGCTGCTGACTGTTGTTCAGAATTTTTACTGTAACTCTTACTATGTTGTTGTTGTTCATTATTTATTTAGTACATCTCTTTATGTTATCCTTCGCCTGCTGCTCTTATCATATATTGATGCATTTTGAAAACAGTGCAGATCCAGATCAGACGGCTCCCCATGGTCTGTACCGTTTTCTTATAGGATCCGTCTGTAACGAGCTTTCTTTCTTTGATTTTATCACTTATTATATTAGCCATTGTAATAGTTCAAAATGTAACATTGAAAGAAAAATATGCAGCCATACCTGGGGCCCGTTTTACTAAACTACTTACGCAAAAATTTTGCGTAAGTCAAAATTTTAAATTTTAATTTATATTTTTTATTATCACTTGCTACAAACAGCAAATAGCCAGATCAGAGGACGCGCTTTAAGCGCGTCCTCTGATCTGGCTATTTGCTGTTTGCAAACGTTTATGATCGAAAAACTAGAGTAAAACGATTTTGACTTACGCAAAATTTTTGCGTAAGTAGTTTAGTAAAACGGGCCCCAAATATACAGAGGAGAAGACCTTTTTTCCTATAAACGCGTTTACGTTAAAGTACATTTTCCATTGCAAACAGTTTGGAGCCGTGTAACGCGGCGTCTGACCAGGATCCAATCTGTGTGATACTCATATCGACATTTCTTCAGTCGAAACAGTTCTAAAGCTGACTTTAAAGCTATTGCAGACGACACTACCAATACAGACGCTATTTTGGCGGTAATATTTTAAGCAGACGATAAATTTTGCAGAGAAAAGAGTTAGAAGCCATAGTGGTGTTTGTTTCTGTGATATTCAGCTTAAAGTGATATACCAAACACCCCCAATAAAACACACCCTCTCATAAATGCCCCCGACCCCTATAATGAATAAGAACTGAATTTAACTTAAATTTCTTGCACTTTATTTATTTCCCCTGTAGGTTGTTTTCGGTATTGAACACAGTTGGTTGTTTAACCCTTTCATAATCAACTTATTTAGGAGATGTTTACCCCTTCACCGCTTTATTGTCGTCTGCTTCAGTATTGTTATCTGCAAGACACGTTTCAAAGTTAGATTTAATGTTGTATAACTAAATAAATATGGATACGAGTGTCAAACAGTTTGGGTCCTGATCAGACGCCGCGTCACGCGGCGTCTGATCAGGACCCAAACTGTTTGCAAACGCGCTTTAAGGCGACGTTGAGAGTGAAATGGTTAAGGCAGGCTTAAAGTAGAGCAGAATATTCCGAGAGGAGCATGATGCTTTACTTCCTGCTTAAGTTGTTTAGAGAGAGAGAGAGAGAGAGAGAGAGAAAGAAAGAGAGAGAGAGAGAGAGAGAGAGAGAGGGGTGGGGGTTAATGGGGGTGTACAGTAGACTATTTATTTTGTTAGTGAAGACATACTGTTGAATAAAGGTATGTGATATGAAGATTTGTTTCATTGTTATTGAAGTGTGTCACCCCTTCATTACAGGCCTACCAGAAGTTGTTCATCAAAATTCCTAAGATTTCCATTTGCAAGAGCGGTTTAGGAAATCGTACTTTTAACTCTTTTGCCGCAAGCACTAACATAATTATGCAAACAACTTGAATCCAGATCAAACGCCACGTAACGCCGTTGCGTTGCGTTTGATCTGGATTCAAGTTGCTTGCAAAAAACACGGCATAAAATCCAATCTTTAAAATTAAGAGCAGAAACTCGAAGATTTAACTAAATTCATTTTCACTGACAACATAAACTTTTATTCAAGCATGCAGGTATTCTTACAAGTAATTTATAACATTTAAATGGAATATGTATCTTGCATGAAGATTTAGAGCTAAATGATTCATATTCAAAGCCACTGGGAAAAAAATTCCTAAAATCCTGATTTTTAGGAATTTTCTAAGGTTTTACCCAAAAATATATTTGTTTTTAAATAATATTTCATTTTTTATCTGGTAATGATCTTTTTTATCTTTATTTAATAGAACATTTTGTGTAACATATTGAGTTGGAGCATTTATATTCATATTAAAGCCATAATATATAAATTTAAAAAAATCATGGGTTTTTTTGTTGTTTTTTTTTAAACATTTTTACCATAAAAACACATTCTTTTAAAACAAATATTTATCTTTACCTAATAACTTACTTTATTTAGAAGGTGTGTGCAACTATTATTTCAAACTTGAGCATTTTTTTCATAGTTAAGGACACAGTATCGAAATTCCAAAATTGTGTGTGTTTTTAACTTATTTTTTACAATTTTACCCCAAAAAATCCAGTTATTTTAATTTTTCTTAAACTGGTGTGGTACTAGCCTGGAGTGTAATGCAATGTGTGCCTAATCTGAAAAGTTGGAGCTTTTTTGTTCAAAACCATGGTCATAGTGGGGAAATTCCAAAAATTCGCATTTTCGTTTATTGTTTTAGTCATTTTACCCCAAAAATCATATTTCGCATCGTGTGATTTCTTGGGACTTTTTTTCTGTTATTCGGTTCATGTCATAGCATATGAAAACACAAAAATCATTTCTGTGCAAATTAGTTCCCCAAAATCTGTAAATGCCCTCTACTATACGAGAACTGTTAGACGAAACCGTGGATTGCTGTTAGAAATAGGAAAATTGATAAGAAACAGGAAATGGTTTAATGCTTGGCTTTTTCTTAGAGTATGTTGTATTGGTTGGTATGAAACCACAGATGTACGGCTGAATTTGGAAATAAAGGACTGTTTTAGTTATTGTTTGTTTGCAACTGTCGTATTAACAAAAAATGATATTTTGCCCATTGCACTGCCATTTTAGCTCACCAAAGCACAAAGTGCTCAATGTGAGCTTTTGTAATGCCCATATTCACTGGGGGGAAACGTAACCCGAATATTGCTATAAAATGAGCACTGTTTGGACAAAACGGCCTTGAAAGGAGATCGACGAGGGTAAGTAAATGCCAATTTTCTCTTATTTATTTCGTTTTCGGCACCTGACAAGTGCTTCTTTAGAGTCCCAATATGTATACAATACACGCTATATACATGATTTGGAATGAAACACTTTAAACAATGGAACAAATGACAAAATGAACGCCGTGCTCGCGGAAAAAAGTACACCCCTCTCGCATATATTGTTTTGTAATTGAAAGACGCAATCAAATTTTAAAAGTGTGAATCGAGCAATTTTTTTAATATCATCGACCTATTCATACTGGAAATTTGATCCACATAGCTTGAAATTTGACCGAGATGTGACCACAAACAGATGGTCAGTTGGTCACGATTAGGGTACTGGGGATTGACAAATCAAAAATTGTAGTGTACTGGGTATTGCATTTTAAGTGTACTGAATATTGGGTATCATTTTTTTCATTTTTCCCCGTATTAAACGTTGTAAGATATTTCAGATATAGTTTTTTCGTCATAAATGCTGTTTTATGCAGTCGCACACACACTATATATGCATAGGTATCAAATTACACTTAATTTGTCACAGATATACCAATTCAAGTATACTTAAACATGAGCTCATTTCCAAAAATATGAATTTAGTCAAGGACAGTGTTGTGCATATACTGTCCCTGATTTAGTTTCTTTTCTAAACTTTTTTCAAACAGTGGGGTCAGGAATCAAGGCTCGCATACTCATTAAATTGCGCGAACCTTTACGACGTGTACACATCAGAAGTCGCGATGCGGTACCGAGATAATACATAGCGCACCGCGAAATGTCATTTGTTCGAATTTTATTCTCTTATTAAAATTACATGTATTATAACCGTACACAATATGTGCAACCAGTGCTGTGCAACATTCACCAAGATTCCTAAGTCATGGGTGCTCCGAAAAGTCAACGAAGGAGTTTACAAACACAACATCATGGCATCGAAAAAGCAGACACTACACGAGAATTGCGCCGTTGAAAAAACAATTGCACTTAGCCCGGCAATCTAAACGGTCATCAACCTACACATTTCAAGGGAAAAAACTCCGCATACAGGTATGAATAGTTGGAAACAAAGGCCTAACTGTCAAAATTCATAATGTCATGATGGTCAAGTGCCTGCTTTCACACATGTGTGTTTACTCCGAGATGCCATTCTTTTTTTCCTAATGCAAGTGACAAAATTAAGCACTTATAAAATCGATCTATTTCAAGGCACATAGTCTATATGTTCATGATAGAAGCTTGGTGTATTAATAAATTGAGGGAAAACTTATACAATCATATTCGAAGAAAATGAATGTGAACTTTGCATAAGTAGGTGGAGAAAAATCTAAATATGGCGTATATGACCAATAGGCACGTGAAGGTGGTTGTTGATGGTGAAGAGTCGGAAGCGGTGCCTGTTCAGTCAGGAGTACCACAGGGAACAGTCCTTGGCCCATTCTTGTTCTTATGCCATATTAACGACCTACCAGATTCTGTCAAGTCCACTGTCCGTTTGTTTGCAGATGACTGCCTCTTATACCGTGTCATCAAAAGCATAGAAAACCAACTGAAACTTCAAAATGACCTTCTTCAACTAGAAATTTGGCCAAAAACATGGGGAATGCGATTTAACGCTAAGAAATGCTACGTCATGAATATCAACTATAAAACATCGCACTTCTACCAACTTGACAAGCACCTACTCGAACAAGTACCTGAAACCCCCTATCTAGGTATTACTATCTCTGACGACCTTAAGTTTGGAACCCATATCAGTAAGATTGCTAACCGAGCCAGCTCCACTCTGTGTTTTCTTAAGCGCAATCTAAAGCACTGTCCTAAGTCCCGTCGCAAGCTGTCATACCTAGCATTAATAAGATCTACACTGGAATATAGCTCCATTATCTGGGATCCCCATTTACAGAAAGACATTGACAGGCTTGAAGTTGTACAAAGAAGAGCAGCAAGATTTATCTCCTGGGACTACCGCTCCAGACACACAGGCTGTGTCACTAACATGCTACAAGAACTGAACTTGCCGACGTAAAGCTAACAGACTGGTGTTCTTCTATAAAGTGGTTGAGGGCCTAGTGCCGGTGTAACGAAGTATTTTGACCCCCATCGAAAAATGACCCCCCGGTCAAAATTCGACGACGTAGAATGACCCCCGGTCATTTTTCGATATCGTACAATGACCCCCCGGTCATAATTCGACGTCGAAATTTGACCCCCCCGGTCATAGTACTATGACTCCCCTCATGAAGTGTTTTGACCCCTCCTGAAATATATCGACCCCCATCGAAAAATGACCCCACCCCTCTTTAGCAATTAACAGACACAGTTTAACCCATTGGACCCTTGCGACGAGTATATTAGTCATTTACAAACAGTCTACCTAGCAATAGTACATTTGTCCTTTGTAAACCGTGTAGACCCAGATCAGACTAATCCCAAAGGAGCTCTATAATATGTTTGCAATATATGTCAGTTTTGAAATATATTGTATAAAACAACTCTAGCTAGTCAAAAGTTGACTTGACATAACTAGAAAAAAATTGCATTGTCCACTTGAAATTTCAGGTGTGAATAAGTTAAAAGATATATAAAATTTAGATGATAAACAAGTCAAAATTCAGACTTATGATAAGCGCGCCATGGAAACGTACAGTATACTAAATGCTGTTCCCGATGGGTTACGTTAACCTTGTGCCTATCTGTTGGATACTGATGGTAGGGAAACAAGGTGGCTGCGGGTCTATGGTATAATTCGTGGACAGCTTATTTACAAATAAGTTAAGGTAGTAATTCAGTCATAGAGTATGCAGACCGGTGGGGCGGGAACAGGCATGGTGTGAATTACTTGAGAAAGTTATACATTACATTACACGTGTCACCAATTACAGTGCTAAAGAGTGTATTATATTACAATTATTATTACGTTTACATTTGTAATGTATTAAATTACAAGTACGTTGGCAAAGTAATGCATTACATCACACATTACATTTTGATAACAGTCAAAAACATTACTGAAAAATAACTAATAAGCATATCATATATAACTGATAGGTTATCATTTACAAGTTCTTTGTCAACTAAATAATCAAAGATTCTAAACTTAAGAATACATGGATGCAAGTCACAGCCTTTTTATAGTGCCCACTGGGTAAGGAAGTATACTTTTGTAAGCAAGTGAGCCCTTAACCCTTTCCTCCACAATAGCGCCTCAGGCCGCCTGCACCTACATCTGCAAATAAGATTAAGATAATAAAATCCAATAATAGTTTTAATTACAGGCGTCAGCTAACAACAAAATGAGTGTAAAGCAGAAAGCATACATGAGCTTTCTGCATAAAATTCATATTGCTGTATGCATTGTCCTGCCTTAATCACAGTTAAACGTAGCTAATTTGCATGCTTGCCTATGGAGCAAAGGGTTAATACAGACCAAAAGTTTTGTACAAAGCTCTTTGAAGTGCTTTCTACACATTAAACCTGTTATATGAAATGGCATGTCTTTTTTTGCCTGTATACTTCTTAATTGAATTACTGCTAATTACCAAGACAAAATGTATAAATGTTACTGTTGGACATAACATCATTAAAGTTTCAAATACATTGTCTGTTAGATGCATTATGTCAGACCTGATTATTTAACCCTTTACTCCTTAGCCTGTTTCTATTCTTGAAGATATGTGACAATTTATTGAGCGTAGTTTACAGTCTATCAGTGGTACTCCATACCAATAAACGTTACGTGAACGAGTGCAAATATGTATCCCCCTTTTAAAGAACATGTATTTGTAATATTTACATCGGTTCCAATGACATTCATCATCTAACAATGTGTCGCAACAGAAACATTGCGGCATGTGACTATGAAAATTGATTAGATTATTGACAGTATATTGTACAACATAGAAGCATCCAATGATTTAGGTAATTAGCAATCTGATATGAATTTACCCTCAGAGAGCTGATCGCAACCATGGCGGGTTATTCTACGACATTGAAAAAATGGGTCTTATTTTGACATCAAATACGGTAATTGCCATATCGGGGCAGGGTTGGCATTCTATGAAATAGAATGATATCAGGGGGTCATTCTACGACATCGAATAATGACCGGGGGTCATTCTACGACATCGAATATTGACCGGGGAGTCATTCTACGACATCGAATAATGACCGGGGGTCATTCTACGACATCGAATAATGACCGGGGGTCATTCTACGACATCGAATAATGACCGGCGAGTCAAACTATGATATCGAATAATGGCCGAGGTGTCAAAATACGAGCTAGAATAATGACCGGAGTCTTTCTACGACACTGAATGGTGTGATGTGCAATGAGGCAACATAACACAGCTTCCGATTTTGATCGCTGTTTGTTTGCTTGTTTGTTTGTTTGTTTGCTTGTTTGTTTAGTAAATGCAATTAACTTTACACTCAACATGGTAAACTATAAACGCACAACATAGCAAGTGTTGACAAAAGACACAAAATCCCACTCAAAACAACCGACCTGCATTCTTCTTATTTCTTGACAAAAGGGATAAGTTCCGACAAATCAAAACATCCTCTATGAAAATATGTTAAGGCATTACCTAATGAATACGAATTTTACGCCTTTGATCTTTTTATTCCTCTACTGGAGATAAAAGATCAAATTTATACAGTCATGGATATATACCATAAGAAAATAGTTTCTATATCCTAGCAAAGTGTACATTAAAGCAGGCTGAAGTAAAGCAGAATGCGCAATCTGCTTTACTTTTAACCTGCTCTAAGTGGTCATCTGTCTTTAAAGCTAGAAAAAGGCTGTGGGGTAGTTGGTTAAACCAAAGAAACCGCGGCAAGATAGGAAGATTTCTTGGAATGAATGTCAATACGAGCGTATTGTAAATTCTGATCATACGCTTTCTCGGAGACGTGGTGCATGTGACGTAACGTCAAAAGCTCCTGACCCACAGCGTTACACATGACGTTGAACTACAGTTCTACTAGATCTACCAGTCTAATATAATGAACTAGGCCGCCTATACATGCATATGTACTATTTACCGTGGGGGTTTTCACTGATGACGTAATTATACAAATAATGGTGACGTCTATTATGACATCACTTTCTCCATTAAAAATCAATATTGGCTATATTGGTACGGTTGGTTTTCCCCCACGACCCGAGCTGCCGAGGTAGGTACACCTGTCATAGTTAATGTGTTAAGGAGTGGAAAATGAAAAGACTGTCGCGACTTCGAATAAATAAAAGAGAAAAGCAGAATTTGGTTTGTTGACTGTACATAAGCAGTTGTGCATACAGCAAATGAGTCCATCTATTTAGAGTACAATTTGACAATCAGTCTAGACACAGATCAGCATCGGTATGAAAATGCGGCGTCTTACCAAGGTCTGCACTGTTTACAATTCATGGGTACGCACCATGTTTTCTGGGGCCCATGCAGACCAATATCAGTTGCGGCATTTTCAATGTGGTAAAGTATCTATGTTTACACTGTTTGCTACGTTTTGTGATTCGAAATTCACTCGAAGTTGGATCTAGATTTGTGGAGCTAGTCAATAAAAAATACCATGTTGTTATTTATATTCTATACACGCGTTCTTTCGGATATTCATTATGCGGCTGTGCTTATGTAGAGACACGGTGATGGGTTGTTTTTTCGTTTTTATATCCGCAAAGTCCCCTTTATATATAAACAAACACAAACAAACACAAACAAACACAAACCCGAAAAATGTTTCAACGTTATCTCATTATTCGAACGTCAAATTACACATAAATTAGCGTCTGGGACATTTCTTAGGGACAATTTGTTTGGTTAATTACAAAATTAGTAAATTGAAAAGTACAATAATTTATATATTAAAATAATCGCAAGAAAAAGTGTATTTTTCCTATCTGACTATTTTTTGTTTTAAACTCATTATTGTTTGAATAAAACAGCGCTAGTTTTTCGAAATAAGTAAATATGACGTTGCTTTCTTACTTTGGGACATTTGAATGGACAATCTATTTCACGGATTACAGAAATATCTGAAGCGCTTATGGTAAAACGACACTATATTTCAAAACAGGACAAAAAGTGTATTTTGCCAACAAGAGTTAATGAACTAATATAAATTCTTTATATGTCAGATATTTTATTAAAAACAGTGCATACAATTTTTTTGGCGCATGGGACAAATTCTCTTACTTTAAATTTCCCTCCATTTTGTCTTCCATTAATGTAGAATTTTCAAAAAATTGTGTGCATTATATCTGGAAATGATGTTCCGTCATCACTGCAGACGAGATAAGTGCAATTTCCCACGTTTTAACGGAACACACAAGCTTCGTCATAAACAGCTGCATGCAAATGTAACATGGGACATTGGATTTTTTACTGATTATTTCTAGTAATAACGACTCTATTTAATCGCCTTTTGTTTATTTCTAAAATATGAATGCATCATGGCATTCAGCAATCTTGGACGTTCATTCTGATATATAACACTAGTACTGTTCTAAATCTTTACATGCTTTGAAAGGCAAAATGAACGGTCATGTGAGCATATTTCAAAGGGGGCATGAGCTTTTGACGTTACGTCATGTGTGATTGGGGTTTACTCAGCCTGCTACGTCGAAATTAAATCAATAATCGAACAAGAGTAATTGGTAGATCGTAAATGTATACTTGTAAAAGGGTAAACGGTTCTGGGTTCGATACCCATAAGGATGTCCATTGATAGGCAAACACACTTACAATTCAATCAATATAATTTATTCACACAAAACTTAGGTTTAAAACAACTTTAACATATGCAAAACTGACTTAAACAAAATATCAAGGATTTTTGAAGGGGGGGTAAGATCATAGATAGACAAACCTTAAACCATTCTAAGTGCTCTAAACCGATTCAGTGCAAGTCAGAACTCTACAGACAATCATTTTTCCCAAAGACAATTATAGACTGGAATCATCTGGATGAAAGCGTTGCGTGCGCGCAGTCAGTAAACAGATTTAGAACAACTGTCCTAAAGTGGGACTAACGTAGTTTCCCTGTCTCTACCGTCCACGAAATAATTTGAAGCCTGTTCTCCAAAACAGCTTACAGGACTCACTATATACCGGTATCATAAATGTAGTTGATTTATCTAGCGAATACCATATTACGACGTTTAGAAATAGCAAAAATGCAATATTATCCGAAGGAAATTTGCCATCACGGATGAGTTTATTGAAAGATTTATAGTCTTCTTACTTTCCTCACTCAATGTTTTATCACACCCGGTAATAACTCCGTGAGCTCCTGGAAGTCGTTATCTGTGTCAGCATCAGTGTTAAGCTCTTCAATTTGACTAGCTTCATCCGTATTACTAAAGTGATCAACAAGCTTACAAATCTTCTTCAGAGGAATCTCCTTTGGAATCACATTTCGTCTGGAAACATGTATAGTTTTATTGGTTTCGCCCACAGAGATAATACTGTCCTGTTCTCTGCATATATCAGGGGTGACTTTATATGCCACTAATTTGAGGCTGGTGCCATCTACCCGGTTGAATTTAAGTTCGTTAAAGTCGTGTGTCTCAATCAAATGGTAAATTATATCTTTGTATAATTCTGTAGATGAGTCAGAGTAAAAACACAGGAACACCATGGTGGCCTGAAATACAAATTATAGAGAATATAAATACATGTATCCTATTTCGTAAACAGGGTCAGGGCTGCCATTTCTCCGGATTTTTCCGAAATCCCAGGATTTTTCTTAATTTTCCGGATCCACGGATTTTTCAAGAAACCTTCGGATTGTTGCTCTTACTTTTAAAATTTTGAATTTTATGCGTTTTCCCTTAAGAAACATGGGTGTCAAACAGTTTAGATCCAGATCAGACACCACGTTACGCGGCGTCTAATCTGGATTCAAATTGTTTGCGTAATTATGTTAAATCGCGCTTGCAAATTTGACAATCTTAGGATTTTTATTAGCAACTTATGGTAGCCCTGCATGGTCCTGGATCGCTCATCTGAGTACGATGCCAAATAGCCAATAGTTGTTTTGGTTAAGTGCCACCTACGGATTATGCCTGTAAATTTTAAACAGCGTCCACCCAACCGTAAAAGGACCTAACGTTTACATGACTGTTTTCAATGTTTTGAAATATATTATAAGTCAAAGTGAAAATCAAAATGAAACCCTAAAGTAAGTGTGGCTAGATTATTACAATCAGCTCCCTGTTGAGTTACATTGACACTATTGAGAGAGCATATTTAAACATTACAGCGCTTAAAACACTACTTTATCATGAAATACAACGAATTTTGCTTGAATACACCTTTCAGTTATCCTTTCATATTGTTATGCTGGTTAAAAAGTGAAAAATAGCTAAAACATAAGTGTTCAATACTCAGTACACCAAATTAAATCATTATGCAATACCCAGTACGCCTTTTATCAATACCCAGTACCCTAATCATGACCAACTGACCATTGGTTTGTGACCACATCTTGGTCAAACTTTAAGCTATGTGGATCAAACAATAAGAATGGTTCGAAGGTATTAAAAAAAATTGCTCGATTCACATTTTTAAATTTTGATTGCGTTATTCAATTACAAAACGATATATGCGAGATGGGTGTACTTTTTTCCGCGAGCACGGCGTTCATTTTGTCATTTGTTCCATCGTTTAAAGTGTTTCGTTCCAAACCGTGTATATAGCGTGTATTGTATGCGTATTGTGACTCTAAAAAAACACTTGTCAGGTGCCGAAAAAGAAATAAATAAGAGAAAATTGGCATTTACTTACCCTCGTCGATCTCTTTTCAAGGCCGTTTTGGCCAAACAGTGCTCATTTTATAGCAATATCCGGGGTACGTTTCCCCCCAGTGATCTTGTACGTCGTGTGTCGTCCGTCTGTTCATCCGTCTGTTCTTCATTAAGTGCAAACAACTTCTTCTCAAGGTAGCCAAACTTCATTAGAAGCATCAGTAGGTAAGGAAATGAAAACATGTTAAAAAATGGATGAGATAATTTGTCTAATTGGCATGACAACCGTGCATGATATCTAGAAAAAACATTCTTCTCCGAAACTACTGGTCCAATTTCTATTTGGTTTTGACCAAAATGATTTCAATCAAAAATCTGACGCTTTTCTACAATATTGAGCACTGCTTACACATGGCGCGTATGCAGCCACAATACTAGCTCAGTTCCTTCACATGTATCCATTTTAACCCCCGTGTGGAAAGGAGCCATTCGCGGTGCATATCTTGCTCAAGAACATTTTTGTACATCGTCTGGAATTCGGAAAAATCACCATAGTAAGGCCTCTGGTACGGAGGGGGATCGAACTCACGACCGATGGGACCGCAGTCGAGTGTATTACCACTGAGCTTCTACCGCCGATAGCTGTTGCTAAGTCTGGATCCAGCCCGAATCAAAATTGTTTGACATTTTCTGAAAAAAAATGCAGTAGATTTAAGTCAGCTTTGAGAATCATTGCAGACGACAAATATTGCAGGCGAAAAGTTCATAACGTTATAAAGATTTATGTAATTAGCGGTTTTATATTTCATAGTTTTTTTTTCTTACTCTCGGATAGTTTTACCGTTAACAAATTAACTAACCGTTCAGTTACCCTCGTCTGGTGATATTGTTCTAAAATATCATTCATTATAAGATGTGTTATGTGTGACAGTAACACAATATTTAATTACATTACGATATTAATAACTGTACAATGAACAATCCTATGCGATTTGACTCTTGTTGACCCTCTGAATGATGTAGGCGAATGTTTGATAGCTATGACAAACAGTTTGGATCTACAAGAGACATCGAATAACTCATCTAGATTCAAAGTATTTGACACTTTGAGATGTTCAAACAATGTTCGTATCCATCAGTCTGTTTAAAAGGCGGCCAACAAATAAGGATTTGGTCATATTCAGATAACTTGAATTACGCAATGAATATGTATTTGGGATCAAATAAAAAGAGGATAATTGTTTTTTTCAGTATAAGATAGAAATTTAATCCATTGAGTGAACATCAGACGTTATATTTTCACGAGTGGCTTCGCCACTCGTGAAAATATAACAGTTTGATGTTCACGAAATGGAATAAATTCGATCTTGTACTGAAAAAATACAATTATTCTATTTATTTATGCTTTTAAGCCACTTTTTAAACGAAATTGTTCGACAATTGTGAAAGCGAAAGTACATGATTTACCCCGTGTTGAGCCCCAAGTTTACATCGAACACATTAACGAAACAGTTTCCCGTACGATGACGTCACTTATTTATTGATTTGACGTCATCCGTTGCTCCCGATTTTGGATTCGTGTTCTTCCGTTGAGTGGTTCGCGACAAATCGGACTGCCGGAATTTAACGATAAGACACGATTGACTACGATTTTTGGGGAGCCCTACGGGGAAAACGGCGATTGGTGATAATCCACTGCAGTGGATTACCAAATGATAATCCACTGCTATTTTCCGGTGTAACGAAGTATTTTGACCCCCATCGAAAAATGACCCCCCGGTCAAAATTCGACGACGTAGAATGACCCCCGGTCATTTTTCGATGTCGTTCAATGACCCCCCGGTCATAATTCGACGTCGAAATTTGACCCCCCCGGTCATAGTACTATGACTCCCCTCATGAAGTGTTTTGACCCCTCCTGAAATATATCGACCCCCATCGAAAAATGACCCCACCCCTCTTTAGCAATTAACAGACACAGTTTAACCCATTGGACCCTTGCGACGAGTATATTAGTCATTTACAAACAGTCTACCTAGCAATAGTACATTTGTCCTTTGTAAACCGTGTAGACCCAGATCAGACTAATCCCAAAGGAGCTCTCTGATATGTTTGCAATATATGTCAGTTTTGAAATATATTGTATAAAACAACTCTAGCTAGTCAAAAGTTGACTTGACATAACTAGAAAAAAAATGCATTGTCCACTTGAAGTTTCAGGTGTGAATAAGTTAAAAGATATATAAAATTTAGATGATAAACAAGTCAAAATTCAGACTTATGATAAGCGCGCCATGGAAACGTACAGTATACTAAATGCCGTTCCCGATGGGTTACGTTAACCTTGTGCCTATCTGTTGGATACTGATGGTAGGGAAACAAGGTGGCTGCGGGTCTTTGGTATAATTCGTGGACAGCTTATTTATAAATAAGTTAAGGTAGTAATTCAGTCATGGAGTATGCAGGCCGGTGGGGCGGGAACAGGCATGGTGTGAATTACTTGAGAAAGTTATACATTACATTACAAGTGTCACCAATTACATTGCTAAAGAGTGTATTATATTACAATTATTATTACGTTTACATTTTAAAATTTGTAATGTATTAAATTACAAGTACGTTGGCAAAGTAATGCATTACATCACACATTACATTTTGATAACAGTCAAAAACATTACTGAAAAATAACTAATAAGCATATCATATATAACTGATAGGTTATCATTTACAAGTTCTTTGTCAACTAAATAATCAAAGATTCTAAACTTAAGAATACATGGATGCAAGTTTACAAAAGTCACAGCCTTTTTATAGTGCCCACTGGGTAAGGAAGTATACTTTTGTAAGCAAGTGAGCCCTTAACCCTTTCCTCCACAGTAGCGCCTCAGGCCGCCTGCACCTACATCTGCAAATAAGATTAAGATAATAAAATCCAATAATAGTTTTAATTACAGGCGTCAGCTAACAACAAAATGAGTGTAAAGCAGAAAGCATACATGAGCTTTCTGCATAAAATTCATATTGCTGTATGCATTGTCCTGCCTTAATCACAGTTAAACGTAGCTAATTTGCAAGCTTGCCTATGGAGCAAAGGGTAAATACAGACCAAAAGTTGTGTACAAAGCTCTTTGAAGTGCTTTCTACATATTAAACCTGTTATATGAAATGGCATGTCTTTTTTGCCTGTATACTTCTTAATTGAATTACTGCTAATTACCAAGACAAAATGTATAAATGTTACTGTTGGACATAACATCATTAAAGTTTCAAATACATTGTCTGTTAGATGCATTATGTCAGACCTGATTATTTAACCCTTTACTCCTTAGCCTGTTTCTATTCTTGAAGATATGTGACAATTTATTGAGCTTAGTTTACAGTCTATCAGTGGTACTCCATACCAATAAACGTTACGTGAACGAGTGCAAATATGTATCCCCCTTTTAAAGAACATGTATTTGTAATATTTACATCGGTTCCAATGACATTCATCATCTAACAATGTGTCGCAACAGAAACATTGCGGCATGTGACTATGAAAATTGATTAGATTACTGACAGTATATTGTACAACATAGAAGCATCCAATGATTTAGGTAATTAGCAATCTGATATGAATTTACCCTCAGGGAGCTGATCGCAACCATGGCGGGGTTATTCTACGACATTGAAAAATGACAATGGGTCTTATTTTGACATCAAATACGGTAATTGCCATATCGGGGCAGGGGTGGCATTCTATGAAATAGAATGATATCAGGGGGTCATTCTACGACATCGAATAATGACCGGCGAGTCAAACTATGATATCGAATAATGGCCGAGGTGTCAAAATACGTGCTAGAATAATGACCGGAGTCTTTCTACGACACTGAATGGTGTAATGTGCAATGAGGCAACATAACACAGCTTCCGATTTTGATCGCTTTTTGTTTGCTTGTTTGTTTGTTTGTTTGCTTGTTTGTTTAGTAAATGCAATTAACTGTACACTCAACATGGTAAACTATAAATGCACAACATAGCAAGTGTTGACAAAAGACACAACAGCCCACTCAAAACAACCGACCTGCATTCTTCTTATTTCTTGACAAAAGGGATAAGTTCCGACAAATCAAAACATCCTCTATGAAAATATGTTAAGGCATTACCTAATAAATACGAATTTTACGCCTTTGATATTTTTATTCCTCTACTGGAGATAAAAGATCAAATTTATACAGTCATGGATATATACCATAAGAAAATAGTTTCTATATCCTAGCAAAGTGTACATTAAAGCAGTCTGAAGTAAAGCAGAATGCGCAATCTGCTTTACTTTTAACCTGCTCTAAGTGGTCATCTGTCTTTAAAGCTAGAAAAAGGATGTGGGGTAGTTGGTTAAACCAAAGAAACCGCGGCAAGATAGGAAGATTTCTTGGAATGAATGTCAATACGAGCGTATTGTAAATTCTGATCATACGCTTTCTCGGAGACGTGGTGCATGTGTGATTGGGGTTTACTCAGCCTGCTACGTCGAAATTAAATCAATAATCGAACAAGAGTAATTAGTAGATCGTAAATGTATACTTGTAAAAGGGTAAACGGTTCTGGGTTCGATACCCATAAGGTTGTCCATTGATAGGCAGACACACTTACAATTCAATCAATATAATTTATTCACTCAAAACTTAGGTTTAAAACAACTTTAACATATGCAAAACTGATTTTAAACAAAATATCAAGGATTTTTGAAGGGGGTCATATTTCGACAGGGGGGTCATAATTCGACGATGGGGTGTCATAATTCGACGATGGGAGGTCATTCTACGACGTCGACTTTTGACCGGGGGGTCACTTTTCGATGGGGGTCAAAATACTTCGTTACACCGGTAATCCACCGAAAAGCATAAATAAAGGCTGGGTTTCGTGATATCTTCATACGTATAATTTGTACATGTATATATAAAGTTTGGTGCGATTTGGTGAAAGCAAGAATGTTTTATTTTATTCCATAACAATTCAGTCTATTGATATATATTTTCATAACTCATCTTTTGATCCATACACAAAGTTTTGAATGAGTTATTGTTTCTAAAGTGTATATTTAAAACATATATATTTCAGCTGGTCTGAAGTGAATTAAACAATTTGTAGATGTTTTTCTTTTCTTTCTAATAATTGCCCAATTAACTACCTTACTACAAGTACAATGGTTATTTGTAAAGTTTGGAACCTGTTCATAATCTTTGTTAAGCGGCATCTGTTCAGAATCCAAACTGTTTGATGTTCGTAACAAAATTACTTAAATCAAAATACATAAAGTTTAGATTTGAGAAATAAAAGCAAACTACAAATGTTGAAGCAGATGACGTCATTGCTGTGAATTGATCCAGCACGTTACTAAACTTTTATATGTCCCAAAACCTTTTTGCTTTGTGCAATTAAAAGCTTCAGAGCAGGGAAGATAATAATATTCGAATTTATATAAATCATCCTTACATTCAGTGCCATCGAATAGATTAACAAGATTATAAAAAGCAAAGCCCTGACGCGGCTGAGCTTGTGACGGCTCTTTAACGCTTTCACGATCAAAATTTATTGTGAGGTTTTTACCAAAAAACCCTTCACTGCAATTTTGTCGTTTGCTTCAATATTGTTGTCTGCAAAATCGTTTCAAAGTAAGATTTAATGCAGTATAACTGACGTGATTTCAAAACAAGTGGCGTCTGATCAGGATCAAAACTGTTTGCAAATGTGCCTTATGACGTCCTTGAGTGTGAAAGGGTTAACTCACCTGGCACGACGTGTCATAGTGAGTTATTATGATCACATTGTGTCCGTCGTCGTCCGTCCGACGACGTTGTCCGTCGTTTTGTGCAAAATATACAGGGGAATACAGTGCGGTAAAAATCGTATGGCACAGTGTGCATATAATGTACTAATTGACGAATAACCAAAAATACTGTATTACTACGCTGACTGTAAAAACGGTTTAGTTTAAGACTGGTCAATGCAGTTTTAAGTCTGCTTTTAACTATCATTGAAAATGACGTTATCATCTGCGTATATTAGTATATGAGCGAATCGGTTCATTCATTAAGAAAGAATGAGAATAACAAAAACATTGGCGATGGTTTTTCCCTTTCTTACCTCGTTATAGCAATCAAAGAAGGGACACCATCCTAAGATTAAATATTGTTTTATAATAGTATGTAAAACATTGAAACATTTTCCAGATATTGTTTTATCCACTGACATGCTCTCCACACCGAGTCAACTCCTGCTTCAAGCGTTTCTGTTGTTGTTCTTCGATTAGCAATATTATCAATTCGATCTTTAATATGGACATGAGTGGTCTTTTATGACACATACTTGTACACTTTTTTAAATTGGTATTTACTGAATGCATCTGCCGTCTTTTATTTAATATACAGGTAAAATTTTACCGAAAGATCTCAAAAAGGAAAAAGATTTTTTTTTTCTGGTGACGTTGATTCATCCGTATTATCAAGAATCACTTCTTCATCAAAAGTTGTACTAAGTAATTGTCGATACATAAGCATCATGCTATCCATAGTGTGTTTTAATTGTGCAATTAGAATGTAATATATTCCCAATTATTTGCTTTCTTTTAAACTTGCAATGGAATTTCGGATTCCCTATTCAGTAATGGATGTGTTTACTTCATCGTGTTAAAAGAATTATATTGTTGTGTCTATTTTGTTTTCATTTTCAGTAGGTAGTTCATTTATCGAGTTTTGAGCAAAACCCCAAATCTGACCAATCAAAAGCTTGAGAACGATATCAGACGTACTCAACAGTGCCTGATTAGCAAAATGATTTTGTAGCTGTAATTTAATTATTTGCCGGTGTAACGAAGTATTTTGACCCCCATCAAAAAAATGACCCCCGGTCAAAATTCGACGACGTAGAATGACCCCGGTCATTTTTCGATGTCGTACAAAGACCCCCTGGTCAGAATACGACGTCAAAATTTGACCCCCCGGTCATAGTACTATGACCCCCCACATGAAGTATTTTGACCCCCCTGAAAAACTTTGACCCCCATCGAAAAATGACTCCCCCTTCCCTACCAATTAAGAGGCGCAGTTTAACCCATTGGGCCCTAACAACGAGTATACTAGTCATTCACAAACAGTGTACATGAGAAGAGTACACTTGTCCTTCGCAAACAATGTAGTCCCAGATCAGACTGTCCCTAAAAGAACCATTTTATATGGGTTTGCAGTATATTTCAGTTTTGTAATATATCGTATAAAACAACCCTAACTCGTAGAAAATTGACTTGATGCATAATCGAAACTAGTCCATGGGCAAATGACTTGAAAGATACCTAAAATTTAAATGATAAACATGTCAAAATTCAATTTTACATTAAGCGCGCCATGTGAAAATGCAGTTTATATAAATTGCATCTCTTCGTTATAGATTATGAGTTTTTGTATGGACGTAGTTTACAGCCTATCAGGGTAATTCGATACGAATAGAGCTGAGCGAGTGAAACAAAACCCCGATTGAGAAGGTATGTAATACTTACATCCATTTTAATGACATTAGTTCTCTTATATTGTGTCGCAGGAGAAACATAGTGACATTTGCCTTTATGGAAATTTATTAGGTGGTTTAAAGTACATTGTACAAAACAAAATAACCTAATAATGATAATACGAGTAGCTAATGATTTTTTATTCAGATAACACATATTTTCGACAATGTGATATAAATTAACCCTCAAGGAGCTGATACTGACTATAGCGGGTTTATTCTACGACGTCGAATAATGACAAGGAGGCATCAAATATTGACATCGAACATTGACCGTGACATGAAGTGGCATTCTGTGATATAACATGGGGTCCTTCTAGTCATCAAATACTGATATCTCGAGCTCATAAAGGTCTATAAAATATATCGAATTATCCAAAGTTCATCATAAATATATGATTGGTTTTCTAGCAACCATTTCAATGACGTTATCTGTCACTAAAACTATTATTTCTGACCCGACGTAGCTTACAAGCAAAAAGCGTTCGACATGTGAAAAACGAGCGCCATGGCTCAATTTTGAAACTAAACAGAATATAAGCAAATGAGAGTGACACATGCTTACTGCATTTAAACACTTAATCCACACTTTCATTTTAGCATAACACTCAAACTGTTTTGTTTTACCAACGCCAACTATTAATTTGGAAATGAAAGGTCTAGTATTGCATAAATGTTTTCACTGTAACCCGAAGTAGCATTTGCAATGCAAACTCGCGTTTGTCGAACAGATCATGACTTGTTTAATACATATGACATCGAATTATTTCCGAGCATCATTCTACGAGATCGGAGAATGGTAGAAGTACTAGAAGAGTACATGTACTTCTAACACATTGAATAAACCCTGGCGGAATTAGATTATTAAACGACATCATAATATGACCCTTGGGTTATATTACGACATCGAATAATGACTGATGGCTTCATTCTACTGCATCAAATAATTCACGGGGGAGTCATTCTACGACATAGAATAATGACCGATGGCTTCAATCTATGACATTGAAAAACGAACGGGGGAGTCATTCTACGACATCGAATAATGACCGGGGGTCATTCTACGACATCGAATAATGACCGGGGAGTCATTCTACGACATCGAATAATGACCGGCGAGTCAAACTATGATATCGAATAATGACAGGGGTGTCAAAATACGACCTAGAATAATGACCGGAGTCTTTCTACGACACTGAATGGTGTGATGAGGCAACATAACACAGCTTCCGATTTTGATCGCTTTTTGTTTGCTTGTTTGCTTGTTAATTTAGTAAATGCAATTAACTTTACACTTAACATGGTAAACTATGTACGCTCAACATAGCAAGTGTTGACAAAAGACAACAAAGCCCACTCAAAACAACCGACCTGCATTCTTCTTATTTCTTGACAAAAGGGATAAGTTCCGACAAAATCAAAACATCCTCTATGAAAATATGTTAGAACATTACCTAATAAATACGAATTTTACGCCTTTGATTTTTTATTCCTCTACTGGAGATAATAGATCAAATTTATACAGTCATGGATATACCGGTATACCATAAGAAAATATTTTCTATATCCTAGCAAAGTGTACCTTAAAGCAGGCTGAAGTAAAGCAGAATGCGCAATCTGCTTTACTTTTAACCTGCTCTAAGTGGTCATCTGTCTTTAAAGCTAGAAAAAGACTGGGGTAGTTGGTTAAACCAAAGAAACCGCGGCAAGATAGGAAGATTTCTTGGAATGAATGTCAATACGAGCGTATTGTAAATTCTAATCATACGCTTTTTCGGAGACGTGGTGCATGTGTGATTGGGGTTTACTCAGCCTGCTACGTCGAAATTAAATCAATAATCGAACAAGAGTAATGGGTAGATCGTAAAGGTATACTTGTAAAAGGGTAAACGGTTATGGGTTCGATACCCATAAGGTTGTCCGTTGATAGGCGGACACACTTACAATTCAATCAATATAATTTATTCACTCAAAACTTAGTAAGGTTTAAAACAACTTTAGCATATGCAAAACTGACTTTAAACAAAATATCAAGGATTTTTAAAGGCGGTCATATTTCGACAGAGGGGGTCATAATTCGACGATGGGGGGTCATAATTCGACGATGGGAGATCATTCTACGACGTCGAATTTTGACCGGGGGGTCACTTTTCGATGGGGGTCAAAATACTTCGTTACACCGGCTGATCTCGATTTAACTGTTTTGTTTTCAGCAAACAATTGGATCCAGATCCGACACGTCATCTAAACTTGATCAAAACCGTTTTTACAATTTTATACACTCGTCTTTTATTTTTCTTAATAAAACAATGTATAATGTCTTAACTCATTGAGCCCTAGTGACACATATATGCGTCCGTTACCAAATGTGTACCTGTGAAGAGTACACTTGTCCTATGCAAAAAGTGAAGTTCCCTAATCAGCCCTCTGAACAGGAACTTCACTGTTTGGCATTAAGGGATAATGTTATAGACGACAATTTCGAAACAGATATCTAACGGCAGGATTAGGGTGAAGTTAAATTTGGGGATTCTTTCAAATGTATGCTTTACCTACATAATACTTAACCCTTTCATGATCAAATCATTCGGGAAATGTTTACCCCTTCACCGCCTAATTGGCGCCTGCTTCATTATTGTTGTATGCAAGACACGTTTCAAAGATAGGTTTAAGGTTGTATGACTTAATAAATATCGATAAGAGTGTCAAAAAAGTTGGGTCCTGGGGCCCGTTTTACTAAACTACTTACGCAAATTTTTTGCGTAAGTCAAACATTTAATTTTTAATTTATATTTTTTATTGTCACTTGCTACAAACAGCAAATAGCTAGATCAGAGGACGCGCTTTTAGCGCGTCCTCTGATCTGGCTATTTGCTGTTTGCAAACGTTTATGATCGAAAAATGATAGTAAAACGATTTTGACTTACGCAAAATTTTTGCGTAAGTAGTTTAGTAAAACGGGCCCCAGATATACAGAGGAGAAGACCTTTTTTCGAATAAACGCGTTAATTACAAGCATGTGTTATATAACAGGTTGCATAGATACCGATACTGTGGAGCAGCGTAACGCTATGGGGGTAATTCGTTACGTTTGTTTACTCCATTTACTGTAATGAAATCGATTCATGTTTAACAATAAGTCACAATGGTATCAAGTTTTGCTGCATTTCATACATGAAGGATCAGGTTTTGCTGCATTCCATACACGAAAGGGGTACTGTTGCATATTTCAGTATTGCTCATGAACAGACTCAATTAAACCGAGTCTGCAATTTTCAGTATTTGCTTTGTTTTCTGTGCTTTCAAAGGATCTCCCCTTATTCAGAATTTATATATTTCACAACAGCAGATGTTAAGTGCTTGTGTGGCGGCTGTAAAAAGTCACCCCGTACTTCATTCTCAGTGTTGTTATACTTTCTGGTCCTTTGGAATCATTGATTTCGGCGCATTTACAGTCGAAAGTTGAATTCCGCTTAAGCTGGTGTTAGGGGGCGTGAGCACTGTTGCATATTTCAGTATTGCTCATGAACAGACTCAATTAAACCGAGTCTGCAATTTTCAGTATTTGCTTTGTTTTCTGTGCTTTCAAAGGATCTCCCCTTATTCAGAATTTATATATTTCACAACAGCAGATGTTAAGTGCTTGTGTGGCGGCTGTAAAAAGTCGCCCCGTACTTCATTCTCAGTGTTGTTATACTTTCTGGTCCTTTGGAATCATTGATTTCGGCGCATTTACAGTCGAAAGTTGAATTCCGCTTAAGCTGGTGCTAGGGGGCGTGAGCACTGTTGCATATTTCAGTATTGCTCATGAACAGACTCAATTAAACCGAGTCTGCAATTTTCAGTATTTGCTTTGTTTTCTGTGCTTTCAAAGGATCTCCCCTTATTCAGAATTTATCTGTGTAAACACATCTCTTTGTCAAAGAGAATGCATACTTCTGCAGTGAAACAACATATTCTTACTTATACATTAAATGTATTGGGAAGAATTTCATAGCGTTTTTAACACGTGTCGTCGGAGGTGAAGATCCTAAAATCTATAATATACATGAGTAGTGCCATGAGAAACTTCTTACAGTCTTGCAAACAGTTTAGACCTTGATCTCCCGCCGCGCCATATTGGAAGAGGCTGATCAGAATCTACCATGTTTGGATCCCTACAGTATTTGGTTATATTTGCCAATTTATACCTTGATCAGAACTGTTTGTGATCTGCCCTGTTTCGTAAAGCAATAAATATGTTTTCCCCAAAACATGGCCCATTTACAACTGAAATGTATTTACTTAGAATTTATACGTCCAATAGATTGGTTCCTGATCAGTCCCGAAAGAAACGTTTATGTTATGGGTGAGGTATACATAATGGATCAGAATGAGTGTCACTTTGCTACTTATATAGCTGATTTCAGCTACAGAGACTTACATAATGGACCAGGAACCATTTGTGCTCGATACATACAGAATAATTTTTTAAGGGCCGTTCCATGCAAAAACCTTAATTAATGACAAAACATGCCATTTTTAGTTTTAACGTTTTCTAAATTGACAATTATTTCTGAGCAGTATATAAGTTATTTGACGATTTTCTTATACATATTAAGAAAGTTAGAGCTATTTAAATTCAGAGGGGTATCTTCGTTTTGAGCGACGTTACGTTCAATATTTTGACGTCATGTTTAATACGCTTGGTTGCACATGTTTTGACGTCATGTTTGATGTACGTTTAACAATTTGTCATAAATTATCACACAAAAACACAAATACAGTTAGATTATTTATATATTATAGGAATAAACAACATCTTTTTGACGTTCATGACGGTATGACTACATTAGCTTCGCAGGGGGTAAGTTTTGTAAACGCCCGAAGGGCGTTTTCAAATAAAATTACCCCCCGAAGCTAATGTAGTCATACCGTCATGAGCGGCAAAAAGATGTTGTTTATTCCTTATATTTATATTTTTATTTTCTGTCATCCATTTAATGTGTAGTTTGACCAGATTTGTTTTCATGTATATGAATATATCATATACCGGCCAAATGGATTTGATAGATGTAATATCGATGTAATAGCCATTCCAGTTTCTAAATATGGTGTCAAAAGTAGTCCTAACTACATGTACTGTATTTGCATGATAATTTCAGGGTTTTACGCAGTAAACTTTCTCGCTGTGCTTTAAGAACGCTCGTAAGAAACTAAAACAAAAATTTCAATCTGAATATCCATTATCAAAGCATATTTTAAACAATTAGGTGGCGCAAGTTTTTATACACGCTTTACACATAGCAACGCGAATAGCAACGCTGAAATGCGACTACACAGTCAGCGTGTACACACACCCGCGGCTATCCGTGGCATATCCGATACACATAGGCTAGTTTAAATATGTCATAACGGAACATTACGTTACCAATTTAGTAAGTGTGAATGCATTGTTTTGCTTTTTCCTATGTAATTCTGGTGAACAAATTGTTTGAAATTGTCAATTTCAAAACGTAATTGGAAGACAACTTGTCTAATCTATAAATAGAAGAACTCGGAGAAGGGAGAGAACGCGTACAGCTTTAATGACGGAGCGTAATATGATAACCTCCCTTAAAAACAGCATTTAACTTTCTTTTTTTTTTATCGCAATTTGATTTTAATTGAACTGTCTGCGACTTTAAATAGGGGTTTCGAGATACCCAAACAGATAATCTAAAAGTAGATCCTAACTTGGTCGGTATCTCTCCGCCGTATGGAAGATTTTCTTCGCGACGGAGACTCCGCCCTCTTTCTAACTGGCTGGAACCGGATTCGATTCGTAGGTTCATCGAGAATTGACCTGCATATTTTTAATACGATTACATAGAGACTTTACATAGTGAATGTAAATATTTAAATATATACCATAATGAATACAGTAAAACCTCTATATTAAGACCACTAAATTACATAGTTTATTTGGTGAATGAGGCAGATGACTGCTTAAAGCAAGATGGAAATAAAACAGAAAGGTCATTAACTTTTACCTTTCTTAAACTGTCACCTGTCTCCCTCATAATCACTTAGCTTTCGTTTTAGTGGTTATAAAAAGAGGTTTTACTGTTTAGCTTCTGTAGTTTTTACCCTCATCAGCTTTAATATCGGCTGCACCGGTGGACGTAGTCGAGGGGTAAAGCGCCCGTGAGTTCGATCCCCCGCCGGACCAAATCCTTCGGATGAGACTTTATAAACCGAGGTCCGATGTATCTAAAAGGGCATCTAAAAGAACCAGAGAACTCTTTCGATAATAAGAGAAGGACATCGCGCCCGGGTTCTCTGTATCCAATCCCCTCTCTCTGGGGCGTCCAATACAAACAAAACAAACAAACAATAATCGACTGCTTTGAAATTGTTGTATGCAAATAATCTGCAAATTTCGTAAAATTTAGATTTATGCAATTTTAAATTGCAGAAAACTAAGACGATTGTCAATCAGTTTGTGTCCAGATCAAATGTGCCTGACGCAGCGTCTTAACTGGATCAAATCCCTATGAAATTGCTAATGAAGTCGGGGTTAGCTGGCAAAGGGTTAAATATGTAGAGACAAAACAGTTCAATAGCAGATGAAAAAAACATGCAGTTTTAAATACTAAAATAGTATGAGCCCTACATGACGAAGTGAAAGATTTTCACAGCAGAAAGACTGATACTTTTAAGAAAGTCATATATCCCATTGTCAGCAGGAAGTGATTGGTTCATAATACACTTTAAAATCGATGACATTTTCTTTTGTTTTATTGTAACCCGCCTCACTGTTGCCTAACAGGATGACTCTCTTTACAGCAAATAAATCTAGTCTTCGGACCTGGGGCCCGTTTTACTAAACAAGTCAAAATTTTAAATTTTAATTTATATTTTTTATTATCACTTGCTACAAACAGCAAAAAACCAGATCAAGGGACGCGCTTTTAGCGCGTCGTCTGATCTGGCTATTTGCTGTTTGCAAACGTTTATGATCGAAAACTAAGAGTTAAACGATTTTAACTTACGCAAAATTTTTGCGTAAGTTGTTTAGTAAAACGGGCCCCTGACGCGGCGTCTGATCTGGATCCAAATATGTGCAAAGTCGACTTTGGTGGTGAAAGGGTTAAAACTTTCTGGGTAGAATGAGTTTACTGTGGTTGAAGACAAAATCAACAAGGAGCAAAAGCGAATAAGTTTAATGCAACTAGAGACAATAAAAAGTTAAATGAATATAATTACTTTCTCTGTGTAATTAGTTGTATGTACATGTATGTCAGCTAACCATATAACAAATTTCGAGAAACCAATATTTCTGTCACCAAGATGACCCGGTATGGTATCAAAAACAGCTACTATCCAAAATTTTAAGGAGGTTACCAAATTGTCGGTGTTTTCAAGATCAACTCCAAATATTCGTAGAGATGTAAACAAGCTGATCATTGTGACCATTCTACCTTTCGAAAAATGGTTCAACCCTGTCTGTTTTAACAGGTCAAATTTAAAAGACACATGCATAATCTAAGAGTAATATAAATCCATTGACTCAGAGCAGTTATTTCTTTTTATACCAGGACGGCTGGGTTTTATTGAAACCTTTCATCAAAAGACTGGGTTGTGGTTAGGAGATGGAAACTAACTGATCTAAGCGAGTGGATTTAGTTAACTATCATGGAAAATTCAAAGTATGAAAAAAGTGTTTTTGTTGCAAACACGTAACTATGTTTTGTACTTTTACAATTAAGCTGGAAAGTAAACGAGGATGCTAAATTTAAATGACATGTGAATAATCTAATAGTAGAATAAATATTTTGACATAAAGACTTATTTTTACAACAGCCATATATAATGATTATAATCTGACTCAAAATCCCGTGCGTGAACAATTCTATAATTATCTTTGGAAAGGACCTGCAAAAAATTAAAAAAGGCGTAATTATTAAATACTATGCAGAAGGCGACCTTAGAATGATAAACACACACATCTTATTAAAGGTTTGAACTGCACATAGATCAGAAGAATATATCAAACAGACGCCTCCTGGACTACTTTTAACACATCACTTTTTAAATATTGAAAAGCTTATAATGTAATGCATTTTGGAAAGACGTCTTAAGAACATATACTTCCTATTTAAAGGCATTGCCGGTGTAATGAAATAAAGTGACCCCCCGTAATAGAGTGATCCACCGATCGAAATATTCTGACCCCCTTACGTGAAACAAAGTGACCCCTCATAAAATAAAGTGACCCCATAATAAAATGACCCCTTATGCAAACGTGTGTCTGTTTAGTATTTTTTAAGAAATAGTAACATCAACTAGTGTATCATCGTGCAATAGATTTCGGGTAGGAGTGGAGATGCGAAGTTATTAAATCACGGGGCCGTAGGCCGAGTGATTTAATTACCGCATCTTTACAGCATTATCACCGTCGTACTGTCGCGTTTTCACCCGTCTTACTGTCGCAGTACCTTCCGGTGTACATGCGCAAAGAGGACCCCCCCCCCCCCCCTGTGAGCGTGAAACCGTTTTAATACTGATACGACGCCGAGTTTATCGGCCTCGGATCTCCATCCAGACTATTTGTAAGCACCAGTATTGTCGCACTTGACAGCGTAGCATAAATGGTGCCAAAACGTTAAAGCATTTATAATAATAATACCCTTTCAATTCCTACATTTATCTTAAGCTTGATCCTTTCATCTCCAAAGCATCGTCTGTCTAAAAACTATTTTCCGAGAATTATCATTTTAAGGTTAGATTTACAGCTGCATGACTTATTATTATTATTTCGGGTGTCAATCAGTATATACGGGTATACTGAACAAATGCCAGACGACTGATCTAGCTCCAAACCTTTTGCAAAAACGACTGTAGGTGCTTATGGTGGTAAAAGGTTAAATACGTTTAGGCAAAAAAGGCCAAAACCAATCCTCTATTTCTTATCTAGATCCAAACTGTTTTCCTGTCTTAGTTTTTGAACATGACACTTAAAGGGTTACCGTAATTGGTGATCATTGTAAATATTTTGGGACCAGATCTAACGAGCATCTCGACGTCTAATAAGATTCAAAAACTGTTCAAAAGTAAAATGAACATTAATCAACATTTGTAAAGTATAATTCTCTACAGTTTAATGTTCCTAAAGATGCCGTCTAATCAGGGTCTGCACCATTTGTCAATTACAATAAGTTGTCCCTTTAGCTTAGCTATTTGGCGCAAAGAATCATCTACAGATCCACTGTCAACACTGTTTAAATTATTCCCAGGGGTAAAAAATGACTCCGCCCCAGGGGTCACAGATTTACATAGAGTTATAAAGTAAAATCTTCAAACAAATTCTCTGAAACTAATATGGCCAGAACTTTAATATTTGGCATGGTGCAACTTCAAGAGAGCATTTACCAATTGTTCAAGTGGTTCTATTCAATTGCATATCTAGGTCACAGTAGCTAAATATAGATCGTTTTAATAAAATCTTAAAAAATCTTCTTGAAATCTTCATTTTCTTTTGTTGTCAAATTGGCAACCTCTGTGGGTTACTAATTTTACTAAAAAGTTTTCAAAAGTGTTCTCGATTGTTCAAAACGTGACTCTTGGCATAACATACTCAGCGATTGGCACACTCGTATTTTCATAATTTCTCAGCGTTCCAAGATAGCTCATTTACATAAGTCGTTCCAGGTGAGCCATATTGGGCCGTATACGGATCTTGTTGTCATTTGCAGCAGATCAACGGAACAACGAATCCCTCCTTACAACGACCCTTGTCGCAGTTCCCTAAAAAGGACAATAATGTCTAACTTTTTAAAGTTGCAATATCGTCTGCTTAAAGTTGTCGCCTGCTGGTGTTTCTCAAAGTTACATCTAAGTATAGAAGAGATATAACAATGAGTGACAAACAGCTTGAATCAATATCAGACACCGCGTTACGCGGCGTCTGATCTGGATTCAAGCTGTTTGCAAATGTAAGCCAAGTCTTAAGTTCCCCTCGCTATAACGACTCCTTCCGTACAACACACACAAGCTGTGTCTCCCATTGGGTGTCGTTGTATAGAGCGGGATCTCTATATTGTAAAACACAAGCCTAAAAAGTAAAAAATGGACTAGACTTAATTGAAAACTAGAATTGTCCATTTGAGCTTTCAGTGAGGTAAGGGTTACTATAGATAAGATAAACTTAATCAAGGACTTAATACCGAGTGCATGTTATACATGTACATAATGTCGGCATCAGTTTGGGGGTTGGAGGGTAGCGGGTTTGATCGATTTGGGGGTCAACATATTTCACATTCATTCTTCAGATAGGGAAAACATTTCAGATTGGAAAATGGACCAAGGGTCGACACTCTAAGATTAGAGCAAAAACCGTGTTTTTTTAAATCTGACAGTCAGTATATTTGTATGTGCAAAATTGAATAATAAGCTACAAAATATATACGGTTGGAGACTATACCATCCAATTTAGTGGAACAGATACGTTACATAATTATAAAATAGTGCAGATCAAGATCAAATGTTTCAGAAAGAGTCCCTCTAATCAGGGGCTGCACTGTTTGTCAATTTTCAATATATTATGGAAAACAACTATTAACAGTGGAAAATAGAATAGACTTAACTTGAAACTAATTTTTTCCATTTAAAGTTTCCGGAGTTAATGTGTTTAACATGCGGCGTGTTTAACATTGGACCAAACAAAATTTGATAAAGAAGCAGTTTCTTATTTATATTGTATTTAACAAAAAATCGTGGTATTTGTACAGCAAACAATATATCAGACCTTCTAATGCTTTACAGCAGATGGAGCAGGACCTAAAGTGTAACTCTTGTCCGCGCGTGTCTTACGCATATTATTATACTACATAGTATCTGAGACTGTTCAGTTACATGGCCCTATCTGCAGCACATTTTCCATTGCCACGTTAAACGTGAAAACACTTTACTTTGCAACTGCAGCTAGGGTCATTTTACTTAACATTTTATGCGCTTTTCTATGGAACAACATATTCAGTTGTACATTAGTTATGTTCGCTGTTGACTTCACAGCTCTGTGACCTTGCTAATGTATTTGTATTTAAATTCTTGTGGAAATTCAACTGTGTGGTATTGTTCATTATGATTAACTTCTAAACTTTTTGATTTCACACACAAATATATTGAAAGCTTTACCTTTGGGAGCTTTCGAGCGATGTCAAGTCCCAGTGAAACATCAGTTGGCTGAAAAGGCCTGTAATACACAGGCGAAAGCTCCCAAAGGTAAAGCTTTCAATATATTTGTGTGTGAAATCAAAAAGTTTAGAAGTTAATCATAAAGTATTCGTATTTAGACCATATAATAACCAAATGTTTTCATGGTCAAACATAACACTAGTCGTCCGTGTTTTACACCATTTTTCTAGCATGCCATGGTTAAACATGTGGCTTTTATATCGTTCTGATATACATGACGTACACTAAAGAATATTACATGAATCCTTAAGTATAGTTTCTTGAAGCAAACAGTGAATATATTTAAACATTGGATGTAATGTTAAGTTAAAATTGAAGGTCGCTGTCGATCGATTCATTGGTAAACCATTGTTCCTTTTCCCAGGGGACTATTGTTCTTTTTCGTTCCTTTTCCCAGGGGACTATTGTTCCTTTTCCCAGGGGACTATTGTTCCTTTTCCCAGGGGACTAAGCCATGACGTATATATAACCTTTATAAAGCACACTAATTGCTATTAAACCTTTCGGCGCCAAATTATTTTTGAGTTTTTTACCCCTACACCGTTATTATGTCGTCTGCTTCAATATTGTTGTCTGCAATATCATTTCAAAGTTAGAAGCGTAGAGAGTATGACATTAGAAATATCGAAACGAGTGTCAAACAGGTTTGATCCTGACCAGACGCCGCGTAACGCAGCGTCTGGTCAGGATCAAACCTGTTTGCAAATTCGACTTTAGGCGACTCCGGCGGTGAAAGGCTTAAAGGCTTCTTCTTTGTGACTTAAAAACTCTTACTAAAGTATAACACCCATTATAATAATAATAAAAGACAATATCTAGGTAATCTCTATGTTTGAATACACCAAGCTTCATGATATGAATCAGTCAACTGTTTCCGTATTCTCGGGCTTCTGGTTGATTGTCAAGGCTTGTTGCTAGGGAAGGGGAAATTCTTCAGTTCAATAACTATTGTTAGAGTGACTTTAAATCTATCATGTGGAAACTTTCTGCGTCTGTGCCATCGTTTTTTTATTGAGATATAACTATGAAGTAGTGTTAAATAATGATATTAGCCTATGCAACAAGTTCTACCTGTGAAAATTCGGAAAAAAAATAATTCCATGAGAATCTTCTATGGGTTCATACCATATTTTTCAACAAAACAATTATCGGATAAAACAATTGATATAGGATGTCAGGAACGTCAATTTTAACCGTTTTTCACAAGCCCTGAAAATACGAGAACTCCTGAGAATACAAGAATCGGCAATATATATACATGATATTTCAACATACCTTAGACACATTATAGATAAATGTTTATTTTGCACACGAAGAAATTGTCGTTTTTAACCGTTTGCCCCATAGAAGTGCCTTTTAGCGAATATGATTTATTCCTCCGCTGAAAAAAATAGTTCCAATTTAATCAGTCATGAATATATATTATAGAGAATATTTTCTATATTCTAGCACATGATAGCTTAAAGCAGACTGAAAGTAAAGCAGAATGCGCCTTAAGGCGCATTCTGCTTTACTTTCAACCTGCTTTAAGTAGTTACATATCTTCAATACTAGAAATAGGATATCAGGTAAAGGGTTAAACACAGACAGTGCAACTATTAAAATGCATAGTGTATTTCTTGAATGGTTCAACGTAATACAAACAATATAATTATGTCATTACCTGTTGTATATGATCAAAACATAATATTATGTTTACCCTTCGCTTGCTAACATTGGTTATTGCTGCTCTTTTAAAACAGTGTAGATCACGATTATGCAGCTTCTACAGGAACTGTCTTATCAACGTCTGCACTGATTTCGTAAAAGCGTCTGTAGCGTGGTAAGTTACCATTTGTTTGTATTGTAGTCTGCCTTTATATGCATTTAAATATTTAAAGAGCCATTTGAAATGCCAAATATTGTTTCTATAAAGCTTTATGCCGGAATACGCATGCGCAGGCTGACATGCACATATTCATACAAGATTGCATTAAAACACAGATGAACACACGAACGCGGATGCACACTAACAGGCGTAACACACACACACACACACCCATACTGGTTTTACTATCCGACAGAGGTACATGTTTCACACCCTCATACCGAGGTGTACGCTTTATAAGCCAAAACGCTTAAGGCAAATATGACAAAAGGTTTTCAGGACAGTCACAGTTTCAAATGATGTGAAGAAAATATTGAATTTATAAAGAATTACCGATCAACACTAGACCGACAAAACGAGGTAGGTAATGGGCAAAAACTCTGTTTCAAACCGAGGTAAAACACACATACACACACACATCACCTACAAAACGAGGTACACTCACACATCACCTACAAATATCGTTATCGACTGTGTGCAAACACACACCGACACACAAACAGGTAGTAGAAAAGCAAACCGAGGTACTCGAGATATTTTGTGTGCGTTTGTATCTTGAACTGAGCATGCTAAATGCGAGGTATACCTACCGAGGTATTAGTAAAAACTACCTCGCTTGTTGGAGGTACCTCGGTTCGTTGCTGTGTACTCCTATGACGTACCTCGCTTTGATAGTGTCACCAACGCACACACACACACACACACACACACACACACAAAATACTTGAGTTTTCTTCGTTGTGGACACTGTCTATCAAAACCGGCGTTATGGACACTACCTGAAATATTAGACATACCAAGCATTTGGTGATATTTTATAGTGCCGTCTGGTGCTAAACTTTTATAGAAATATCAAATGGTTTAATAAAAGCAACAAAAATAAAAGTAGCGTAACAGACGTTCTAGACACGAACTTTGCATTGTGGGCATTGCGAGGGTGCGTGTGAAGTACAATTACTCACCGTGGACACCCCATGTGTGCATGAAGCATTTACAGTCGAGTCGTGGCGATATCATGGGCCCATTTCAGAAGACTTCGTACCATAAATGTGGTCGTAAGTCAGATTATAAAAGTCTCAATTATTATTTATTTCTCCATCTAATTCTGTCTTGTGACATATTTTTGTAATCGTCTTTGCGGCAGGCATTTTAGCGTTTTCCATCTAAGAAATACAAATCCTCGAAAATTGTTTAATAAACTGATGATGTCACATGCACTGTACATGGAAAATTGCAGTCCGTATCGGTCACGTGACCTTTACACAACCTTCTCGAAAAGAAACCCGAATATTTGTTATGTTAACAATTCGACATCATTTATGTATGATTTTTTAATGAAATTGGCGAATATATCAGACATGTTACAGCCGATTTCACTTAGTTTTAATACATTGAAAATGCACACATATAAGACATTGCTCGTTGTATACATACATTTGGGCAGCCTCGTGTCTTTAATATATACACACACCGATTTAGCGTTTTTTGTCACTATCACGGCTACAGTTTGCACTGCCTCATGTAAAATACATCATAATATACTTATTTATAATGTCAGACTTGTGGACACAAACTTTTGGACTTCATAAATCAACCTGTGTCCACAATGCCGGCAAATGTGCAACTTGATGCATCCACAACGATGCAAACATACAGACACGCACACACATAAACACACACGCTTTCACACACCTATTCACACACAAACACAAACTCACCCCGACTTGCAAGACGTGATTTCCGAGGTCATATCCTGTGATCTTGACACGTCAACTCTACATGCTTCCTTCTAAACAGAAGGTTTCAGAGGCTAACCCTTACCAGAACCCTTATCTTTAGACCTGCTAGATTAATGTCATACCGGAATGGTAAGGTTAATATCTTTAACAAGAGCCCAATGGGCCCTAAGGCGCTCACCAGAGTGCACAGTCCCCAGATTTAACTAGATAGATCGCTAAATGTGACTAATTCACCCACTAGGGCCTTGCCACAAGAAGTAAGTGTGTCAGGATAATGTTGATGTGTAAAACTAGAGGGTTCAGAAGCATGTTCTATGCCTTGACCTCATGACCTACTTTTGACCTGACACAACTCATATTCATACATTGCCTAGATTTTATCAAGGCGATAACCCTAAGCAAGTTGTGTGAAATTATGGCAAAAACTAAGGCCCCTACAGTGTTTAGAAGCTATTTCTATGTTTTGACCTACTTACATACTTTTTAATTTTATGTAACCCATATTCTCCCACTGCCGAGCTTTTATCAAGAAGACCATTCTAAGCATGTTTCAAGAAGATTGGGCTAAAAAGATGGCATCTTGAGTGACAAAAAAGCTTTTTCTGTGATTTGAGCTACTGATCTACTTTATTACCCGACATGACCTACATTCATGTACGACCTATATTCTAATGATGTCATGACACTGACAAAATCTCATAAAGATATAACCAAAAATATGACTTCTAGAATATTTTCAACTTTTAATTCGATATTTCCAAACACCGAAAATGACCACGACCCCTGGCGGCCATGTTGGTTGACGGATCAAAATTTTTGAACAACTTTTAAAATCTATCCATTTGAGAAACATTTTGGTGAAAACCAAATTGAAAGAAGACCAGTACTTTCGGAGAAGAAGATTTTTCCAGATATTGTGCGCGGTTGCCATTGCAACCAAACAAATTACCCCACCACAAGCTTTTAACAGCTTTTCATTCCCCTACCCTACTGATGCTTCTGATGAAGTTTGGTTACACTGGGGCTATTGGTTTTAGAGAAGTCGTTTGCAATTGTTGACAGACGGACAAACGACGGACGCCGGACAGAGCGGTATCTTAATAGCTCACATTGAGCACTTTGTGCTCTGGTTAGCTAAAAAGGCGTTCAGGTTAATGTTGAAACATTATTGGATCCGATTTTGGAGCTCGGACATCACGTTTTTTTCAGTACTAACACACACATCCACATAAACTCTTCCTGTTAATTCATGAACAGGGTAGATCAGCATCTAATTATTTCGAATCGCAATGCTATATCGATATTCCACGTCACCGGGTTGATTCTGACACATCGGGCACTGACACTCTCAGGCAAGTAACGAACAACAAACCCTTCTACAGCGCTGTTTCCTTCGAAAATCTGAAACAGATTATAAAGGCATTTTCAAATACGAATTCTATAACAAACATGTTGGAGTCAGTCAGACGCCAAGTTAGATTATGCTCCACACTGTTTTCCAGACATATTTTCAGCAAATAGAGTACATTTGTGCACAAAATGAAAATGATGCCGTAGCCGTAGCCTCGAGTGTGATCTGGATTACACAACCAACTGATACAAGTGCATTGATCACACACTGGTGATCGATCTATTCCGTTTTCATGAGTACAATTTTGTTTGTTTTTTCGTCCATATGCAAAGCCTTAATACATATTAATTATACACTCACCTTGTCATTGCCGGTTTGGTCATTAATGGCAGTGAAACTCCCACAGTCCATGCTAGTGAACGGTTTATTCTGTTCTATAATATAAACTCACCTTGTCATTGCCGGTTTGGTCTTTAATGGCTCTGAAATCCCCACAGTCCATGCTTGTGAGGACCTTAAAGCTGGTCACATAATCCCCTCGTGAATCATGATTTTGCAAAACTATGGCAGACATTGTTCTCGGATACAGGAAGTCAACCTTGCAAAATACAACATCAAATTTTATACGCACATAATTTCAATAAGAATAACGAGAATTAACATTAACATTAAACACGAGAGCAATAATGAGCTTGAATTGTTCACTTGTTGACCAATGGTGACTCAGTACTAAGCGTTTACTGATGATATTATAACGATTACCTTACAGACACTGTCGGCCATGATTTTCAATCAGGAGAATATTTATTGAAATATCGTAGAGGGTCACTCATGAACCATTTATGTTAGATAATTGTCAAGTCCGACTAGTGACCGAATGCTTAAATACTTGATACTTGAAATTGACACCAGTTCACTATTCGCCGGCGGTTGTGAGAGTACAAAACTATATACAGTTAAACTTCGATATCTGAAACTTGCACAAGTAGAATTTACCTGCATTCCTACAGTTTCAACCGCATATGTCGAACAATTTTCGTATTACAATACTAAAAAGTGGCAACACCTACTTTTTACTTTGAAATACGGATATGTCAGACTTAGATGAATTCAAGATATGCCCTGTTTCTAACATGGCTACGTCATCACAATGGAATGTGGACATCTTTTAAATGTTCATTACCAGGCTATTTTGAACGTCTGGTTCGAGGAGCCTAGGACATTTACGTTTTATGAAATACTGTAAAGATAAATTATTACAAATGAACAGAAATAATCAGGAGCGAACAAATGAACACGTAGGTCAGAGGCTAGGCATATCGAGTTATGACTTTTTAGGTTGATTTTGATAATCATTGATCTAATCTATCTTAATTGAATGTTAATTTTAGTATAAACCAGTGACAAGTGCCGTTGCACTTCGCACTGTTCATTTCACTTGCAGTCTTTCGTTTACCATGGCGTTTTTCGTACAAAGCGTGTCGTTAGCGTTTGTAACACAGGAAAGATTGGCTTCCTGTGGTTTGGTATGTTTGTTAACGTCCGTTTCTGGCTTCTATGGGCAAATTGGACACCCTAGCTAGAGAGAAGGGAAACCTGACCGCGATGCCCGACTCTCATTACCGACAGTGTAAGAACTGATACAACAGATCTCGTTTTATAAAGTTTCATACCAAGGACGAGGTCCAGCAGAGGATCGAACTCACGACCACTGGTACTACAGCTGAGTGTGCTATCACTGAACCGTGTCCGCCGGTTTAGCGTCTTCTCCACTATACAGTTATTCATGTTTGGTCTACGTATATTTATATACTTTAAAAACTGTGAAAACCCTAATCAAGCCGCCCTTATATTCATAGGGGCTGCATGATATGGGTATGTACTGGGATCTTATAGGATCTGTCGAAATTGCATTCTTCCTCTGGAAATTATGATGTATTTAACCATTTCACCACCGCCATAGTCGAATTATCTATCTACGTCGACATTGCAAGCAGATTAGATCCAGATCATACGCCGCGTTTACAGGATCCAATCTGTTTGGCACCGTAATCTTTAATACATCTGACTATAAACTGCAAGTTGCAGAATAAGAAGTATCTTAAATAGACCAGATTTAGTCAATTTCAAGATACCTGACAGGTTTCTGGAGCGCCCTATCTGTTACCATAAAGTGAGTTAGCATAACATGAGTTATCAAAAAGTGAGCACCATGATATGCAAGGTCGCATTCTGGCATATGCAATCTTGCAATTTGACATTGACAGCATGACAACTAGCATGTTGCAAAGTTACTCGTACGTGTAGATCTAAGCAAGCATAACTCAATTTGTCCCAATTCAGAATGTTAAATGTAAAAATGGAAGAAGGAATATAGCTATGAAGAAAGCATGATGTAGATGTAAGTAAGCAGAATACAATTTGTTCCAATGCAGAATGTAGAATAGAAGATGAAAGCATGAAAGAAGAATATGAAAAGAGCATGATGGAATTGTAACAACACTAATGACAAATGACAGAAAGGGTATTAGAAGTGCCAGAATGCTCGCCTAGGCTCGCGTCATATTATTTTAGTCAACTCGTTTATTAAAAATGATAAATAATGAGCACTCATACAAGATCCTCTATATAACAATAATAATTACAAATGACAGCAAGAGTAATAGAAGTGCAAGAAAGCAAAATGCAATTTTTACTTAACCCTTTCCCCAATAGAAGCGACTTTCAGCGTATTTAATTTATTCCTCCTCTGAAGAAAATAGTTGCAGTTTATACCCTCATAAACTAAAACCATAAAACATATTTGATATAGCCTAGTCGTTGGTAGTTTAAAGCAGACTGAAAGTAAAGCAGAATGTGCCTTAAGGCACAGTCTGCTTTACTTTCAACCTGCTTTAAGTGACCACCTTTCTTTAATGTTATAAACAGGTTATTGGGTAAAGGGTTAAATAACATTCCTGTCAATTTTATCAAAACCCAGTGACAAGTGTTGTTGTACTTGCATCATTTATTTTACTTCTAGTCGTTCGCTTATGTTGGTTACGATGCAGTCGGGGTAATTGGAGAAAACAAAGCAAGAAACTAGCATATAATCGATATTTAAATTACATGTACGAATTAGATAGATTCCAGACAGTTTTCAGTGAAGACTTCTTTTCTTTTCTTGGAAACCAATTGCTTAATAAGCAGTAAAATAGAGTTTGCTTAAGCGAATCGATCGGGGGAATAATTGTAACGAGTCACGTGATCCGTACTACCCGAATATAAATAGGTGTACGGTTTCTTACATAGTGGTCACATGTGTGGTTTCAACCAATCAGATTCCAAGAATTTATGATGACTGGAAATAAATAGTATTGCAACTGTAAACACAAAAGTGGTTATTGAAAGGAATTATATGTTTCCCAACAATATTTGGGATGTTGAAGTACCTGTATGTATTCCCCAGCATTTGATTCCGTAAACCATCCTCCGGTCTCCCAGCCCTTATCATTCAGTCGTGCATACTTTGCAGAATAGCCTTTTTGTAGGTCACAGCTGTGTTGTCTGCAGTAATAGTTTGACTGGGTCAGCTGACTGTCAGGTACTAAATTAGGACCGCTCACAAGATACGTGTAGTTCGTACAAATTGGTTCTAAAATACACGAAGAACAAATTGGACAAGTTTGGTAGGGGAATACGCTGTTTGTCCTATTATTACGATATAGTTAACCCTTTCGCTGCCATTAATATGTAAAACTCATCTAAAGCAGTCGTTGATGTATTATCGTCTGCTTTATTTTGTCGTCTTTTTTTGTAAATTTGACATTTTAAACGATTCTTTTTTCAGAAACATGATTTGAGTGTCAACAGTTTTGATTCTTACTAGACGGCATAATACGCGGCGTCTAATCTGGATCTAAATTGTTAGCATACCTTAGTGTTACAGAGCCTGGCAACGAAAGGCAACTAAATTGTTTCTTTATGGCGACGCTTTACTAAATACTAACAAAATCATTCTTACTGCAGTGCAATCTTTCATCTTGCAAACAAAACGATTTAACTATGGGCCAGATAATAGACCTTGGTAGCAGTCACAGGGCCGTGATGGACATCTCTCTCAGGTGTCAATATTTCGTTCCAGAACAATTACATACAAAATACCATTGGAACATTTCCTTTTTTCAATTTGTTCTTTTAAATTATCATCAAGACTATACAGTGATACCTCTCTTTTACGACCACTATTGTGACACTACATGAGAATACAATATTAATGCTTTGGTCAGGCGGGATGAGAGTAAAGCGGATGGTCCCTTTATAAGCCTTCCGCTTTGCTTTCATCTTTCTCTGAGACATCCGCTGTCCCCTAAACTACCAATTGGAAACGTTTAGGTGGTCGTGATGGAGAGGTGTTAATGTAAATTTTTTGTTCCACCTGCGTAAAATTTCAGCGTTGAGAAGAGGGTCTCCAAAAGTATTATACTGTCGGGTTATTGCAGGGCTCCAGATAAGAGGGAGTTATCTGAACAAATCCGCCATTTTCTCACTTATACAGCACCAACTCATATGGTGTTACTACTCATTAGAATCGTCTCTTCAAAACGATTCTAAAGAGTAGTGACATATTGGGTTTAAATCAGAAATAAAGGTTTTAGTTTGAACAAATCCATTTTTTTCTCACTTATACAGCACCAAATCCTATGGTGTTACTACCTATTAGAATCGTCCCTTCGAGACGATTCTAATGAGTAGTGACATCATAGGGTTTCAACCAGAAATAAAGGTTTCTGTTTTTGAAATACTTCCTTTATCTGGAGACCTGTTATTGGGATATAATGGCAGTGAAAATGTTACCATGACGCGAAAATTTAACATACAGTAACCTCGGTATTGTTTACAAAATTGCACTTATCACTTGAGCTCGTTTACAGCTTAAAACAAGTCGAACGACATACAGAGAGAGAGAGAGAGAGAGAGAGAAAGAAAGAAAGATGATACATTTCTCTGATTCTTTCAGATGCCACGATTAAAAACACATACATCGGACCTCAGATTTTATAAAGTGTTATCCGAAGGACTTAGTCCGGTGGGGTATCGAACTCACGAACCCTGTTATCGTATCGAGCGCGTAAATCCTCGGCCACGTCCACCGGTTTGACGATTTGGTAATATCATAGAAGAGTAAAATAAATGTTCAGAGGAAACCCGTAAAATAGCTATTTGCTTTCGTTGCCTTACCTCGAGTAAAACGATTATATGCAAAACAGATTGGATCCTGATCAGACGTCGCGTGACGCAGCCTCTGATCAGATTTCAAACTATTTCCTACTCATTTCAAAATGTCTGAAATTAAAATACTAGAACCTAAAATGAAAAAGGGCGATTGCGGTAAATAGGTTTAGACACATATAACCCTTTCGAGTTGTTGCAAAACGCTCAAATTTCGTTTCTGATACTATCATTACTGTACTTGACAGTATTATAACCCTTCAGTTTCAGACTCAACAACACGAACATACTAATGCAAACATATGTCTGATCAAACAAAGGTTTGACTGTCACTGGAAATAACGATAATTGGGAACGGTCTTGTTCGAGATACAAACGGGAATAAATTATAAAAAATATATATGTACTTACTGTTTGTACTGTACGTGATCCATTCACCACTGATTTCTCTGTCTGAATCACTGTACGTCGTTGATAACTGACATTCTCTTGTTCCTGGATTATAGTTGACGCTGTTGCATGAGCTGTCAGAGTGGCATCTACTCCAGCAATCAAGGTCCGTGACTCTCTCTATCTGGTCATAGATGGCAGTGGTCAAGCGAGTGTTTTCACGTTTATAATATTCACTCCAAGTGACATCACAATAGCAAATCTGAATGCCAAAGAGTATGCCCGAAAGTACGCATAACGCTTGTACCACAAGAACCCTCGCTCGTTTTAGAATACATAGATACATCATTACTGCATGAAAGGTCAGTGTCAACTATCAGACTAACCGTTCTAGAGATAACAGACCCGTTTTGTTGATATCGCTCCAGTGATTGACACATCCAGCAGTTAAACTCCACTATTACAAGCATGTATGCTGAAAGCTCAAAGCAGATCTATACAGCCGTTACATACTGTTTACTGCGTAGTGTATGTAAAACAAACAGTAAATTTCTTTTACTTTTTTATTTTTTTATTTAAGTGCCTTTATTAATACTTAACCAGTTTTTCTTGGTATGGTTATTATAGAGGGATTTGCTGTAGCTTCCAATACATATAACTCTCCATACCAACATCATACGTACAAAATGCATTGATTTGATTGGCTGCCATTTATTGATTTTACTTCGATAATTTCAACGCTTTGAGCGATAACCTAACAACTTGGTTATATTTGTGTCCTGTACAGACTCGCATTGGAACGTCATAAATAATGTACCGAATTTAAAATAATGTTTTGTTTCAATCTATCTAAATTGCACTTATATATATGGATTACCTTCCACCCAACGTCGAAATTGCTGCCAAGTTTTAAGTACAACACCAAGAAATGCATCACCTTGATAAAACAAGAGTACCGGTAGTCAGGTGTGCCCGTCCAGACCAGTTTTTTGAGTAACAAGAAATATCTTTAAAAAAGATATTCGGCGGAATGAGTGGTTGAACTAAGGCTATATAGATGGGTGTGCAAAATTGAATTAAATTGAGGTTTTCAACGAATATATATCTTGGATTGAAAAGCAAAAAATACAAGTATTCAATTGAAACAATAACTTTTATTTAAAATGCAAAACTATCATGTACAGAAATGCAAAACAAAACAATAATTTAACTAATATCCTAGCTACTGGTAGGAGATCCTCACATTAATCTATTGTTCCACTCATAGAGTTTCTTGAAACAAACTATAGCATACACAAATGTACATATACAACAATCTACTGTACTTCACTCTTGTAAATAATGATGAAACAACACAATTGTGTTTAACTCACTTGAGGCTATTCATATTTAAAATATTGCTTTTAATGTATGGCAAATGTGTACAAATAGTTAACTATTACAAGAGCCCCATGGGGCATATTCGCTCACCTGAGAATAACTGACAAAATGGAGAAAAAGATTTATGTCCAGGACAGGGTCATTTTTTACCCGATGGGCATAATTTGAACAATCTTGATAGAGGACCTGTAGATGATGCTATGTGCCCAAATATCTAAGATCAGGGTACTAGGGTTTTAGACAAGAAGATTTTTTTAAGTTTTCATTGAAAAAAATCTATTTTAAGCTTCTGTGACCTAGATATGCAACCGACCGGAACCATTTGAACAAAATAGGTAAAGGACATCTAGAAGTGTCACCATGCCAAATATTAAAGCTCTGGCCATATTACTTTCAGAGGAGAAGACGTTTGAAAATTTCACAATATAACTCATTGTAAAAAGGTGACCCCCGGGGGCGGGGCCAATTTTGACCCCAGGGGCATAATTTGAACAAACTTGATAATGGATCTGTAGGTGATGCTATGAGCCGAATATCTAAGCTCTGGCCCTTGTAGTTTTTGACGAGAAGATTTTTTTATTTTTATAGAAAAAATCTTTTTTTAGCTCGTGTGACCTAGATATGCAACAGACTGGAACCATTTGAACAAAATACGTAAATGATATTCAGATGTGTCACCATACCAAATTTCAAAGCTCTGGCCATATTAGTGTCTGAGAAGAAGACGTTTGACATTTTCACAATATAACTCTATGTAAAACTGTGACCACTGGGGCGGGCCCAATTTTGACCCCAGGACCATAATTTGTACAAACTTGATAGAGGACCTGTATGCAATGCTATGTGCCAAATATCTAAGCTCTGGCCCTTGTAGTTTCAGACAAGAAGATTTTTTAAGTTTTCATTGAAAAAAATCTATTTTTAGCTTCTGTGACCTAGATATGCAACCGACCGGAACCATTTGAACAAAATAGGTAAAGGACATCTAGAAGTGTCACCATGCCAAATATTAAAGCTCTGGCCATATTAGTTTCAGAAAAGAAGACGTTTCAACTCTACATTTCTCGTCTCTGCTGATGTATATACATACATGTATATCAGATACATGTACGTTCAAGCTCTCCATTTCGCGTCTATGTACATACATACATGTATACCAGAAACATGTACGTTTCAGATCTTCATTTCGTGTCTCCTATGTTTGCTCATGTATATACATGTACTATTTTGACTGGATAAACTATACAGGTACGTTTCAACTCTACATTTCTTGTCTCTGCTCTTGTATATACATACATGTATATCAGATACATGTACGTTCAAGCTCTCCATTTCACGTCCATGAACATACATACATGTATACCAGAAACATGTACGTTTCAGATCTTCATTTCGTGTCTCCTATGTTTGCTCATGTATATACATGTACTATTTTGACTGGATAAACTATACAGGTACGTTTCAACTCTACATTTCTCGTCTCTGCTTATGTCTATACATACATGTATATCAGATACATGTACGTTCAAGCTCTCCATTTCACGTCTATGAACATACATACATGTATACCAGAAACATGTACGTTTCAGATCTTCATTTCGCGTCTCCTATGTTTGCTCATTTATATACATGTACTTGAAAACATACTCTCTCTACAGGGATTAACCAATCAGATTGCTTCTTGACACTGCATACACTGATTTTTGATCAGTATTCATCTCACTGCTGAAGGGACAAGACATGGTTTAAACCTCCTTAGCTAACAAATAAGTACACACTCAGGTAAAGTTCTGAAGGGGTAATGTTTAATAGTCACACTTCGCCAGTTATAAAATAGAACGGGTAGTAGTGAGAGTTGGTCCTTTATGCAGTGAGAAAATATTTAGTCAGGTAAAGGATTTAAACAGACGATGTCCTATGGGTACACAATGTCACGGTATATCACTTAACCGTGGCACGCGCCGACTTTAAACTTATATGGTAGTTTAACAGTCATAGGAAAGTCATTGAAAACAAAACAGAATCAGAACATTTTTATATACCATCTTTTATTTACCTATATATGGATTACATGATTCAAAAGTAACGGATACGCTTCAGTGCACTGAGGCGGCGGTGGTGGCGGCGGCGGCGGATACGCTTCACTGCACGGCGGCGGATACGCTTCACTGCACTGCGGCGGTGGTGAAGTCGCTTGTGGATATGTTCGATATATTTCACTGTGTTTGCTTCTTTGGTGTCTCAACATCACATCTCTTCTCGAAAAAACTTGATTGCAGTCTAAACACGTTGTAGAAGTCATGTTGTCTCTTTAAAGGGACTCGCAACCGGATGGTGTACTTGTCAAAATAAAATAAAATACTCAAATAAAAGCAAATTTGTGGCATTATTTGGCTTCTGACATTAAAAAAATATGATCAGTCCAAAAAAAGTCTCAAGAATCGTCACCGAATCTTAGATTTTTAGATATTTTCCATCGTTTTTCTATACCGACTAGTAGACGGTATAGTTGTTGTTGTTGCTTCCTTACACGGGCTCAGACATAAACACGAGCCGAATTACGAAGTTGTATGCACTTTCGATCGTTACACATTGAAATACGTTAAATAGATCCGAGATAAACGGATAGTTCCGTGGTCCATTGGTCTAAGCGGTTTCCCCTATTTTGCCTTCTGTCCGCCAATGCCGGGCCCCGGGTTCGAATCCCACCAGAGACCTATATTTTTTTTTATTGAAATACATTTTTTTAAACAGAATTTCTTATCCTAAACTAATTCTTTACCATTTATATAAGCGTTTGACACATATTTACAAATTACTATTTTTAATGCACCATCTGGTTGCGAGTCGCTTTAACGGCCAGCTAGCAAATGGGATTACTAGTATTAGTGAACTGTATTTATAAAGAAAATCCAATTTGTGGTCTCACTTTCATCTTCAACCAATCAGATAGTATTTCTTATTTCTGTACGCTATATAATCTGGTCTATAATTGTAGGGTGTCATTAGGCTTCGATCCTGTGAGAAGAGAAGTAACGACTATCCAGTGCAAAGGACAAGTGAACCATTAAACAGTGAGTATTGTGTCTTAGTCTCGCCTGACTTTGTTCTTAGTCTCGCCTGATTTCTTCTTGGTCTCGCCTGGTTTTTATCTTTTTCACGATTAATGTTCCTCCATGTAAGATTCGGTTCATCGATTCATTGAATTTTATACCCATGGCTCTCGCCGACATGCCTAAAGCCTTTGGAGAACCCGAATTGGCCAACGGATATTTTCCTCATTTATTTAACAAGGAAGCCACCAACAGATCACACTTCCTCATTTACCATATCTAGAATACTATCACCCTAAGGGAAGGAAAACAGAGAGAAGGCAAGATTTTATGACTTGGTATGAAAACCACAAAACCGACAGGTTTGACTTTCAACAAGAACTGTTGAAATACTGTCGTTCCGATGTAGACATTTTAAGAAAGTGTTGCTTGAAGTTTCGACACTTGTTTTTAGAGATCAGTGAAAATAAGGATGGAAAGGGAATAGATCCACCTGCTTTACATATACATATACATGATCTTAGGAGTAAAAAACACCTCTGCTATAATATACAAATGACGTATCGTCTGCCATACAGTGCTTATGTATATTGTTGTCCGCTTAACTTGTACTCAGAGTCACGCTCTAACTGATTCATATATATGTCCTACAAGACGATGGGGCTTTTTACGGTTTTCGTGGTCTGCTGAAGGTCACGGTTCAGTGGGATCCAGATCGTTCACCCTCTAGTGCGCTCGTGGTCACGGCTCAGTGGGATCCAGATCGGTCACCCTCTAGTGCGCTCGGTTTTTTTACTCAAAAAACTGGTCTGGATTGGCACACCTGACTACTAACAAGAATTTATTACAGCTGCCGCAAAGCGTTCATTCACACTACAATGTATGTTGTTGTTGTATGCAGACCAGTAAGTATACTTCTACATCAAACACCGCAATCTAAAGATGTACTCGCACATCACATCCTGTATAAAGCTGATATACAATAGCAAAAATGCTCTGGACAAGCTTTACTTTAGGTCAGTGGTTAAAGTCAAGGTCAAGATTACCTTAAAAAGTATACTGCCCACAAGCCAGTTTCCCTTTTCTGTAAGGGAAATCCAACACCAAAGTCAACGCCAATGTCACATTGACCATTAATATTACGACACTTCCTGCCAATCAAGGGTGAACTCATTTGTGGCTATTGTAGATCGTCAGTTCGTAAGGTCCCGGGTTTGAATCCTGTGATAGGATCAAATTTCTAAGGGAATGAGCAGTTAGCTCAGAGGCTACACTAGACAAGGCTGTGATGTGGAACCCTGGCCCAGTGCTTATAATGCCTTTTTGTTGAGTCTGAGTTCGTTCTCAAGCATTTGATTGGTCCGATTTGAGCCTAGGCTCAAATCGGACCAATAAAATGCTTGAGAATGATTTAAAACTCAGCTCAAACGCTTTATAAGCATGTACCCTGATAGTTTCGAATCTTCCTGTCGCCATACGTCGGCTGCAATATTTTGGACGTCAGAACAGTCGCCAAAGAGAAACTCAAACGATATTTGCATCGAGTAGCCAAATGACCAGAGGTTTAATTGTAAGAAATTGTTTATGCAGAGCTATGTGGGTTGAAAGAATACTCCCAATTTTTTATCTTTAATTGCTTCCCACACACAACTAAAATACGGACGGATGAACGAACATAAAATATTATTATTATAACCTAAGCGTTTGGTTGATACATATTTGCAAACTTGTTTTTTCAGCCCGTAAAAGCAAACCTAAATTTGAGTTGTCGTATACTGAAGAGGGGGACATTCTCCCCTGACCCACTTCCGGTTAAGGTTTGAAGTTCAAATTGTACATCGACATTGGAATATACCTCTAATGGTCACATGCTTATAGTGACACATTTCTATCATCGTTTTATTCAGCTATGGAGATCTGTACTGTAGAACGGAGCATGTTGTGCCCGAAGCCCTGCCTAAACTTTGAATTGAGACTTTCAAAGTCTTGGAAACGCTTCTTCTACAATAATGACCTCATGGTTGGAGAAGGTGGAAGGCAGATAGTTTTAGGTATGTTGAGTAAGAGCAGTTAGGGAATATTTTATAGCAACAGGAACGAACTTCTGTCTGGTTAGTGTGTTGACCGGATGTAAATGATAGTGCTTGTTGATTACAAACTGCGAATTATACCAAACAGTTGTCTCTATGTACCTGCGTTCATGTTTCAATTTATGTTTTATTTCAAACAAAGTCAGGACATAAATAGTATAAGTTTATGAAAGCATTGAATGAGTTGGCTAATGTAATATTTATGTTTTTAAGTAGAACCGTGCTGGGAGACTATATCTCATTTTCCCTTTACACCTATGCTTCATGCCCAATGAAAACACACTAGATATTATTTAAATATTTATTTGTTCCAGGTCAATTCAATTAATCATCTATTTTGTTTATGTTGCTCTTTCCTTTAACTTCACTTTTCAATTCTCTCTTGTCATCACATTCATTTTTACCGTTAACCCTTCACTGCTCTGATGTTATCAATTTTGTGAGTGTCGTCTGCTTTTGTTTCCCTAATTTAAATGTCCGCTTTTTATATTGAGCGTCAAACGGTTTAGATCCTGGATCAGGATCAAAACTGGTTGCCGCTTGTTTTGAAATTAAGTCAGCTATACTGCCTTAAAATTAACTTTCGAAATATATTGCAGACAACTATATTGAAGCAGACCCATACTATTTGTTTGTCTGTCCTTTTCTGTTTCTCTCTGTCTCTCTATATATCCCTTTGGCTCTGTTTATGTATGTCTCTGTTTGTCTCTGTCTGTCTGTCTCTGTCTGCCTGCCTGTCTGCATCTCTTCTTCTTCTAATTCTTATTTTCTGTCTCTGTCTCTGTCTGTCTGTCTGTCTCTATTTTTCTTCTTCTTCTTCTTGCTGTGTAACTGTTGTAACTTCCAACTAATGCTTTGAAGTCACCTCATAGGCATACTGGCATTTTGGGATATCCACCAGAGCCGCCTATAGTGCATTGTAGAAGTTATCCTTGACATTTTTCTGCGCAATTTTGCGTTGTCTTGATTTGATTTGATTTTACGTCGCTTTCAACAGTATTTCAGTCATATCGCGACGTCCAGCTATTTACAGATGGAGGAAGACCCCAGAAGTCCTTTATGCACTGTTTCAGGCACAAATAAGCAACTGGGTAGAACCACCGACCTTCCGCAAGCCAGCTGGAAGGCTTCCACACATGAAAAATCCGAAAGACCCTACTGGGATTCGAACTCACAGCGGTGAGGAGCTTAGTGATGTAAGTCACAGTGACTATACCACTAGGCCACGGAGGCCCCCGCGTTGTCTTGTTTTTACCCTTACCCTTCTGTTTCTGACCATATATTATGTAAACAACTTAGATTTGGATTAGACCAAACCTTGTTCCCCCAACAGGCAACATTACGCCAAAGACGTACATTAGAATAGGTTTGGCAAAAAAACCAACAAAACAAAAAGCGTATTCTCCCAGTATACCAAATATTATCCCCCTAAAATAAAATAAAAGTTATTCCGGCTTAAATTTCAAACAACATGTACACTTTTACAACACAAAAGTTGTTAATATGTGAAAGTTTGGGGCAAATTACACACACTTATAGTGTATTATGAGTAGTTAACATACGTTTACCCTATATATTCTTTGTACGAAAAAAAAAGTTCTGTCAAGACGGTTGCAAAAAAGCCCACATGAACACCTTCATATATATAATTGATTTATCTGTGAAAGTTTGGAGCATATTCTATGTAGGAAAATGTTCAAAGAGTTATAACATTTGTCAGAACGGCCACAGCCAATATTCCAAGTCACATGAACTCCTTCACATATGAGAAATCTGTTAAAGTTGGAAGCGTATTCCTTAAAAAGTGCATTAGAAGCTGCACAAGGTTTCCCCTATATATTCTATATAAGAAAAAACTTCAAAATGCATTAGCCTTTGTCTCAAAGATCGCAGCCCACATTCCAAATCACATGAACAATTGCTCATATAATTTATTCCTCTTTTAAAATGTAAAGCAAATCCCTCAGGTAGTGTAGGGTGAGTTAGCTGCACAAAATGTTCTCTACTTTTCCATGTAGGAAAACAATTCAAAAAGTCGCAGCTTAGGTTCCAGACAACATAAACGCGGCCCGTTTCATAAAACTTCTTACGACAATGTTGTCGTAAGTCAAATCTTTAAAATACATTTAATTTCTATTATCAAAAGATGTCACAAGACAGGATTAGATGGAGAAATAAATAATAATTCAGACTTTTATGATCTGACTTACGACAACATTTGTCGTACTGTCAAGACGTTTGGTTACCCTAACCCTAATGCTAGAGCCCTAAGCTTGAACTGTGTTTTATAGGGCGTTCTATGACAGGGAGGGTAACCGATCTACTCGCTGTCACCCATCCAAGATGGCGGCACCCTTGTAAACAGGTGAGTTTTCGCTGATTTTATCTTATAATTACCCCTTTTTACACTGAATTAGTTTTACAAACCTACTCTACAAAATTCTGCGCCTATTGGTACTAATTATACCAAGGAATTCTTACCCTTTTGTTCAAACACTCGGTCATGCGATTTGAATCGGCCGAAAAACGGTGGAATTTTCGGTGACAGCATGGGGGGTGTTTTCGAAATATCCTCTCATTCTTCGCTTAGCCACCTATTCTACTAACCTTTTCCACCTTTACAGCAATAAAAATGTATTTAAAGCAAGTACAAACAGGGCACGGCAATGTCTGTGGCCGTTATGCCTCCCACTCGTCCATTCTTGTGAAATGACAGTAAATGGACACCTGACAGCACGTAGAGGGTCACTTCGGCTACTGAATACCCTTTAGTGTTGAGGTGCTTGAAATTCGCCAAAAGTGGTAAATATTGTGGTTTTGCTGGTACATTTTAGGCTTGAACACAGGTATATTTAAATGGCAAAGTGGGAGAACATAAACTGTAGTTCGTCTCTTGATTTGCCCACAGCAACAGATCTTCAAACACTTGTAGATTTATTATCCTTTTCCTGAAACTGAACCATTTGAACAATTGCATCATGATGGTGATCTTGATTTTTCCTCTTCTTAATATATACTAACGGAAATAAATGATGATCGCCAACAATTATGTAAGTTTCAGTAGAAAACGAAACATACGAAAGTCAAACCTGTTCTTGAATGTCTTTGAATCCAATAAGTGAAACAGTATTTTTTGTTGCAGAATATTGGAGAATCAATTAAAATAAAGAATGCATCTGTGCGACACCTGTGGGAAGACTTATCTAGCCAGAAAAAACTTAAGGCGGCACATGCGGATAAAGCATGAAACTTTAGCACCATATCGCTGTTGTGGAAAGAGTTTCCAGGATCAATCAAAATTGATCCGGCACAGGTTTGTGTAATATTTTCCAATGGTACCTTTTTCACAGGATAGCCCTCCTAATTTATAATATTGGTAGTTGTCTTCCTCTTACCCATAAAATCAGAGGATCCAAAGTAATAGAAGGACATGGACGTAGCCTTACAGTGTTGTTAAAATGGGTTCTTATCTTTGGACTTGCTATCAGTCCATTCCAATCATGTTTTATTCTTATGTCCACTAGCATAGTTGTTCTTTGACCCTCTAAATTTGTTTTGAAGATGCAAGAATTACAGTCATGCTCATTCCTGTAGAGTTATTAGAGAAAAGTGACAAGTATACCTCCATCAGTTTCTTTCATGTTGTCTGATAACAGCATTACAATGTATTTTTGTGTTACTATATGCTCTTTTCATGAATTCAGTAAAACTGCTTCAGTATGAGGTTTCTTTTCATATGTTTCCAGATGTGTTTGCCATGGTGAAGAACGAAGTCATCGGTGTGAATCGTGTACATCATCATTCGCCACAGGAGCTGATCTGAAACAACATGTAGCAAGATGCCACAGAGAGCCATCAATCTGCTGCCCCATATGTGGCAAACAGTTCAGATGCCGGCGTGATCTTCAAGATCACATGGACATTCACAATGGAGAGAAACCTCACCGATGTACCTGTGGCAAATCTTACGCTCATAATAGCAATCTTTATCGTCAACGCAGACGTTGTGATGTGGCATAGTTGGTATGTCGTGAAACATCTATACTGAACCACTGCAGTCCACTACAGTTGGTTCTTTCAAGTTATAAATTGTCAATCAAAAGTATTAGATTATATGCAATCATTGTCAAAGGTACCCGACTCGATTGATTTTCAAAAAAATATGACAAAAGGTATAAATAGAGACAAGGGGTGCAACTGATTGTCAGTTTATTCTAGCCTACCTCAACAAAACTGGTCATATCATGGATATAATTATTGATGAAACAACAATGTTTTTGCATTGCTTTCTAGCTAACAGTATACCCTTCCATAAAACATCCATAAACATAACACGAAACCAACTGTGATATTGCATTTGTTACAGTAACTGCGTCTACCAACTGAAATGGCATGATTTTCTGGCAACTGGACAGGTGTAAGAAACATTCCAATAAAGCATTGGTTGCTACTGTACGTTTGCTTAGACGGCATTATCGAACATGACAGTCACATAGTTCCATAGATACACACTTTTGCCTTCGATCATATCTGCTCCCCCTCGAATCATTGTAACCAGCAAGAAATTCGCAGGCTTCTTCGACAGTTAAGTGTTTCATATGGAGGCGATCATCTATGTAACGTGACTGTCCGCCGTATGCCTCCTCCATACGAAACACTTTACTGTCGATGCATTTATTGTAGGTTTTAATGATTTGAGAGGGATCGGTGTCAAAAGTGTGTATCTATGGAACTATGTGACTGTATGCTCGATAATGCCATCTAAGCAAACATACAGTCAGTAGTAACCATTGTTATATTGCCAGGTTGCAAACACCTGTCCAGTTGCCGGAAATTTGCCATTTCAGTTGTAAGACGCAGTTACTGTAACAAATGCAAGATCACAGTGGGTTTCGTGTTATGTTTATGGATGTTTTATGGAAGGGTATAATGTTAGCTAGACAGAAATGCAAAACCAGTGTTGTTACATCAATTATCAATTATTATTCACGATATGACCAGTTTTGTTGAGGTAGGGCGAGAATAAACTGAAAATTAATTGTATCCCTTGTCTCTCTATATATATTGTCATATTGTTTTTGAAAATAAATCGAGTCGGTTCCATGTGATCATTGTAAAGTTATTTGAGATTGATATTTTGCAATACTCAAAATTTCATATTTTATGTGCTTTTGGTATGTTTGTGTTCGTTTATTTTTGAATAAGTTTTGTTTCATGTGATAATTATATACAAGGCAGTATTTTTAGTAGTTTTATTTCTCTACATGATTAACCATTGATTAATTGTGATACTTTTTGCATGACAATAATTGTTTGCTTAGGATAAGCAACCGATTGGAGTTGTGCATCACTGTGATAAAATCATTCGAAATCAATATTGTTATGTTTTAAAATAAATCAGTATTTTCTTAACATAAATGACTTTGTTGTTTAATGCAACTGTGATTTATTTAATGTCTAGTGTCTTTGTACTCAAAGTCACAAAGGGTCTCCCCTGAGCTGGGTTTCCTAAGTAAAAGGCTTTAAAATAGAATAAGATGCTGCCAAAAATCCAGTTTGTCTTAAGTGAATAGCTCAAAGATATTTCAAGAAAAGTCATCTTAGGAGTCATTTGTGGAGATATTGGAGCCACAGTCACCAATTGTGGCTATACCTTTTCAAAATGACTCCAAAAATAAGCATTTGGCTAAAAGTATGACTAAGAGTCTTAAACAGACAGACGAGTCCCTGCACTGAAACTAATTTGAAACACCACCATCTGAAAGAACTTAAAGTATAAAAATTGAGTTACTGCCATCGACCTTTATCCCGAGATGATGTAAAGTAAAATATTTTCAAAATATAACAAGATTTCAAAGCGGTCGCGGCTTTATGCCATTTGACACCGACATTGAAATGCAACTATAATTGAAGCATGGCTACCTATCAATACACTCCCAAAATAACTGCCAATGGAACCTCAGAGAACCAAATTTTTATTTAAATTAATGTTGACGTATTATTTACGAATAAGTACTAAATGATGCATGCTTATATTGCACACTTTTCCTATAGGAGCATTCGGCAGTACTGACATTCTGCATTTAATGGCAACCTGACAAAACACCCTAAAATTACACATTAAAAAATGTGGTTGTTTCTGACTTTTCATTTTATCAACTTTTACGTATTCCGTCATGCCTTCGGGTTTGGAATAAATTCATTGATAACAAGCATATATGAAATACTTCTACTTATCCCTGAACATTACCACTACAAACTAAATCGAACATCTCTTTTGGCTATAAAATGGTCCTATACAACAGGCGGTTGCTAAAAGACAGATTTAAGACAGCACTTAACACTCTCTGTGAGTGTTTTGGTGTTTTCTATCTGTATTGGTTTACCACCTGTCCGAAAGGATCACTAAACTTCAACAAAGTATGTTCGGGGGTTTAGAGGTTTTACTGTAAGTAATCTGTAAAAGCCATAAATTGACGGTCAATGTCACTGGATTCAATGTGTTTGCGTCGAAAGAAAGGCAATGTTTACAGTTTCATGCATATCAAAATTTGAAGCCATATTCAAAACATTTTGGTTCATTAGTTTCATCCATACACACCTGCATACCAATCATTAAAGTACTACCTCAAGGCATGCAGAAGTTATGACTCATACTTCTACACTTTCAACACAGATCTTGAAATAGGAATCTTTAGTTCATCTAGTAACTGCTAATTGGTTTAAAGTTTATAAGACTTAAGGAATGGAATGTATTGTGCAAATACATATGCACATTGTATATGAAAGCAATGCCTTGAGGTATACAGAAAGTAGGAGCAATTTTCAAAACTGAAGTACATATATCAGCAGATTTTTAAGAACAGAACAGAACAGATTTTATTTACACTTTTCAGCATATACAGGACTGCAGGTTAAAGTCAATGTCACTGGGTTAGACAATTTTGATGTAACCGTGTATATAAAACTCTTGAACATTTGTACAAATACGGGTAGTTTTCAAAAATGTTTGGCATTCTTATATCTCGTCTTAAACCTACTAAATGACCCCTCCAAACCTCCAAACAATTATCTCCACAAGACAACTCTATTTAAGGGCTATTTGAATGGTTTAGAGATACAATAAGGAAGCTATTATGAGTAATAAATCCTCGCTCACACTCCGAAGCGACCCTCTACATGCTGTCAGGTGTCCATTTGCTGTCATTTCACAAGAATGGATGAGTGGGAGTCATAGCGGCCTCAAACATTGCCGTGCCCTGTTTGTACTTGCTTTAAATACATTTTTATTGCTGTAAAGATGGAAAAGGTTAGTAGAATAGGTGGCTTAGCGACGAACAAGAGGATATTTCGAAAACGCCCCCCATGCTGTCACCAAAATTTTCACCGATTCTCGGCCGATTCAAATCGCATGACCGAGTGTTTGAACAAACGGGTAATAATTCCTTGGAATAATTAGTACCAATAGGCGCAGACTTTTGTAGAGCAGGTTTGTAAAACTAATTCAGTGTAAAAAGGGGTAATTATAAGTTAAAATCAGCGAAAACTCACCTGTTTACAAGGGTGCCGCCATCTTGGATGGGTGACAGCGAGTAGATCGGTTGAGGCGACAGTGTCTTTAGCCGGACACTAGTTAAGGCATGAACAAAATATACAGACTATAAGAAATATATAAGAATTTTCCTTGGGCTATGTTGCCTGATGATTGAGCATGAAACTACATAAAAACTATATGAAATGGATGAAACTAACTAAAAGTGGATGGGATACTTTTCCCCTAAAACTAATACATGTAACTATAATCAAACAATGCTACTGCTCACCTGTACAGCCTTTTGAAGCAAAACAATATTCCCGTACTCTCAAACTGTTTGAGCACGGTGCAGGCTGGGCTGGTAACTGATGTATGCTTAGCGTTATTTCTGCTGAGCTACCCTATGGTGTAAACTGATGTTGAGCTGTTTGACGAGCACTAATGCTCAGCTTCGGTTAGGCTAATGATGCACTGTATCACCAGCGCTATTCTCAAGAAGAATGCTCGGCGTTGTTGAACCATATGATGAGATCTAGTCTCGAACAGATTGCTCAGCGTTGTCTCTGCTGAACTACCAAACCTTGTTCCACTACAGTTCTATAAGATCAATGTTCCAGCTTGTCTTGGAAACTCTATGACGTATCGTCGACCTGTAGCAAACCTTTACTCTTTAATAATAACTGTTTTCAGTCCCATACAAATCTCAATGATCTGAAGCAACGTACTAAGGAGCTATTATCAAAAGTAAGCTATCCCGTTAATAGCTTGTGGAGAGAGTTGTCGTGTGAACGAATTAGCAATTTCTCACTTGTTCAATTTCTCTACAGGTTATAGTCACCAACCATCTAACATTGAATAGTTCTTTCAATATACATAAATTAGTCTAAATAGTTGATTATTCCTAATAATTAAGAAAATGCAAACTTTTACTATTACACCAGCAAGTTATAAACTTTGGTTATGTTTAAAATGTCCAGTACAGAAAAATAATGACTTTTAAAGCGTATTTGAGAGATAATATACAAAATTCAGTTTTTGGTATACAGTCAGCACAAAAACGTAGACAATTATATAAGGCAAAGAACAAAAACGTACGATGTGCGTTATCTTCGCACTGTCTCTATATAAATCAACTGGCAATATACACATATGTTCAAGAGGCTTAATAACTACACTAAGATTATTTCTGACACGTACGAAGTTTTATGAAAAGGGACCCAGTTTCTTATATAAATAGTTTATTTATGAAAGTTTTGAGCAAATCTTACCAGTAGTGAAGGAAGAGCAAGCTGCACAATATTTTAATAGACAGACAGAAACCACAACATTGAAATGTCTCCCCATATCTTGGGGAGACATTAATTAGCAGAATTGTTTTCACAATTTACTCAATAATATGTCTCTTTTGTAATAATCAAGTCCATTTCCACCAGTTTAGTCAAACGATAAATTAATAGTATATTCGTAAATTGTTTTCTTTTTGTAGCGGCTATATTTAAGAAATAATATATATATTCTACCGTTGTTAATCGACTATTTAACAAGGGGTGGAAGTTGTGATGCTCAGGAATAGGTCACAAAGGCCGAAGGTCTGAGTGGTCAATTCCTGCCCGTCACAACGACATATACATTTATAATGTAAGAAGACCATTGTCATCACTTACTGTCAAATCATAGCAAAACAGCTGTATAATAACAACTACAATATTTTGTATTTGTGGACGATATCTTGAGCGCCGTCTTGATAATTTGATTAATGGGTTAAAAGGTCTTTTCCAACATTAAGTGAATATTTTTTGTAATGTTGAAAGGTCATTGAAAGGACTTTTAGCAAATCCATAAGGAAATAATTGTAATAGTGTGTTCGTTATATTTTCTGTTTGTGTCTACCATCTTGGACGCCATCTTGAATGTTTTGTGCGTAGTACAAGAGTTACACGGCTTCCTATAAACTCTGTTTTAAATTACAAAGTGCACTGTTATCTTTATTAGTCAAACAACAATAAAACATTTGTTACAGAAAATACTTTTCTTATATTTTCATAATTATAGCAACAATCTAGGACGCCATTTTGAATACGTTGTTGGCAGTATAAGGTTTAACCGGTCTTCATACACATTTAGTGAAAAGAATGTATTTTATTATGTTCCAAGTGCATTATTAACATTTTTAGCAAACCCGTAATACAATAAGTGCATTTCTTAGTATGTGCGGCATATTTTTTCAAAGATTATGCTTATGGTGGTCATCTTGGACGCAATATTGAATATTTTGCTGGCAGTAGAAGGATTAAACGGTATTTTTGCACAATTAGTGAAAACCGTGACTATTTCGTTATGTTCAAAGTGCATTGTCATCACTTTTAGTCAAGCCATCAGACAACAATTGTAACAGTATCTTTGAGATAGGTCATGTTTGTGGAGGCCATCTTGGACGCCATCTTGAGTAGCTATGTTTGTCCACCGACAGCAGTAATGCAATATGCAGTTTCGTAATCTACAAACTTGTGCAAACAGTTTGGGATATAGAAACTTTTGTTTACAGACGCAAAACGGTTGAAACCAGGCTAAAGCAATGATATCGGTCTAGCTTATTTCTAGTAGGTTGAAACGGGTGACCACATATAGCAGGTTGTGAGTAAAACAGATTTTAGCTTTACTTTCAGCCTCCTTACTTTTAGGATAAAACATTTCTTATGCTACATTTATGACTTGTATGAAATACGAACTATTTTCTTTGTGGGGAAATAAGCTAAACGCATGTATATATGGAATATCGGGTGTGGCATTTTTACTTACTCAACCCTTTCGGCGCCAAATTACTTTTGGGTTTTTTACCCCTACACCGTTATTGTGTCGTCTGCTTCAATATTGTTGTCTGCAATATCATTTCAAAGTTAGTTTTAAGAAAGTTTGACATAAATATCGAAACGAGTGTCAAACAGTATTGATCCTGATCAGACGCCGCGTAACACGGCGTCTGATCAGGATCAAAACTGTTTGCAAATTCGACTTTAGACGAATCCGGCGGTGAAAGGGTTATATCGAATTTGACTTTGCTTTCAGCTTGCTTTAAGCTTCTATCTTCTAGGAAATATTTATTATGGAACATTCGTGACTTTATGTTTGGAAATATTTTCTTCATTTGAGTCGTATTGATTAATCAACCCGTTCACTAAATATTATAAACAATGAACAGTCATGTAAGATTCTTGAAATAGTGCAGTATCACTGCAGAGGTGTGCATATCTTCGTGTATATAACGTAACCCATTACTCTATAACCTGTTTCTAGTTTTAAAAACAGGTGATCACTGAAAGCAGGTTGAAATTAAAGCAGAATGTGCCTTAGGCACATGCTTTTCTTTCAGCCTTCTTTAACTAACCACTTGCTAGAATCAAGAAAATATCCCATGTGATATATTGACTGTACAACGTCCATATATTTTCTTTAAAGACGGAATAAATTAAAGGCGTAAAAAGGCGTATTTATGGGGTAATGGTTGTGCGGCGTCTGATCAGAATTCAACATGTTAGCAAATAAGCAATGTACATGTAAACTCGCTGTAGGCAGTGAACGGGGTGACATGCATGGTAAAGTCATTTGGAATTGGCTGTATGTAGTAAATGACTGTGATAATGAGCCTGCATGTATTATCACTCAAATGGCGGATATTCATTTGATATTAGCTACAGCTTGAAAAAGTATCATGCGGAACAGAGGAATCATTACTGCTGCACAGTGACGTTTAACCTTTTCACTGCCAACTTATTCGTGAGATTTTTACCCCTTCACCGTTTCACTGTCGTCTGCTTAAATTTTGTTGTCTGCCATAACGCTTCAAAGTTAATTTTAAGGCAGTATTACTGACAACATTTCGATACGAGTGTCAAACAGCTTGGATCCTGATCAAATCCCGCGTTATGCGGAGTCTGATCAGGATCCAAACTGTTTGCAAACGCGCCATTTAAACTGAAATGGATAAATTGCATCAATATTTGATAACTCCTACCAATATACTTGACAACCCGTACGCCACAGTAGCATTGGCCTCACAAGGGTAATATGATTTGTTAATAACCGGATGAACAACTTTCAATTGCAAATTCAAGAACAATTAGAAGATTTATATTAGCATACGTTTCCCGCATTTGAATGGGGAGAATTGATGGCTATTTGAATTTGTTAGCAAGCGAACCTGACAAAATGGTAAATTGTGGATCTGGTTAGAGAAGGACAAACGTTAGACACAAAGAGAAAGGAATGAGACATAGGAGAGACAAGAGATAGCGATAGACAGACAGAAATGAACACAGAGAAAGTACGGCTATAGAGCATAGAAGCAGAAAAAGAGAAAGAAAGAGAGAGTCACAGAGAGAAGAGACAAATACATACTAGTACATTGTATAGCGACAGATGTATAAAGAGACAGGGGAAGGGGGATATAGATATATCGAGAGCGGTAGAGAAAAAGAGAAAGAGAAGGATGCATAGAGCGACAGAGAGACACATAGGCACATAGAGAGGAGAGAGAAAGAGTGAGAGAGTCATAGAGAGAAAAGACAAATACATACTAGTATAACGACAGTCATACATAGAGAGGAAAAGGAAAAATAGAGAGATATCGAGAGAGGGATAAGAAGAGACAGAGAAAGGTGTTGAGAGCAACAGAAAGACAGAGAGAGAGAGAGAGACGAGACATATACATACTAGTATAACGACAGTTGTACATAGAGACAGAGGAAGAGAGGAGAATAGAGATATATCGAGAGAGGGAGAAGAAGAGACAGAGATAGATGCTTAGAGCGACAGAGAGGCACAGAATCAGAGAGAGAGAGAGACATAAAGAGAAAAGACATATACATACTAGTATAACTACAGTTGTACATAGAGACAGAGAAAGAAAGAAAAATAGAGAGATATCGAGAGAGGGAGAAGAAGAGACAGAGAAAGATGCTGAGCGCGACAGAGAGACACAGATACAGATAGAGAGAGACATAGAGAGAAGCGACATATACATACTAGTATAACGACAGTTGTACATAGAGACAGGGGAGGAGAGGAAAATAGAGAGATATCGAGAGAGGGAAAAGAATAGACGGAGAGAGATGATTAGAGCTACAGAGAGGCACAGAGACAGAGACAGAGAGGGACATAGAGAGAAGCGACATATACATACTAGTTTAACGACAGTTGTACATAGAGACAGAGGAAGAGGGGAAAATAGAGAGATATCGAGAGCTGTAGAGAAGAAGAGACAGAGAGAGATAAATAGAGCGACAGAGAGACACATAGGCACAGAGAGAGGGAAGAGAGAGAGAAATAGAGAGTCATACGAGAAATTTTGTGAGATTTTATAAAACTAGGTCCGATGTATCAATGCTTTACACTTTGCATCCAGAGAACTCTTACCAGTAACAGAATTTAAACAAGAGGGCCCTGGCCCACAAGTCGCTCACCTGAGAACATTGTACCTAAGCTGACTGGGCAAGACAATATTGTGGTATATATAGCTATACAAAGAGTTTTAAAGGTTTTCCTATATAAGTCTATATAAAACTGATAAGCCCCGGGGCAGGGCCAATTTTGACATGGGGTCATAATTTGAACAATCTTGGTAGAGGACTATAAGGTTAAGCTACATTTCAATTATAAATGATCTGGGCCTTACAGTTTCAGAGAAGAAGATTTTCAAAGGTTTTCCTATGAAAAACTGATAAGCCAAAGGGCAAGGCCAGTTTTGGCCCAGGGGTCATAATTTGATCAATCTTGGTAAAGGACCATAAGGCAAAGCTATATATCAAAGCTGAAAGATCTGGGCCTTACAGTTTCAGAGAAGAAGATTTTTAAAGATTTTCCTATATAACTCTATGTAAAACTGATAAGCCCCGGGCCGGGACCAATTTTGACCCGGGGTCATAATTTGAACAATCTAGGTAGAGGACCATAAGGCAAAGCTACATGTCAAATATTAATGATCTAGGCCATACAGTTTCAGAGAAGAAGATTTTCAAAGGTTTTCCGAAGAAAAACTGATAAGCCCAAGGGCGGGGCCATTTTTGGCCCAGGGACATAATTTGAACAATCTTAGTAGAGGACCAAAAGGCAAAGCTATATGTCAAAGCTGGAAGATCTGGGCCTTACAGTTTCAGAGAAGAAGATTTTTAAAGATTTTCCTATATAACTCTATGTAAAACTGATAAGCCCCGGTGCGGGGCCAATGTTGACCCCGGGGTCATAATTTGAACAATCTAGGTAGAGGACCATAAGGCAAAGCTACATGTCAAATATAAATGATCTAGGCCATACAGTTTCAGAGAAGAAGATTTTTAAAGATTTTCCTATATAGCTCTATGTAAAACTGATAAGCCATGGGGCGGGACCAATTTTGACCTGGGGGTCATAATTTGAACAATATACGTAGAGGACTATAAGGCAAAGCTACATGTCAAATATTAATGATCTAGGCCATACAGTTTCAGAGAAGAAGATTTTTAAAGATTTTCCTATATAACTCTATGTAAATCTGATAAGCCCCAGGCGGGGCCAATTTTGACCTGGGGGTCATAATTTGAACAATCTAGGTAGAGGACCATGAGGCAAAGCTACATGTCAAATATTTATGATCTAGGCCATACAGTTTCAGAGAAGAAGATTTTTAAAGATTTTCCTATATAACTCTATGTAAAACTGATAAGCCCCGGGGCGGGGCCAATTTTGACCTGGGGGTCATAATTGGAACAATCTAGGTAGAGGACCATACGGCAAAGCTACATGTCAAATATTAATGATCTAGGCCATACAGTTTCAGAGGAGAAGATTTTCAAAGATTTTCCTAAGAAAAACTGATAAGCCCAAGGGCGGGGCCATTTTTGGCCCCATGGTCAAAATTTGAACAATCTTGGTAGAAGATTTTTAGGTTATGATACATACCAAATATCAAAGGTCTGGGCCTTTCGGTTTCTGAGAAGAAGATTTTTAAAGATTTTCTTATGCATTAAAAGTTGTCTATACGGTCATATTAGACAATCAAGTCCCAAAGCAAGGGAAATAACTCTAGCCAAAAACTTTGAACAAGATTTCGTTCCCCCTTGTCGCTGACGCTTCTGACTAAGTTTGGTTGAAATCGGGTCAGTGGTTTCTGAGGAGATGTTGTTTGAAAATGTGGACGGACGACGGACGACAGACGACGGACGACGGACGAAGAGCGGTCACAATAGCTCATCCTGAGCCGAAGGCTCAGGTGAGCTGAAAACAAACAAACATGTCTTTATTTGGAGTACTGGGCTAAGATAAAGTGCATGTTTCACATTCAAACTTTTGTAAAATGTATTTTACTACCGGTCGCTAGGTGAACTAGTGCACTCGTTACCGTTAGTTTGACTAAAGGTGACATTTTGCCCATCACTTGCGTTAGTCTGGCCGCGGTTTATTATAAATGTACTAGAGTCAAGTGACATGAAAATGCAATGTGACACTCTGCCATCTCAAGATGTAATCACACACCAAGATTGCTTTTCTTTTTATAATTCAGATCAAATCGTAAAATTGTAAGCCACACTGCGCTTTTTGTGTTCTTACGCGCCAAATCTGATGTCCGTAGCTGAAGTTGTATAGAAAGTGATCTCCGGGCAAGTTTTCCGCTACAGATGGTATTTTCTATTTTGGACTTTGATTTTCAACCAATCAGAAATGATCAGAAATCTAGGTCAAAGTTAAATTACTTGAAATACACTATAGTCCCATTTGCGAATGGCCCAGACTAGCGTATTAACTTCTCACAATTGTAACTAGGATTGAAAACATTGTAAAATAACAGAGAAAGTCTAAATCATGGCTATTGCTATGTCGTCATATCTAAATTTAGCGAGGAACATCACTAAATTTAGCATGTGGGGAAACCGCTGATATAGACATGGTTACACAGTAATACCCCATTCCACTAGACGGCGATCTATGGCGCTCTATGAGAGCGCCACAGGTCGCCATATAGATCGCCTAGATCGCCAGGAGCGCTACCTGAGCGCAAATAGATCGCTATATGATCTCCATGAGCGCCAATGTCGCCGTCGGTTTACTCCCCTGCACAAAGATCCGTGGCGCTCTGGCCAGAACGCCATCAGATCGCTAATTGATCGCCTAAGTCGCCATCGGAGCGCTACTTGATCGCCAAGATCGTAACTGGAGCGCTATCGGATCACTTTAGAGCTCCACCATGATCCAACAAAGCAAACAAGTAGATACTTCGCGCTCTGTGGCGATCTGATAGTGATTCTCTGCATTTAAAAATACCCGATAGTATTTTTTATCTATTTATCCAAATTGCATGATGTAACTCGACGTCTCATCCGGATCCAAACTATTTACACCCATACAATGATGATACCGAAAAGTGTATTAATATAATGGCATTCAACATTGATTTTGATGTGCCTTAGAACATTTGTTAAATTAAAAGACACAGATTTCTTAAGACTTGTGGTAGTACGAACGTAATGCAGAAAAGTCATGGGAATTGTCTGCACTACTATGCTACTGCATTAAGTGGACATATGTCAAAAAGAAAGTGTCTATATGTATGGCTATTTGCCTAAACATCTGCTGCCGAATCTAAACGAATAAGCGCGACAGAGCGCCACATGTCTTCATAGGATATCTCCCTAATCAGATCAAGTAGAGCGCTAACAGAGCGGTAATAGATCTCCATCGGTCGCCAACATCGCTATCGGATCTCGCCATAGATCGCAGTGGTCGCCATCGTAGCGCCAATAGAGCGCAGTGGATCGCATCTTAGTCGCATTTGAGCGCCAACTGAGCGCAATCTGATCATTCAAGGTCGCAACATTTTTTTATGAATTGGGTGGCGACCAATGACCATGAAGTCGCTATCGGATCTTACAGATCGCTAAGGGATCGCCATCGGAGCGTTATCTGATCGCAATCGAATCGTTAATCCCAAACAACGAAACTTGCGACAAATATCTATTATTTTACATATATTTCTTGTTCTTTTTCTACAATTGAGGTCAAATGCCGGGATCAAGGTCACAGTGACTTCAAAATACAACAAGAAACCAAGCTGTCCCCAAGATGTACTCACACACTTAACTTTATATCCCGCGGGCAAACCCTTGATATAAATTCACGCACTATTTAAAGTTGATATTCTTAAGTGTTGTTGTATGGGACATATGCCGCTGACAAACCCTTGCTCTAAATTCACGCACTATTTAAAGTTGATATTCTAAAATGATGTTGTATGAGATATATGCCGCGGACAAAACCTTGCTATACATTCACGCACTATTTAAAGTTGATATTCTTAAGTGTTGTTGTATGGGACATATGCCGCTGACAAACCCTTGCTATAAGTTCACGCACTATTTAAAATTGATACGCTTAACTGATGTTGTATGGGACCTATGCCGCGGACAAACCCTTGCTATAAATTCACGCACTATTTAAAGTTGATATTCTTAAGTGTTGTTGTATGGTAAATGTATATATTCCGAGAACAAACCCTTGCTATAAACCTCACGCACTATTTAAAATTGATACGCTTAACTGATGTTGTATGGGACCTACGCCGCGGGCAAACCCTTGCTATAAAGTCACGTACTATTTAAAGTTGAAATTCTTCAGTGTTGTTGTATAGGGACATATGCCGCGGACAAACCCTTGCTATAAATTCACGCACTATTTAAAGTTGACATTCTTAAGTGTTGTAATATGTGACATATGCCGCGGGCAAACCCTTGCTATAAATCCAAGCACTGTTTCAAATTGATACGCTTAACTGATGTTGTATGGGACCTATGCCGCGGACAAATTCTTCCTATAAATTCATGCACTATTTAAAGTTGATATTCTTAGGTGTTGTTGTATGAGACATATGCCGCGAGCAAACTCGTGCTATAAATTCACGCACTATTTAAAGTTGAAATTCTGAAGTGTTGTTGTAGGGACATATGCCGCGAACAAACCCTTGTTGTAAATTCATGCACTATTTAAAGTTAATATTCTTAAGAGTTTTTGTATGAGACATATGCCGCGGACAAGCCCTTGTTGTAAATTCAAGCACTATTTAAAGTTGATATTCTTAAATGTGGTTGTATGAGATATATGCCGCGGGCAAACCCTTGCTATAAATTCACGTACTATTTAAAGTTGATATTCTTAAGTGTTGTTTTATGGTAAATGTATATATTCCTAGGACAAACCCTTGCTATAAACCTCACGCATTATTTTACGCACTATTCAAAAAATTGATACTCTTATCTGATTTTGTATGGGGAAAATGCCGTGGACAAAGCCTTGCTGTGAGACTCACTCACTTGGTATATCTTAACTGATGTTGTATGGGACATATGCCGCGGACAAACCCTTGGTATATACCTCGCACACTTGATATTCTTAACTGATGTTGTATGGGACATATGCCGCGGCCAAAACCTTGCTATAAAATTCACGCACTATTCAAAGTTGATATTCTTATCTGATTTTGTATGGGACATATGCCGCGGACAAAGCCTTGCTGTGAGACTCACTCACTTGGTATATCTTAACTGATGTTGTATGGGACATATGCCGCGGACAAACCCTTGGTATATACCTCGCGCACTTGATATTCTTAACTGATGTTGTATGGGACATATGCCGCGGCCAAAACCTTGCTATAAAATTCACGCACTATTCAAAGTTGATATTCTTATCTGATTTTGTATGGGACATATGCCGCGGACAAAGCCTTGCTGTGAGACTCACTCACTTGGTATTTCTTAACTTATGTTGTATGGGACATATGCCGCGGCCAAAACCTTGGTATAAAACTCACGCACTATTCAAAGTTGATATTCTTAACTGATTTCGTATGGAACAAATGCCGCGGATATGCACTCGCTATATGTATAAAATTCTTGGGTAACCAGCATGTTTCTACTGCGGTCTATTTATCATTCATTTCACCTTGGAAGTTTCATACAGTCGGTTTTGCAAACAGTTTCGATCTAGAACGTAATCCGGATTCTGATCAGGATCCACACTGTTTGACACTCGTGTTGATATTTCTTAAGTCATACTACAGTGACGCTCGCTAACAATAATATATAGGATATATAGAGGATGTTGAATGAGTGTGTTTTAAGTCGTGACTTTATTGAACGAGTCGGATACAATACTATGCTAGCCTTTGCCTAGTGGTGACACAGTCGACGGAGTAGTACAGTATTTTGGTTATTCGAAAATTAGTACATAATATATATTTGGCACGTTTATGTGATAAAAAGAAATATTGGATATAACAAAACAGTGCAGATTCAGATAAGACCCAACATAATGCGGAGTCTGATCTTGGTCTGCACTGTTAGGCAACGTTCCATTAAAAAAACAGACATGCTCAAATGGAAGTTTTCCTGCATTAGGCAAGTCGTTATTCTAGAAGAATGTTCTTTTTATTTTAACTCATTGAGCCCTAGTGGCGCATATATGTGTCCTTTACCAAATGTGTACCTGTGAAAAGTACACTTGTCTTAGGCAAACAGTGAAGTCCCTGATCAGAGGGCTCCTGCAGGATCCCTCTGATCAGGAACTTCACTGTTTTTCATTTTACAATTATTTACAAAAAAGATCCTAAATAGTCTAAAATGGACCAGCCTTTATTGCAAACTGGAATTTCCATTGAAAGTTTCAGGGGATAATGAGTTAATCGTCGCTAGGCACATGTGTGACTACAGTGTTCCCTCCATACAACGGCTCTCCCAACAACGACTCCCTCCTTACAACGACCCTTGCCGCTATTCTCCAAACAAGACATTTATGTCCCAACCTTTTCATGGCTGCAATACCGTCTGCTTAAATCGTCGTCTGCTGGTTTTCTCATAGTTACATATGAGGTGACATTTTGATAGGATAACTGACGAGTGACAAACAACTTGAATCCAGATCAGACCTCGCGTAACACGGCGTCTGATCTGGATTCAAGCTGTTTGAAAATGTAAGCCAAGTCTTAATTTCCCTCCGTATAACGACTCCCTCCTAACAACACACACAGTCTGTGTCTCCCATTGGGTGTCGTTGTAGAGAGAGGCGCTGTATGTTACTATCATATGAAAGTCGTTTATAGGATCCTTCACAAATTCTATCATGCTTATTTATCAACTTCACTCTTTATGATTTATAGTGTTTCTGATAGGATAGGCATTTGGGAATTTTTTAAAAGCTAACGGTTCGTTTCATACGTTCATTATTAATACGATCCGGGTGAAAAATGGTCGTAAACTAGATGTAGTTTTACTCGTCATGTATTCCCATTGTATACACGCGCCACATATTATGTGGTTAACGATAATTGATTTTTTAGTTGGACAGTTATCACATAAATTACTCAATACGTTAGTTTAAAGACATTTCCTGGCCTACTTTAGGTGATAACGCCTTGCCGGTCAATTTCCTTGCAAAACGCATGGCTCTTGTGCACATGCCGATAGCAAAGAACCATTGAAGCGCCTAATTTGAGGCCAGACCTTTATATTTGAAAGTTTGGTTAGAAATAACCATTGAAAAGCCACTGGAGCATGACTATATCTGGGCCTCTCCAGGTAAACTGAGATTGGTATACCCTCTGGCAGCTCATGTTGCATGCTTTTACAGTTACATTCACACCTAGCGAGAACAATGGGAGTAGTCCATCAATGGACTGAGGAAATATCTTTAACCACTTCAGCGACTTACCATGAATACAATAATTATTTGAAAACAGTTAGAATCCTAACCACACGCCGCATGTCGCAAAGTGTGGTTAGAATTCAAACTGTTTGAAACTGGTTTCAATATTTCTTAAAAGCCTATACTTTTCATTCATAACTTTGCTCCCCCACTCCTACACACACAGCACATCACGGTGTCGGGTGATATTAGCACAGCACGGGTACCAATTAATGCATGTATAGGTAGATAAGAATATGTAGCAGTAATCTAGTCGAAATACAGCAATAATCTAGATCCAAACGTTTTAAAAGTTTGTGAAGGCCCTTTCTTATCTCTACAACAATTACAGTACATGAATAGACATATCTCTAGTTAGGGTACACTCTGAGTCGTTTCATGTCGATAGCAAGTTTTTATGCAATTTAATCATCAGTTGTTGACAGTTTGGATCTTAATGAGATTCCGAGCAGAAACTAACAACCTCTTTACGTGGTTGACCATTTTTTGTTAACTTTATTTATGTAACCTGTAGTAGCGAAACTATCTATTCTATTGCGCAAATTGAGAAGACCCTGATCAGGTATCTTCCGTATGTGCTGTCTGTTCTGGGTCTAGTCTCTTTACAAGGGCGTGAGTATGTGTATTTATCAAGGAATTTTGTAATTCTTATTTTTCCCGTCGAAGACGGGACTATTTTCTCTTTTGACCTCCAGCTTGAAACGATTTAACCAATCAGCAAGCCAATGATCAGAATTCTTGGTCAGAGACCGCTTGCTTGAACTGCAGCACTCTCATTGGCCAATAGGTCGAATTGGCCTAGACTAATGTTCTGTTGTTTTTGGCACATTATCTTGGAGTTTAAACATGCGCTACAGTCGAAAATGAGAAACAGTCTAAATTATTGATGTTACTATGTCATCTTTTCTAAATTTAGCGTGGATAATCTCTAAATTTAGCATGAGGGACATTCTGTTAATAAAATGGAACAAAATAGACATTTTAACCCTTTGAACCCTAGTCCCGCAAATAGGCGTTCTTTTCAAACAGTGAACATATGAAAAGTGCACTTGTCCTATGCAAACGGTGAATACCCGGATCAGAGGGCTCCGAAAGGAGCCCTCTGATCAGGGTCTTCACTGTTTGTCACAATGTCAAACATTGACAAAAACGACCCTTAAAAGTCAGAAATGGACTAGACAAAAATGGAAGCTGGAATTGTCCATTTAAAGTTTCAGGGAGGAAAGAGTTAAGCAAGTATTTACACTGAAACAAACAAAACAAATAAACAAACAAACAAAACAGCAACAACAAAAACATCACTATTTTTTAATCATGCCTTTGATCTTTTTAATTATTTGACTCATTTTAAAGTTGATTTTACAAACTAACTATAACAAGTTTATAATCTTGGTAGATCTAATAATATTGAAAGAATTTCCATGTTTCCATGTTTCGCCATAATGTATCATGTTTATTGTGAATGTGGTTATTTGTCCTTTCTCGCTTTGTAGGTACAATTATATAATTTCATGTGAAGCGCTTTTGATCGCACAACTCAAATAATAATAATAATAATAATATGATTTATACACTGGGTAATTTGTGTATAATTCCGTGTATTAAGTTTATAAAATGAATACTGTTTACTCCTAAAATAAACTCTAACTTTCGACAGAATATCATTTTTAAAGATATTTCTTGTTATTCATGTAACCAAGTAGTAAAATTCTGGGCGCCGTTTAATGAAACATCGTACGACAAAAATGGTTGTAAGTCAGATTCTGAAATTATCAATTATTATTTATTTCTCAAACTAATCCTGTCTTATGTGTCATCTCTTTGGAGTCGACTTGAAAAGACAATTCAAAAGAGATGTCACAAGACAGAATTAGATGAAAAAATCAGAAGTAAGCTGTATTTTAAAGTTTTGACTTACGGCCGATGTTGTCGTACGACGTTTCATAAAACGGGCCACATGGCTACAATATTATGTGAAGCAACCGGAGTAGACCCTGATAAGATATCTTCCATGAGAACATGAGTTGGGTCTAGTGAGTTTGCAAAGGCTTTGTTAGACATATGTTTGTCAAGCCCATGGTAAACCTGACTATAATCTGTTTGTATAATGTTTACATCATTATTTTCCACTGCTTTTCTATTTCTGGAAACCAAAAGGATCTGATGTTGATCCTTGCTGTTTTGAGTGAATCGCAAATGTCGGAGGGTCATCGTGTATTTTGGAAATAAACCAATTTGATGATACGTTGTTTTTCTTATATGTTAGTCCAAATTAGTAAGATCTCTAGTTAAAGCTAACATCATTAATAATTTCAGGTGAAGTAATTCTAATACTGTAAAACAGGTATTTTTCGCGTCATGAATATTTCGCGTAATGCGATTTTGTATTAATTCGCGACATCATGCAATATTTCTAGCAGGTGGTAGCTTAAAGGGACTCGCAACCGGATGGTGTACTTGTCAAAATAAAATAAAATACTCAAATAAAAGCAAATTTGTGGCATTATTTGGCTTCTGACATTAAAAAAATATGATCAGTCCAAAAAAAGTCTCAAGAATCGGCACCGAATCTTAGTTTTTAAGATATTTTCCATCGTTTTTCTATAGCGTTAGCTAACGGTATAGTTGTTGTTGCTTCTTTACACGGGCTCAGACATAAACCCGAGACGAATAAAGTAGTAAAAGTACTATCGATCGCTACTAGTGAAGTACGTTAATTCGCTACTATAGATATAGAGAGCGCTGGGAGCCGAGATAGTATAGGAGCTTCCTCATTTTTTCACGTTTCTCTCCACATTGAGGATCACGGGTTCGAATCCCACCAGGGCTTCTTCTTTTTTTTTTTAAATGGATTTTTTAACAGAATTTATTATCCTAAACTAAATCTTACCCATTTATAAAAGCATTTGACATATATTTACAAATTACTATTTTTAATGCTAAATCCGGTTGCGAGCCTCTTTAAAGCAGGTTGAAAGTAAAGCAGAATGTGCATAAAGGCACATTCTGCTTTACTTTCAACCTGCTTTAAGAAGTCACATATTTTCAAAACTAGAGACATTCGCGAATTAACGCGTAAATAATATTCTCGCAAATAAAACCGGTTTTACAGTATTTCTCTGCATGACTAACATTTCAACACTTTCCGCTTTTGCATGTGCAAATTCACTTGTACGATAGTCATTGATAGGCCATTTTCTGGCAGCATTATCCTTGTACAGTATTCCTTCCCTACAACGACCCTACCAACAACGACTCTCTCCTTACAATGACACTTGCCGCAGTTCCCTTAACAAGAAATGTATGTCTAACGAATTCTCTGCTGCAAAATCGTCTGTTTTAAGTTGTCGGCTGCTGATTTTCTGAAAGTTATATATATTGTTGATATTTTGATAGAATAAATGAAATAACAAGTGACAAACAGCTTGAATCCAGATCAGACGCCGCGTTACGCGGCGTCTGATCTGGATTCTAGCTGTTTGCAAATGTAAGCCAAGTCTTAATTTCCCTCTCTATAACGACTCCCTTCGAACAACGCACACAAACAGTGTATCCCATTGGGTGTCGTTGTAGAGAGGGAGCGCTGTATATTTAAGAAGTAATCTATGTTCTACCGTTGTGAAACGGTATTTTACAACGGTTGGGAGTTGTGGTGCGCAGGAATTGACCACGAAGGCCGAAGGCCTGAGTGGTCAATTCCTGCGCACCACAACGACCGACCGTTGTAAAATACCGTTTCACAACGGTAGAACATAGATTATTTCGATTCTAACATGACCAGATTTAAAGAAATTCATTAGAAAGGAAATCAAATGTTCCATACTTATTTCCTCAGCGGATGAAGTTTTTCGACCAAATAACTTTTTCCGCGGCATTCCAAGAATCTAACACCCAACAGCAAATTTACATTTACCGATCCACAATCTGGCATAGAACAAACATTGCACCAAACAAGACAGAAGAATGAGAAAATTACTGTAACGTTACTGGTTAAAAGTATATGGTCTTTACGGGCTATATGAATGATGAAAGAAATTTAAAAAACATAACGTATGAACGCACGAGGTCACGTCATGTCATATAACCGCGGGAGGAGCGGGTTAGGGAAGAGCGTGGTATAACGTCTCAGGTATACCACGATAAACCTGTTCTTTGTTTATAGAGACGAATTCACGTGTCATGTTAGAATATTTAATTATATACACAGGTAAATATACATTTCATATCATCTAATTAAAAAAAGAAGATATTGATAAATTAATCTTTTCCCGAGGGTATTTTTTTGTAATAGATATATATGTATGTGTCAAGTACCTGTGATCATATCATTACATTTTGTATGTTAAACTTATATAACAGAGACAAGTTTTTTAACTCTAGTTAATTGTACGTAACCCTTTTTCAGGTCTCTTATTTTATAAGAGTTAAATTTATATGTACTCATACTTTTTAATATTTGTATTTCAGATATGCATACATGTTATATGCATAATACAAGATATGGATTAAACGTCAAAAACCTTTACTATTACTGTCGTCGTCAAACTTAACTCACCACTATATTGTACATGAAATTGTCACTAAAGCCGAGGAAGGCCGACGACAGAAGTAAACGACACGCAATAGATTTATAGACCAATTGTTTCACCTGGCAGGGCGTAGCTAATCTTTGCCAAAGATAAACTCATTTACATTTGATTTAGGGATGACAGGTATAGTTCCGTATTATATCGTTATTGTTCGATACTTTCAACATGGAGAAACACAATGTATGCGTGCATCCATATCCACGTGAAAGGGGTATATACAGTGTTCCCTCTCTACATCAACACCCAACGGGAGAAAAATATTGTGTTGTTCGGAGGGAGTTTATATAGGCAAGGAAAATAAGACTGGGCTCCTAAAGGAACCCTCTGATCAGAGTCTACACTGTTTGCATAGGGTAAGTGTATTCATCACAGGTACACTGTTTGTAAATGACGAGTATACATGTACTTGTCGCTATGGTTGAATGTGTTAATTACATTTCTCATATGGAAATGGCATATTAACGAGCATGTTGTTCCACGGCGTATGGTAATAAATAAATTTACAATCATTTGAAATATTCATGAATCCTTCTATTGTCTAATACGGCTTGCTTTAGAATTGCCGTCTATAAAGTTTGTCAAATGACGTTCGATGCTGCTTAAATTTAATCTTTATAGACAAGTGTCAGACAGTTTCGACCTTTACCAGAGGCTGAATTACATGTACCCAGTATTTGAACAAGACCTAACTTTTACAAATACAGTGGAACCCCTACAAACCGGAACCCTCTAAATACCGGCAATCTCTGGAAACCGGACCAAAAAGTTGGTCCCGTTTCCAACCTTTCTTTATTTTAACCCATTACACAATTAAAATACGCCTTTTTATTTCTTTGGTTTATTCCTGCACTGAAGCAAATAGTTAAAGCAGATGATAGCTGAAAGCAAGTTGAAAGTAAAGGCGCATTCTACTTTACTTTCAACCTGTTTTAAGTGGTCAGCTATATTCCATAATAGAAACATAATATGGGATAATTGGTGAAACCTCCTCAGAACTGGAATCCCTTCTAAACCGGAAGTTTATGCTGTCCCCACACATGTCCGGTTTGGAGGGGTTTCCCTGTACAAGTGAGGTACCTGGTAAATGTCATAAGCAGGATTAACCCATTGCATTTCCATGCTTGTTGATGTTTGACGGAGAAAACAGTAACACTTCTCTATTTACCACCACTAAATAAGGTGTTTAAACATGGTGGCTGCTTAAAGCAAGGTGATAGTAAAACAGAAAGCTCATTAAGAAGCTTTCTGTTTTACTGTCACCTTGATTTAAGCTGTCTCTCGACTTGTATACACTCAATTAGACCAATATGTGGTCGTAATAGAGAAGTTTAACTGTTGATGGTTAACACCTGATAAGCCCATTGTTTCGAACAATGAAATTATCATATTATTTTAAAACCGTTTCTACATGATGAAATATTCCTGCTAGATAACCCCAGTACCCCTTAGGTACGCCTTTTTACGTATTGAATTAATTCCTCCGCAGAAGAAAATTATTCCACCTTATATAGTTATGGATATGCACCTTTATAAATAAAGGCAGAAGTATACACAATACTTATGCTATCTTATACAGTAGAAATGACGTTACTATTCCCCTATTTTAACCCTCTCACTCGAAATGACATCATAAAGCGCATTTTAAAACAGTACTGATCCGCGTTACGCGGCGTCTGATCAGAATCCAAACTGTTTGCCACTTTGTTTTTAACCCTTTACCCAATAACCTGTTTATAAAATTAATTACAGTTACTCACTTAAAGCAGGTTGAAAGTAAAGCAGAATGTGTCTTAAGGCACATTCTGCTTTACTTTTTGCCTGCTTTAAGCTACAATATTTGTTTTGGTGATTGTTCGTGAAGGTATAAACTGGGACTATTTTCCTCAGCGGAGGAATAAATTAAATACGCTAAAAGTCGCTTCTATGGTGGAAAGGGTTATTTAACGTGAGTCATACTGCCTTAAATAAACTTTGAAACGACATTGCAGTCAACAGTATTAATAATTAATTCTATATTATATGATGCTACTTTGTTGTTATATGATGCTTGTTTTATATTATATGATGTGCATTTTCCATTATATAGTGTCAATTAGTCACCACATGATGTTCCAACAGTATGTCATGGTGCTATTTCTTTATTATATGATGCTTGTTTGTTGTTATATGATGCTTGTTTTATATTATATGATGTGCATTTTCCATTATATGGTGTCAGTTAGTCACCACATGATGTTCCAACAGTATGTCATGGTGCTATTTCTTTATAATATGATGCTTGTTTGTTGTTATATGATGCTTGTTTTATATTATATGATGTGCGTTTTCCATTATATGGTGTCAATTTGTCAACACATGATGCTCCGACAGTATGTTATGGTCCTATTTCTTTATTATATGATGCTTGTCTGTTGTTATATGATGCTTGTTTTAATTTATATGATGTGCATTTTCCATTATATAGTGTCAATTAGTCACCACATGATGCTCCGACAGTATGTCATGGTCCTATTTCTTTTTATATGATGCTACTTTGTTGTTATATGATGCTTGTTTTAATTTATATGATGTGCATTTTCCATTATATGGTGTCAATTAGTCACCACATGATGCTCCGACAGTATGTCATGGTCCTGTTTCTTTATTATATGATGCTACTTTGTTGTTATATGGTGCTTGTTTTAATTTATATGATGTGCATTTTCCATTATATGGTGTCAATTAGTTACCACATGATGCTCCGACAGTATGTCATGGTCCTATTTTTTATTATATGATGCTACTTTGTTGTTATATGATGCTTGTTTTATATTATATGATGTGCATTTTCCATTATATGGTGTCAGTTAGTCAACATATGATGCTCCCACAGTATGTCGTGGTCCTATTTCTTTATTATATGATGCTACTTTGTTGTTATATGATGCTTGTTTTAATTTATATGATGTGCATGTTCCATTATATAGTGTCAATTAGTCAACATATGATGCTCTCACAGTATGTCGTGGTCCTATTTCTTTATTATATGATGCTACTTTGTTGTTATATGATGCTTGTTTTAATTTATATGATGTGCATGTTCCATTATATAGTGTCAATTAGTCAACATATGATGCTCTCACAGTATGTCGTGGTCCTATTTCTTTATTATATGATGCTACTTTGTTGTTATATGATGCTTGTTTTAATTGAGATGATGTGCATTTTCCATTATATATTGTCAATTAGTCACCACATGATGCTCTCACAGTATGTCATGGTCCTATTTCTTTTTATATGATGCTACTTTGTTGTTATATGATGCTTGTTTTAATTTATATGATGTGCATTTTCCATTATATGGTGTCAATTAGTCACCACATGATGCTCCGACAGTATGTCATGGTCCTATTTCTTTATTATATGATGCTAGTTTGTTGTTATATGGTGCTTGTTTTAATTTATATGATGTGCATTTTCCATTATATGGTGTCAATTAGTTACCACATGATGCTCCGACAGTATGTCATGGTCCTATTTTTTATTATATGATGCTACTTTGTTGTTATATGATGCTTGTTTTATATTATATGATGTGCATTTTCCATTATATGGTGTCAGTTAGTCAACATATGATGCTCCCACAGTATGTCGTGGTCCTATTTCTTTATTATATGATGCTACTTTGTTGTTATATGATGCTTGTTTAATTTATATGATGTGCATGTTCCATTATATAGTGTCAATTAGTCAACATATGATGCTCTCACAGTATGTCGTGGTCCTATTTCTTTATTATATGATGCTACTTTGTTGTTATATGATGCTTGTTTTATATTATATGATGTGCATTTTCCATTATATAGTGTCAATTAGTCAACATATGATGCTCCCACAGTATGTCGTGGTCCTATTTTTTATTATATGATGCTACTTTGTTGTTATATGATGCTTGTTTTATATTATATGATGTGCATTTTCCATTATATGGTGTCCGTTAGTCAACATATGATGCTCCAACAGTATGTCATGGTCCTATTTCTTTATTATATTATGCTAGTTTGTTGTTATATGATGCTTGTTTTATATTATACGATGTGCATATTCCATTATATGATGTCAGTTCGTCACTATATGATGTCTCCACAATATGACATGGTCCTATTTCTTTAGTATAAGATGCTAGTGTGTTGTTATATGATGCTTGTTATATGTTAATTGCTAACATTGTATTGGAACTTTGGTTGTGAATATAAATATTATGTTGCCCATTTTGTTAAGATTTTGTGATGTCCACGTTGCTAAGGGCTATGATGAACAATTGATATTATGTGTTGCCCACTTTGCTAAGGGCTTTGATGAACAATTGACATTATGTGTTGCCCACTTTGCTAAGGGCTTTGATGAAGCTATTTGTGCTTTTTGGGGTCTGCCATGTACTGTTGCGGCGACCCGGTTTATGTATGTAAATGAAAGCCGCAGCCAAATATTGGCCATATTCATCTAATTAAATATAAAAATATTTATACAGGTTTTTGTTCGCTTGATGCATCCTTCGATAATAGACATTACAGACCGGTAGAGACATAGATCTACATACAGTTGATAAAGACACACAAACAGCATCTTATAATAGTAGTCTACAGACCGCTACGGTAGAGGCATAGGGTCTATAGATCTTTATACATGTTTATCCCATATAAATCTATACAGGTAGAGGCATATTTACAGTAAACACATATAATTAATAAGTCCATGACTCTGGTACCAGGGGCCCGTTTTACTAAACAACTTACGCAAATTATTTGCGTAAGTCAACATTTTAAATTTAAATTTATATTTTTATTATCACTTGCTACAAACAGCAAATAGCCAGATCAGAGGACGCGCTTTTAGCGCGTCCTCTGATCTGGCTATTTGCTGTATGCAAACGTTTATGGTCGAAAAATAAGAGTTAAACGATTTTGACTTACGCAAAACTTTTGCGTAAGTAGTTTAGTAAAACGGGCCCCAGTTGTCAAGGACGGTTTTGTCCGAAAAACATCATCAACCTCACAACCATAGGCATTGTGTATAAACCAAGAGCGGCAGTTTCGCATACTGAATAAAACATTCAGTAAATACTGTATACCGGAACAGAGACAGTTCACCCAGTGTTTTAACCTTATATCCTATAGTCTGTTTCAAATTGTGAAGACTCGTGACCACTTGAAGCAGGTTGAAAATTAGCAGAATGCGCGCCTTGGGAATAAACCAAGAGCGACAGTTTCGCGTACTGAAGAAAACATTCAGCTATACCGGAACAAAGTCAGTTCACAAAGTGTTTTAACCTAGATCCCGTAGTCTGTTTCTAATTGTAGAGACTCGTGACCACTTAAAGTACATGTAGTTTGAAATAGGAAAATTATCTTAGAAACTGAGAGGTACGTACTTTTGATATTTGGTATGTATTATAATATTATGGTCCTCTACCAAGATTGTTCAAATAATGACCCCTGGGTGAAAAATGACCTAGCACTGAAACTAATCAGTTTAACATTGACTAATATAGGAAAATCTTTAAAATATTCTACTTTGAAACCGTAAGGCCCATTCCTTTAGTATTTGACATGTAGCTTTGCCTTATGCTCCCCTACCAAAATTGATCAAATCATGACGCCATGGTAATAGAAAATGACCCACCCCGGAGCTTATCAGTTATACATAGACTTCCATTGGAAACCTTTACATCATTTTCTCTTTAAAAGTAAGGCCGAGCTTTAATTTTAATATTTGACAAGTAGCTTTGCCTTAAAGTCCTCTACCGATAGTTTTTCAAATGCATGTAATGAGTATCCGGTCAAATATAGTTCCGTCCTGGGGATTATCAGTTTAACATGGAATTAGGGACCTGTAAAAATCTTCTTCATGAAACGTTAGTCCCAGACCTTTGTTATATGACATGTAGCTTTGTCTTATACTTATACCTCTTCCTAGATTGTTCAAATTACTGCTGTAGGGACAAACTGGTCTGCCCGGAGTTATCAGTTTTACAATATTATCTTCTCTGAAACCGCTTTCCAGATATTAATACGGCCGGTGTAACGCAGTAGAATGACCCACCCATCCATGGGTCATTTCACTACGTAGTACAATGACCCGGGTCGTTTTACTACGTAGAAAAATGACCCCATACCGTAGAATAAGGACCCCATCGACTCGTAGTAGAATGACCCACCCTCACGCAGAGGAATGACCCCCGTAGAGAAATGACCCACCCCCCCCCCTTTTTCTGTTACACTGTTGATATTACTATTTATACAACAGCTGTTATTACTACTGCTGCTGCTGCTGCTATTGCTTGTAGATCGCTACTACTACTTCTAATACAAATATACTTACACGATAAGTATACCACAAGTCCCTCAAACCTAATGTACAGTTTCTTTACCGTGTAAGAATATATTATCAACTTTGCTGCTGCTTTTACTACTGCTACCATTTCTAATTTCAAGTACAACAGTTTTTGCTTCTGCTGCTGTAACTAATGCCGCTACTACTGTTTCTACAACTACATCTACTACAATTGTACTACTCCTGTTGCTGCTGTTGCTGCTGCTAATACTGCTGTTTCTCCTAGTACCTCTACTTATAATATACTACTTCATTTGCTGCTGATACTACTACTGCCTTTTTGTACAGCTACTACTGCTGGAACTACTACTTCTACTGCTGCTGGTGCAGTTTTTTCTGCTACTTTTGCTGCTACTATTGTAACTACTACTATTTCTACTCTTTTACTAGTGCTACCACTGCTACCATTTATAGTAATAATGCTGGTGTTGTTGGTAATACTACTGTTGCTACTACCTCTTCTCCTACCAATAAACTCCTCCTATTGTTGCTGATACTACGACTGCTACCACTGCCTCCATTTCTACTACATGTACTACTACTAGTACTGCTACTTAACTGCTACTAATGTTACTACTACTATGACTGCTGCTACTGCTGCTAGTGTTAGAACAACACATTTTTACAATAGCAGAAGTAGACGAAGTAAAAATAGAATGAACTCCAAATTCCCGGTGTAATTAAACACTGTGCCCAGATATTTAAAATCATTTACGACTTCAATAAATCTTTCGCAAAATCTATTCCGTCGATCAATGGAATAAATCGATTTCGCACCTTTTGTGCACGCTCAGGCATAAATAGGAAAGAATAATGTCTTCTCATCCACTGTACACTAACGTAGGTTAAATAGGTATGAATGGCTCGTTGGCCTTATGGTTAAGACGTCTGAGTCAAGTTTTGTTCTTACGCGTGTCCAGAGTTCGAATCCCACCAGAGCTAAAATAATTCTTTAAAATGCAGTTTTAACATACATTCTTATCCTAAACTAATATTAACGTGTGTAACTGTTTATATAATCATTTGATATACATTTACATTCTTATGCCAAATATGTCTGCCAGTCCCTTTTAATACTGTCACCGTAGAATCAAATAAACTCACCAGGAATATCTTTTGTCTAAACAGTGTTGATAAAAATTATTGAGCGAATTACCGGTATGTGTAAGTATTGTATTATGCAGTATAAACATTAGTCTGGTAAAAGAATTAGTTTACGACACGCAAAGCTCAATAATTATGGCGACCAGCGTAAATCACCACGCGTCTACGGTAATGTATTTTTCTTCTGGGTTTACATTGTTTGACAATTATATTCCCCACAGCTACACTATTTAAAGATATTTCCTCAGTCCATTGATGGGGTCCCCCCGTTGTTCTCGATAGGCGTGCAAAAGCATGCAGCATAAGCTGCCAGCAGGTATACCAATCTCAGTTTACCTGGTGAGGTTCTAGAGTCTTTTCAAGGTTATTTCTAACCAAACTATCAAATATAAAGGTCGGGTCTCACATGAGACGCTTCAATGGTTCTTTGCTACCTGCATGTGCACAAGACCCATGCTTTTTGCAAGGAAACTGTCTGGCAAGGCGTTATGACCGAAAGGTCGTCAGGAAATGTCTTTAAATGCCGAGTATACTTGTCGGTAGGGTTGCACGTGATAATATGGCCTTTTTCCATGACCAGATATGGTTCTACGCGATGAGGGGTGGTGGGAGATCGAGAGGATTTTTCACGTAGAATACAGACCTTCATTTTCCCTTCATTTTCCTTCATAGAGTATGGACAATGGGTCATTTGTCTACGTAGAATGAAGACCCAGGGTCTTTTTGCTACTATAAATTAAGACCCGGGTCATTTTCATTCGTAGAATATGGACCCTGGGTCATTTGTCTACATAGAATGAAGACCCTGGGTCATTCGTCTACGTAGAATAAGGACCCTGTGTTATTTTCTTGCGTAGAATAAATACCCTGCGGACTTTGTGTGCATTATTAGTTATACTGTTTTCTCCACCACACACACTGTATGTTCTACAAAAACCAGGGCTCCAGCTAAGATGAGTATTTCAAAACCTAAAATCTTTATTTCTGCATTACACCCTATGGTGTCACTACTCATTAGAATATTATTTTCGAGAAGATTCTAATGTGTAGTAACACAATAGGATTGATTGAGAAAATGTTTGATTTATTCAGTTTACTACCTCTTATCTTGAGCCCTTGTAAAACCTTGTCAAAAGAAATTTGAATGCCTTAATCTTGCTGTACGTTTCTTAGCGAAGTACACGACGAGATTATGCTATATCCCCGGCGTATTCGTCGTCGGCGCCGTCGTGAACGGCTAAGAAATAATTAAGAAAATGCTCATCACCTCTATGTTCCTTGGGGTATTGCTTTCATAGTTGATGTTCATGTTATGGTGTGTATATATGGACAACACCTTTCCATCCGTGCGAATAGTTTGATCCTGTGACATCGGCCTTGAACTCAGTCTCTGCTTTTAAGTTTCAAAATTTGCCGCGAGCTTTGTTGTGACAACTGTTGTTGTAATTTTATTGTCGTTGTTGTTTTAATTTTTAACTTACAGGGAGATGATTCAAAAACTGAATGTCCAGTAATTGTTAAATCGTTAAAAAAGTCTGAAAAAAATGATATATTAAAGTCGTCTCTGAAAGACGATTAATCTAAACTAGAGGAAAAGGCGTGTTGAAATCATCTCCATATGTGATTAAATGGGTATCTTTAAAACTATCTGAGGAGATGCCATTTACTTAACATTCAGTTCGAATAATCGTTCAGAATTCAAAGTTGATACACAAGAAGAACATGAATTTACAGTGTGACCTAGCATGGCTAAGTCAGAGATAAACATTTGATATATTTTTTAAGTTTACGAACATTGTAGAGTCAGACCCTAAACGTAGAAGACTCATTTATGGTATGTGTCTACTATGTTCGACTTGCGGTTATGAACCGACAGCAGCTTGGAGGTACAAGTTTGGTGAGATATCGACGTACAGTCAGTGCTCCCTCTCTACAACGGGCCTCCCAAGAATGAGTCCCTCATCACAACAACGTTTGTCGCTGTTCATCAAACAAGACAAAATATGTTCAACATTTCACGTCTGCAATACCGTCTGCTGTTTTTCTCAAAGTCACATAAAGGACATGTGGACAGAAAAAAACCAATAATGTGATAAACAGCTTGAATCCAGACCAGAGGCCGCGTTACGCTACGTCTGATCTGGATTCAAGCTGTTTGCGATGTAAACCAGTTGCCCTCCCTATAACAACTCCCAACGAACAATACACATAATATTTATCTCCACTTAGGTGTTCATGTAGAGGGAGCACTGTATTATTAAATGAAATGCATTTTCCAAAGGATGGATATTTCTATATAAGCTTTTATATATCATTTGATTCTTTCAAATCTCTATTTTAAAAGAGAGCGTTGTCTTGAATGCATTGGAACAAAGACATGTACAAAAGTGCATCGATAACTTGTGGAAAAACCGTGCTACAAAACATGTTCAGGTTTTCAGACTTGTACATGTATGTATAGCCATTGCACGTCTAAATATAGTATACATATATCGGCTCTATATGACCCTTCAGCGTCGCAGTGCGTTAAAACCCAGCACAATCAAGCAAACAAAGGTAATAGTAGCAGTAGCAGTAGCAGTGATAGTCGTTTAAGTAGCAGCAGTAGGGGTTATGCAGCAGCGACAGTATCGGAAGTAGTAGTAGTATCAGCAGTAACAACAATAGCAGAAGTAGTAGCAGCAGCAGAAGTAGTAGCAGCAGCACAAACAGCAGTAGTAGTAGAAGAAACAGCAGCAGCAGTAACGACAGTTAAGCTGAAAAGGGGGGTCATTTCTCTACGGGGGTCATTCCTCTGCGTGAGGGGGGGTCATTCTACTACAAGTCGATGGGGTCCTTATTCTACGGTCTGGAGTCATTTCTTTACGTAGTATAAGGACCCGGGTCATTTTGTACGGGTGGGTCATTCTACTGCGTTACACCGGCCTTAGACGGGACTTATTATGTAATGGCGCTGTCTATTCGTTTGTCGGTCCGTCCGTCCGTGAAATTTTGCTTGACCGATCTCTAACTCAAACCCTTTTGAAACTTGGCCAGCATGTACGTATATGATCGAAATGTCTCGGTTAAGTTCGATAACAATAAGAACATCTCTAAGCAATCAAGAGTTATGCCCCTTTTATTATAAAAAGATGGAATTATGTCGAAAAGGCAAGATATTTTTAGCTCGCCTGTACAAGATACTAGACAAGCTTATGCTACATCCCGGCGTAGTTGGTTTCGGTTTCGTCGTGAATGGCATAAATACTTAAGAAAATTCTCAATACGTTTATGTCCCTTAAGGTATTGCTTTCATATTTGATATGTATGTGTAAATGGACAAAACCTTTCAATCTTATCCCCCTCTTATCTGGAGCCAAGATGACTAAGACTTTTCCATGCATACAACACATTTGACTCCTCTGACACTGACCTCAGACTCTGCTTTAAAGTTTCTAAACGTGGCACCGGCGAGCTTTATTGTCTTTCTGACAACTCTTGTAATATATGTGATCAATTCCAACCAAACAACAAGGAGAGTATTGTTTTAAACATTCGTTTTACGATTTGTGAACTACTCTCCGGCTCTACACTGAAACAAACAAACAAACAAACAAACAAAAAACCACTCTGTCTTTAATCATGCCATTGATCTTTTAATTATTTGACTCATTTTAAAAATGATCTTACAAACTTACTATAACAATTTTATAATCTTGGTAATAATATTGGAAGAATTTCCATGTTTCCATGCATCTCAATATTGTATCATGCTGTACCAATTCTGATATCCAATATGGCTGCCGTTTATACCTTTTTTATTAATTTCTACTAATATGAATGTTCTTGATTTTCAAGGTTATACAAAACTGTTTGTGTGTGCGTCTTTCCATGTCATTGTGCCAAACATAGTTCATGCTGATAAATGCTGACGTTTGTAATGCTTTTACATGGGTAATTAGTGGATCTGTAGATGATGTTTTGTGCTAAATACCTAAGGTCATGGTACTGTGGTTTCCGACAAGAAGATTTTTAAAGTTTTTAAGGGTAATGGTAATCTATTTTAGCTCTTGTGACTGTTTGAACAACTTTTAAAGAGGACCGTTTAAGAACCATTCTTGCCAAGTTTGGTCAAGATCCATCCAGTAGTTTAGGCGGAGATGTCGTTTTAAAAAAAATGTTGATGACGGACGGACGGACGACGACGGACACATGAATATCAAAATATCTCTTCATCGCAAAAACATGGAAAAAATCGATATCTATTCAAAATCTTTATTTGAATGACAAATGATCACTTTATGTACCAAACTAGCGTAATAACATAATTAGTTACACAATAATAACTAACTTACGAACCGAATTTCAACGAAGCGGCCGTGGCTCAATAGGGACCGATTCGGGCTAGCAAGTCGTGGGTAGCAAATTCGAACCGCACAGGGTACGATTTGTTTTGTAACGCATCTTTTTAAATAAACATCATCATTTTCATAAGCATGGTTGGATTACTTGGCATAAATCGGTTAAATAGCTTAATTGATAATATGTCTTTCAATATTTACTTATGATTTTGACTATTGACTATTACATTTATTCCAGTTAAATATATGTTACATCACATTAAATATTTTCATGACTGTTAAAATCATTTTCAATTTGCAGCCTAACAGTACTTACTCAAGCAATATGGCGGCACGTGTACATCTATTCATATGTCAACTCTCTATACCACTCCTGACTCCACACATGCATTCGTTCATGCATCAATTACTCACTATTTCACCCACTCGTGCATCAATTCATACCTCCACTCATGCATCCGCCAAAATTCCCACTCATGCCACCACTCAATCACTCATCCATCCATGCAGCCATCCGTACATTCGCTTATGTCTCAACTCATGCATTCGCTCCAATTCATGCAACTGTACATACCTCCGCTGATAAAGCAACTCAAGTATCCACCCATGCATCAACCATGTCTCCACTCATACACATACTCAAGCACCCATTTATTTATCCATTCATACATCCTCTTATACCTCCATCCATGTCTCCACTCATGCATCCATTCATGCATATGCTCATTTATCCATTCATTTACCCACTCATGCCAAAGTTAATCTTTTTTCTCATGTTTCTCATACATCAATTTGTTCATGTCTACATACAGTAAAACCTCACTATTACAACCACCAAATTGTGGCAGTTATCAGGTGTCTCAGGCAGGTGACTGCTAAAGCAAGGTGAACGTAAAACAGAAAGCTCCTTTCGGAGCTTTCTGTTTCACGTTCATTTTGCTTTAAGCTTTCGCCTGTAATTTATGGAGTCATTTAGCCTTCTTTTAGTGGTTGTAATAGAGAGATTCTACTGTACACTTTTCATCATTTCACTTATCGTCTCATGCTCGCTTATCATCTTATTTGTCAACTCATTTTTTCTTATTTATCCATTCATGTCTTTACCCATGCCTCATTTATCACAATACGTTTATCTTCTTTTTGCAAATGCTTTTGTATTTTTCTAGATACCAAAAATTACAAGTGAGGTGAGACAATTAAGGTGCACACTGTTTAGAGGATTTAATTTTCCCATTGGCACATTCAAACAATGTTTTTTAACATTATCGTAATTTAAACTTTTCTTCTCTAAATATAATTTCATTAAAGACTGTCACCTTTTAATTAATAAACACTATTTAAATAACTCCCGCGTACTTCATTTGTTTACAGTAAACATTAGTTTTAAAAGCCTCTAAAAGCAGACAGCAGCTTAATGCAAGAGCAACGTCGTAAAAGAAACTTTCTTAAGCTGCCATCTGCCTTTAGATATTGCCATTTTTTCTTAAATGCTTGGTGACTTAATACAGGAAAATGTTGAGGAGTGCTTTTTTCAATGTGCAGTATTAGCTATACTGTAAAATCTCTCTATTACGACCACTTTGTTGTATAAAAGACAGGTGACAGCTTTACGTAATGTGACGTTGAAACAAAAAGCTGCTGAAGGAACTTTCTGTTTTAGTACCATCTTGCTTTAAGCTGTCACCTGTCGTAAACACTGTATATTTAACACAATTAAGTGGTCGCAAAAGAGAGGTTTCTTTGATTCAACCTGTGGTTGATAGTTGTAGTGACTATGTCTTTCAGGCCCATCTGATAATGACTTGTAAAGAAGGTTCGTCATCAGATGTGAAGACCGTGCTTCAGGATCTAGGACCTGACCCCAACGTACCTGATGAGGTAAGTAACTGCCTAACCCATTCACTGTAATGACGTCATCAGCTATAAACAATTGTCTCCTGCTTTTATTTCTCTAATCTAAATTATAGGAATTTTGACCCTAGAAACTTTTAATACAAAATTGAGTGTCAAACAGTTTGTACGCGGCGTCTGATCAGGATCCAAACAGTTTACAAATAACCAACGTGCGCGGACTAAGGAAGTGGAGGGGCTTATACAGTAAATTATTTCCTTCACAGTAAGTAATGAATATCCCTTACATCAGAACGTTTTTAAAGCTGGTGACTGCAACTTTACTTTATCTTTTTGTAAGCTGCAATTTATACTGAAAACTATCACGGAGTAACCATATGCTTATGTAAAGGAGTAGATAAATACATCATATAATGCTTCTGTGGAGCAAAGGGTTAGGATTGGAATTTTAGTAAAGTATCTATCTTAGTTACCATGTGAGCAAAGTCTTTATCTTATTTGTAATAACCACTTTAACAAGGTTTACATCTGAGTTGTAATAACCAGTTAGCAAGGACTTTATCTTAGTTGTTATGACCAGTTTAGCAAGGACTTTATCTAAGTAGTAATGACCAGTTTAGCAAGGACTTTATCTTAGTTGTAATAACCAGTTAAGCAAGGACCTTAGCCAGTTTAGCAAGTACTTTGTCTTAGATGAAATTACCAATTTAGCAAGGACCTTATCTTAGTTGAAATGACCAGTTTAGCAAGTACCTTATCTTAGTTGAAATCACAAGTTTAGCAAGGACTTTACCTTAGTTGCAATGACCATTCTAGCAAGGATTTATCTTAGTTATTATGGTCAGTTTAGCAAGGACTTTATCTTAGTTGCAATGATCAGTAAAGCAAGTTGTAATGACCAGTTTAGCAAGGATTTTATCTTAGTTATTATGACCAGTTTAGCAAGGACTTTATCTTAGTTGTAATGACCAGTAAAGCAAGTTGTAATGACCAGTTTAGCAAGGATTTTATCTTAGTTGTAATGACAAGTAAAGCAAGTTGTAATGACCAGTTTAGCAAGGATGTTATCTTAGTTATTATGCCCAGTTTAGCAAGGCCTTTATCTTAGTTGTAGTGACCAGTAAAGCAAGTTGTAATGACCAGTTTAGCAAGGATTTTATCTTAGTTATTATGACCAGTTTAGCAAGGACTTTATCTTAGTTGTAATGACCAGTAAAGCACGTTGTAATAACCAGTTTAGCAAGGATTTTATCTTAGTTATTATGACCAGTTTAGCAAGGACTTTATCTTAGTTGTAATGACCAGTAAAACAAAGTTGTAATGACCAGTTTAGCAAGGATTTTATCTTAGTTATTATGACTAGTTTAGCAAGGATTTTATCTTAGTTGTAATGACCAGTAAAGCAAGTTGTAATACCCAGTTTAGCACGGAATGTATCTTAGTTGTAATGACAAGTAAAGCAAGTTGTAATGACCAGTTTAGCAAGGATGTTATCTTAGTTATTATGACCAGTTTAGCAAGGACTTTATCTTAGTTGTAATGACCAGTAACGCAAGTTGTAATGACCAGTTAAGCAAGGATTTTATCTTAGTTATTATGACCAGTTTAGCAAGGACTTTACCTTAGTTGCAATGACCATTCTAGCAAGGATTTATCTCAGTTATTATGGTCAGTTTATCAAGGACTTTATCTAAGTTGTAATGACCAGTAAAGCAAGTTGTAATGACCAGTTTAGCAAGGATTTTATCTTAGTTGTAATGACAAGTAAAGCAAGTTGTAATGACCAGTTTAGCAAGGATTTTATCTTAGTTTTTATGACCAGTTTAGCAAGGACTTTATCTTAGTTGTAATGACCAGTAAAGCAAGTTGTAATAACCTGTTTAGCAAGGATTTTATCTTAGTTATTATGACTAGTTTAGCAAGGACTTTATCTTAGTTGTAATGACCAGTAAAGCAAGTTGTAATAACCAGTTTAGCAAGGACTTTATCTTAGTTGTAATGACCAGTAAAGCAAGTTGTAATAACCAGTTTAGCAAGGATTTTATCTTAGTTGTTATGACCAGTCTAGCAAGTACTTTATCTTAGTTGTAATGACCAGTAAAACAAGTTGTAATGACCAGTTTAGCAAGGATTTTATCTTAGTTGTTATGACCAGTTTAGCAAGGACTTTATCTTAGTTGTAGTGACCAGTAAAGCAAGTTGTAATTACCAGTTTAGCAAGGATTTTATCTTAGTTGTAATGACCAGTAAAGCAAGTTGTAATAACCAGTTTAGCAAGGATTTTATCTTAGTTATTATGACTAGTTTAGCAAGGAATTTATCTTAGTTGTAATGACCAGTAAAGCAAGTTGTAATGACCAGTTTAGCAAGGATTTTATCTTAGTTGTAATGACCAGTAAAGCAAGTTGTAATAACCAGTTTAGCAAGGATTTTATCTTAGTTATTATGACTAGTTTAGCAAGGAATTTATCTTAGTTGTAATGACCAGTAAAGCAAGTTGTAATGACCAGTTTAGCAAGGATTTTATCTTAGTTGTAATGACCAGTAAAGCAAGTTGTAATGACCAGTTTAGCAAGGATTTTATCTTAGTTGTAATGACAAGTAAAGCAAGCTGTAATGACCAGTTTAGCAAGGATTTTATTTTAGTTGTTATGACCAGTTTAGCAAGTACTTTATCTTAGTTGTAATGACCAGTAAAGCAAGCTGTAATGACTATTTTAGCATGTACTGTTTCTTAGTTGTAATTACCAGTTTAGCAAGCACTTTATCTTAGTTGTAACTAAATGACAATTTTAGCTAAAGCAAAATGCATGGACTTTACCACAGTTATAATGACCATTTTAGCAAGTTATAAACTATTCATGTAAGTTGTAATAATCATTTCAGCAAGGACTTTATCCAATCCATCATGTTTGCATCCGAGAGTTTGAAGATGAGGATGACCGAATAAAAATGATTAAAGTTCTCATGGAGCATCAAGCAGACATAAATGCCAAATCGGTGAATGTAAGTATGATATACAGTGAAATCTCTCTATTGCGACCACTAAATGGTTCTTTTTTATCATTAGGTATTCACAACCGGTGACTGCTTAAAGCAAGGTAAAAGTAAAACAGAAAGCTCCTTTAGGAACTTTCTGATTTACTGTCACCTTGATTTAAGGTGTGCTTTGTCTTTTATACAATCAATTAGACTTCGTTTTAGTGGTCATAATTGAGAAGTTTGTCTGTACTTTTGTTCTGAGATTCAGCTTACAACTTAACCTGTCAAAGTTGCAATCTGGAAAAATCGAAGTCTCGAAATCAAACGAACAAATGTGTACATCTCAAATCACATTTTTCTATTTTCTATACAGTCATTCGGCAACTAGAATTCTAATAAGGTGGCTGCTTATTGTTAGACAAAAGAAATGCGGAATGCCCCCAAATAAGTTGTCTTCAATACTTTCGTAGTGCATTAAATTGTCATATCTTGTGAGCTTTTGCATTTTATCTAATTATATAATGTTTTGACGTACTCTGTAACTTGAAATTGACTTGGTACGTTGCTACCTCTCTACAACAACAGCCACTGTGAGACAAAGATTACAAGTGTTGTTCGGAGGGAGATGTTAGACGGAGGGAAAATAGACTTGGCTTTCATTTTCAAACAGCTTGAATCCAGATCAGACGCCGCGTTACGCGGCGTCTGATCTGGATGCAAGCTGTGTGTCACTCGTCATTATATTTCTTCTGTCAAAATGTCTTCTGATATGTACTTTGAGAAAAACAACAAACAACTTTAAGCAGACGATAGTGCAGCAGTGTCAGAGCTTGATATAATAGTCTTATTTGGTGAACAGGAGGAATCGTTGTTCGGAGGGCCTTTGTAGGGAAGGAGTACTGTATATTCTCTGAACTAAACCTTTGATCAGGCAAATTGTTTACATGTTTTTTTATGAAATGTTGGTAAAAATGAACTCATCCTCAAAGTACGTATAGGAATTAAGCTTTTCTAATCAACCCATTACTTCATAAGTACGCCTTTTCAACCTCTAAGTGTGTATTTCTAAACACAGAAAAGAAGTACCCACCTAGGAAATTCTAAACATAAAACACAGAAGGTATTTCCAATATATGAATATATTTTCAATATGGCATCTTAAACCTGGTTGAAAGAAAAGCAGAATGCTCTTTAATAAGTGTTCTGCTATATTTTTAACCTGCTTTAAGTGACAAGGTTATCTTCAAAACTAGAAACAGGCTATGGGGTAAAGGGTTAAAAGAATAAAATGTTGATGCATTGAGATATTAAACATGTTATTTACCCTTACATTGTTGAATATGTACGATGACTTTTGAGGGTTGTGCCCCATATTCATAAAATTTACATACAACGCAGATTGTGATAATAGAGTTCCTTCAATTTATCTTGGTCTGCATTGTTTGCAAATTTTGTATTTACTTAATACCTACAAGTAACGATTTCAAGAAGAACATAAGTTCGAAAGTGTGGTTTTTCTAAACTTATACTATAGTTTTATCTTATTTGGCACAGTATTCCAGAGGCGTTATTTGGTATAATTTCTTGTGCTTACAGAGTGAAAGCTCAGTGCTCCACATTGCGGCCACCAACAACCAGGACCATGTAGCCAAGCTTCTGCTTGATACCCACAAGTGTGATTATAATGCCAAGAACAGGGTATGTCGGTGTTGACTTGTTCATCTTTGAGCCTAAAAAGGATATATAATGGATACTGCAAACATTATAGAACAAGATCTAAATACTTTTGACAAACAAATACAGTGTCATTGTTTGTTTTGAGGTAAAAACCATCAAACGTGTATCAAGCGACCATCTAAACTGAATAATAAGTAAAACAAAACAACTATATTACAGCCACTAGAAAGAAGGCTAATAGATTGTATGAAAGACAGGTGACAGCTTAAAGCAATGTGCTTTATGTTTTACTATCACGTTGCTTTAAGCGGCCATCTGCCTTGAACACATAACCATCAACATAATTTATTTGTCGTAATAAAGGGGTTTTAGTATATTTGATTTTAATACAGGTGGTAGGCTTAATGCACGACAAATAAAGCCTAGGTAGCTTTCTGCTTTACTTTTTCCTGCTTTAAACGGTGACCTGTCTTTTAAGAACTTTCTAATTCTTAAACAAAGGACAGAGTAACATAAGTTTGACAGAGCTGTGTAGTGTAATGGGTTACACACAGTGTATATCCAGGGGGCCCGTCTTCCAAAACATCGTGTAAATCAGATTCTAAAATGTTCGTGTGGTTTTTTTTCCATCTAATCCTGTCTTGTTACCTCTCTTTGGAATCGTCTTGAAAAGAATGCAAAATCAGAAATTAAATGTTTTTTAAATTTTGACTAACGACTGTTTTGTCGTACGACCGTTCGAAAATGGGCCACTGCTGGTATATACGTACATACAGCTTGTATGTTAAATTTTCCAATGGCCGATATCAAGGTTTGACTTAAATGTCATTCAAAATGGCTCTTTGGTCTTATCGTTAACCAAAATTTAATCAGTTTGATAAAGAAAAATGATTTTTCTGCACAATTGGGGGTTCGATTGTACAGTAGGTCTGTAGCTACAATGAAAATGCAATCGAACGTATTTACGTCGCAAACGCATTAGTAAATACTGAATATCCGAACAGGGAATTAACATAACCAATTTATAATACTTAGTAGCTAGATAATTCATAAAAATTTCTTCCAGAAATGTACATTCCGGAAATATTGACGATTTATTCTAATATTTGTAGCAAACCGTTTGGGCGCCATCAGATGCCAGTTTAGCACAACTATATTTACTTACAGTGGAGAATCTGTTATTCTTTCCCAATAAACGCGTTTACGCTAAAACTATTATTTGCAGTGGAAACAGTTTGGAGCCAGATCAGACGCCGGGTTACCCGGCGTCTGATCAGGCTCCAAACTGTTTGCCACCAAGATAAACAAGAATTATCAGAATTGTCCAAAAGTTGTCCTTTTCTTTGTTTTAGTGCTTTGCGTTTGCGTACGTTTGCGTTTAAACGGGAAAGAATAACAGATTCTCCACTGTATAAAGACTAATGTCTTCCCTATTGTTGTATAATGGAAAATTTTATTAGGTGATTATTATTAGGGAGTAAAATGGGTTCTCTGAATTGCTTTTGTTTTGCACGATAAGAAGTTCTGTCTGCCTTAGCTATTGTGTCATGGAAACAAACTACCAAATTTTACCTACATATTTATTTGTCGTAAAATAAACTTTTACACATTTATCTCGCCTTCGTAGAAATTTGGCAAAACTTGCCTTATTGCATTACAGCATTACAGCCTTGTGCAAACCAAGGACCGTCGTCCTCCCAGGCGCTGCATTTTAGTTTGGTTTTCACAACTAAATACCGCAGATAATACAGCTAAATACAAAACTTTATAAGATTGTAGGTGTCAAACAGAGTAGATCAGCTGGCATTGATCCACATTGTTTGCAATGCAAGAAGACAGGCTTTTGGCATGGCACGGCTCAAATTTTGTTTTCATGTTTCTACCGTGTCATGATAAAGAGCAAAATGAATCTGACAGGCTGTTTCTTAAAGCCACTAGAAGCAAAACAAAAACCTTATACAAAAGGTTTATATCTGTATACATACGAAAGTTGAAATCCTATTTTAACCCATTACCCCATAGTCATTTTTTAGTTTGGAAGACAGGTGAACACTTAAAGCAGGTTGAAAGTAAAGCAGAATGCGCCTTAAGGCGCATTCTGCTTTACTTTCAGCCTGCTTTAAGTTACCATCTGCTAGATTATAGAAAATATTGCTTATGATACATGATCATGACTATACAAATTGAAACTATTTTATTCAGTGGAGGAATATATTTAATGCGCTAAAAGGGGCTCCTATGAGGGAAAGGGTTAAGCTACTTTGTACTTAAAAACCTTCATAATTATATAAAACTCCTTCAATTATGAAATCTTTCATAAAAAAAAACCTCACTGGGGAAGGGTGGAGACTCATGAGAGACATAACTTATAAGAAAACAATGCAGACTATTTAGGAGCTGTCTGCTCTGGGGCTACATTGTTTTAGAAAAACGTCGATATATGCATTAGTAGCTGAGGTAGCATTTTTTACACATGATCTCATTTTGTTTCCCTTATGTATTCCACCACGTATTATCTGAGGATATCTTTACTCTCCGAAAGTGTTTATGGCAGGTAGCAGCTTAAAGTTAACACAGAAGCTTTCTGCTATACATTTATCCTAGTTTAAGCGGTTACCTGACTTTCATGTATATGTTTGCATTGGTTGTTACTGAGTGAAATGGTTGTAATGGTATATTAACTATTACAGAGTGGTCAAACGGCCTATGAAGTTGCTGAAGAGGAGGAGAGTCCCGAGGTGAAGGCTGTCATTGATCAACACAGACAGGCTGTCCGAGACCGGATGAGAAGAGCAGCAAAGGCATCAACGTGCACTCTGTTATAGTTGCTGTAAAAAAAACATTTGTGAATAGTTCATGTTTTTCCCTTCACTGCCATGACGTCATCTGTTTGAAAAAAATGTCGTCGAGTTTTATTTCTCAATTTACATTTAGGTAAATTGACTAAAATAATATCGTAATAGGTGTCAAACATTGTACATCCTGACCAGACTCCGACGAGTTACTCGGCGTCTACGCAGGAGTCAAACTGATTGCCTATTTCCGTTGTAATCCGGTTATGACAGTGACAGGGTCGTATCTTCTAAAAGAACATGCATTTGAGCCGTGTCATGACAAAACATACTTATTGCATTGCAAAATTATACAGACCAAGAATAGTTGTCACCCTAAGTTCTGCTTCTAAATTTGTTCTACACCACCAAAAACAATATACACTGGGGGCCAACAGAGTATCACGAGGGTCGTTTTGCACAGAAGCCCTGTATACAGATTATACAGAATATGTATACGTTATTAAACGAAGTACATTGTATATGTAGATGTATATGATACCAACTGAAGTCGTCATTGAATTTATATACGGGGATTCTGTGCGAAACGAGTCGTCTTGATACTTCGTTGGCCCCCAGTGGTATATAATATATACACATTACCAGTTGACAGTGCGATACAGAGTACGTGATATATTTAGCTCGAGACGTTTTTGGCGGAAATAGCCGATCTGACGAGCGCCTTGGCGCGAGTCTGATCGGTTGTTTCCGCCAAAAACGTCGAGATGCATGTAGGTGTCAAACAGTGTATATCAAGGCCAGTTGTCACGTCGTTGACGCGGCGGTTGGCCTTGATATACACTGTTTGCAATGCAGTTAGACAGGTTTTGTAATGGCATGGCTCATTTATAATCTTGTGCAAACGTGGCAACATATGAGCGATCAAAATACAAAAAGCCTCTATAGAAGCTGTCTGCATCTTTTTTTATTCGCACAAATTACATTGTAAAATGTTTATATTGGCATTGCATCGTCCGTCCTCTCGCCCGTTTGCCCGCCTGTTCGCCCGCCTTTTAGTTTATTCGTTCGTCCGTCAACATTTGCATTATCCATTGTTTTCTGCATCCGTGTCTAAAGCCAACTCGATTTCGAGACTAATTTTGAGTTGTCGTTACGGAGTAGTCTGCCCTTGATGTACCTAGATATACTAGAAAAGACTGTTTACAGTAATGTTTATACTCTAGTGACTACTAATTTTAAAAGATTTTGAGAAACCGTTAAACGATGATGGCTATAAGTTCTCGCATGAGTTTGATTATGGTAACATTCGGGCTAATTGGTCAAGAGTTATCTGCACTTAATGTATTGAAAATGCCATATTCAAAACATCAGCATTTACACTCTTAGCAACTACAGTTTTAAATGAATGTTGATCATCCTTACACACAACACAGGGAGTTTGATGATTGTTGCAGGGCTGCCATAAGTTGACATGAAAAATCCTAAGATTTCAAAAATTGCATTTTTCATTTACGAATCGTACCTTTACCCCATAGCCTTTTTCTTGTTTTGTTGACATGCGACTACTTAAAGCAGGCTGTAAGTAAAGCAGAATGCGCCTTAGGGCGCATTCTGCTTTACTTTCATTCTGCTTTAAGCTACCATGAATTTGGGGAAAAATCCGGAGATTTAGGAAAAATCCGTTGGATAATTGGGTCAAGTGTGTACTCGGATGTTTTAACTACAGTTTCGAATGCAGTTTGATTTAGTTGCACACATTGTATATAAGTATTTGGTGAAATCAGACAAATGTGTTCAGAGTAATCTGCCCTTTATTTAGTCAGCTATACTATAATATATCGCGTTCAAATACTATTTACAAAATAAGGATGTTTATGCAAATTCACATATAATAATATTTTATGCATCAAGCTCTAAAGCCGAATCGATTTTAAGATAGAGTTAATAGATACTGATACAGATACAGAGTTATGGCCCTTGTATTTCTACAATATTATCAAAACATGACGAATGCTTTAACTTTTCATTTCAACGTAACCCCTTCACTGCCTTATCCCGAGTCAATGGTTTTGTAAACAGATTGGATCCTACTCAGACGCTGCGTAACATGATCCAAACTGTTTGTCACTGATTCTAATATTTCTAAAGTCAAAATACCTAAAATCATTTTTTTTTAAATAAAAGCAGATGACAATTGTTTAAACTTGATGACGTCATGGCAGGGAAGGGGTTTATGACTCTAACCAACAGAAACATTTTCGTGATTCCGGGATGAAAGTATAATGTACCGTCCACGGTACTCTTCGTTACTGGATTAACACGTTCACTGATTTACCCAGAGTACAATCGTCATTTGCAAATAGTTTGGATCCTTATCAGACGCCGCGTTACGCGGCGTCTGATCAGGATCTAAACTATTTGACGCTCATTTCATGTCTGTTGCTTACTTTTAATCAATTTATCTAATTAAGTTAGAGAAACGAAAAGCAAGCAAATATTGCTTCAAGAAGCTGATGCTTTGGCATTCATTGGTTTGTTATCATTCTTTATAGGTCACCATGTTTTTAATGAGTTGCTGCTGACTGTTGTTCAAAATTTTTACTGTAACTCTTACTATGTTGTTGTTGTTCATTATTTATTTAGTACATCTCTTTATGTTATCCTTCGCCTGCTGCTCTTATCATATATTGATGCATTTTGAAAACAGTGCAGATCCAGATCAGACGGCTCCCCATGGTCTGTACCGTTTTCTTATAGGATCCGTCTGTAACGAGCTTTTTTTTCTTTGATTTTATCACTTATTATATTAGCCATAGTAATAGTTCAACTGGGGCCCGTTTTACTAAACTACTTACGCAAAAAATTTGCGTAAGTCAAAATTTTTAAATTTTAATTTATATTTTTTATTATCACTTGCTTCAAACAGCAAATAGCCAGACCAGAGGACGCGCTTTAAGCGCGTCCTCTGATCTGGCTATTTGCTGTTTGCAAACGTTTATGATCGAAAAATTAGAGTAAAACGATTTTGACTTACGCAAAATGTTTGCGTAAGTAGTTTAGTAAAACGGGCACCAGATATACAGAGGAGAAGACCTTTTTTCGTATAAACGCGTTAACGTTAAAGTACATTTTCCATTGCAAACAGTTTGGAACCGTGTAACGCGGCGTCTGATCAGGATTAAATTAGATTTAATTTTGTATAACTAAATAAATATGGATACGAGGGTCAAACAGTTTGGGTCCTGATCAGACGCCGCGTCACGCGGCGTCTGATCAGAACCCAAACTGTTTGCAAACGCGCTTTAAGGCGTCATTGAGAGTGAAATGGTTAAGGCAGGCTTAAAGTAGAGCAGAATATTCCGAGAGGAACAGAAGAACAGAACAAATCTTTTATTGTCACCCAGGTATAAACATACAACATGGGGAAATGACATAATTACATAGATCAATATATTTACAGGTGTAGATTCCGATCGTGGTTCGTAGTTTGGGGGTAAAATCTTACGGGTTCAAATATTTAATACACATGTTGATCGCGACCACTGGTGGGTGATATTCTTGATCCGCGCGTGCGGTCCACGTCAGAAGCGTGCAGAGCATCCAGACAGCAGATAGCCTGGGCGGATCAAGAAGTATTGTTAAATATTTATTCACACTTTGATAAATTATGCTTTATTTTTAGCCATATTCGATGTTATTCTTAATTGTACTGTAATAAGTGTTACTATTTATTAAGACATGGACATTAATCTTTATTACTATCAGCCATACATCGTATACGTTAGTATTGGCACCCATGGTGCTTGTAATACAAGCAGGAGTATCAATACCGCGGCGTATATGTAAGGTCGCATGACAAGTTGACAACAGAAGCAAAATAGTTCAAAGTAAAGCAAAGTATCTATATAATATGTATACACTAGAACGCTATTTAATGCGACATGTTGGGTTTAGATCAGTTTACATAATAGTGTATCTATCACGCTGGGGCCGACAATACTGTTGCTTTTCATCCGCTCCTGCGTTTGTACATGAGTGTCTCGCACTTGAGCCGCTGTCCGTATAAACTGAATGAGATTCTACAGATGCTGCCCATGATTCAAGCGGGTGTATTGCAGTAAACATTGACAAGTTAAAAGGAAACGGGTCGTCTAGCGTTTGGTGTAGATCAAGGTAAGTATAGTTTTATGAGCTTTTTCTACAGGTACTGGTATTCAATTATTTCGAAGACAAAAATACTAATAATGAACATACGTTTAGTCAGACGGATGTTCTTGCGTAAACAGCTTAGGCCCCGAACACATGCCGTACGTGCAGTTGTTCAGGGCTCAGGCCTTTTACCATTTACAGGAGCATGATGCTTTACTTCCTGCTTAAGTTTTTGAGAGAGAGAGGGGGGTTAACCCTTAGCCTGCCAGTCACGACTATAGCTCCATATGCAAACACCTTGGATCCGGATGAGACGCCGAGTAACTCGGCGTCTCATCCGGATCCAAGCTGTTTGACACTCGGACAACATTTTCAGCAATTTTGAGCAACTTTGAAGCACTTTGAAACTTGAAGCAGACGAGAAATATAGCAGACAACAATTTATTTGGCGGGCTAAGGGTTAATGGGGGTGTACAGTAGACTATTTATTTTGTTAGTGAAGACATACTGTTGAATAAAGGTATGTGATATGTAGATTTGTTTCATTGTTATTGAAGTGTGTCACCCCTTCACTACAGGCCTACCAGAAGTTGTTCATCAAAATTCCTAAGATTTCCATTTGCAAGAGCGGTTTAGGAAATCGTACTTTTAACTCTTTTGCCGCAAGCACTAACATAATTATGCAAACAACTTGAATCCAGATCAAACGCCACGTAACTTTTAAAGTAAGAGCAGAAAGTCGAAGATTTCGAAAACCCGTGGGTTCGGAGAAATTATGAAAACCCAGAAGATTTCGGAAAAGTCCGAAGAACTGCCTTACGTTGAGTCCAATGGTTATTAGGAAAACGTTTTGACTCCGATCAGACGCTGCGTAACACATTGTCTAATCAGGGTCCATACTAGTTGATACTCATTACGATTATTCTTTTATCGGTTTTCCTAAAACTTAAATTTGAGAAATAAAAGCAGACGCCTATGGTTTAAAGCAAATGACGTCATGTCAGTGAATGGATTTTTAAAGCATGTTTTCGTCTCTTTGAATAGTTTGACAGGTAAGAGTCCCAATTCAGCTGAAGGCAACTGTTTCGGTTTAACACTTTCAGTCCTTTTGGACTCCTCTAGTACATGCATTTTGAACCAGTCTACTAGTGCATTTTTGATATGAAAACAAACACGAATGAAAATATCAAACAGTGCAGACCCTGATCAGAGGGCTCCTATAGGAGCCCTCTGGTCAGCGTCTACACTGTTTGCATATGAAATCAGTTATCTCTACAGAGGGTTGTAGGGTAGAAAAGGCTAAACACTCTTTATACAGTGAAACTATCAAGTTTTGTTTTCTTCTCGGTTGATAGGCGACCCAATTTGGCATTGCAAACAGTTGTAATCCATGCCAAACCCATCGCAATGCAGCGTCTGGCAAAATGACACGTGTGTATTGCACTCGTATTAACCCAATTACCCCATAAATACGCCTTTTTACGCCTTTAACTTATTCCTCCATTGAAGAAAATAGTTCAAATTTATACAATAATAAATAATATGCATCATAAGAAATATTTTCTCTATTCTGGCAGATGGTAGCTTAAAGCAGGCTGAAAGTAAAGTAGAATGCACCCTAAGGCGTGGTTATCTGTTTTCAAAACTAGAAACATGCTATGGGGTAATGGGTTGATATGTGTTCAGTAAATAAAACTTGAACTTGACATAAGATTATAGACGATCGACATTCACCGTTGTTCAATAACCTTTTTCCAAGATTTGAAATGTGGCATTCGAACTGTTTTGTCATACATAATCTCGTATAATGATGTTATGTTTTTGTGCTGCACATTTCTGATAGCTGTTGCAAAGTCTGGATCCTACCAGGATCAACATTGTTTGATACTCTACTGGTATTTCGTTAAAGTTAATGCAAATAAGCCAGCTTTGAAAAGGTTGCAGACGACAAATATTAATCCTTTCGGTGCCAAACAAATCATGAGGTTTTTTGTACCTATAAACCATAATTATGTCGTCTGATTCAATATTGTAGTCGGCAAGATCGTTTAAAAGTTAGATTTAAGGTGTTATGACTTAAGAAACACTGATACGAATGTCAATCTGTTTGGATCCTGATCAGACACCGCGTTTCGCGGCGTCTGATCTTGATCCAAACTGATTTCAAAGTCGACTTTATGCATCTCCGGCGGAAAAAGGGTTGAAGGCGATCATTTTTATAACGCTCTAAAGATTTACGTTATTAGTGGGGTTATATATTTCACAGCTTTTCTTCGTAGTGTCGGATAGTTTTACCATAATTAGAATAATTAACCTTACAGTTACCTTTGTGTGGTGATATTTTTCTTAAATATGAATCGCCATAAGATATATTCTGCTTGATAGTGACATAATATTTAATTACATAAGTGAAGATATTACAATCCTGCGCAATTTAACCCTTTCCTGATCAAGTTATTCGAGAAATAGATACCCCTTCGCCGCTTAATTGTCGATTGCTTCAGTACTGTTTTCTAATCAAACGCCGCGTTACCCGCGTTTGATCAGGTCCAAAGCTGTTTGCAAGCGCGCTTTATGGCGTCATTGAGAGTGAAAGGGTTAGCACTTGTTGGCCCTCGGCGTGCGAATGTTTTATACATGTAACTGTGTCAAACAATTTGGATCTACATGATATACAAACGGTGAAAGGATTTAGCCGTATTCAAACAACTTGATTTACGCAATGAATATGTACGTATATTGGATCGAATAACGGCTCAGTTTTTGTAATATATTCGTTAATTCACTATACATGCGTCAGGTTTGGTACGATTTAACAAAATTTAATCAATTGATTGAAAGTAAAAGCAGAAATACTCTTTTTAATTTATCACAATATGTCTTTTTTGCTAATAGATTAAGGGAATAACTTCGACTATTATGTAGTATGTACATTAATATGTTTCGATATACACATCTTTTTGATCCATTTCATCTTAGTAATGTTTAGAGAATATAGTAAATAGTGTAGTGCCAGATCGGACGACTATGGCAGTCGTCTGGTTTGGATGTGCACTATTTGCTACCACTTGTTTCACTATTGAAATGTTTGACAAGAAAGATAATAGCCAACAAGTATTCCAAAAGCCTATTGAAATCTAAACTGATTTGAAATGAGATAAATATTTAACATTTGAATGACGGTTACATGAAAGAAATGTTAACTGTTTATATTATACTGCCTTACTCCAGTATACGGTATTGCAGTAATATATTGCTTCTCTGTAAATATGTTCATCTTGTTTTGCCTTCAAACGGCAAGAAACATTGTAAAAATGTTTGAGCCAATAAAATTATGTTATGTTATGTTATGTTGTGAAAGTAAGACTTTTTATGCCATACACGACTTAGACGTTTATTTGTCCGTCTGACCAGAACTTTAACCTTGTCAATACCCTTGAAACTAAATAAGATAGAGACTTAATGTTTGGTATGTGTACTGAATTCAAGCAGCTCTTGAGCTCAGTACAAGTTGTGTTATGTTCCAAAAAGGTCAAGGTCATTTTGAGGTAAAATAGGGTGTAATTAACATTGGCCATAATTTATTAACTGTACGCGATAGAGACTTTGTATTTGGAATATGTACTCAAATCAAGAAGCTCTTGGGCCTGGTATAGCTTGGATCATTCCTAACAAAGGTCAAGGCCATTTAAAGGTTAATTTAACATTAACCATAACTCTAAAATACATCTCATAGATATTTCATATTTGGCTCTCAAAATGCTCCTTAGCTCAGTAGAATTGGGTCATGTCAAACAAAGGTCAAGGTCATTTAATGGTCAAAATTTCATCACAACCACAGCCTGGAGTACCATACCTGCTGGGTTTTTTATTTTATTTTACATACAGATGACTTCATTTCGTTGACAAAACACCTTAGGACATTGTCACTTACTGTGAAACCATTATTGTTTCTCATTATTATTTAGACTTTTGATATAATTTGATCATTACTTGTTTTTAATCCATACACACATCTTTAAAATGATTGTAGATTCTAAAGTTTATATTAAAAAGGTAAATAGCATATATGGTTTGTCCGAACAGTTTTAAGCAGTCTGTAGATCCTTTCTTTTTCTTCTTAGAATTTTCCCATTCACTAGCCTACTGTGAGTACAATAGTTATTTGTAAACAGTTTGGAGCCTGATCAGAATATGTGTAACGCGGCGTCTGGTAAGATTCCAAACAGTTACTGTCTATACTGCTCGTTACAATATTACTTAAATCAACAGTATAAAATTTGAATTTGGCACAAATGTTCACCAGATAAAGACAATGTGTTTTAGTCTTGAAATGGCTGACAGTGTGGTTTAACCTTGGAATGGTTGAATCTGCTGTTCTATAATTATTTGATATAGTGTATTCTAGTCGAGAGTATACAAGAAGTACGCCATTAAACCCTAAGATATCATTGGAACAAAATATCACCTTTATATGAAGTGAACAAAATATACCCCGGGTATGTTCTAGCATATGTCGCTTCTATCCTAAGTATAATGCAGATTGGATATATAATATGACCAGTTACACCGAAATCAATTTTTCTACTAAGCGAAACGTAAATGTTGTTAATCGGTGTCTGAGCAGAATCTAACCTGTAGACATCCATGTTTATCTGGCATCATTCAAAAAGACATTCAAAGTGAATTTTGTACAAGAGGAGATTAGCATGTTGTCAATGAGCAATGACATGACAGAGTAAGGACTTAACCCTTTCACTGCCAACGTTTTCGTGAGATTTTTACATCTTCACCGTTTCATTGTCGTCTGCTTCATTGTTTTTTGTCTGCAATGGTGTTTCAAAGTTAAAAAAATACGACAGTTTTATTGAAGAAATTCCAGAACGAGTGTCAAACAGTTTGGATCCTGACCAGACGCCGCGTAAAGCGGCCTCTGATCAGGATACAAAAAGTTTGCAAACGCGCTTTTAAGCGTCACTGAGAGCGAACGGATTAACATGAGAGATATGTCGTTTGATGCTAGTTACAAGCCAATGTAATTTTCTTTAATTAACGCTCGGTGAATATGTATCCACAAGGAAACGTAATATGTCTAAAAATAACGCACAAGAGTTACTAAGTGTTGGAAAAGATCATTTAAGAAATGAACTGCGTACTTCCGGTATTCATGAGGTTATGAAACTCAGTCGCTGTTACTAAACTAACCGGCCAGAGCTGGATTTGAAATGAACATTCATCGAGTGCAAGAGTGTTATATAAGGACTATGAGGGGCGAATGTAAATATTTGAAATTAAACCTAGACAATATAGTTCAGGCAGACGATAACCCGTAAATGAAAGTATTAACTAGGTGTTATACATCATGTTGCATGGATACGGTTGTTATGAAGCACTTCATATATGAAAGAGGTAATCACATCTCGCTGCCAAAGAGAGTATATACTTCACTATACTCATTTAAAGTATTGGAAGAACTACAAACGTGTGTCGTAGGCTGTGACAGCGCTGGAGTTTGGTATTACGTGTATTACATGTTTATTTTTGAGTCGCGTCATGAGGAAACACTTGTCGCATTGCAAACAGTTTATATCTTTACCATGGTGCTTATGACACCGCAGCTGGTCAGGAACTACAATGCGTGAATTTCACCAGCATATGCGTCTGCGCTACTTGTACATTTGTAGTGATTGCAATTTATCAGTGTAGGCCTTGATCTAATACCTGGATTTCAATATTATAAAGCTATTGAATTAAGACATCTGAGATCGTGTGCAAGTATTTGATTGGAAAGATATGAGATTTTGTCAATCAAATGCTTGAGAGCGACCTCAGACTCACCTCAAAAACCGAATAACATTGGAACCAGTAGCTTGTTCAGTAACGAAACCGATGGCCGTCGATGGTCATCGCTTGCGAGTTGGCTATCTGGTCTGAAATACAGTGGAGATAACGTTATTATTCCGTTTAAACGCAAACTAATTGCAATGAAAAAAAGAAAATGACATTTTCTTGACAATTCTAACTTCCAGTTTTAATCTGAGTGGCAAACAGTTTGGAGCCGGATCAGACGCCGGGTTACCCGGCGTCTGATCTGACTCCAAACTGTTTGCAATGAGAATAATAGTTTCAGCGTAAACGCGTTTTTTTGGAAATAAAAAGTTTTCTCTACTATACTCTGCACGCTGCAAACGGGGCACAAACTGCTACAGTGGAGAATCTGTTATTCTTTCCCGTTTAAACGCAAACGTACGCAAACGCAAAGCACTAAAACGTAGAAAAGAACAACTTTTGGACAATTCTGATAAGTGTTGTTTATCTTGGTGGTAAACAGTTTGGAGCCTGATCAGACGCCGGGTTACCCGGCGTCTGATCTGGCTCCAAATTGTTTGCACTGCAAATAATAGTTTTAGCGTAAACGCGTTTATTGGGAAAGAATAACAGATTCTCCACTGTAACCTAAACAGCAACCAGTGGTAACTGAACTAGCTGCAGATCTGTGTCTACATCTGGTCAATATCTACACTGTTTTGCAAATCATTGGACGTTTTATGTATGACATATATGTTTTTTACGTCGAACTATACTTTGCGTCCAATAGATCGGTGCTTGGTCAGTACCAAAAAACACAATTGAGTAATTAAACAGTTGGTGGGTATAAATAAGAACATTTAGCCAGAATGGGCGTTATTGTGCTACTGATATACCTGCTATCAGCTACAGAGACATACACATTGGACTATGAAAGATTTGTACTCGATTCATACAGAGACCTCTGTCCATATTCTAAAACTTGCACGCTACCAGCGAAACAGAAGTTTACCTATGACAAGCAACGATATATACCTTGCTGTATCCCGTGCTCCTGTGAAGAGGACATTTGTGTGGAAACAGAATCATGTTGCCCCGATGTTGGAAACTCTTCTGTTCTACATGAAAAGAGTAGGTACACGGAATGTATATCTTCTATCTATCCAGTCGAGAATCAAAACGAAGGCAAATTCGTATCAATGTTCAAAAGGTACCGTACTATCAGAACGTGCCCTTCGACATACCCTCATAAGGACATAAAGGCAGGGTGCACACGTCTATACCCAAGGACATTGGATGAGCTGATATTTGTTTCCGATGAATTAGGCAATATATATAGGAACAATGACTGTGCATTATGTAACGGAGTTAGTAGATATAAACGATGGAATCTGATGATCCAATGCATCAAACAATTTGAAGTTTTTGAAAGAAAAATTTCGCTGAAGGACATTAGACGATCCGGGTGCACTACTTGGTCCCAAGGCCCGAATCGCGATCCATTAATAGAAAAAAGAAGATGCTACCTAGCCGATGTTGACAGGTGCAACATGACCGGCCTTTGGACGACGTATGATGACAATATTGCAAAAGCGTGTAAGAGTGGACACTTTGGTCAATATCGGGGAGGCTATTTATTTTACAAAAATATATTTTGCTATATCTGCAACGAAGGACATCTTCGGAAAACTTTATGCAGTAAAGACTCGATCAAAATATTTAATCAACCTTTTACAGCTATAATTGATCTAGGTACAACACGTGAAAGAGATAATCCTACAGCGCGGTGCAGTATCTACCAAATATACGACAAATATGCGGTAAGTTTTCAATAACTATGTCAGGGCTGCCATTTCTCAGAATGTTTCAATAATCATCGGATTTCTATCCTAACAGATGGTACCTCAAAGCAGGCTGAATGTAAAGCGTGAATGCACATTACGGTGCAGTTTGCTTTACTTTCAACCTGCTTTAAGTAATCGCGCTTAAAATTTCGAAAATTTGGAAATCTTAAGACCTTTCATGATCAACTTATTACAGCCATGCTATATTTTACCACGCTATTGTGTTTCTGGTATACTTATTCTCAGTGCTATAGATAAGGAGACTGTATCAAAATTACCATGGTCCAATGTAATAAAACGTTTGAACTAAGTCTGAGTGTGTTCTCAAGCCTAGGCTCAAATCTGACCAATCAAATGCCTGAGAACGACTTGAGACTCAACTGAAAAGCTTTATAACCTTGGACCCTGGTCTCCATTAAACTCTATGTTTTGACTACTCATTAGATTTGTGTATGCGAAACATTTTAATGAATTACCACTAAACAGTGGTTTGGCAACATAAAAGAGAAAAGGCTTGAAATGTTTCGCTTACACCCTCTTATCTCGAGCCCTGAAATCTATTCAGGCGTTCATGATGTCTTGATTACTGCTCGTTTGTCAGTTAAAGTTATTTCCTTTTTTAACGATGCAGTCAACATATGTAGCGTGTTCAATTACCATTTGTTTGCTGTTTAGGTTAGCAGTTTGTGCCCCGTGCGCAACGTGCAGAGTACAGTAGAGTAAAGTTTTCTTTTCAAATAACCCCGATTACACTTAAACTATTAGTTTCATTGCAAACAGTTTGGAGTCAGATCAGACGCCGGGTAACCCGGTGTCTGATCATGTTCAAAACTGTTTGCCACTCAGATTAAAACTGGTTGTCTGAATTGTCAAAATGTTGTCATTTTCTATATTTCATTGAATTGCGCTTGCTTTTGAACGAAAAAATACTTTAACATTGTATTTCAGACCGGTAACCAATTTGCTATCGATGGCCATCGGTTTCTTTACTGAACTCATCAATGGTTTAGATGTCCATGTGTATATATAACATTTCATACATGTCTATAATAATTCATACGTGTGTTGATTTAAATGTTCCAATAATCCAGCATTTCCCTGTATAAATTTCACTCCTATCTACAAAATAATATTTAATGTCCGCTTGATAGTGGAATTCGAATTACACCCGAAATTTAAAAGCAAAACTAGAAAACAGTGTGAAAACAAACTCAAATGGGTCTATGTGTTTTCATAAAAAAACTGATAAGAAAATATACTTTAAAGACATTTCTGGGACACGCTTCTCATAACTTTACACAAAGCAATGTGACAATAATACCATATGACTGGTATTTAAACAGAACAGAACAGAACAGAACAGATGTTTTATTTTGACTTAAGCATACAAGCTCATCATCATAACATATATACATACTAACATAAACTGATGGTTATGAGATACAAGGCATGTTTAACAGAAATATCAACATGGACCATGTATCCCGAGAGTGCTCATCATTAGCACAGGGCTTCTACTAGTTGACTAGAAAATTCTAAGATTTTCAATTTTATTATTATTATTATTTTATTTTTTTTTAAACGCGATAACTCAAAGCAGGCTGAAAGTAAAGCAGAATACACCTTAAGGCGCATTCAGCTTCACCCTCAACCCGGTTGAAGCTACACTCTGCTTAGTCTGCTTTAAAGAAATATCTTATTAATAGTAAATAACTTTTACACAAGTACAGTGCGTAAGACACTTTTCTAGCTAAATAAACGTATTTGTGCTAAAACAATCTATTCAATTGCTAAGAGCTGCTTCTCACACATAAAATATATCGTTTACTTTTTACCAAGAGGGCATTAAACGCATTGTAAATGAGTTTGGTAGTTCACCTAAAATCAAAATATGTTTAATCTAAATCCATTCAAATGTGTAGACACTAGAGTGTTTTAACTAATGGGAAATTATATTTCAGTATAGCTGAGCACACCAACGGCAAATAACCTTTAAAACAGTGGTCTGATTTTAACCCATAGTTTACTCGTGTAAACACTAAGCGCATTCGACTGGCAAAACGTCAGCTATTCCATCAATTGAGATTACTCCACGAAATAGATCTGACCAATCAAAAAATTGCTTATGGATTATGTTTGGCGTCTGTGACGTAATGCGCATGTGCGTAAATCGTAAAAGGACTATTCCATTTTACTGCAGGTGTGACAGCTATAAATTAACATGCTGCACGATTATGTTGCAAATAAATCTATTAAACGGGTATTTTCACCTAGTTCATTTTGGTTCGTTGTTGTTGGTTTTTTTTTTATTATTATTAAATCAATGTTGTAATTGTATGGAATAATGTAAGAAAGATATTTAGATCTAGAACCAATATCGTGAAAACCGATTTTATGACGTCAATTTTTTTTAATATAAACTCACCTGAGATAAAGAGAGACAGAGAGTTAGGTGTTTGATTTTAGAATGAGAGAGGAGGGAGAGAGTTGGAGAGATATTTGATTTTAGAATGAGAGAGTGATGTTTGTTTATGTTAAATGACTGTAAAAAGCTAGACAGAGAACAAAAGTACTTTGTCTTAAGTACTAGATCTAGTATATTGAAACAAAAATTACTTTCTTGTGATATCCCCAAATTTCTTTTTAAACCTTCACACGTAGATTTCTAGATCTGCACTTTTGTCTAGCATTACATGATTTAAACCATGCCATATATCATGCATTCAGTGCCAGTCAAACCAAATTGGATCCATTTGTTTAGCATCGACCTGAGTCTAATTCCCAGAAAATTTCTTTATAGTCTATATCCTGCATTAGCAGCAGTCGTTCTTAAAAGCCACACATTTTCTTCTTTGTCGAGTGATCACTTTTAAAATACAGAGTCAGGAGATACATTAAATAAACACCTGTGGATACCCCTAAAGTCACATTCACACATTTGCATCAAAACTCAGAATCCTCGCCGACAGAAGCAAAAGAAAACAGTACAGCGTATCACTGTCCCCAACATAAACCTTAGGTCGGTAAAAATAAGATCCCAGACCTCCATCTTGTGATAGATCAGACAAAGACTGACATAATATTTGTAAAGAGACCTGACTCAAACCTGATGTACATACTTCATAGATTTTCCCCGACACACAAAACTACAATGTGTATAGAGATGACCGAACACATTCCAAGCGGGGGTCCTAGTTGCAGTAACTAGATCCCTAGTAAGTCAGGAACAGCCAGATCTAAAACCAAAATGCAAAATCTCTTGGGCTAAAATTCCTATCCCTGGGGTCAGAACTATCTTTGTTGGATCTTATCATAAGCCAAAATGAAACGAGGACGACTGAGAATCACTAACAGACCTCTGGACATCACTGAGACAGTTACCATTGACAGCCTGGCTCCTGAGAGACTTCAACCTACTGGACATCGACTGGAAGGACATACTGAAAACTCTTTGTGACACAAAGTCACAGAGAGTAGACAAGATCTACAACAATCTCAGTGACGCAACATATTTAAATGACGTCACACTCTTATTAATTTCGTCATTAATATATATGTCCTACTATTTGCTCAAAGGATAGAATTTCGGCTCTTACTTCGTGTTTTATTATTCTTTTACATAAAATACAACAACACCTTCAAAATAACGATGTAAATTATATTTTTTTGTCTTGATTTCATGTTGAGATCATCTTTCACCGAATTAAAATATCATTTTATGTGTTTTTTTAGACCCGCTTCACCCAACGTAAAATAGGCTGTCCCTCAATGTCACACACTAATCACAAAGTCGGCCATTTTGTAAACAGCTGAGACCTAATTCACTATGGGGAAAACACATTTTCACGATCTTTCATCATTCACAGCCCGGAAAAATCTTAAACTTTGCATATGAGTTCGTAAAAAACGTTCTAATCGTCTCATGCAGGCAAAAAGCTGATAATGTTTGAAATAAAAAAAAAATATCGATACAAATTCAGTGACAGAGCTGAATGAAAAGGACAGTAGAGCGTACAAAATTACTAAATTAAAGTCATTTTATAGCATATATCCGAGTTTATCAAGTACAGATAACACTTGACACAAAAGTACGATTGTTTGCAAGTAAAATCAAAATCCATTTAGAATTGTATTAGCTAGAGTATAAACTGTTTAATGTGTCGTTTTCAAAACATCAAGCGGAAATAGCGCTGAACCAATTAACCCGATTTCCCCATCATTGAACTCATACGATTTATTCAAATTTGTAAACACTAGTGTGCAAACAATACTGAAATAAATCATTTTCTAGTATTTCTAAGTACATCAAGCTCATATTACCTTTGTCACAATGGTCCAAGTTCAATAATAATAGTACTCCTACAATAATTATACTTATATAGATCTACATTGTGTGCAAATATTATTTAAATCCATTGAACATTGTATTGCTAGAGTGAAAACACTGATTAATATGACATTTTTCAGCACACTAAGGGCAGATAACTATTAGCCTATTTTGTTCGATATAGACCATAATCAAACCCATTTAAGAAATTCAGGGCATATGCAATCTTGGTAAAAGTGACAAAGATTTAAAACAAATGTTGGTCTCAAGCAAGTAAATATTAAAAGTGTTGACGACGGTCGACGGATGCCTTACATTCAAAACTCACCATGTGCTTTGCTAAGGTTAGCTAAAACACTGTTATATTTAACATTTTGCTACGTTGAGTTGATTTTAGTTTCGCTTAAACGGGCGAGAATGTCTGTACACTTGTTCTTTGATAAAATGTAGTCATTGGGAATGTACCGGTGTGTCTTGCCATGTACATTATACATTAACGTTTTCTTGCCATACCATACAAATGTTCCATGTATCGCCGCCTCATGTTATTATAAACAAAATGGCGGTCACGGTATACACCGTAAGCTTTGAACACGCACCCTTGACTGTATTTAATATTTAGGTTACTGTACTTATAATAAATGATCATGACGTAACCATAACATTAACGTCATTACTATGGCATCATGATCTTTATTCTTAGAAAATATTCTCGTGTTTGTTTCTTTTGTTGTCTACTAGTATACCAGTGTAAAATATATATGTGTAAGTAAATACTTAAGAGGTGAAACACTCAAAAAAGCAAAACAACTTGGATTAAATAGATGTTTAGTATGAGCTGTTGTTAATCACTGTAGAAAAATTGGAATTGTAGTAAACAGGCTAAGAAGTGGAGAGAAGAGAAATGCCAGAGTTCTGCCTGCCAACCCTTGTTCAGCCTCATTATGTGTTACTGTACTTCCTGATACGCAGTACGAACAGTATTCGTTGTTGGTGGCAATATCCTTGTACAACTCTTAGTTGATATTAAAGACACCAATCTTTTGCCAGTTGTTGGTTAACATTTCTCAAAACAGGCCATATATTTGCCAAAATGACTGTATTGGAACATAGGGCGCGTATGCATTTAGTGCGACACAGTTCAAACAAAGGCACGATATTCGTGAAGTTTTGTGGTCAGCTCAATCCCCAAATGCCTACATAATTGAAACTGTTGGTTGTTCTAAAATCCCAACCCAGGAAAAAGAAGCTCGCATCAAAAGTAAGCAGGATAATGAGTGTGAAATCTTATAAAACTGAATAAACAGTCTGCTTCCTTACACATAGCAAATGGTAAAAAAAATTATAAGAGCCAAAGAACACATCGCAAAATAGTGATTTTAAAAATGCTATTTGAAATTCTTTTCATGAAGTTATTTGTAATTGTTTGTCAATGTTGGCAATGCGCTGTGACGTCAAATACGTCAATTTGTTTTTAATGATAATACATGTAAGACCCAGCGCTGTACTTAAAAAGTAGCGCTATATATAGCAGTACACAGTATCCAGTGACATAGAACAGTCCATAATTTACTAAAAGGTCACAAACAATACATATCTTAACCAGAAAAACACTGAATTTTTACGCTGCGACCGGTCTGGTTCTACACTGTTTGCAGCAACACTTAAAGATGCCTTCCGTTATTGGGAATCCTGCATAAAATAGTTGTTCTGGATTCCATTAGAACTACACAGGTCGTGATTGTTTACAAAACGGTTTTATCTATGAATTTCATTTTTCATTTTTGCAATTCTGATCGTTATCTCCAAATATTCACTATATTTTTGTGTACACTACGTGTTCAAATTGAGTAATTGCATTTGTTAAGGGTATATCAATGCACCCAATTGAAAAAAAGTGGGTGGGGTATCTGTAATTGAGTTTTCATTAAAATGTGTGCTTATTTGTGACGAGAAGTATTTCCAACCTAAAATATACATATCTATACCATGTGGAAGGAGTCTGAAAGAAAATGAAAGTAAAATAATAAAATGGTAATAAAATAACTCACCTTATTTATAGCCTTTATGTTGTGATGTCAAACTTCTTTTGTTGTCAACTTTTCTCAAGTGAAATGGTAGTGCTGTCATCCACATGAATTGGTTACCTAAGTGTTAGAATGGAATTCATGTCACTTATACCCAAATGTGCTTAGAAGGCTATTTGTTGGGTAGAGTTCTGACATTTGTTTGGACACAATGTTTACAAACAAAGTAGTCTGTAATGAAAGTATGGTGTACATGTTTGGCCATAATTTGACATATAGGAAATTATCTCCCCTGACACTGACTTTTAAATAAATGAGTTTGGCAATACAATACAGATTATTTTTAAGAGTTTTAGGAAAAGGAAGTGAAACAAGAGGCCCATGTGCAATATATTGCTCACCTGAGAATAGCTGACAAAGTGCAGATACTTATTTAAGCCAGGGTCATTTTTTACCCTAGGTGCTTACTTTGAGCAATCTTGATAGAGGACCTGTAGATGATGCTATGTTGTAAGTATCTAAGCTCAGGGTAATACTATAGGTTTCAGACAACAAAATTTCTTAAGTTTTAATTGAAAAATCTATTTTTCAGCTCCTCTGACCTAGATGTGCAACAGACTGGAATCATTTAAACAATATTTGTAGAGGACCTCCAGAAGTGTCACCATGCCAAATATCAAAGCTCTTGCCATATTACTTTTAGAGAAAAAGATGTTTGAAAATTCACTCTATAACTCAGAGTCTCTGTGTAAAGCTGTGGCTCCTGGGATGGGGCCAATATTGACCACAGGGACATTATTTAAACGCTTTTGCAAAAGGACCTGTAGATGATGCTATTTGCCAAATATCTAAGCTCTTGTCCTTGTACTTTTTGATAAGGAGATTTTTAAAAGATTTCCGTATTTCTTTAAATTCCATGGCAACCAGAGTTTTGTTGGTTTTTTTTTTAAAAATTTAGATACAGGCTTCACCCAAGCAACATTCCTGTAAAGTTTGGTTGAAATCTGTCTAGAAGTATAGGAGGAGATGTCATTTGAACCAATTGTTAAAGCTGATGATCGGACACAGGGCTATCACAATAGCTCACCTTAAGCCTTTGGCTCAGGTGACCTAAAAACATTCTGGTAAATAGAAGCCTACTCAGAATGTGCTGTATTACACATTTTAGCTCACCTCCACAAAGTGAGGAGGAGGGCTTATGATATACCCCGAGCTTTGACATTTAGACTTGAAATAAACAAAATGAGCAAACTACTGCACGGTCACGAAACTTCATATGCTGATGCGCCTCAATGAGTGAACAATAAAGCACTGCAGTTTGGTGGCCTTGACCTTTGACCTCTAGGGTGAATGTTAAAGTTTTGTGTTAAAGTTAATTCTTGCAGAAGGTGGGCTACACCAGAAGGTTTAACTTGACACTATGGTACCTTGTCTGTCATTTAACTCTGCAATTTATACATATAAATTTACATAATGTAAATAATACTCACATAATTTCATTTATGTTCACCATGGTCATTCAGTAAACTATCTCATGTTGTCTTCATCCATATGTCAACAGTTTCCGGTAATTATCTGTAGGCTTATATACTTCTCAGAGAAGAATGTAACTTTTTGCTATGAGATATAGTTTATTCTGTTTTCATAATGTACACAGGCATATGTATACATGCAAACACACTCTAGAGGCTGAATCTGCACACGGTCTAAGAAAAACACACTTAAGCACAACACATCAAATCTTGTCACTTAAGTCACACTTTGAATACTGCACAAAAAAATATTGTGTTATTGTCCTATTGTCCTATACACACAATAAACCAATGTCTCAAACCAATTACAATTCCATGAACTAGCGTTTCAATTCTTGGCAAATTATTCTTGAATACTGTCTGTATGTGATGCTGTTTCGAAGTAAGCCTGTAAAAAAAAATTTTTTGTAATATTTTGTTTTCAGGTACCAGTATTTGATATGTCATCACATATCATGACATTCACAGATAGTACTCACAACCTTGTATCTCCGGGCATCAATGTTACAGGTACCATTCAATAATATACATCAATATTAACTGTCTTCATATCTCAGTGGTACAGCATGGGCTTTAAGTGCTGGAGGTACTGGGTTTGACTTGTGGCCAAAGTAAAATATAAATGGTGCCAAGAATTATCTGGCTAGGCGTGCAGTATGAAATGAAAATCTTGATTCACTCTCGGATTGATAACACCTTTCTTCAAAACTAGAAACATGAATGAGGTGTCACAAATAATTAATAAAACTTATATTGACCCATAGCCTGTTTCTAGTCTTGAAGATATTTGACCACTTCAAACAGGTTGAAAGTAAAGCAGAATGCACCTAAAAGCGCATTCTGCTTTACTTTCAGTCTGCTTTAAGCTATCATCTGCTAGGATATAGAAAATATTTTTAACCCACTACCCCATAGCCTGTTTCTAGTATTGAAGAAACGTGATCACTTAAAGAAGGTTGAAAGTAGATCAGAACGCGCCTTAAGGTGCATTCTGCTTTACTTTCACCCTGCTTTAAGCCATCACCTGCTAGAACATAGAACATATTTCTTATAATACATATTCGTAGCTGTATAAATTTTATCTCTTTTCTTCAGAGGAATAATAAATGAAAGGTGAAAAAAGGCATATTTATGGGGTAATGGGTTTAACCCTTAAGGTACATATTGTTGGCTGTAAATATTAGAAGTATTTTCTTCAATGGAGAAAGGAACAAGAGGGCCATGGCCCTTAATTCGCTCACCTGAGGACATTGAAGTTTGTACCTAAGTTGACTGGGCAAGACAACATTTTAATATAACTATAAATGGAGTTATCTTCCAGACAAGAAAACATGACAAAAGTGAATTTTGTTGCCAAGCTTATGACCCTTATCCATGACACATCCTCTTATCAAGCTATTTCCAGTTCCAATAAATGATAATTATTTCACTAGCGTCAACAGAACTGGAATTATTTTCCTGACAATAAAATATGACAAAGGGGAAAAACTAAATATTGCTGCCCTTGTGCATGGCATTTTCTCTCATCAGTTTCTTTCCATACATAAAATTTCATTACAATAGCATCAGTAGAACTGAAGTTGTCTTCTTGACAAGAAAATATCACAAAGGGAAATAACTCAAAAAACAATGATGTCAGAGTTATGGCCTTTGCAAATGGCACTTCCTCTCATCAGGCTCTTTCCAAATAGGCAATTTCATTTTACCCATTACCCCATAGCATGTTTCTAATTTTGAAAATAGGTGGCCACCTAAAGCAGGTTGAAAGTAAAGCAGAATGTGTCTTAACCCTTAGCCTGCCACTCACGACTATAGCTTTATATGCAAACAGCTTGGATCCGGATTAGACGCCGAGTAACTCGGCGTCTCATCCGGATCCAAGCTGTTTGACACTCGGACAACATTTTCAGCAATTTTGAGCAACTTTGAAGCACTTTGAAACTTGAAGCAGACGAGAAATATAGCAGACGACAATTTATTTGGCGGGCTAAGGGTTAATGCACACTTTGCTTTACTTTTGCATCTTACATTTTCATGACTGTTTAAAGTGGAATTATTGAAAAGACATACAGATAACTCTGACAAAACCAATATTAAACAAATGTATAAATATGGCATAAGACATAATTACATAACTGTCAGTGGATCACTTCCAGATCCTGTTTCTCTAAGTATGAATCAGACTGAACCATATCTAAACTTTAGCAGACAACATGTTCAGCTGATCATGACCAGTTCTGTGATACCCACTACCAGTTCAGAGTTGCATAATATTTGACCTCAGTGGCTAGAACGCTTGGGCTTACCCTTACCAGACTGAAATGATGTCTGCTTAAAACCTACTGTATGTGAAAAGTGTACAAAAAAACAATTTAGAAAATGTTAAGTTGGTAAATGAGTGGCAAATAGGTTGGATCCAGATTAGATGTAGCATTATGATTATGTTGCATCTGATCTGGATCCAAAATGTTTGCAAATATTGGCTATTTGCCCATAGTATATTAAGGGTAACTCAGGTAAATACAGTTCTGCCTAAATCAAAAATACTGTAAAACCTGCCTAGAGCAGCACTTAAACTGTGCAGGGTGGTGTCAAATGTGACCCTAGGGATTTCATTTTAACAAACTATAGATAGATCCACCAGGAGATTCTACTGTACAAATATCAAAGCTTAGGGCCTAGTAGTTTTGGGCAAGAAGATTTTTTAAAGATTTTTGCTTTTTTGCTTTTTCAAGCAGAGTTTGTGCTTTTTTTCCTTTTTTTTGAACAACTTCTGTAGAGAAGCATCCAAGGAACATCATAAGCAGTTTGAACTCTCCCTACAATCGGCGGGTTTCAGTAGAGATGTCGTTTGAAGTAAAAGTGAACGGACAGACGGACAGACGGACAGACAGACAGACGGACAGACGGACAGACGGACAGACGTACTACGGACGGTGAGCGGTCACAATAGCTCACCTTGAGCCTTTGGCTCAGGTGAGCTAATAAAACACATAACAAGAACGGTGTCACAGTCAGTAACAAATGCATTAAATGTTAATTTTTCCTGGATTGTATGAAACATGTTTACCTTAAATATCTACAAACTTTAGGGAGCCATCTTGTAAGTCAGCTGACAACCCATCCACTTCATGAGCTGTGTCTTCTCCTTTGTACAACACCTCATACACAGCTGCGGGATCACCGTCTTTACCTGTATCAAGTTTTGTTATATACAGTGTAAGTACAATGTATATGGGAATGTGCTGCATTTACAAGCAGTCTGTATATGTAATAGATACACAACGGGTTTCGCCTTAAAAGTGTACGGTATGAATCGTAATCAGACTGTTTTGCGAGGGCGACAACAAATTGTCCGAGGCGAAGCCGAGGACATATTTGTTGTTCGTCCGAGCGAAACAGTCTGATTACGATTCATACCGTACACCTTTAAGGCGAACAAATCGCTGTATCTGACTTATACGTAGATTTTAATAAATATCTTACACCGAGTCAATAATGATTGCGGTCAATGTAATATTGCAAATTAATATATCTATTTATAAAATATTGAAATTCAATTAAACCAACTATTATTTTCATTGGTCCTTTTTATACTTTGCACGAGCATTCCGTGCAGCCTGTGTGCTGGGTCATGCCGTAAAATAACTACGTACATGTATTTATTTAACTGCGCTCAGAATGAGTATTCAGCTAGTATAAGGTAAGCGCTGTATTTATCAATTTAGATGACATCTTTTTTTAAGCATTTAACTTTAAGGTCAATAAATATTTTATCATTTTACCCCGATATAATTCCTTTTCCGCTCCTTATAACCAAACCATGGACCAGATATTTTTCTCCTGAACAGGCACACTATTAAATAGCGTCGTTTACTCTTGCACAGCCATATTGTCGTCTGCTTTGAAATTGCTGAATGCACTTATTTTCCAACGCAAAGTTTCGGGATTTGATTGCACGAATCAAGTGTCTATCAGTTTGGATCCTGTTCAAATGCTGAGTTACTGTGTGTTTGATATTGATCCAAACTATTTGCAAAAGTTCGTTATCCCTTATTGTGCTGAATTGCCGTCTGCATCAAACTTATCGTCTGCGGAGAATCTCAAAATCTTTCTTGTGCTTTCCAAATTGAATCAAAAATGAAAATCAGTGCCAACATTTGGATCCAGATCACATGCCGCGTTACGCTGCGTCTTCTCTGGATCCAACCTATTTGCAAATGTTAGCCAAGCATTACTTACCATTATAAGGGCTACCTTGTCAATTCCCGGGCAGTGCAAGAGTTAAACAGGTGACAGCATGCTCAACACATGCCCGTAAAAAGTATACAATACAGAACGTAAAATTATCCGGTAGCAGAAATAAGTATCTGGTATAAGATGTAAGAGGACACTTTTTTGAATAGCTCTGCGGGGGTATTTGTGTATAATGTTACAAATTAGTAAATTAATTTTACCTTTTAGAAACAGAATAACCAAAATATTACCTGATATAACATCAAGAACTGTTCCACTGTACCATTTACTTTTCTTCTTCTTTTCATCAATAACCCACTCATGCAGGATTTCTCGTCCAACAAATTTTACTGCTTTACATCGACGAGACCTTTTATTGGTACATGGGGGCTGTATAGGAAACCAATTATAATTAAAATTGATTAAAAATATTTACAGTAAATTCAATAATCAATAGAGGATATTGAATGAGTGTGTTTTCAGTCGTGATTTTTTTTCTGACTGGGCGATTACTATAGGGGACACACCTCTTAGTGGGGCCCTAATGATGATGCTTGCAATACTTACATATAAATAATTAAATGAACTATTGCAAAAACCATTATGAACACTATGGTGAATACATATTGATATTTTCCAAATATATTTGCTTTTATCCATATCATAAATTAACCCATTACTCCCTTTATATGCCTTTTTACGCTTTAAATTTATTCCTCCACCGAAGAAAATATTCCGATTTATACAGGCATAAATATATATATTAATAAATATTTTCTATACCCTAGCAGATGGTAGGTTAAAACAGACTGTAAGTAAAGCAGAAAATGCCTTAAGGCACAATCTGCTTTACTTTTAATCTGCTTTAAGTGGTCAACTACCGTATCAAGCATATTGATGTACAATACTAATAAAATTAATTTATATGAAGTACAATAAAAATTTACCTGATATGTTGAATTTTGATTTTCACCAGATGGTCCGGGCTTTTCAACAGATGGTCTGGGCTTTTCAATGGCCTGTCCAGGTTTCTGTGTACATGAAGTTGAAGCCAGGCACCTTGACTGTTTCTTGATACATGTAACTAAGGAACCTTCACTTGGGCTGTCTGGGTTTATTATATTTGTCACTGTAGGTGGTTTCTTTTGGCAGGATTGCTCATCAAACTGAAAATATATGAGGTTGCAATGAAATTCAAATTATGCAGAAATATTGAAAAATACTAGAGGGATTGGTTTGTCTGCAAGACAAATATGATGTCCCTGTAAGAAAAAAATGGATTTAGTTCAATTGACTGTAATTATAGCATATCAAAATCCTGTTGACATACACATCTAGGGTATTTGTGCAAAGACTGCCAAATTATAAGGTTGTGGGAGGAGTTAGCCGGACAAATTATGTACTGTTGATTGTATGTGGGATGAACGGACAGATGAACGAACACATGGACAGACAGGGGTAAAACAGTATGCCCCTGACTGATTGTCACAGGGGCATGAAAGTAATGTGCATTCATTTATTCTACAACTACACGAAATACACTGTTTTTGCAATGTAGTATACATGTATGTGTTGATGTTTAATGCAGTTTTCTACAATATTTCAGGTGTGTATATGGTGACTGCTTCACCTAAACATTACCAACTTTTCTCAAGGAGTGTGCAAGTTCTCCACATTTGAAGGAAATTGATAATTTGATAAAATTTTCATTCATTATTGTATAACCTGTATAAATATATCATGATCACATCATCCATGCATGCTGAGGGTGTATTCCCTGTTGTGCCAACGTATCAAACATTTCATACCATAACATTAGCAATTAACGTAAAAGCCAATGTACATATATACATACCCATGGTTTGGCTGGTACTCTGATGCCAGTGTATGTTCCATATCTTGGAAGAGCAAGTTCTGGCAAAATGAAATGCATGTAAAAGGATTCCAGTTTTGGGAGCATTTTCAAATCCCAAAGTTGTTGATTTCTTGTAATTCTCTCTATGTGTATATCATAAGGATTTGTCCTCCGCAAAACAAAATCACACCAATCCACCTCAAATATGTTCAGTTGTCCCTGAATTTGGTAGTAAAAGGAGTGGGTTTTTTTCAATTCCAACTTGTTCTTTGAAATTTGCAGGCAAAAGTTTGGAATTTTATTAACTGCTTCTCGTATCAAGTAATTGTTGGTTTGAAGTAAGTTTTTTATCTCAATTAACCCAGTACTACAGTCCGTTGTAACAACTCCATCGGTGGAGGCTGCAAGAAAATGGTGACTGCCACATATGCGGAGACCTGTTTTTGCTACTGTAACATTTCCTTTGATGTTTTTATACTCAATGATTGTATTTTCTTCTTGTGCAAGTCCACGAATCGTATGCATGTTGCCATGAAATTTGCTGTACAGTATATTTTTGACTGCACAGGTTGATGTGTTTGTAGGGCGTCTGGACATGACTTTGCCAAAATTTGAACTAGTAAGTCTCTTGTGTCTTTCTGTTTTCCATAAATCACTGCCACTTTGATCAATTGTATTAGATTCTATGAACTGAATGTCTTTATTGTTTTTCTCAACAGATCTCTTTAAGAATGACTTACAAAGTTTTTGTAGTTGTTCCTTGGTTACATCGGCAGCATCATCTAAATTAGAGCCATATTGTAATTTGGCTTTCTTTGATGTTGTTACTCTCAAGTCTTCTAACTTGCGCTTTCTTCTTAATGTTTTACTTTCTGGTTTTGCCTTGTATTTAGAAGAGGCCGTTAGCACCTGGGCTTGTCTTCTTACACCTTTGAAAAAACTGTCACCAGCTGGTTCCTTTGTTACATTTTGAAAGGTAAGGGGTGACCAGGCAACGCCAATGTTTTTCCGTAGAGCACCGCCATAACATCTCGCGTTCCATGAACCACGAGCACACCTGTTTATAACTTTTCCACCATCAAATTTGGCTCGAATAGCCATCCAACTTTCACATAAGTTTGTGGTGAAATTACCAATTAGCCTATGGCATTTATCCCCGATTCGGTTGAGAAATACTTGCACGTCCCTAACAATTTGTTTAATTTCCTCTTTTTGACACATTTGTTTTCCAGCAACCCTTGAACTTTCCATTTCCTTCTCAGATGGTAATTGCCAATATTTGTATTGGCTTTCAAATATTTCATCGAAACATTCAGATGCAACATCTTCATCATCATCTTCATCCATATTCATAGTGCCACATGCATCTGTCCTTTTTTTGCAGAAGTCACTGCAGCGTTCATGAAACCCAAAAACATGATAAACAGAATTAATTATATCCTTTTTTAACTGTTTGACATTTTTATCAACTGATCTCATTCGGATCGCACATCTTACTGCAGTTGTTATTCTTACTCTGTTAACTTTTGTTAACTTTCCTTTGCCTTTGTATTGAGGTTTTTCACATACTAATTTTTCTAAATTTGTCCTTAGGCATTTACAAGTATGATTAGCACATTCTAATTTGTTTATAAATCTACCCCACACAGGCACTTGTTCCTGTAAGGTCGGAAACACAGAACTGTCTCCATCTGCAATGATTTTACCATATCTTAGACCGTGTGCAGATTCAGCCTCTAGAAAACCAGACAAAATAATGTCTGCCTCCATTGCCTGTGAACTTTCAGTCCAATTCTTGTAGCAATTATGTTGTTTCGGATCTTTGCATTGGTTTTTAGCTTGAGTGCAGATGATGCAATATTTATTTCGCACTCCCATGAACAAAAGCTTTTTTGTCTCTGCACCAAAGATAACGCCTACACCACCATAAGCGTTGTAGGTGTGTTTATGGGTCCTTTTGGACCATCCGCCATCACATATTACAGTTATTGAAGGAATACCCTCTAGATAAACACCTTTCTCTATAGCTATTCTCCTCTCTTCAGCCCCCGCCTTTGCAATTTCTTCCTTCAATTGGTCACCCCACCATTCTCCAATTTTCAGTTCCATAGTTGTAAACATATTACTACTCATTGGTGGGATGTTCATTGAGCACAACTGCTCTGAAAGGTCACTTGCCCCACCACCACTGGCCATAGTTCCCCACACAGCTCTTACATTTATATCATATAAACCATTTACTTGTTTTTTACTTGAATTCAATGGAAATTGTTTCCCACATCCATCACAAACAGCTTGTATAACACTGAATAAACCATTTCGACACTTTTCACTTTCCAATGAAATAGGGCTTTTTCCTTTCCTTGCAATTGCTGCCGCCTGAGGACAAAGACAACTATGGGTTGTAATGTTGGCAACATGATCTTTCAAGCAATCCATATTAATTATGCGATATCCTGTTACAGGCTTCGTGTCTTTCAGAAATTTAAATTTCAGTGAAGTCTTACCCAAAGACAGTAACTGCGAATCTCTGTCCCTCAACATTGGTATTCTACGTACTACAAACTTCGTCACTAAACTATTGTTAGTACATGACTGTGTTCGAACCAGTTGATAAGGCTGATAACTCCTTCGATCTTCTTTCCTATACATAGATATCTTATCCTGTTTCTTTAACAACAAAGCCTTCTCTTTCTTCTTGTAATGTCTACTATTACGTCCACAAGGTTGACCAAACTGTCTATTTCTCACCTTGTTATTTTCTTTTTTAAATTTACCCATGACTTGCACTTCTTAAGTTACAGTATATGTAACAATAAGGAACAAAACTATCTAATAATATATGTACACTGTAGTATTATAATGTTATTATAATGTAGCACTGAACGAAATACTTGTCACAAAATAAATTTCACTGTATTTTCACAACGTGGCATAAACTCTACACCGTATTTGTTTACACTGTTCAGCTACACTGGTTTTGTTTTCATTCATGCGAACATGTTTACATGAATACCTACCTGAGTTCTGAAAAACAGTTCGCAGTTCAACCAATTTACCGTACTCATGTGAAATAATAACTCTAATAGATCCTTTCTGCAATGACACTTACCTTGATCACGCTAGTATTACTCAGAAAACAGCATATGAATATATCAAAACACGGTCGGCGCTCGTTGTAAATTTACCGGAAGTAACCAAAGGACATCCAGCGACAATTATACGATTGAAAATAAAGTTCTATTTTTTTTAAATAAAACATATATGAACGTATTTACATAACATATTGCACATTTTCTTCGGTTATTTTATGTAGGTAAATAGCTGGAAATATTTAAATTAAAAAACATTTAAATTTTGTATCTCTTTTTAAGCAAGAGTTATCGTTCCTTAACTTGGCGGAGTAATATCAAGTAATTCGCCTCTAATTTTGTCAGATCTACAATAACAATGCCGTGACGGTCGATGTATTGAAACAGATTTCGGTGTAAATAGCAAATGATCGGTAACCGTTTATTACTACTCATAGAAAGGAGTGTTTTGGCTTTCTTCATGTGAAATTTCATTTATCAATTCCACCTGTTAATTTCAAACCATTATTCACCAGTTTGTTTACATTTGCGATGAATGAAAAATATGGCGACGAAGAGAATATTTCAGGAAGGTGGTGGTATTTTGTGACTATTCTTGATAAATACGTATAAGTTTGGTCTGAAGTTCTAAGACTTTGTAGTTATGATAATCTTTAACATTAATGTCCAACAAGTTCTAACTGTCATGTCTTTATTTACCCATTTGAATCCACACCATATAGTCTATTGTTTTACTCTGATATGAACTAATGAGTGGGTAATTATATTTTTCATTGTTTTGAAAAGTTCTCTTTCCTAAAATGATTTTTTACTTATAGCTGATATTTTATACAGATATTCTATTTATTCTATATGGACATTTTGCTCTGTACACTTGTTTCACCATATTCACAGGATGATGCACCCTTAATAGAACAATGAATTCACGTTCCTGTACTTCCGCCCTCATCTGGACTTACATTGATTACAATTTAGAACAAGGAAGTAGTACTGCAAATTAATAGCATCCTCGTCTGAGTTGAATTAGGACAATTGACGAGGTGTATGGATTGGACAATTCTATAAGAGATGATTAATCCACCATAAGCTTGTTCTGTAGGGGAACGAATAATACCTTATATTGTAGATTAACCCATTCATGGTCAAATTATTTGGGATATTTTTACCCCTTCACCACTTTATTGTCGTCTGCTACAATATTGTTGTCTGCAAGACACGTTTTAAAGTTAGATCTAAGGTTGTATGACTTTATAAATATAGATAAGAGTGCCAAACAGACTGGGTCCCGATCAGACGCCGCGTAACACGGCGTTTGATCAGGATCCAAACTTGTTTCAAGCGCCAATGGGAGCGAAAGGGTTAATGCCATTTGGTTTACTTTCCAGGACAAATGTAGAGCCTTGACATGCCCAGTGAATACCATTCCATCATATGGAGAGTGTTTGAACCTTTTCCAGACAACTGATGGCTTCACCGTGAACTTTGGTCTGTTTTTGACTTCAGCGATCTCTCCTCCAACCAGTTTAGATATTTATTTGGTTTTAGAAAAGGCTGCAGTTGCTTTGAAAACTAAACTAGAGGAATATGAGGAAGACTGTCACCTGTGCTCCAACTTTGTACTGACAGAACCAGAGATGCAACATTTGACATTGTCCGCAAATATAAGCATGGTTACATCAAGGAGGTGTCCCGAGTCAGACATTGTGGCTGTCGCCAAGTTGCTCCACCAAAACAGTATTGTTTTGAACATCACAAGCAAACAGAGCTATACTTTTTTCATACATCTGGCTGTTAGGAATGCTAAGTTTTCTACATTAACGTATGGGCATCCGCATTATTTGTATAACTCACCCGACTCATGTGTACTGACCAACGTTTATCTTACTGATCTACAATGTCCGCGGATAACGATAACTGGCACGGATTACGTCATGGCGTTGAGAAACAACTTCATCAAACCAAATGACTATTACAACAAAAACCTCAAAGATAAAGATGACAAGAGTTTGTCTAACATCCGCTTTGATGTATGTGTGGACGAGTACTTTGGCAGCAGTGGCGGCAGCAGTGTACAACAAACAACGTACTTCATATCTCACATAGGCGTTTTCAGAACAAGTTGGGTGTTGTCATTGTTAATGAACCTCGTTGCAACATCAATTGTAATAGCACTTCTATTGTAATACATATATTACAAAATAGGTTAATATGCCCGACGGATTTTACAATTGGGTAGCTCATCTCAATTGTAGCAAGTGCATAATTGCCATTCGCAATTGTAATACTATTGTAACACACCTGTTTCAAAACATATTCTACCTTCTTAAAATGTGCTACGCTAATTACTCTGTCCGATGTTGTATATTTGTTTTAAAATTGCAAATGACTCAAGTTGCAGGCGACCCTTTTCGAAATTGCCCTGCAGCATCTAGACCCAATCTGGTCCGAAATACCTGATACGGTCGGTGAAGCCAAAGTATGTCTGCGGATATATTCCACCGACACTATAGGACAAACTGATTCCCAGTAAAAACAATATAAATGTATAAAATGATAAAACGAACCATGAAAATCAAGTAAAGAGAGTAGGCTTCAGTTCCGCAGTCATCATTTTATTCCCTACAATAGTTTCTTATGGCTCAGAATAATATAATGACATCTAACCTCAAGCTTTGCTCTTTTTTGGGCAGGCACATATCGGGCTTATCAAGCTGGGAGCTCATTAATTTCTCTGTCAAGCAGTACAGTGGAGAAAACGTTATTCTTTCCCGTTTAAACGCAAACGTACGCAAACGCAAAGCACTAAAACGTCGAAAAGTGCATCTTTGGGACAATTCTGATAATTTATGTTTATCTTGGTGGCAAACAGTTTGGAGCCTGATCAGACGCCGGGTTACCCGGTGTCTGATCTGGTTCTAAACTGTTTGCATTGGAAATAATAGTTTTAGCGTAAACGCGTTTATTGGGAAAGAATAACGTTTTCTCTACTGTATTTTACAGTGTGAATTCAAACGTATGAGTCACTCTTATTGGCATAAGTCACCATTTTTAGCTATATTTTCTTCTTCGTTCTAATAACTTCTATTAAATAAGTAAATTTGCATACGTGTTTTGAAGGCTGAAAGTGAACTTCAATCTATAATTTCTGGTGTCAGAGTGTATCAGAGTTTTAAGGCTGCATGTTTTAACCCCATTTTTGCCCACGATCCCCTATATGGGACATAGGCAAACAGTGAAGACTCTGATCAGACGCCGTGTTATATAAAGAGGTTAAACTTATTTCCCTTTACTTCTCTAAACGGCCTCTAGGCACAACCAAAGATACTTTTACTTGCAGACCTCAAATCTCTTCGAGGTCTATACATATCAAACATGTTGGCAATATACTTGAGAAAATCATTGCACATGGCTTTGTGTGTATTGATGTAAGTTTCAGAAGTTTGAACTCAATTCTGTATTGAACTGGACGCAGTGCAGCTCCTTCAAGACTAGGGTAATTTGATTGTACCGAGGACTCCCGTTTATGACATGATTTGCTGTATGATAAGAGTGTCAAACGGATTTCAACAAGCCAGTCGCTGAGTTCCAAACTGTATATAAATACTAGTGTACTCAAGTGACGACAGTGAACAGAACAGAACAGAACATAATTTTATTCGGATTTGTACAAAGTACATCATCTCAATCACATAGAAATATTCAAATAACAAATATCATCACGTGACAAAATGAGAAAGTAACTGTTTCTCCTTTGAGGATGAATACATCAGTTATTTTCAATAAAGGAATGTCTTAGTCTAAGTGCATCCCGTATATACATACTTAAATTATACAAAATCTGTTTATTTGAGGATTTTAATAGTTCGATAAATTTAAACATTGATGAAGGAATACACTACATGTCTCCTTTCCTATAATGACCCTCCGAATAACGACACCCTCCTTACAACAACCCTTGTCGAGAAATATAATGACGAGTGACAAACAGCTTGAATCCAGACGCCGCGCAACGCAGCTCCTGAACTGGATTCAAGCCGTTTGCAAATGTTATAGGCCAAGTCTTATTTTTCACTCTCTATAACGACTCCCTACAAACCACACACAATATCATGGTCTCCCATTGGGTGTCGTTGTAGAAAGCACTGTATATAACTGAAGTCAGTCTTTATCAAGTGGCTATAGAAGCTCTATTAGTAGTTTTGAATACAGCTAAATGCAATATAGACATTTATAAAGAAAGCTGTGATAAGGGCTTTCAGAATTATTCTTACCCTGCAGAAAGCAGCAAATTCTCTTTAACAATAATCCAGGATCCTTCAATAAGGCGCCCATTTGTATAAGATTGAAAGTAAAATGTCCGTACATCAGCCAATGCCAATTCAGAGGGGTTAGTTTGTTGGTTATCCCTTTCATGATCAAATTATTTGGGAGAGTTTTACCCCCTCACCGTTTCATTGTCGTCTTTTTCAACTTTGTTGTTTGCAAGATCATTTCAAAGTAAGATTCAATGTAGTATGACTTAATACATATCGATACGAGTGTCAAACAGTTTGGATCCTGACCAGACGTCGCGTTACGCAGTGTCTGATCAGGATCGAAACTGTTTGCAAACGCGCTTTTAAGCGTCATTGAGGGCGAAAAGGTTATAAGGCGAGGCAGTACTTATTACATAGACCAGAACCAATCAACCAATTAAACCAAGTGACGAAAACTAGAAATACTGATAATACTAACTTCTGCTTATCAAACTATTGTCTACTTTTCTATCAAAAATTTACAATTCAGGCAAATAGTTCAGTACTTCTACTTGTTTACCATGGAAACTAATATGTTTACCATAAAAACCGTATATGAAAAGCGAAGAAATTGCATACATTTGATAATAAAATTGTCTGTTTTTATGGTAAAAATTCGAAGTCGTATTTACGCGAGACAAAACAAATACCCCTGCTTTGTTTTCTATATCAAAGGGGAGTAAGTTTACCGATTTTGAGACAGATCAATAGGAGTTGTCTTTCGTGTCTTGAGAATAGGATATTATGTAAACAAGTTTATACGTGTGTGGTGTGCTGTTTTTCTCATAGTCACATATTTAACATTTTGACAGAAAAAAACACAATGAAGAGTGACAAACAGCTTGAATCCAGATCAGACGCCGCATTACACGGCGTCTGATCTGGATTCTAGCTGTTTGCATATGTAAGCTTGTTTCTCTCCCTATAATAACTCCCGCAGAACAACACACACAAATTTTGTCTCCCATTGGGTGTTGTTGTAGAGAGGGATTACTGTATTTACAAATGACAAACAATGCAGACTGTGATCTCCTGTGGGGGACTCCTGTATAAGTCCTCTGCTCTGGATCTACACTGATTAAGTGTATTCTTCACACATACACTGTTGTAAGGAGTGTTGCGGCGTCACCGGGATTCAATTGGTTACAGAAGCATGAATATCAAAAGAAGAAAAAAACCTGTGGGAACTTTCTGTAACAGTTTCATCTTCCTTAAACAGCTATAACAATTCAGCGGAATATCAATTTGCAAAAATTTTAATGTTTAGTGTCCCTTTCGTTTGATATAAGGTGTTTATATTGTAAATTCCATATCACTCTGTGTTTTCTTCAATATAAGTGTGTCTCTTTTGTTTAAAATAATGTGTCTATTGTGCTAATAAATATGTTGTCAAACATTGTGTCTTGTATTTCTTGGAAGCATTTGCTTAAAATCCATGAATAAATAAAACAAAATCTTTCATATTTGATTTTACGATCGTTTAGTTATAAGTATATGTTATACATCATTTTGTGGTTTCTCTGCCGTCATATACATGTATAGCCAGTTCATTCATTACCGTAGGTTCAGCATTTATAGTCTGCACAAAATCTGACAGTTATTTTAACCCTTAGCCTGCCACTCACGACTATAGCTCCATATGCAAACAGCTTGGATCCGGATGAGACGCCGAGTAACTCGGCGTTTGACACTCGGACAACATTTTCAGCAATTTTGAGCAACTTTGAAGCACTTTGAAACTTGAAGCAGACGAGAAATATAGCAGACGAAAATTTATTCGGCGGGATAAGGGTTAATACTTTTCTCCTAGAGAAATACCATCAGCATACCTTACAGTAGATCCAGATGAAATACAAGATTACTCGGCGTTTCACTTTAGCAGAAACTGTAAATAGCATTACTATAAGAACGTTTTAAGGATTAGCTCCTTGTAGTAAACCCCTTCCTTATGCCTCGCTCACATTTGCTGCGGCTGCCGTACGGCGGCCGCACGGCTTGTTATTTCTACGGCGAGTAACAATTCCCCGGCCGCCGCAGAATTCCTACGGCCGCCGTGTGTTGCGCTCACATTTGCTGCGGCTGCCGCACGGCGAGTTTCTATATTTTAGGTTAAAAAACCTGCGGCCCCCGTACGGCCGCCGTACGGCCACCGTACGGCAGCCGTGGAAGCTCCACCAGATTATCTGCAATCAAAATGCTGCTTCTGCTACATAACTTGGTTTTGCTACATGTTCACAACTCATATCAGTCCAACTACACCGTGAACTCAATGGACACATTAGGACAACACTTAACAACATCTAAATCCATTTTTAATAATACACATGTTATACATGTATGAACAAAAGTACAAATGCACAATAAGAAAAGTGACAATTGAGTTCCGGCGGCCGTGCGGCGGCCGTACGGCGGCCGTACGGTAGCCGTAGAACCACTCTGCGGCGAGTGTTTTCTACGGCCGCCGTAGGAATTAAAAAATGTTATAACTCCGCGTTATATTTCTACGGCGACCTCTACGGCCTTTGAAATATGGGTATACGCCGTGCGGCCGCCGTACGGCTGCCGTAGGATTTCTACGGCGGCCGTGGGAAACTACCGATTTTCCGATTCTGCGGCCGCCGTACGGCAGCCGTAGGGCAAATGTGAGCGCACTATTAACGCGGTTCTTGGGCTTAAGGTGTCGGCCTGGTCTAATTTCGCCCTATATAATCTATAGTAAAATGCCTAACTTTCAGAGCCAACAGCTCCCTCCAAAACATTTTCTAGGCTATAAAAGACCTACCCTTCAATTCTATAGATATTTCCCTGTTAACCCTTAGCCCGCCAAATAAATTGTCGTCTGCTATATTTCTCGTCTGCTTCAAGTTTCAAAGTGCTTCAAAGTTGCTCAAAATTGCTGAAAATGTTGTCCGAGTGTCAAACAGCTTGGATCCGGATGAGACGCCGAGTTACTCGGCGTCTCATCCGGATCCAAGCTGTTTGCATATGGAGCTATAGTCGTGACTGGCAGGCTAAGGATTAATTGAGGCCAGTATACCTATAACATCGCCGGCTACATTATTTGCTATCAATGATTTGCTAAGGTCACTGTCAAAATAAAGGTAAACAACTTTCACCTTCATCCCATTCACTGTGTTTCCATATGCATCCGCCTAGAGAAAAAGTCCTGAATTGAGATGCCTAAAACAATGCCATTTTGGTGGAAATGACCACAAATAGCCAGTTTTCACCAAGAAAACCATTCAAACTCTCCCACATGCAAAACTAAACAGTGCAAATCGTTGAAATTGTATTTTTCAAGGTACTACTTGCAAGACCACAACGACCCGGAAGTGATTCCTGACCAGGCCGACACCTTAATAGACATAGGGAATGTTTCTGTTTAATTGACTGATATTTTACCATTTGCCAAGAACAAAAAGGAAGGCAGTTTGGCGGTGTTGATCCAATGCGCTGCTTAGCAACGAATGAGATTAGCCAAAATCATTTTCCTGAAATCGTTATCGTCCCATTAGCCCTCATTATTTATCGGCGTTTATAACCTATTCTGTATCGAAATATCGTGAAACACAACTCACCCCCTTACAAGTAAGAAATATTAATCATTCTACTGTCACTATAACGCCGTTACCCGTCTTCTACATTCACGACTATAATGTCTTCTCTTTGTAAAACTACAGCGCTCCCTCTCTACAACGACATTCATTGGAAGACAAAAATAGTGTGCGTAGTTCGGAGGGAGTCGTTATACTTTTGCAAACAGCTTAAATCCAGAACAGACGCCGCGTTACGCGGCGACTGATCTATATTCAAGATGAGTGTCACTCGTCATTAATTGTTTTTTTGTAAAAATGGCTATTATGTCACTTTGAGAAAAACAGTTGATGACAACTTTAAAGCCGCATTGTGCTTTTGAGAAACCTACATAAAACGGTTGTTTGGGGTCCCATTTGAACTACGTGGGACGTGATTCTTTCACAAAAACCGGTTTTATCTAAGCAATTCGCTTTTTAAATTTTATTTATAATATTTTTGTGCTAGCACCAATTAAAAAGCCTCCCTTGTGAATGGAAAGAAAGACAACTCTGTAAATACAGGGCTCCAGATAACGGAAGTATTTCGAAAACTTAAATCTTTATTTCTGCTTTTAAACCCAATGGTGTCATACTCATTAAAAGTGTCTCGAATAGACGGTTTAATCAGTAGTAACACCATAGCATTCGGTGCTGAAATGAGTGAGAAAATGTTAGATTGGTTCAGATTACTCTCGCTTACATGTTTAGTTGGAACATCTGGATAACCCTTATTCTGCTGCACAGACGTCTGCTTCGACATTGTCGTCTGCAAAATGTGTTCAGTTTAGATTTATGCATTGTTTTAATTAAACAAACCTTAAGACGAGTGTCAAATAGTTTGGATCCAGATGAGTTAAGGGTTTGATACAAACTTACACAACGTGAGTTTCTCGATTATAAACTATTTATAATCTGAATGGTATTATGAATAAATGCACATTGAAATGAACGCTACATGGTGTTTGAAATGAAACACAATATCATTAAATAGTAAAATTTCTGTGTTATGATATTTCGACCTGTATCAACCTTTATCAAAGAAACAATGTCCAAATACAGTGAAACCCCTCTAAAGCGGGTATGTTTGGGGACCATATAAACTTCCGGTTTATAGGGGTTTCCGGTTAAGAGGGGTTTTAACCAATTACCAAATAGTTTGTTTCTAGTATGGAAGATAGCTGACAACTTAAAGTAGGTTAAAAGTAAAGCAGAATGCGCCTTAAGGCGCATTCTGCTTTACTTTCAACCTGCTTTAACCTATTGTCTGCTAGAATGTATAAACTATTTTCTTCAGTGTATGAATACATTCAAGACGTAAAATGGCGTATTTTATGGTGTAATGGGTTAAAATAAAGAAGGGTTGGAAACGGGACCAACACTTTTGTCCGGTTTAGAAGGAATTCCGGTTATTAGAGGTTCCGGTTTGGAGGGGTTTCACTGTACACACCACATTTCCGCTACATGCATTCTAGTTTAAACATATTTTATTTCCAAAGTAATTTACAAACATTCATTCTTAACTTAACATAGAAATAAAGGAAAAAGGGTTAGGTCACAAGTTCTATCAACATTAAATAAGACCTTCCCCCAGTAAAGAAAAGTTTCATATGCTAGATGGTAGTAGACAATTTAGTATTTTTAAGATATGGAAATAGTTTTAGAACGTAAGCAGCAAATGATTGTGATATTGGTAAGTACCCATTTATGAGTAAGTTGTGTATTGCTTCCTTTGATTATTTATCGAATTAGATACCGTTGTAGCTTATGTCATATTCCTGAGACTAACAGTGCAGATCCAGATCTGAAGGTTCCTGTATGAGCTCTCTGACTAGAATCAACACTGTTAGTCATTAAACTGTAATGTAACTTTCTCAAAACGGGTTAAGAGTGATATGGCAAAGTTAAGAAATTCTTTTGACCCCTTTGATGCACAGCTTAAGTAATTAAAATTAACCAACTTTTAAGTAGATTTTTTTTTAATTACTTAAGCTGTGCTACATGCATTCGGCCATAATGTGACGCGTAATTGGATATGTTTATATTTGGTTTTTTGACTGATGCATTTACATACATAACAACGCTAATACATTCTGAGTCTAATAAAACTAAAGGTAAAGTCAATATCGTCGCTGCTAAAGACAAAGATCTGATCACATACGATTGTAATCTTTTCAGGATTCAAACTGTTCTAGATTCTAAATCCGTAAGTGTCCGTCACAACCCGTCCTTATCCGTTATGTTCCCCGGCTTGAGATTGTTTAATGACATTTAGAAAGTATATGTATAGATAATCGTCAGATGCCCGTCTTACGAAACGTCGTACGACAAATATTGTCGTAAGTCAGATTCTAAAATTCTCAATTATTATTTATTTCTCCATCTAAACCTGTCTTGTGACATCTCTTAGGAATCGTCTTGAAAGGACACGATTAGATGGAGAAATCAGAAATTAGATGTATTTTAAAGTTTTAACTTACGACCGTTTTTCTCGTACGACGTTTAGTAAGACGGGCCCATATATGCTTGAAAAAAAATCCACATGTGCGATGAAATCATTTACAAAATTGGGCTTAGGAAACATCAAATTTTCAGACTACAGTAAAACCTCTCTAGTACGACCACTAAATCGTGTTATTTAGCAAGTGTTAAAGGAAGGTGACTGCTTCAAGCAAGATTAACGTAAAACAGAAATCTCCTTAAGGAGCTTTCTGTTTTACGTTAACCTTGCTTTAAGCTGTCATCTGTCTTTTATGCAGTTAAATATACAGCGCTCCCTCTCTTCAACGACACCCAACGGGAGACAAAAAACATGTGCATTGTTCGGAGGGAGTCGTTACAGGGAGTGAACTTGGCTTACTTTTGCAAACAAAAGCACAAAGTGCTCAATGTGAGCTTTTGTAATGCCCATCCTATACGTCGTGTGTCGTCCGTCTGTTCGTCCGTCTGTTCTTCATCAAGTGCAAACAACTTCTTAAGGTAGCCAAACTTCATCAGAAGCATCAGTAGGTAAGGAAATGAAAACTTGTTAAAAAACGGATGAGATAATTTGTCTAGTTGGCATGACAACCGTGCATGATATCTAGAAAAAACCTTCTTCTCCGAAACTACTGGTCCAATTTCAATTTGTTTTTGACCAACATGATTTCAATCCTAAATCTGACGCTTTTCTACAATATTGAGCACTGCTTACACATGCCGCGTTTGCAGCCACAATACTGGCTCAGGTCCTTCACACGTATCCATTTTAACCCCTGTGTGACAAGGAGCCATTCTCGGTGCATATTCTGCTCAAGAACATTTTTGTACATCATCTGGAATACGGAAAAATCACCATAGTAAGGCCGCTGGTACGAAGGGGGACGAACTCACGACCGATAGGACCGCAGTCGAGTGTATTACCACTGAGCTTCTACCGCCGATAGTTGTTGCTAAGTCTGGATTCAGCCCGAATCAAAATTGTTTGAAACTCTGCTGATATTTTCCCAAAACAAATGCAGTAGATTTAAGTCAGCTTTGAAAATAATTGCAGACGACAAATATTGCAGGCGAAAATTTTATAACGTTATAAAGATTTACGTAATTAGCGGTTTTATATTTCACAGATTATTTTCGTATTGTCGGATAGTTTTACCGTAAACAAATTAATTAACCGTTTAGTTACCTTTGTCAGGTGATCTGGTGATATTGTTCTAAAATATCATTCATTATAAGATGTGTTATGTTTGACAGTATCACAATTATATTACTTAAAAATATAGAAATTATTTAATAAAATAAGATAAATAATAAATAAAATAAATAAATAAAAAACTTTAAAAATACTCAATTTTTATTTTAAACCAGGCTATAATTGAAGTCATTGTCTTTTGAAGTACATTTGAATGTTTCAAAATAAAAAATTAGACATTCCGATCTAGAAAAAGATTATAGTGTTCGAAAGCACATGTTGAGTTAGGTAGCTTTTAATGAAATAAATGGTAAAATAGTCGTTTTATACTTTTTTACAAATCCTGATAGATAAAGGTATTTTCTACAAGTTATCAAATTCTCTCTTGCTTTCTCGGTCATTTTACCGGTAAATCACGCGTCAGAATCCCCGCTGGGTGCCTCAATTGCGTAGATTACGTGACTAGATAGGTGGTTTATTCCGAAGCTGTCAGAGGTGATTTACGACCTTTACCGCATCAAAATCGTTATTTTTATATGATTGGCTTTGTTAATTTGGGGCGGAGTTTAACGAAATGGTTGATGATCAGCTGGGTCATGTTATTTGTTGAAAAAGAATGTCTTTGTTGAATACCGGGCGGTCACGCCAGCCTAATTGACACATCAGTCAGTTAATTGGAGTTTCCGGCATTATATAATTTGAAGCGAGCGGTATTTTTGCACTCTCCTAACTTTCGCTGTTGGGGTTCGATTTTCATGCGGTTTGAAGCAGATGAAAGGGTATTATCTCCTCGAGGGAATTTTGTCTCAGAATTTTTATAAATAGCTCCAGTGGTCCGTTATAAAGCGTTACGTAATAGTGGTCGACTTTAAACCGTAAAAAAACTTTGATGTTACATAACAAAGGTTTGAAGCGGTATTTCAAAATTCTGAGACACGGATCCCTAGATATGTTTATAAAGAGTATTTTGGGCAATTTTAATCAAGTTACAAATAAAGATGGCTTTGATATCATTGTTTGAAATTTTTTTAAATGTTCTTATAAAATCGTAAAAAAATAAAATATTTTTTGTAAATTTGCATATTCTGATGGGATGTGTACCATTTTCACCCCTTAGCTATAAAATTTTGGGGAAAATCATCAATCATGACAATAAATTAGAAAAAACCGCTTGCAGTATCGTTCATATACAGCTACCTTAAACAAGAAATGTTATTTTTGAAAAAATATATATACATTGTGTATATAGGATATTACATGAGTGTTGATAATTTATTGGATTTATTAAACGAGTCTTTTAGAAAACGATTAAAACGAGGCTTTGTTATATTCTTTTTTATAACAAAACCTAGAAATGTTATTTATCGCAGCCTTTGAGGTCAAGTGAATGCTAAGCGCGATATAAGTAGATCTATACAGGAAAAAGGTTGTTCCAAATTAACCCCGTTCACTAGCATAATGTTTATGTTGTTATATGTATTAATTAACACTTTCATGTAGATCCAATATTGATTAATTACACCAAAAATCTATAAATTGAATCTACATGATGGAATGAAGACGTTGGAAATCGAACGCGCATAGAACGCATTTTAACGACGTCACAAGTAAACGACGTCTTGGCGTACCTCATTTGCATAGTTATATAACTAGTTATATATGACATTTAAACAACGGGTGTTATTCAAAGCCCACGCCGTCTGTTATGTTATAAACTCTACTATACTACAGTAGGTCGACAAACTTGAATGGATTTAGAATAATACATGTGAAATTCAAAGGTAAAGCTATCAGGCTTCATTACAAATATTGAGCGATATCAGGGCCTCCAGGCCCTCTTGTATTATATATGTTATCATGCTTCATTGTAATGGGGCGAATGATATTTACTGTGATTGAATACGTATACGTATGTGTTGGTGATTTTAAAGTTTAAAGCCAGGTCTTTGAATCGGTTTCCCGTTCTTTTTAGTTCAATCGGCTGTCCAAGTGCTATCTACAAATTACAATGTAATTCACATTCAAGTCTTGTTGTCTTTCATGTGTGAGTGGTGTGTGTTTGAAGGGAAATTTTCTTCGTTTGAGTTAACGAATAAGAAGTAAATTAATTTCCCTTTGAATGTATACCACTCCGCTAGGGGTAGCGTCATGTGCAAGTGCACGAGGTGTTCGTGCCTGTTTAGGCTATTGCAAGTCATTCAGCTTTGGGCAGTCGATGAGAACAGTACACTTTAATTTTGTTTTAGATTTAGTATTGTTTATGGTAAATTGAACCCAATACAAAGTTACAGGTGTTTATGCATATGTGATTATTTATAAGCGCTCCACGGTACATCGTATATCAAATGTTTTATAAATTGTTTTATCCAGTGTTTTCATCGCTAGTCTATACTGTTCGCATACATCATTTGTTAGCGAAGATGAGGTCCGACATCTACGTGGTATTGCTTAATGTAACTCGATACTTGCCATACGGGTGCCATTTTTCCAGAGTTTTTTCTCTTATGAGATTTTTATCTCTGGTTTTTGTATGGGCGAATCGACCACATCGCAGACAAATTATGTGACAAAGTTATGTTTACTAAGTTTTCGTAAGACCTATTTTGACGGATTTAATGTTAGACTCGCTGTGAAGGGACAATCTTAAATTGAACCCTATTGTATGGGAATTTGAGTTTTTTAGAAATTTGTGATAAATGTTTTAATAAATGTATATGTACATGTATATTTGGGCTGGTTTTGCTCATAAGTTTACGAGTCTTTATTCACATGGTTGATTATGACATAGAGAGGACGTATTATATATGTATGAGATTAGTTGATATGCTGTAATGAATACTTCAATCGGCTGTCCAAGTGCTATCTACAAATTACAATGTAATTCATATTCAAGTCTTGTTGTCTTTCATGTGTGAGTGGTGTGTGTTTGAATTGAATACTAATATCCGAGTGTCACAAACCAATCCTTTAATGTTCCGTTAGAATCGTATCGGAATGAGTTTAATTGAGCATGCTTGAAATGTACAATACTGAGCAGCTGTGACAGCTTCAGTACTGAACCTTATTAAATTAAATTGATAATCGCAAGCGAATTGTCATCGAATTGCCATCGAATCGCCATCGGATCGGGCGCTTCAAAAAGCAAAGCGTGTGATTGAGTCGTTTCACGCGATTTTTCGAAGCAGTTGTGACAAAAATGGAATTGAAAAACATAAACAAAGGCATATGTGCGAAAATTGGTGAGATACACAATTCAGGTAAGCTCAACGCGTTAATTGCGTTGGAAAATATTCACAAGCGAATTGCCATCGAATTGCAAGCGAATTGCCATCGAATTGCAAGCGAATCGCAAACATTGTTAATTTAATAAGGTTCAGTACAGTAGTCATTTGGTTAAGGTCACTTTCTCGTGTGACTATGATCCACATCCGTGTCGTTAGGTATTGGTTCTATTGAGATATGAAGTGCCTTTGTCCTTTGTTCGTGTCCTTATACCTCAGCGTATGTGTCCATAAAATATATTGCAGCCTTTTGGATATGGTCACAGAAAACATATAATTTACACATGGCAAAAAAAAAAGGAACCAAAATTCAGGACTGCATAAAACGAAATGATCGCTCAAGTATGAGTGGGTTTTTTTGTCATTTTGACTGAGTAACATTGATACAAGTGTCAAATACAATGTAGCGTAAATTTTGATCATATGTTGAGTTACGCATTGAATTCGTGGACGACAATGTATTGGTTAACCCATTTGTGCCCACGATCCCATACATGTATATGGGACATAGGCAAACAGCATAGACTCTAATCACACGCCGCATTATGCGGCGTCTGATCAGAGTCTACGCTGTTTGCTGATAGGAATTTCAGTACAAAACAAAATAAAAATGAAAATTTTGACCAGGAATCCCTTTGATAAAAAATTGACTAATCCAATATATAAACATGGAATAATCCAATGGGCGCAAAAGGGTTAAATGGTTACTTTTGTAAACAACATGAACGCCAAACGATAACAACACTGACATAGTCTAACATATGCAAACAGTTTGGAATCGTATCAGATACCACGTAACGCGCCGCTTGATCTGGATCCAAATTACTTGACACTCATATACTTTTTATGAAGTCAAATTGTCCGATAGTTAAAGAAATCAGAGTAGATGATTATTTTTTGCGCAATGGGCGATTACAGTGTAATGAATAGATTATGGCGTATATTATTTTATTTATGCTTTTCGGTGGATTACCACGAAATAGCAGTGGATTATCACTTGGTAATCGACTGCAGTGGATTATCATCGATCGCTTTTATTATGAATTTTCCCCGTAGGGCTCCCCAAGAATCGTAGTCAATCGTGTCTTATCGTTAAGTTCGGCAGTCCGATTTGTCGCGAACTACTCAACGGAAGAGCACGAATCCAAACTCGGGAGCAACGAAGTAATTCGGATGACGTCAAATCAATAAATAAGTGACGTCATCGTACGGGAAACTATTTCGAAAATGTGTTCGATATAAAGTTGGGGCTCAACACGGGGTAAATCATTTACTTTCGCTTTCTCAATTGTCGAATAATTTCGTTTAAAAAGTGGCTTAAAAACATAAATAAATATAATAATTGTATTTTTTCAGTATAAGATCGAATTTAATCCATTCCGTGAACATCAGACTGTTATATTTTCACTCGTGGCTTCGCCACTCGTGAAAATATATCATCTGATGTTCACTCAATGGATTAAATTTCTATCTTATACTGCAAAAAAAACAATTATCCTCTATTTATTTATGCTTTTCGGTGGATTACCACGAAATAGCAGTGGATTATCACTTGGTAATCCACTGCAGTGGATTATTACCAATCGCCGTTTTCCCCGTAGGGCTCCCCAAAAATCGTAGACAATCGTGTCTTATCATTAAATTCCGGCAGTCCAATTTGTCGCGAACCACTCAACGGAAGAACACGAATCCAAAATCGGGAGCAACGACGTAATTCGGATGACGTCAAATCAATAAATAAGTGACGTCATCGTACGGGAAACTGTTTCGTTAATGTGTTCGATGTAAACTTGGGGCTCAACACGGGGTAAATCATGTACTTTCGCTTTCACACTTGTCGAACAATTTCGTTTAAAAAGTGGCTTAAAGCATAAATAAATAGAATAAATTGTATTGTTTCAGTATAAGATCGAATTTAATCCATTTCGTGAACATCAGACTGTTATATTTTCACTCGTGGCTTCGCCACTCGTGAAAATATAACTGAATGGATTAAATTTCTATCTTATACTGAAAAAAACAATTATCCTCTATATAAATGCCGGTGAAGGGGATAAATAAAGGAAACTGTATATACACCAACCTTTCATGTCCTTTGATTTTATCATTTGTCTTTATAAATGTTCCGAATGGATGATTGTATTTGACAGATTATTGTTCAACTCAAACATGCTGCTGTTAGGTTCATTCCTTTCCTCCAACGCCCTTGGGTAAATCACACATGCATGCTCTTTGTAAGGCACGTGGAAGCTTAGAGCAATGCAACAAAAATCTCCTACAGGGGCGTTATACTTTCAAGATTATTAAAACCCATTTATTGCCTACCCCGAGTAGATCGACTAAAGTTATTTGAAAACAGTTTGGTTCCTGATTAGACTCCGCGTCACGTGGCGTCTGATCAGGATCGTAAATGTGTGACACTCATTTCAATATTTCTAATGTCAAAGTACAGATATTTTGATTTGAGAAAAAAAGCAGACGATAAATTGTATCAAGTTGATGACGTCATCACAGTGAGGGACTTCAAACAGTGTTCACTCCCTACAACGGCACTCCCAACAACGACTCCCTCCTTACAACGACGCTTGACGCTGTATGTCTAACACTTACACTGCTGCAACATCGTCTGCTTTGTTGCCTGCTTCTTTTCTTACATATTGGACATTTTGACAGCAAAAACGCAATGACGAGTGACAAACAGCTTGAATCCAGATAAGACGCCGCGTTACGCGGCGTTTGATCTGGATTCAAGCTGTTTGCAAGTGAAAGCCAATTTCCCTCCCTATAACGACTCCCTCCGAACAACGCCCACAATGTTTGTCTCCCACTGGATGTCGATGTAGAGAGGGAGCGTTATGCTATCAATACAATCGCTACTTGTTTATGGTACGTATATTGAGGAGTAAAAAGCGCTTCTATAGGGTTGGAACCCATTCCAGTCCATATAACCACAGCTTGACCTGGGCCGGCGTCACACGTTTTGATATATTGATTCCTTATCTCATTACTCCATAGATTTGTATTTTATGTATTTAGCTAAATTATTCATACACTTAAGTAGTCCAATCTTTATATTGACGTGGATATGAACCTTATAGATATTTCATATATACTAGCAGATGGTAGCTTAAAAACGGATGTATGCCTTGAGCCGCATTCTGCTTCACTTTCAACCTGCTTTAAGTGGTCAAATGTCTTCAAAACTAGAAACAGGCTATGAAGTGAAGGATAAAACATTGAGACGGGAGCTTAACCCATGTATGCCTGGGAATTGCAATGAATTCTCCCTATGTGCTTGCTGGAAGATTACATTACAGATATACAGCGGTGATCTAAAGACACTAAAGTGGTTGTCCATATAGCGGAACAGTTCATATGGAATTGCAAACAGTATAGACCCAGAGGAGACGAAGCGTAACGCAAACATTGTAGCGGTGTATATTCAGGGTCCTAACTGTTTGCATATATAATTATGTTCTTCTTCGGCGAGGTAATGCAGGGTTTAATAAGTTAACCTTTTTGTACTGTCGTTTTCTTTCAACACGATACCATATAATCCAATGATGTCACCCTAGTAGCTTAGTTGTTGATTTTGTATTTATATTTTTTAAAACAACAACAACTTGTATTCAATATCACTGTTACTCAGATGGGCAATATAGAACCACTGGTACTTTTTGTTTTATTTTCAAATGATAATGGGCTCCAGAACACAGAGTAATGTGCCATTCTATGTAGGTATCACTCGTCAGCGGTATCAATCGACCTGTATCTGCACGCCTGACATAGTTGAAAACTTTAAATATCTATGTTCAGTCGAAACTCGATACTACGAACTCGCTTAAATTGATCTTTTCAGTATTTCGTAAGTTTAATTTTGATCACTCGACCTCGTTTAAGCCACGTTTTAACTTTGAAATATGGGTATGTTCGAAGAAAAGCGAGTTCGTAGAATCGAGTTTTTACTGTACATGTAAATAGTAAGACATCTCTATTACTACAACAAATCAAAGGCTAATTGGTTATATAAAAGACATGTCACATGCTTAAAGCTATGTGACAGTAACACAAAAAGTTCCCAAAGGAGCTTTTTGTTTAACTGCCACATTGCTTCAAGCAAACACTTAATAATTCACAATTTAATGGTTGTAATAGAGAGATTTTACTGCATATAGTGAAGTTTAAATAATCCGTCTATTAATAATCATTTATATGCATAGCCTTTGTCAAGAATACATTTCTACCCTATGTGTAACTCTGCACTCACCCGGTCCAAATTTGCTTGGCACCATAGCTTGTACTTCCATGCCAAAGGATATACAATGTAAAAAAACAATACTTTCAGATATAAAACATTACTTTAAAGCATTCCCTTGCTTATCGCCTATATTGCACACACTTTGGATCATGCATCATTGAAATAAAAGCCATTTTCAGATACATGTATATATAAAAATGTATATTTCAAGTAGTCAACTTGCTTTAAGTTAACGATCTTTCTGAAGAAGAAAACTTGTTCAGGAAGAGAACGCCGTAAGTGTTTTATGGAATGTAGCTGTCTAGCTGAGTGCATTGCTAGATGTCCTAGATACAGTCAAACGTGAGAGGCCAATATTGGCTACACTTGAAAATATACGTGCCATGTTGTTACTCCTCATATGGGTTCAACTATTTCATTAATTAAGTTGATACTCATAAAAGGGTTATCATTTTTCTTGCCGTTATACCATCTGTTTTGAAATTATAGTGTGCAAATTTTGTGTATAAGAAATTATGCAGGTCTATACAGGTATACGGTATATAAAAACTTAAAAAGAGATCTAATAACGAACGTTTAACAGTTAGACGCCGAGATAAATGTTGGTCTGCATTAGCCCATTTATACCCAGTGGATTCTTCCATGTTTATATATTGGATAAGTCCATTTTTTCACAGGGATGCCTGGTCAAAATTTTCATTTTCATTTTGTTTTAAATTGAAATTTTCTATCAGCAAACAGTGTAGACTCTGATCAGACGCTGAATAAAGTTAGCAAAGGCTAAACAATTGAAAAACAAATTTTTGTCTCTAAGAGATTGTTCAAATAAAGAAAAACTGATCCCTTTCATCGCTAATCGCCATACTGGACAAAAAGAAGACCTTGCAAATTGTTTAGATCTAGATCAGACGCCGATTGACTCGGTGGGTGATCAGAATCCAATTTATTTTATACCCATCATATTTGCAGTCGGAACTTCAAACTGAAGTGTGTATATGATTACAGGCGACACATGTCAGCAGACGATATTTTATCTGCGAAATACAGGGCTCCAGATAAGGGGAGTATTTCAAAAACTAAAACCTTTATTTCTGCTTTAAACCCTATGGTGTCACTACTCATTAGAATCGTCTCCACGAGACGATTCTAATGAGTAGTAACACCATAGGATTCGGTGCTGTATGAGTGAGAAAAGGATGGATTTGTTCAGAATACTCCCTCTTATCTGGAGCCCTGGAAATAGTTTAAACCTGTACAGCATTCATTATCTAAGCGTAGGGCGGTGTCTGATCTGTATTCAAGCGGTTTGTCACTCGTTATTAAGTTATTTTTCTGTCAAAAAGTCTATGATGTCACTTTGAGAATAACAGCAGACGACAATATTACGCAGACAACATTGCACGGTTAAAACATATACAGCGCTCACTCTCTACAACGACAGCCAGTGGGAGACAAAAATGTGTGCGCTGTTCGGAGGGAGTCGTTATAGGGAGGAGAATCCGCTTACATTTGCAAAAACAGCTTGAATCCAGATCAGACGCCGCATAACGCGGTGTCTTATCTGGATTCAAACTGTTTGTCACTCGTTTAAAGTTTTTTTCTGTCAAAATGTCCATTATGTAACTTTGAGAAAAACAGCAGACGACAATTTTACACAGACAGCATTGCAGTTAAAACATATACAGCGCTCCCTCTCTACAACGACACCCAATTGGAGACAAAGATGTGTGCGTTGCTCGGAGGGAGTCGTTATAGGCGGGGGAATCAGCTTACATTTGCAAACAGCTTGAATCAAGATCAGACGCCGCGTAACGAGGTGTCTGATCTGGATTCAATCTGATTGTCACTCATTGTTAGGTTTCTTCTTGTCAAAATATCCATTACGTAACTTTTACAAAAACGGCAGACGACAATTTTACGAAAACAACATTGCAGTCGTGAATAGGTTGGATAGTATTGCCTTGTTTAGGGGGAAAGCGGCAACCGTTGTTATAAGGAGGGAATCGTTTATGAGAGGGCCATTGTAGGAAGGGAACACTGTAGTAGCATATGGAATTGAAAGAATTTACTAGACATTAGTGGAAAAACTACTTGAATTTAGTATTAACCCATTACCAGATAACCTGTTTCTAGTTTTGAAAGTAGATGACTTCTTCAAACAGGTTGAAAGTAAAGCAGAATGCGCCATATGGCGCATTCTGCTTTACTTTCAGCCTGCTTTAAGCTATTACCTGCTAGAATAAGGAAAGTATTAAATATTACACATATTAATTACGGTATAATTTGGAACTATTTTCTTCAGCGGATGAATAAAATGCATGTGCTAAAAGTCGCTTCTATAAGGGAAAGGGTTAACTCATTAAACTCTAGCGACGAGTACACACATACTATATGGTTAGTGACATTTGGTATATAGACGTTAATTATATTGCAATTATGTATACCATCTACATTGCTATCAATTATCTATATGTAAGAGAAAATGCTAGTATCTGATTCGCAAGTCACAGGCAGTGATTTCGTATATGACGTTTCTGTGGTTTTAAACGGTATGACTGGTTTTAAACTGACATGGGCGAACGGTATAACTCCAGAACTTCCACTTAGACCCACACAATCTACAACAAGAACATAGCACTGAGATAGCAGTTGAAATAGTTAACGTTGAAATAGTTAACATACAGTCCAATGCTTTGATTATAACCACTAGCCTGGGCTTGATATACCGGGGATAATCACAACCAGTAAGTTGTTCTGGTCATATATATTTCATAATAGATCACAACTAAGTATAACGTTCTTATTTGAATTTGTAAACTATCCCCATCACTTGATTAATAGTTGTTTAATATGTATTTCCTTAAACATGCTGGAAGCTAAGAAGAACGCTTCACAAGGAACTGTCTACTTTTTCAGCCTTGGTTGAGTATCAACCTATCCAGGTTCAGAAAAGGTTTATTATGTCCCTTAACCCTTTCGGCGCCAAATTATTTTTTACTTTTTTTACCCCTACACCGGTATTGTGTCGTCTGCTTCAATATTGTTGTCTGCAAGATCATTTCAAAATTAGATTTAAGAGATTATTACACAAGAAATATCGAAACGAGTGTCAAACAGTTTTGATCCTGATCAGACGCCGCGTAACGTGATGAAAGGTGGTGGTTAACCCTTTACTCCACATATATGCATTTTTACACCTGTAATTTTCCCTCAACTGAAGAAAATATTTCTAATTTATACAGTCATGAATATGTATCATAAGAAATAGTATCTATATTCCAACAGATGGTAGCTTAAAGCAGGCTTAAACTAAAGCCGAATGCACCTTAAGGCACCTCCATCCTTTCTTTCAATCTGCTTTAAGAGATCACCTATATATACTAGTAACAGGATGTGGAGAAAAGGGTTGATCATGGCATGGTAGACAAGATAATGCTAAAATATAAGGAATAGATAAAGGCACCATAAACCATCTATATGGAAAAGGGTTAAACCACAGAAACAATTTGTTTTTATTTCTCACGATTTTTTTATTTGAGTGGCAAACAACTTGGAGCCTGATCAGATGCCGGGTTATCCGGCGTATGCTAAGGCTCGAAACTGTTTGCAATTTGTAAATTATTGTTTTAGCGTAAACACGTTCCAAACAATGATTAAGCTCTATCAGCAATACTTTTTTTTTAACAAATGAAATTTAATCATATCAAAATATGTGTGCCGTATACATTGACAGACGGGCCAACGAACGTAGGGGCGGACGTTCTCACAGTTGGACATTTGTTGGGTATATTTTTTGTTTAAAAATACCCAACAGTACACTAAAATACCCAACAATAACAATAGGGCAATCACGGAATGAATGGAATCTATTTTTCTCCCTACCCAACAAAGGACCTTTCGTGCGCTCGGAAGGACGGACTACTAGGGTAAAACAGTAAACCATTGACCACACTTATCGTCGCAGGGCATAAAAAACCTAAAACACAATGGAGGGGAACAGGTATTCATAGTGCATCTTGTTTTTTTCCATTCGCTCTGTTGATTGAATTGAATATTTTTTCTCTCTATCTCTAGATGTATTTGTCTCACACTCCGTGTCTCTTCGTCTGTATGTCTGTCTCTGTTTCTCCTTGTCGTTCTCTCTGTGTCATTATGTCTGTATCTCTCTATCTCACCCGCTCCTCTCTCTCTCTCTCCCTCTCTCTCAAAACAAACAAACCAAACAAAAACAAAATTCTCACTCTCTGCACACCTTCAGAATCGAGACATCAACTTTTTATCCTTCTCTCCCCTTCTCTCTCATACTTTCTCTCTCTCTCCCTCTCTCTCTCTCTCCTCTGTCTATGTCCGTCTATCTCTCTCTCTCTGTCTCTCTCTCTGTCTCTCTGTCTCTGTCTGTCTGTCTGTCTGTCTGTCTGTATGTCTGTCTCTCTGTCTCTCTCTTTCTCTCACGAACGAAGGAAACCAACAGCAATAAAAGTAAGTGTGGATATTGTTTCATTTATTTATTTATAAAATGATTTATATTTAGTCCTAGAAAGACGTTAGAAATCAATATAAATCATGCCAAGTCGAAATAAATATTTAGGATAAAGATTAAACTTAAACTAAATTAATACATTTGAATAATACGCTAGAATCTTATGAGTCACCAATATAATTGTATACCACTTTGTGCAATACACCAAGGCCATGGACCCAGGGCTTGCGATAAGTGGATTGATCGTTATGTCTGCTAAGTTATTTCTACCCTAAGCCTCTCTGTGTATCTTTCTGATATTCGATTGTTTGAGGACATTAAAAAACACTCTAAAAGTTTATCTAAACTGATAAGAATATTACAGAATTAAGACAGGTCCTACCCCACCCCGTTCATCCTCAGCCACAATAAACACCACGGGGATCTGTTCACCCAATAACGACCACGGACCGGTCTTCGGTAGATTACGACGTGATTCGATCACGATTTAAGAATATTAACTGTATTTTCAATTTGAAAAAGGACCACTTTATAATAAAAATAACCTACAATTCTAAAATTTAGATCAAATGAAAGAACAAATATTCAATTATATTATTATTCAACCTGTTTGCATAAAATTGGTACAAATGTATTGATTTGTGTAAAAGAACAAAGTCTATTTATGTTAAGCGCGTCGAGGCTTATTTTTAGAATTTTTACTATATGTTTAATTTAAGTAAGTGGTGTCTTATTCAACTTAAAAAAGGACCAACTTTATATTCAAATATCTTTTCAAAACAAGTTTCATTAGAACGGTAAATATTTAAGCTAATGAGGACCGTTTGTACTGGAACGATATCTGTCTAGGACAACAAGTTATTACAAGTTATGTAAAATTGCCCTTCTTATTTTTATCGGCGAAAAAGAGCGCTATAGTGGGCCATCCGAATGTCCAAAATTCGAACTATAGTAAAACTGCCTTGAATCTAACTTTTAAACGATATTTCAGACAACAATATTGAAACCGACGACAGTATGGAGGTGAAAGGATTAAAATCTTAGCATAAATTTGACATGGAAAGGGTTAAAGAATGAGTTTTATGCATTACTTTTGTCCTGCTTGTTGCGGTCGTCCGACCAGTCGTTTAACAACTAGTTTTGCAATTGTGGCTATGGGTAGATTAGATGTGTGACACACAAATACCACTGTCGATAGTACATTAATTAAAAATTTACAGTAGGACAGTGAACTCACCAACATAATCTTTAGCACGCCATGTTTGTATCGTCTGCAAAAAAGTGTCGTCTGCAACAATTATCAGAGTGAATTCATAGGCATTTATTCAAGCAATATCATCAGGGTGTAAAACAGTTTTGATCCCGATAGGACACTGAGTTACCCGGCGTCTCATCCGGTGTAAAAGTCATCCAAGTTTCTCCAATAGCGTGCAGAAAGCGAACGTATCTCATAACGAGGACTGTTGTTTGATTATTTGTTTTATCTTAATAAGCATGCCACATCGTGTACTAGTGTACATGTAACGTAGGCCTTACTAGCGTGTTATAGATTTTATACATTAAGGCCATGGACCCGGAGCTTGCGGTAAGTAGATTGATCGTTTTGCTGCTAATTAGTTTCTTTCCTATAAGCGTCCCTGTGTATCTGTCTGATGCTGCCCATTTTAGAAACTAACAGCGTTTTGGTGGTATATTCTTCAGACGTCTACGTGGAAAGTAAATGGGCGCTGGGCTTACGTTTAAACTTTGTTTCGGACGTCTAGTTTTTTTGGCCAAAATAAAGGGAAATCTTGTCGGTTTGCACATTTAACGGCCTTAACACATTGATTTATAAGAGGTAACACGTTTATGTCAAAACATGACGTTCTTCGCAATCATCTATATGAATTATACATGTAATTTGGCACGAAATTGACAAGTGAAATACTTATTTCATTTCAAATGCCATTTTGAATACCGGAATGGATCGAATGGACGGAGTGATCTCATTGCCCAAAATTAAACAGGAAAAGTTTCTTTTAAATTTGTAAATTATATAAAACTGAATATATTTCATTTAAATGTGATTTATAACATTTGGTGAAAGTTCCAGTCGCATAGGCCGTTTAGTGTGAACACCTTACAGATCACACCTACATACATGTAGGCCCGTTGCTAAGGAGTGAGGACGTCCGAAACGACATAAACTTTTTGATACACATTTTCGTTATAAATGCACGTACTGTGGCCTTATTTGATGAAATAAAAAGTAGATATTGATAAATTAATCATTTCCCGAGGGTACCACAAGGGAATATCGGCAATCTAGTCTATTTTAGCATTACACATGTAGTTTAAGTCGATAATTAAAACTTCCTGTTGGATTCCGTTGTATACATTGTATCTATAATAGAAGTCTAGTAAAAAAAAAATATTTTTTGGTCATAGATCTTGATGTATGTCTCAAGTACCTGTGATTTACATGTAACGTAGGCCTTACTAGCGTGCTATAGATTTTATACATTACGGCCATGGACCCGGAGCTTGCGGTAAGTAGATTGATCGTTATATTGCTAATTAATTTCTATCCTAAGCGTCCCTGTGTATCTTTCTGATGCTGCCCATTTTAGAAACTAACAGCGTTTTGGTGGGTATAGACTTCAGACGTATACGTGGAAGGTAAATGGGCGCTGGGCTTACGTTAAAACTCTGCTCGTTGACGTATGTAGGAAAAGTTCATAACTGAAGTCTGTAGGTTGAGCGATAAACCCTTATTGCCAAACTCACACGGTTCATACACTCCACAAGTTGAAAACCTTTATTTATTACAGTTCCTGTATTAAAGAGAGTATACATGTAATACGTTATGTTCATTAGTTTATGATAAGTTTTGAAGACATATACAATATTCATTTTTATGTGACGATTATAAATATTGTAAAGTTCCCGACTACTTATTTAACGTTAATCAATATCCACCTCAGAGTGCAAATTGACATTCTTTAGAATACAATTCAAGATGAAAAGAAAAGTATAGTGTTATTGTAAAAGATTATTAAAAGTTGAGTGTTGACATAAAACTAAGCATGAAAAACATTATCCGGTCGAATTTAGTTCGACATTTAGTCGCTTATTTTACCCCGTTTGCAGTGAATTGTCTCGCTCATATCAACGTGCTTTTCATACTGGAGGTAAATAAAGTAGACACTAGTAGCTCTTAAAGTACATGCAATGAAATAAATCACCGTTAGATTGGAAAACAAATTAAATGGCAAACTTAAAACCTACGGTACAATAAATATAAAACTTATATACCCACAATTTCGTCAGAGCAACTAAAATAGGACAAACTCTTTGAATATGATGTCAGTTCCATTTATGGACGCTGGATACTTTCTTAATTGTATTAAGCGACCGTTGAGTTAAGAAGCCAGGTGAAAGACAAGTTAAAGATTAACGTAGAACAAAAGTAATGAAGAAATCGCCTATAACATGGTCACCTGTCCTACATATATCATTGTTTGAGTATCGGACTGTATATGCACTTTCGAAAATTCGCAATTTATACTCGATTAGTTGTCTTATTTAAGAAAAGCATTAGTGCCGTACAGCAAGATAGAAACTACCAGGAGTTCCTGTCCTGGATCACCGACGGCGGCCTGCGATATGCCTTTGCCAGATACAACAACCTTCCCAACGCGCAAACATTGTACAGATCCATGGTACCGACAGGGAAGGTCAAGGACGTGATAGTGGTTGGTGCTGGAATGGCCGGATTGACCGCCGCCTATGAGTTGGCTCAAGTCGGACATAAGGTAATTAGGATGCCCTCACGTGTAACGTATTTGTTATGTGAATAGAATGTATTGGCAATTGAATGGTAATTGCTGTTATCCCATACGCATCATCGAACTAAGTACCGAGGACGGTCTAACCATTTAACACTATGGAACATTCAAATGGACACTTTCAACTTCCTATCAAGTCAAGTGGTTTTTGACTATATAAGACTGTGTCTAAAATGAATTGCAAAATGACGGAAAGTGCAGCAGACCATGACGCGGTTGAACCTTCAGGACTACACTGTTTGCACGGCAAAGCATCTTCTTCACACGTACAATGTCTAAATGACGCGCGTATATATTGCAATAGGCTTAGAAACCAATCTTCTCTGTCTCTCATAATTTTGTTTATTTTATTATTTCGCTGCCTTTATGACATAACCGTCCAACACATTCAATACCGAAACGTCGTCTGCTTTTATTTCTAAAGCTTAGAACTTTTAATCTTTCACTTTATTGTAAGCGTTGTCGGGCTTGCCATTGACAAATTTAAGCACATTTATTTATGAAAGGTTACCATTTTGGAGGCACGTGATCATGTTGGGGGCAGAGTGCAGACATACCGAGGCTTCGACGATGGAATTCATTGTGAATGTAAGTTTTAAAATAATATTCTGTTAATGAAAGAATTAATGCACATATTTTACTTGTGTAAATAAACATCCTATGTGCCGTTTTTGTAGGAAATGAAATTACTAAGAAATGATCGATATTTATGTTTTAACATCACACGTTGTATGATCCGATTCTCTAAACAGTAAAACAACTGTTTGAAGCAGTTCATATGACATAAAACGTATTCTACATAAGATCATAAGGGAAAATATGTGTGATCACCGAAGCTGTACTAGTAATGAGTGTCAATAAACATGTAACAGGTTCTGAGACTCGTGAGAATGCGCGCCATGTTAATCAATTTAAGCATGGTGTCTACTGTTCAACAGGACATTGGCAAACAATGTAGACCTTAATTAAAAACTGCGCCATGCGACATCTTTCCAGGGTCTGCCATGTTTGCTACTAACATGAAATATTCTGTTGTTTAGACAAAATTATGTGCAGTGTTTAGCTAATGATATTTCTAGTGAAATAGTTCTGCAAGCACATAAGGAGAGTTCAATGAAATATACAGGCCCTGGGTCCCGTTTCATAAAACTTTGTACGGCAAATGTTGTCGTAAGTCAGATTATAAAAGTCTCAATTATTAGTTTTTCTCCATCTAATCCTGTCTTGTGGCATCTCTTTGGAATTGTCTTGAAAAGACGATTCCAAAGAGATGTCACAAGACAGGATTAGATCGGGAAATCAGAATTAAATGCATTTAAAAGTTTTGGCTTACGAACGTTTTTGCCGTTCGCAGTGTTATGAAACGGGCCCCAGACACTCTTGTTATCTTATTGACATGCCATTCATGTCCAATTTGTTGAAAGTAATATGGTAGGAATGAAAGTCACGATGAATCGGCTTTATAAAAGTCATACATGGACAATGTGTGTGAAAACTTGCAGTTTGACTGCTTTATGCATTATTATACTTATCCTTATGCGGTGGAAATACGTTATGCTTTCCCGTCATAACAATACTAAATGTTATTTAATAAAATACGTTGTAAAGAAAATGGCAACATTTTGGTAATGTTCACGACTCGTTCTAATCTGAGTTGTTAACAACTTGGGGCTTGCTCTGATGCAGAGTTAATCGACGTCTGGCCTGGTGACATATTAGTTACTACTACTACTTATTGGGGAAGCCTTCTCTGCTGTATGACACTGTTTCTCTGCTTACAGTGGGTGCAATGCGAATTCCACAGCAACATTTTCTCGTGGCTCACTACATCAGTTTATTTGGACTTCGTACAGAGGCCTTTAAGAACTCAAATCCCAATACCTACCTGCACATGCATGGACAGTTGTTCAGAAACTCAGGTAAGTTTTTACATATTGAGGCGACTGTACCAGTAAGGCAACACTATAATACAGTAAAACATATCTATGACGACTACTAAATTAACTTAATTTATTCAGAGCTGCCATAGGTTGACATAAAAAATCCTAAGATTTCCAAATTTGCGAAATTTTCAAGTGCGATTTTGACGAATCGTACCTTTTCCCCATCGCCCGTTTCTAGTTTTATTGACACGTGTCTGCTTAAAGCATGCTGAAAATAAAGCAGAATGCGCCTTAAGGCGCATTCTGCTTTACTTTCAGTCTATTTTAAGTTACCATGTACTAGAAAAAAATCCGAAGATTTAGGAAAATCCGGAGAAATGAAAGCCATGTTTAGTGGTTGGTATAGAGAAGTTTTACTGTTCTTTTCTTTACCATGCTCACCAATCAATCATGTATGAATGTAGACATGTTGTGAAGATATATTAGAAAGACGGACGGACTGACGGACAGATTTGGTTTCAATTTCCTAATTTGGTTTTTGAAATTAAATGCTAGTATAAACAAATAAGCATTGAAACATGGTCAATAAGCTAGTGCAAGATGCCGCGTATAAATCAACTACGACAGGGGCCAGTAAAGCATTATTGGTTAACATATAGCCATAGATTCGTAAGCCATAGTCAAGATCATTGAGTTATGTACTCGTAAAAACAAAAAGAAATCACAAGGTTTATTTCAAACTAGCTTCATTATTTGACAATAATAAAAAATAAATGCCTATGTATATTTCGCCGAGTCATCATTTAGTTGTTAGTTTATTTTCTTCAAAGAAACCAAATCAATATAAGGGTGTTTTATTGCAGTTTACAAAATATCAAATTAAATAAAACAATAGGCGAGGCTTTTAACACTAGGTAACACTTTTATGTACTTCTCAGACCGTTACTTTAATGGGTTCATTCTTTTTTTCCAGACTGGCAACTTAATAACCGCAAGTACTGCGACGATTTATGGCCAGGATGGGATGCTAATCTACTAAAGGGACATGATGTGAATGGAATAGGTATATTATGTTTTCCTTCACTACTAATCAACCAGATACCGATTGTAAAACAAAAATACCGGTAGCCATTTATACTTAACTACCGAATGGCAAATTGACAATTTTGAAGAAATTGTTCACAAATAAAAGCAAGTAGCATTGTTGAAAGGTCATTACAATGCGGTTGTTAACATCAACCTTAGCATATATAAACATGTGTTGCATATTTTTGTTTTCAGTTTTTAAATCCAATATTGATATTGTTTCAGGGCTGTTATTTCTCCGGATTTTCCCGAAATCTTTGGATTTATATCCCAGCAGATGGTAGCTTAAAGCAGATTGAAAGTAAAGCAGAATGCGTCTTAATTAAGACGCATTCTGCTTTACTTTCAATATGCCTTAAGTAATCTCGCTTGAAACAAGAAAACGTTGAAATCTTAGGACTTTTCATGATCAACTTATGACAGCCCTATTGTCTTATTTACCTGGGTATGAAGAGTCTGTTTTATACAACAAGAGCAAAATACTCAATGGTGTAACACTTTCCAATAGCTCAGTTGGTAGAGCAACATTTTATTTACAAATTTGGTCTGCATTCGCCGCACGGTTTCGAATCCCCGTCATGGCTAATATACATTTATTTTTTCAAATAAATATCTTTTTAAACATTAAGAATTTTTTCAAAACTGCTGTTTTTATATAGGCACCATTAACAGTTTTAAGGAAAGTTTTAGTTTTCAGTCACTTTATAAAGTAATGATTTGAACAAGTTGTGATAATGTGATATTATAGATAAATGCCATTAACACCACCAGTGCAATTACAAATAGATAACTGGTGTTAAAAACAAATACTATGAACGAATGCAACGTCTGTTATTTCAATAATGGAAAAGTTACCCCCAAAAAGTTCTATCTAAGTAAAGTGGATTTACTTTGCTCTAAAGCTCGCTGTTTAAAGGACATAGTTTTTACGCGCCCAAATGAAATCTCCGTAGGATCTCTGTGAAAATTTCAGAATAGGTTCTTCAAACATATCTTAGTACAATGGTAAAAATAAAAACATAGGTTATAATGTTGTTTTTTTGTCTATGGGCCTTTGGAATGTATAATGTAGCCATTCTCCGCATAGACTTCGCATTATTGTGGCTTTCTGAAATTATATAAAGTAAAAATTGGCTCAAACAAACAATAAAACAGTTAAGATAAGATGTTTGATGCAAAGTGTATAAGTTTGTTGCCTGAAGTATATTCATTTGTCTTAATTGGTTTTGGCTCAAATTCAATGAAAACACTCACTAAGTCAAAATTTATTACGAAATAATTTGACCAAACTTCACACGATAAAAGCGGTAGGTGTGAATAATAAGAAAATGGTAAAAAAGCATATGTTATATATATAACAATGGCCTAAATCACGCTTATATTTGATTGAAGTTCTGGTTTATTACCTTAGCCTTATTAGATAGAGTATTTCGCAAGTTTCACGTACTTTCATTTACCAAGTGCAATTTCATGTGTTTAAGGTTAATATTTCGCAATTAATAAAGATTGTTTGAAACTGAAAGTACCTACGGGAGAAAACCGATACGCACGATTTCGTTGAGTAACGATTCTTGAATTATCGTACTTTGTTAAAAGCCACTAGGTGTCGCACGAATTGGGAGCGCATGTCCTTAAGGTTTGAATCATCGCACTAGTAATTCTTAAGGAATCTTTAATGCTCTTACAAATATGTCTGTTATAGTTGACCTTGCTAAACGGACATTTGAACAAGCTGCCGGTGAGCTGACAACCGAGTCATCAGAACATGATATCCAGGATTGGGTACGAAAATGGAGCAGGTGGACTTTAAACACGTTTTTGCGAAGTGATTGTTACCAAGACGACCTGGAGGAAAAATTAAGGCCCTGGCCTGAAGCTGCGATAATGGCGTTCAAGGTATTACAATGAAAGAATTTAGTCGAACCGCAATTACTCGATAGCTGACCTAAGTCGGACTAAATTTCAGTCGAGAAATCGCTTTTAAACGCTTTTCGATAATTTGAGCTTGATCAAGTTGAACATACATGTATTTAAAAATGATGAGATGTAGTGTTGTTTACCAGGTTCGACTGTGTCTTGGTTTTAGAGTAAATACTGGGTGTTATCAAACTAGGTTTTTTCTGGTAATCTCTTGCAATGTGGTCATTGTATAGAACATCCCGTAAAGAAAATCAATAGAACAAGAATATCGTTCCCAACGATGGATGCTCCCCACAAAGAAAAAGTCCACGGTATAGCATGTTTATTATGTGAACACAGTAACAAGTTTCATCAACTTACGATGTAACATTCAGGAGATATGCTTCGGACAAAAATGAATTTATTATGAAAAAGAGTTATAATTCTTGTGTACTACACTTCTTTTTGTCATCCGCTAACACAGAATCAAGGTTCAAGTTACAGTGCAGCAGAAAATTTGATTTTTAACGAATTTATGTAGAAAAAGGGAGATAATTCAATATTGGGAGATGGCAGAGTTATGGTTCTTGAGTAAAGCACTCTTTCTGTAATCTCGTATCACTGTATCAAGTTTCATCAACTTCCAATGCAATGCTCAGGAGATATGCTCCAGAAAAGAATTGATTTTTTTAAATAGAAAAGGGGAGATAATTAAATATTGGGAGATGACAGAGTCATGGTTCTGGTGTACTGCACCTCCTTATGTCATCACCTATTCCTGTATCAAGTTCCATTAACTTACGGTGTAGCAGTCAAGAGATATACTCCGGACAAAATTGGTTTGTATTTTTAGAAAAAGGGAGATAATTTAATATTGGGAGATTACAGAGTTACCGTTCTTGTGTACTGCACTTCCTTTAGTCATCCTCTATCACTGTTACAAGTTTCATCAACTTTCAGTGTAACGGTCCAGAGATATGCTCCGGACAAAATTGATTTTTTTATGAGGAAAAGGGAGATAATTCAAAATTGGGAGATGAGAGAGTTACGGTTCTTGTGTACTGCACCTCCTTCTGTCATTCTCTATCACTGTATCAAGTTTCATCAACATACGGTGTACCGTTCAAGAGATATGCTCCGGACAAAAAAGCGTGACGGACGGACGGACAGACAGGCAGACGGACGGACAGACAGACGGACGGAAACACGGACGGACGGACAAAGCGGCGACTATATGCTCCCCCCTAAAGGGGAGCATAAAAATAGAAAATTGGACATCAGAAACTCTGAAGCTTCAATATCAACTTGATTTAGAGCTGGCAGACGTGGAATGCACATGTTAACATACTGTAATTAAACGAAATAGCATTTGCTGACATTAACTATTGCAGTGAATTCAGAACACCTTGCTCTTCTTCTGTACTTTCACACTGCTCTCTTTCAAACGTTTGATCGCACTAGCTTAATTATTAAACAAACGTTCGATCGCACTAGCTAAATTATTAAACAAACGTTCGATCGCACTAGCTAAATTATTAAACAAACGTTCGATCGCACTAGCTAAATTATTATCGCAATTGCTAAATTATTAAACATCAATGTATTTATATCTGACAGGAGTCAACGTACAATGTGGCTCTTGACTTGGACATGTTTGCCAATCTTCGTTATACAGTAGAAAAATGGCTCGACTACCCATTATATGGACTTTATGAAGGGATGGACCTGTTGCCAAAAGCATTCTTAAACAAAAACGAAGCTGGTTGGAACAAGAGCGTTAAGCTACAAGACAATATTGTTTATAATTCTGTTCTAGAAAAAATGGAAATAATCAATCGTTTACAAGGACATACAGGTGTAAAGATGATTTGTAGACATCATATGACAGGGGAAACCAGTGTGTACGAAGCAGATGCTGCCGTTATAACTGTGCCTTTACCAGTACTCAAAGACATTGATCTTCCGCTATCTGAGGCCAAGCGCCGAGCTCTTGATGGCATTAAGGCATACGAATCAACAAAGATACTTCTCCAATGCCGAAATCGGTTTTGGGAAAAAGATATCGGCGAGGGAGGGTTTACAATCACTACTTTGCCTATTGGACAACTGCAATACTGTAAATCAGAGGATTTAAATGCCTCTGGTAGTCAACGTGGGTTATTGATGGTATATACCTGGTGTGATGACGCGCTTACGTTTGGTGACATGGAAGAAGAACAAGCCATACAGGAAGCTGTTGAACAGATCAGTCAGATTCATCCTGAAATAAAAACTGAGTTCGAAACAGGACAAGTACGGGCCTGGCACAAAGAACCTTTTACACAATGTGCAGTTGCAGCTCTTGGAAATACAGATTATGTAGATCGTCAGGAAATCCTGAGCACACCAACTCCAGATGTACCTCTGTACTTGGCTGGAGAAGGATTATCATGGAGTAGAGCCTGGATACAGGGAGCAGTATTCTCAGGATTAATGCAGGCATATTGCTTACAGAGCAATGTTGAAGATAGTTCAGTGGTGAACCCAATGTCTTTGATGACCTAATGGTTGAGATAAAGATAAGGTCAGAGAAGTCTTTGTCTACAAGGAATATGTAATATATTTGATTATTTGGATATCAAAATAAGATGTAAATACTGTTCTGGACAAAAAACTTAAGCCCTCAACAATAGCTTACTTACGGTGGCTGCTTGAAGCAGACGGAAACAATATAAAAAGTTCATGATGTAGTATTCTACTTTACCTTTAGCGTGATTTAAGCGCCTGTAAGGATGCATGAAAAACAGACTACATGTGTGTATTTCCTTTATTTTTCTAAACGCTCTAATTTCACGCACAGGTCTGTACTTGACACATTTTTAAATGCTTTCTTTACTATGCAAAAGAGAAATTTATATTAAAGAGAAAAGGTATACAACTGGAATCGAATAGGTAGTGTTAATCATTTCTCATTGGCACCAAAAAAAAGGATTTCAGTCAGAACAGTGTTATCTAGACTTGGGTCCGAGGTTATAAAATGTTTCAGTTGAGTCTGAAATCGTTCTCAAGAATTTCATTCTAAGCATAAGTTCAAATCTGACCAATCGAATGCTTGAGAACGTCTTTTTCTTGAGATTCAAACCATGTATCATGTCCATTTAACTCCTTTACTGACATGACGCCATCAGCATTAAACAGTTATTGTCTGTTCTTATTTCTAAAAATTAAATTTATGGTATTTAGATCTTAATAATATACAATGGATTATCAAATAGCTTGTATCCTGATCAAAAGCGGCATTACGATGTATACTAACATCCCGATACCGGTATCTAAACCTAACTGAACAGAACAGAAAAAACCTGTATATGTGACAAAACCTAACGTCATGATGTGATTAAAATCGTCTCAAAGAGAGGAGACCAATAAGAAGTCTCTCAGAGTCGGGCTGGGAAATATAGAACATGTTTGAAATGCTCAGTGTACCAACTCTGATCTGGAACAGTCGAACTTCGATATCTCGAACTAGCTTAACTCGAAATATCCGATAGTTCGACACATGAACTGCATTATTCCATGCTCGGTTAGGTCGAACATACCTATATTTCAAAGTTAAAACGTGGCTAAGCCACGTTTTAACTTTGAAATACGGTTATGTTCGATTTAACCGAGTTCGATAAATCGAAGTTCGACTGTACTTATATATAATCAGCTTTGATCATTTGACTTTTGTATTCAGTGTGCATTCATAAATGATGCTGTGTCTTGTTTCGTGTTTATGCCATACGCGGACCCAACAGGCCGTGGTTCGTCAACCCTCTCTGATTGGTTTGTTGGTTAACGTCCGTGTCTGCAATGTATTGACTTATAGGACGCCCTAGCGAGAGAGGAGCTAATACAGAAATTCCGGACGCTATAATTGCTCTACTCTTATTATCAATAGAGGTATCTGGTTCTTTCGGATGCCCAGTGTAAAGCACTGATACATCGGACATCGATTTATAGTTTCATCCAAATATTATTTTTAACTCTTTCATTGCGTTACTCTGAGGACAAACGTTATTTGTAAACATTTCGGATCCTGATCAGACGTCGCATACGCTTTTAAAGGGTTATTGTTAAAGCAGATGGCGTCAGGGTTGCCATTTCCCCGGAGCTTTCCGAAATCTTCTTATTTTTATCCACGCAGATGGTAGCTTAGAGCAGACTGAAAGTAAAGCAGAATGCGCCTGAAGCGCATTCTGCTTTATTTTCAACCTGCTATAAGTAATCGCGCTTGGAAAACAGAAAATTTGAAAATCTTAGGATTTTTCCAAATCAACTTATGGCAGCCCTGTGACGTCATGGCATGAATTGGGTTAACTCTCCCAGCCATTGTCGACATCGCTGGCAGTTCATATTGACGAGTTCAAGCAGTTCGAGTGCACGCGCCGAATGACTCGCTACCTGCTTGTAATCCACACAGGGCGCCAGAACGTAGGGGGTATTTGTGGCCTTAAATGACCAAAAAAAAATTAAAAAAAATTATATGAGTATATATCATAGACAAGGGGTCGAACTGTCAACATGGCCATTTCACTACCTCCCATGATAAACACGTCATATTTTCTACACGTTTTGCTCAATTCAACTAGACTCAACAGTTTCGAGTACCTAAATAGTCACACTAATGATAACCATTTACTTTTAATTCTGCAATTGTACTTGGTCTCGAAAAAAAAAGCAAAATCCGAGCGGAACGATGCCCAATGTGCGAGGTCGGCAGAACTGGTGCAATCCTCATTTTCAAGACTGAACAGCAACATAACGCCATGCAGGGGAGAAATGGGCGCATGCAATCAATAAACGAACATATTACATGCAACTTACCCGCATAAACCGTCGCCCTCGGGTCCTCGAGTCCACCAATTTCGCTCACTTTCTGTTTGAACACTCAAATATCTAGAGCTGACCGCCATATAAAATCACATGACCGCAGATGCGACCACGTCATTTCATTGGCTCTTGGTATCGACTGACCCAATGAAATGACAGCTTACAAACGAGTAATGTTATTGAATATGGAGGTCAGCTGTTGATATTTGGATGTTGAAACAGAAAGTGTTAGATATATGCACTATATATACAAGTGGACATTTTCATATATAGAAAAACCTGAGCTCGTTAATTCAATTTTTGATAGAAATGGTGCACTTGGTGTATCAAGCAACACATTTGGCACAAATACTCCTAAGGGTTTCTTGTTTTCAAAAATGTTGCTAGTCACCTGAAAAATCCAATATGGCGGCCACTTTTTAAGATGGCCGCCATGTGTAGTCAAAAATCGTACACAATGTCAGATTTTCACGTGGCATCTTTTTTTAAAGGTGTAATTCCACATATCAAGTACACAGTATGCTAAATGTCCTTTGAATCATATTTAAAATCATAAATTATTGAACTGAAAAACTTTTTATTGAAAATTGCCGCGATTTTATTATCTTGATTTTTTTTTGCATTGATCCATAGGTTAAGTGGTATGCATAAGAGAATTCTCATTTTTCACTGCCCCAATAATGATGAAATATGCATAAACCATGCATTTATGTTCCAATTATTCAGATACAAACATCAGAATCGACAACAAACAGTCCCAAAGTCAAGAAATTAAGTTGCTGTATACTAAAACAACTAAAAATAACCTTATTACCAAAATAATTCCTTCTCTCTAAATCGAATATAGAACAACTTCAAATAATACTAACTTTATTTTTCTTGTTACAAATTGTTAGTAATATCATATATGTAAGTCTTATTAATAAGGGTTTTAAAACAGCACATGTTTTTAATAGAGTGATTGTCAACGCAGACCCAGGGCACACTGGTGACCTCACTGCTGCGAAACTCGGCATGGGGTCCAGAGTCAGCTAATTTTTGGTTTTCAATTATTGTAATACATGTATACATGTGAGTGTCCTAAATGTTATTTAATTATAATCATCATCATTATCATCATCCAGTTTAGTTAGTCATGCAGGCCATTGATTAATCCTTCTTATAAGGCTGAGGCCTGGCTGTCCAGTCTGGAACGAAGTCTCCCTCTCCAAGCTTGGCGATTTTGTTGGTTTGTGTTTTCCAACCCGAGAGCTTCGTGGTCAAGTTTTACAAGGTCCTCCCAAGATAGCTCTGGTCTGCATAGACCCCGCTGTGTTGTGGGGTTCGGGCATCTGATTTGAGAGATCCAGCGCTGGAGCTTCTCTCTACATATCCAAGCCATTTCAGCCTAATTGATTGTATGGTCTCCGCAATGCCTCTTGTGTTCAGCTGAGATAACACAGAGTCAAAAGGGACATCTTCTTCTGGCTTGACTAGGCAGATCCATCGTATCATGGCTTTGTCATTTCGCAGCTTACTTCTTAGTGTACTTGCTGATACATCCCATGTCTTATATCTGTAGAGCATAACACTCCTTACATAGATTGAGTAGACTCGTCCTCTGGTTGCTGATGGCAGAAACTTGCTTGTCAATATGGGGAGGAGCTCTCTGAACTTTTTTTCAGGCAGACTTACAGTGTGATATTGCTGCAAGCTCACCTCCTCCTCATGACCACAGTGTTGTTTCCAAGGTAGCAAAAGTCTGTTACGACATTGAGATTTTCATTTCCAGCCTTTACCTCTGTCATAGGTCTACTATCTGTTGGTCTGGCTGAACCCTCTAAGCATGGACATTTGTACTGTGGATCAGGTCTGAGTAGTCCCTTGATTCTACTGCATGTCTTATGGACCCTCATTAAACAGTATGACCAAAGAATGATGTTTCTGTCAGTTCCACTTAAGCATACTGGAAAGGGGTATTTTTATGATCTTCTCAGTGAGACAATGTCTCTAGACTCTAAGCCCTTTCATTTCCATTCCTGTCTTCCAGATGGTCTGACGCTCAGTCAGTGCTTCTAGAGGGTGTCAATGACAGTCAGGTGAAGAAGAGCTCTCATGGACAGTTGGTGTGGAATTCAGTACAGTAATAAAGAGTAGATGGCTTTTAATACGCCCCTTTTTATGTTAGATAGCTACACCTGAATTGACAGTATGTGCCAGCGCGGGAGAGCCGAGCCAAGGGCAACGGGGTATCGTGACCTGGGTGATGTACATATCGCACCAGACTCTGGATGAACGATCGGACTAGATGTAGGGTTATGTATATACCCGAATCTAGTTGTATCCCATATTTGGATATGCGTATATTATAGTCATTTGTCACGGTAAAAGGTAGTGAAAGTATAGCCCCTCGGCCTTTTCTTGAGTATTCATGAATATGGCGAATGCCAATCCATTCAGCTCAATATCTGAACCCGACTGGGGATAAGTGTTGTCTCTGTTAAACAGCAAAGACGAAAGAATCTCTAAAAGCCCAAAGCCTCGAAGTCAGGAAATCGATAGCTATGCTGCTATTCAGTGATTGCTACAAAAATTGTGCAATCCAAGGCCATCGCCAACTCCCATTCCATATACATGTAGCGAATTGACCAATTAGAATAGACCAACGACTAAAAGAGTGTGCCTGTAACCTCAATGATGGTAAGCTCGTGGTTATATTTAGTGGTGGTGGTTCTGTTGCACAAGAGCTGAAGTATCACAAGTCATGTTTGACAACACTGTACAATAAGGAATTGACTTATCTATCAGCGATTGAAGCACAGGAAAGTTCTGATCCACGTGAAAAACAAGTGTTTCCCCGTGTGTTTTCAGAGCTCGTAGCATTCATAATAGAGACAAATTGAGCGCAACAGGTCCTCTTGTATTTCATCTTAATGCTCTTGTGACAATGTTTATGCAATGACTGGAGCAGTGTAGGATTGACTACCAATCAAGATCAGATGTTCACTCGAAAAGACTGATAGAAAAATGGTTAGCTGCAATTCCTGACTTGGAAGCCCACAGTAGCGGAAATAGCGTTACTCTTGCATTTAAGACTGATATTGACCCAGTTCTATCTAAAGCGTCCATTTATTCTGACGCAGCAATAACTATTCTCAAGTCAATGCTAAAACACAGAGAGCTCCTTTGATGGAACGCTTGTAGAATTGCTACATGAGAATAACTCTCTATTCGGTACAACAGAGTCCTCGATATCTCAGCCCAATTAGGCGATGCTGCAATCAGAAAATATGCAATGAAGGAATCATCTGTCCATCTGCTCTAAGAAAGGGTATATTCACCATGCAGCATTAGATTATATAGACCATAATTCAACAGCTACTACAGCAAGTTTGTTGTTTTATGGAACAAGTGTATCACTACTGCTTACAATGAAGGGGAAAACGAGAACCACCCACAGTAAGAGATAAAAAAGTCATGCCAGTGCCTGAGCTTCCAGATTTCTTCACAAATGTAACCCCTGCAGTCATCAATGGCAAAATTGAACCACCCAAGGTATACGTTCCTATCAACCTTGATAGTGAGCGTGCATAATTACAGCTAACAACGAATTTGAATGGCTATAAAGTGTGTGCCTTACTCAAATATTGTCTGAAGATATGAATCTCACATGGTCAGCATATCACGCTGCGTCGAAAACGGGTATTGCATTAAAATTTTGAAGTGAGTATTACCCTACTGCTACCTCTGCTACTGAACGAAGCTCACTCAGTGGTGACCGTACGTCATGTTGTGGATACGGTCAGTGATAAGGTCGCATACCTGAATCCTGCTCAAACACCGGATCTCACCGCAGATCGGCTAATATATGCTGTAGCAAAACAAATGCAATGGAACTGGCCCAAAGAGTATGGAGAAGACAAGTGTGTCATCATGTTTGACGGCCTTCATAATTATATGGCAGCGCTGAAGTCCATTGGATCATTTCTCCTCTCAAGCAGATGGACAGGAGCCCTCGCAGAGGAAGAGGCGTCATCCTCAGGAACGGCAGAGTCATTTTTGACTGCCTCTAGGGTGACAAAAACACGCAAAGCTCACATAGTTACAGCATTTGCCCTGTTCAAGCTTCTGAAGGATTCATACAATTCATATTGTATCGGATGTGGCGGAGAAAAGCAACCATCTCTTGCACCTTGGTGCAACAAACGGATAAAAGAAAGTCTACAGTACAACTACTGGTTCATTGTGTTGTCAATGGAACTGACTATTCTGTCAGTAATAAGGTCGTTTTGGGCTAATTTCAAGCTCTAATGCCAAGCATTAGCAGCATTGATACATTTCTTCTTCTCAAACAACATCGCCAACTATGCATGCTGGCTACTGGTGCACCTGAAAGACATGCTTACCTTAGATGTTAAACGACGGGAAATGTGTTGTATTTATTTCGAAGTGACCTTTCTCTGCAATGGCAATCGACCAGACCATTGATCAGATTAATGCTACAATCAAAGAAGGAGGGGTTGTAGGTGTGATAGAAAACCCTTCTGCATTAAAAAGATGGATGGTAGCTGGACCTGAAGTTTCACGCAACACTTCATGAATATATCAATCAGGCTGCTTACTAAACAGGATGCATATGGGGACAATGTTTTGAACCGTTAATGGAAAATGCAATCCCTGCCGATAAGGGATGGTCAAAGCAAAGCAACATGTGGAGGGTTTACTGGACCTCAATGGCACCAATAGCAGAGAGCTGAAACAGCTGACAAAGTGCGCGTACAAGAAGAAATGCATTTGACGCTGCAAATGCTACAAAAATGGACTTGCCTGTACCAAACTGTGCAGTTCAAGATGGGAAACATAGCATTTGACTTGAGTTTAAGTGAATTGCTTCGGAAACAGAAGTTTTGTGATAGAAAACGTACAAGAAACTCATTTTTACCGTGTTGGAACAGGTTTTGGCGGCCATTTTGGAAAATGGTCGCCATCTTGGTTTTTCTACACAAGTAGTCGTTTATCAGGAATATCATATGACATGGTTTGTTTGAAATAATTGCCATTTTTCTGAGGTGATTATGGTTTATTAAGGATGGTTAACTTGAAATATCCGTCAGTGGCGACCATCCTGGAAAATGGCCGCCATATTGAATTTTTCTGATGGCTAACGACTGATACGAGTTTAACACATCTTGTGAACGTTTATATCCAGTTTCATGCTATCTTCGCCAATTGCACTATTTTTTAATTAAAAAGATCAGTTATCAACCAAAACTGTAGCATTTCGTTAGTAAAATATACATAATTAAGTGAAAAAAAACCACAAAATACGCCTCTTTTGCGGCCATTTTGAATAATTTCTTGATTAAAAGAGCTTTTTATTATGAATTTAAAGTTCAATATTAATATCTTACGTGTTTCGAACACATTTGAGGCAAATTTAATTTATTTTATGGCAAATTGTATCCACAACTGAGTCCTAAGTGATATTTTGTATTTTTGGCGGCCATCTTGGACGCCATCTTGAATTAAGGTCAGGTAATACCTGCTCAAAACACCCCACCCCTCACGTTTTAGTGTTTGGGACAAGAATAATGTGACTTCCGGTCATATTTCTAATAATGTCAAAGGATAAAAGTTGTTCAGAAGGTCAATCTCTACATTACATAAAAAAACTAGATCGTTCTAACGAAAAAATAAAAAAGTCACATTATACTGACGCCATATAGCCTAACAACCTTATGTCACTATGATGCCATAGCCTTTTCTTCCTTATTGAGAGTGCTACAAAGCTGAAACTTGGCAACATTGTAGACCTAGATTGTCTTAACATGTTTTGTTCTTACACTTATAAAGAAATATGGCTCAAGGTCAAGTTATAGCTGCTCAAAACACCCCACCCCCTCACATTTGAGTGTTTGGGACTAGAATAATGTGACTTCCGGTCATATTTCTAATAATGTCAAAGAATAAAAGTTGTTCAGAACATCAATCTCTACATTATATAAAAAAACAAGATCATTCTAATCACTTCAGGGTCATGGGAACTACCCCCTAAATGATAGAGTGTCCTGCTCGCAGCGCCACTATAATATCCAAATAGTGGAATATCTAAAATCAAGAATAATGTGACTTCCGGTCATATTTCTAATAATGTCAAAGAATAAAAGTTGTTGAGAATATAAATCCCCACATTATATAAAAAAACTAGATCATTCTATTTCCAAAAAAAAATTTTTTTTATAAGGGATTGGGGTAAGAATAATGTGACTTCCGGTCATATTTTTAATTATGTCAAAGAATAATAGTTGCTTAGAAAGTCAAACTCTACATTAAGCTAGAAAACTGGGTCATTCTAAGAACATTTTTTTTTCTTTTTTTCTGGTTGTTCAGAATATAAATCCCCACATTATATCGAAAAACTAGATCATTCTAATTTCAAAAAAAAAAAAAAAAATTCTAAGGGGTACCCCTTACCATCAAAAAAATATTATTTTATTTTACCTTAGAATGACCCCGTCTTCGAGTATAATGTAGGGTTTGCGTTCTAAGCAACTTTTATTCTTTGACATAATTAAAAATATGACCGGAAGTCACATTATTCTTACCCCAAACATTCAATTTTGAGGGGGTGACCTAAGTCCGAGTCCCCGTAGGACCGGAAGGAGTTGTCCGATAAGGATTAAATTTTCAGAGAGGGTCCACGAATGATGTATCTAAGGTAATATAGACAAACAATTAAAAAGAATATGATTTAGGGCTTATGGTCCCACCCTAACCAGAGACCAAGGTTCGAGACCTCGTTTGACCCGGTCGGTGGGTTCTATGGACTTCGATCTCTAATAGAATGTAGAACTCGATATTCTGAACAACTTTTGTTCTTACACTTATATAGAGATATGGCTGTGAGTCACATTATACTTGTTCCCAATAGCCCATCCCTCTTTTTAAAACACATATTCGATGAAGGAGGGGGGTCAAAATCCGAAACTAGAAGGGAGTGCCGGATCGCTCCCAAAGTTTTACAGGGAGCCCAGATAAGTATTGTAGAGGTATAGATAGTGAATTATAACTTCAAATAATTAATTTAAATTCGTTTGACTCAATTTAATTATATTTTCAACACAGTTCATGCTATATATTTTTTATTGGCATAGATATAAACTATTATTTACCCCCATGGTTAACCCATTGAACCAATCTAACGATACATATAACAATATGGCTCGTACGTTTGTCCGTCTGTCTGTGGTGGCTTCTCAAAGTATCAAAAAGCAGTTAGGGGCTCCCTGTGACCCCGAATAACTTGACTTAGAGACACATTTCTAATTAGGTATAAGAACAAAAGTTGTTAAGACTATCACACTCTACAATATAAATAACATCCGGGTTCTTAATAACGGTCCGTACCGAACCATGCCCAAGTACACTTGTATAAGAGCACAAAGAGGGTACTTTTGACCACAAATACGTTGACTTAGAGACACATTTCTAAATAAGTGCAAGAACAAAAGTTGTTTAGAATGTCAAGCTCTACAAGATATGTGAATCCGGCTTCTTAGAAACGGTCCGTAGGGTCTTGGGTCCCACCCTTATTAGGGACCAAGGTTCGAGTCCTGGTATGACCCGGTCGGTGGGTTCTAAGGGTCCAGGTTTCGAGTATGTTGTAGAGCTCGATGTTCCAAACAACTTTTCTTCTTATACTTATATCGAAATATGTCTCTAAGTCACATTATACTGACCACCCCCTAAAAGATAGAGGACCAAGGTTGGAGTCCTCGTATGACCCGGTCGGTGGGTTCTAAGGATCCAGGTTTCGAGTATGTTGTAGATCTTGATGTTCTAAACATATTTTGTTCTTATACTTATATCGAAATATGTCTCTAAGTCACATTATACTTGTTCCAAATAGACCACCCCCCTATATATAGAGTTCCTGCTCGCAGCGCCACTATAATTTTTCTATAAATATCTAAAATCAAGAATAATGTGACTTCCGGTCATATTTCTAATAATGTCAAAGAATAAAAGTTGTTCAGAATATAAATCCCCACAGTATATCAAAAAACTAGATCATTCTATTTTCCAAAAAAAAAAAAATTCTAAGGGGGTAACATTATTCTTACCCCAAACATTTTATTTTGAGGGGGTGACCTAAGTCCGAGTCCCCGTAGGACCGGAAGGAGTTGTCCGATAAGGATTAAATTTTCAGAGAGGGTCCACAAATGATGTATCTAAGGTAATATAGACAAACAATTAAAAAAAATATGATTTTTTGGGCTTATGATCCCACCCTAACCAGAGACCAAGGTTCGAGACCTCGCTGGACCCGGTCAGTGGGTTCTATGGACTCCGGTTTCTGATAGAATGTAGAGCTCGATATTCTAAACAACTTTTGTTCTTACACTTATATCGAGATATGGCTCTGAGTCACATTATACTTGTTCCCAATAGCCCACCCCTCTTACATAGACATATTCTATGAAGGAGGGGTCAAAAATCCGAAACCCGAAGGGGGTGTCGGATCCCTCCCAAATTATCACAGGGAGTCCAGATGAGTATTCTAGAAGTATATATGGGTCCATTAAGATCAAAAATCAATTCAGGGTCTTGGGTCCCACCCTTATTAGGGACCAAGGTTCGAGTTCTCGTATGACCCGGTCGGTGCGTTCTAAGGACCCGGGTTTCTGATAGAATGTAGAACTCGATATTCTGAACAACTTTTGTTCTTATACTTATATCGAAATATGGCTCTAAGTCACATTATACTTGTGCCAAATAGCCCACCCCCTCTTACTTACTTACCCAAATTCGTCACCCCTGTTATACCCCATTTCGTCAACTGTGCTCTAAATGGTTTATAAATCCTGTAAATATGGTTCTAGGACAACAATTATATAGTAAATTAAAACTTCAAATAATTAATTTAAATTCGGTATTATTCGATGAAATTGCTAAGTACAAGTACTCAATTTATTCATATTTCATGCTATATATTTTTTATTTGCATAGCTATAAACTATTATTTACCTTCAACATTACCCCTTTTCGAAAAAAAAGGAAAAAAAAAAAGTTCTTAGAATGACCCAGTTTTGGAGTATAATGTAGAGTTTGACTTTCTAAGCAACTATTATTCTTTGACATAATTAAAATTATGACCGGAAGTCACATTATTCTTAAAAAATCATTTTTCTTACCCCTGCTCGCAGCGCCATTATAATGTAGCTATAAATGTACTAAAATCAAGAATAATGTGACTTCCGGTCACATTTCTAATAATGTCAAAGAATAAAGGTTGTTCAGAATATAAATCCCCACATTATATCGAAAAACTAGATCATTCTAATTTCAAAAAAAATAAAAAAATTCTTACCATCAAAAAAATATTATTTTATTTTACCTTAGAATGACCCCGTCTTCGAGTATAATGTAGGGTTTGACGTTCTAAGCAACTTTTATTCTTTGACATAATTAAAAATATGACCGGAAGTCACATTATTCTTACCCCAAACATTCAATTTTGAGGGGGTGACCTAAGTCCGAGTCCTCGTAGGACCGGAAGGAGTTGTCCGATAAGGATTAAATTTTCAGAGAGGGTCCACGAATGATGTATCTAAGGTAATATAGACAAACAATTAAAAAAAATATGATTTTGGGCTTATGGTCTCACCCTAACCAGAGACCAAGGTTCGAGACCTCGTTTGACCCGGTCGGTGGGTTCTATGGACTTCGGTTTCTAATAGAATGTAGAGCTCGATATTCTGAACAACTTTTGTTCTTACACTTATATAGAGATATGGCTGTGAGTCACATTATACTTGTTCCCAATAGCCCACCCCTCTTTTTAAAACACATATTCGATGAAGGAGGGGGTCAAAATCCGAGACTAGAAGGGAGTGCCGGATCGCTCCCAAATTTTTACAGGGAGTCCAGATAAGTATTTTAGAGGTTTAGATAGTGAATTATAACTTCAAATAATTAATTTAAATTCGTTTGACTCAATTTAATTATATTTTCAACACAGTTCATGCTATATATTTTTTATTGGCATAGATATAAACTATTATTTACCCCCATGGTTAACCCATTGAACCAATCTAACGATACATATAACAATATGGCTCGTACGTTTGTCCGTCTGTCTGTGGTGGCTTCTCAAAGTATCAAAAAGCAGTTAGGGGCTCCCTGTGACCCCGAATAACTTGACTTAGAGACACATTTCTAATTAGGTATAAGAACAAAAGTTGTTAAGACTATCACGCTCTACAATATAAATAACATCCGGGTTCTTAATAACGGTCCGCACCGAACCATGCCCAAGTACACTTGTATAAGAGCACAAAGAGGGTACTTTTGACCACAAATACGTTGACTTAGAGACACATTTCTAAATCAGTGCAAGAACAAAAGTTGTTTAGAATGTCAAGCTCTACAATATACATGTATGTGAATCCGGCTTCTTAGAAACGGTCCGTAGGGTCTTGGGTCCCACCCTTATTAGGGACCAAGGTTCGAGTCCTGGTATGACCCGGTCGGTGGGTTCTAAGGGTCCAGGTTTCGAGTATGTTGTAGAGCTCGATGTTCCAAACAACTTTTCTTCTTATACTTATATCGAAATATGTCTCTAAGTCACATTATACTGACCACCCCCTAAAAGATAGAGGACCAAGGTTGGAGTCCTCATATGACCCGGTCGGTGGGTTCTAAGGATCCAGGTTTCCAAATAGACCACCCCCCTATATATACAAAAGTTGTTCAGAATATCGAGCTCTACATTCTATCAGAAACCGGAGTCCATAGAACCCACCGACCGGGTCCAACGAGGTCTCGAACCTTGGTCTCTGGTTAGGGTGAGACCATAAGCCCAAAATCATATTTTTTTTAATTGTTTGTCTATATTTCCTTAGATACATCATTTGTGGACCCTCTCTGAAAATTTAATCCTTATCGGACAACTCCTTCCGGTCCTACGGGGACTCGGACTTAGGTCACCCCCTCAAAATTGAATGTTTGGGGTAAGAATAATGTTACCCCCTTAGAATTTTTTTTTTTTTTTTTGAAAATAGAATGATCTAGTTTTTTGATATACTGTGGGGATTTATATTTTGAACAACTTTTATTCTTTGACATTATTAGAAATATGACCGGAAGTCACATTATTCTTGATTTTAGATATTTATAGAAAAATTATAGTGGCGCTGCGAGCAGGAACTCTATATATAGGGGGATGGTCTATTTGGAACAATTATAATGTGACTTAGAGACATATTTCGATATAAGTATAAGAACAAAATATGTTTAGAACATCAAGGTCTACAACATACTCGAAACCTGGATCCTTAGAACCCACCGACCGGGTCATACGAGGACTCCAACCTTGGTCCTCTATCTTTTAGGGGGTGGTCAGTATAATGTGACTTAGAGACATATTTCGATATAAGTATAAGAAGAAAAGTTGTTTGGAACATCGAGCTCTACAACATACTCGAAACCTGGACCCTTAGAACCCACCGACCGGGTCATACCAGGACTCGAACCTTGGTCCCTAATAAGGGTGGGACCCAAGACCCTACGGACCGTTTCTAAGAAGCCGGATTCACATATCTTGTAGAGCTTGACATTCTAAACAACTTTTGTTCTTGCACTTATTTAGAAATGTGTCTCTAAGTCAACGTATTTGTGGTCAAAAGTACCCTTTTGTGCTCTTATACAAGTGTACTTGGGCATGGTTCGGTACGGACCGTTATTAAGAACCCTGATGTTATTTATATTGTAGAGCGTGATAGTCTTAACAACTTTTGTTCTTATACCTAATTAGAAATGTGTCTCTAAGTCAAGTTATTCGGGGCCACAGGTAGCCCCTAACTGCTTTTTGATACTTTGAGAAGCCACCACAGACAGACGGACAAACGTACGAGCCATATTGTTATATGTATCGTTAGATTGGTTCAATGGGTTAACCATGGGGGTAAATAATAGTTTATATCTATGCCAATAAAAAATATATGGCATGAACTGTGTTGAAAATATAATTAAATTGAGTCAAACGAATTTAAATTAATTATTTGAAGTTATAATTCACTATCTATATCTCTAAAATACTTATCTGGACTCCCTGTAAAAATTTGGGAGCGATCCGGCACTCCCTTCTAGGTTCGGATGTTGACCCCCCTCCTTCATCGAATATGTGTTTTAAAAAGAGGGGTGGGCTATTGGGAACAAGTATAATGTGACTCACAGCCATATCTCTATATAAGTGTAAGAACAAAAGTTGTTCAGAATATCAAGCTCTACATTCTATTAGAAACCGAAGTCCATAGAACCCACCGACCGGGTCAAACGAGGTCTCGAACCTTGGTCTCTGGTTAGGGTTGGACCATAAGCCCAAAATCATATTTTTTTTAATTGTTTGTCTATATTACCTTAGATACATCATTCGTGGACCCTCTCTGAAAATTTAATCCTTATCGGACAACTCCTTCCGGTCCTACGAGGACTCGGACTTAGGTCACCCCCTCAAAATTGAATGTTTGGGGTAAGAATAATGTGACTTCCGGTCATATTTTTAATTATGTCAAAGAATAAAAGTTGCTTAGAACGTCAAACCCTACATTATACTCGAAGACGGGGTCATTCTAAGGTAAAATAAAATAATATTTTTTTGATGGTAAGGGACCCCTTAGAATTTTTTTTTTTTTTTGAAATTAGAATGATCTAGTTTTTCGATATAATGTGGGGATTTATATTCATAACAACCTTTATTCTTTGACATTATTAGAAATGTAACCGGAAGTCACATTATTCTTGATTTTAGTACATTTATAGCTACATTATAGTGGCGCTGCGAGCAGGGGTAAGAAAAATGATTTTTTAAGAATAATGTGACTTCCGGTCATAATTTTAATTATGTCAAAGAATAATAGTTGCTTAGAAAGTCAAACTCTACATTATACTCCAAAACTGGGTCATTCTAAGAACTTTTTTTTTCCCTTTTTTTTCGAAACGGGGTAGATCTACCCCCTTTTAGAAAAAAAAGAAAAAAAAAAAGTTCTTAGAATGACCCAGTTTTCTAGTATAATGTAGAGTTTGACTTTCTAAGCAACTATTATTCTTTGACATAATTAAAAATATGACCGGAAGTCATATTATTCTTACCCCAATCCCTTATAAAAAAAATTTTTTTTTTGGAAATAGAATGATCTAGTTTTTTGATATAATGTGGGGATTTATATTCTCAACAACTTTTATTCTTTGACATTATTAGAAATATGACCGGAAGTCACATTATTCTTGATTTTAGATATTCCACTATTTGGATATTATAGTGGCGCTGCGAGCAGGACACTCTATCATTTAGGGGGTAGTTCCCATGACCCTGAAGTGATTAGAATGATCTTGTTTTTTTATATAATGTAGAGATTGATGTTCTGAACAACTTTTATTCTTTGACATTATTAGAAATATGACCGGAAGTCACATTATTCTAGTCCCAAACACTCAAATGTGAGGGGTGGGGTGTTTTGAGCAGCTATAACTTGACCTTAAGCCATATTTCGTTATAAGTATAAGAACAAAACATGTTAAGACAATCTAGGTCTACAATGTTGCCAAGTTTCAGCTTTGTAGCACTCTCAATAAGGAAGAAAAGGCTATGGCATCATAGTGACATAAGGTTGTTAGGCTATATGGCGTCAGTATAATGTGACTTTTTTTATTTTTTCGTTAGAATGATCTAGTTTTTTTTATGTAATGTAGAGATTGACCTTCTGAACAACTTTTATTCTTTGACATTATTAGAAATATGACCGGAAGTCACATTATTCTTGTCCCAAACACTAAAACGTGAGGGGTGGGGTGTTTTGAGCAGGTATTACTTGACCTTGAGTCATATTTCTTAATAACACTAAGAACAAAACCTGTTAAGAATATCTAGGTCTACAAGGTTGCCAAGTTTCAGCTTTATAGCTCTCCCAATAAGGAAGAAAAGGCTTAAACATCATAGTGACATAAGGTTGTTAGGCTATATATCGTCAGTATAATGTGACTTTTTTTATTTTTTCGTTAGAATGATCCAGTTTTTTTATATAATGTAGAGATTGATGTTCTGAACAACTTTTATTCTTTGACATTATTAGAAATATGACCGGAAGTCACATTATTCTTGTCCCAAACACTCAAATGTGAGGGGGTGGGGTGTTTTGAGCAGGTATAACTTGACCTTAAAAAATTATTTCTTAATAAGTGTAAGAACAAAACTTGTTAACCCAATCTAGGTCTACAATTTTTCCAAGTTTCAGCTTTTTCGCATGCTCAATAAGGGAGAAAAAGGCTTAGGCATCAAAGTGACATAAGGTTGTTAGGCTATATAATGTGATTTTATTTTTCGTTAGAATGATCTAGTTTTTTTATATAATGTAGGGATTTATGTTCTGAACAACTTTTATTCTTTGACATTATTAGAAATATGACCGGAAGTCACATTATTCTTGATTTTAGATATTCCACTATTTGTATATTATAGTGGCGCTGCGAGCAGGTATCTTTTAGGGTAGTCTATTTGGCACAAGTATAATGTGACTTAGAGACATATTTCGATATAAGTATAAGGACAAAATATGTTCAGAACATCAAGGTCTACAACATACTCGAAATCTGGATCCTTAGAACCCACCGACCGGGTCATACGAGGACTCCAACCTTGGTCCTCTATCTTTTAGGGGGTGGTCAGTATAATGTGACTTAGAGACATATTTCGATATAAGTATAAGAAGAAAAGTTGTTTGGAACATCGAGCTCTACAACATACTCGAAACCTGGACCCTTAGAACCCACCGACCGGGTCATACCAGGACTCGAACCTTGGTCCCTAATAAGGGTGGGACCCAAGACCCTACGGACCGTTTCTAAGAAGCCGGATTCACATATCTTGTAGAGCTTGACATTCTAAACAACTTTTGTTCTTGCACTTATTTAGAAATGTGTCTCTAAGTCAACGTATTTGTGGTCAAAAGTACCCTTTTGTGCTCTTATACAAGTGTACTTGGGCATGGTTCGGTACGGACCGTTATTAAGAACCCTGATGTTATTTATATTGTAGAGCGTGATAGTCTTAACAACTTTTGTTCTTATACCTAATTAGAAATGTGTCTCTAAGTCAAGTTATTCGGGGCCACAGGTAGCCCCTAACTGCTTTTTGATACTTTGAGAAGCCACCACAGACAGACGGACAAACGTACGAGCCATATTGTTATATGTATCGTTAGATTGGTTCAATGGGTTAACCATGGGGGTAAATAATAGTTTATATCTATGCCAATAAAAAATATATAGCATGAACTGTGTTGAAAATATAATTAAATTGAGTCAAACGAATTTAAATTAATTATTTGAAGTTATAATTCACTATCTATACCTCTAAAATACTTATCTGGACTCCCTGTAAAAATTTGGGAGCGATCCGGCACTCCCTTCTAGGTTCGGATGTTGACCCCCCTCCTTCATCGTATATGTGTTTTAAAAAGAGGGGTGGGCTATTGGGAACAAGTATAATGTGACTCACAGCCATATCTCTATATAAGTGTAAGAACAAAAGTTGTTCAGAATATCGAGCTCTACATTCTATTAGAAACCAAAGTCCATAGAACCCACCGACCGGGTCAAACGAGGTCTCGAACCTTGGTCTCTGGTTAGGGTTGGACCATAAGCCCAAAATCATATTTTTTTTAATTGTTTGTCTATATTACCTTAGATACATCATTCGTGGACCCTCTCTGAAAATTTAATCCTTATCGGACAACTCCTTCCGGTCCTACGAGGACTCGGACTTAGGTCACCCCCTCAAAATTGAATGTTTGGGGTAAGAATAATGTGACTTCCGGTCATATTTTTAATTATGTCAAAGAATAAAAGTTGCTTAGAACGTCAAACCCTACATTATACTCGAAGACGGGGTCATTCTAAGGTAAAATAAAATAATATTTTTTTATGGTAAGGGACCCCTTAGAATTTTTTTTTTTTTTTTGAAATTAGAATGATCTAGTTTTTCGATATAATGTGGGGATTTATATTCATAACAACCTTTATTCTTTGACATTATTAGAAATGTAACCGGAAGTCACATTATTCTTGATTTTAGTACATTTATAGCTACATTATAGTGGCGCTGCGAGCAGGGGTAAGAAAAATGATTTTTTAAGAATAATGTGACTTCCGGTCATAATTTTAATTATGTCAAAGAATAATAGTTGCTTAGAAAGTCAAACTCTACATTATACTCCAAAACTGGGTCATTCTAAGAACTTTTTTTTTTTCCTTTTTTTTCGAAAAAAAAGAAAAAAAAAAGTTCTTAGAATGACCCAGTTTTCTAGTATAATGTAGAGTTTGACTTTCTAAGCAACTATTATTCTTTGACATAATTAAAAATATGACCGGAAGTCATATTATTCTTACCCCAATCCCTTATAAAAAAAATTTTTTTTTGGAAATAGAATGATCTAGTTTTTTGATATAATGTGGGGATTTATATTCTCAACAACTTTTATTCTTTGACATTATTAGAAATATGACCGGAAGTCACATTATTCTTGATTTTAGATATTCCACTATTTGGATATTATAGTGGCGCTGCGAGCAGGACACTCTATCATTTAGGGGGTAGTTCCCATGACCCTGAAGTGATTAGAATGATCTTGTTTTTTTATATAATGTAGAGATTGGTGTTCTGAACAACTTTTATTCTTTGACATTATTAGAAATATGACCGGAAGTCACATTATTCTAGTCCCAAACACTCAAATGTGAGGGGTGGGGTGTTTTGAGCAGCTATAACTTGACCTTAAGCCATATTTCGTTATAAGTATAAGAACAAAACATGTTAAGACAATCTAGGTCTACAATGTTGCCAAGTTTCAGCTTTGTAGCACTCTCAATAAGGAAGAAAAGGCTATGGCATCATAGTGACATAAGGTTGTTAGGCTATATGGCGTCAGTATAATGTGACTTTTTTTATTTTTTCGTTAGAATGATCTAGTTTTTTTTATGTAATGTAGAGATTGACCTTCTGAACAACTTTTATTCTTTGACATTATTAGAAATATGACCGGAAGTCACATTATTCTTGTCCCAAACACTAAAACGTGAGGGGTGGGGTGTTTTGAGCAGGTATTACTTGACCTTGAGTCATATTTCTTAATAACACTAAGAACAAAACCTGTTAAGAATATCTAGGTCTACAAGGTTGCCAAGTTTCAGCTTTATAGCTCTCCCAATAAGGAAGAAAAGGCTTAAACATCATAGTGACATAAGGTTGTTAGGCTATATATCGTCAGTATAATGTGACTTTTTTTATTTTTTCGTTAGAATGATCCAGTTTTTTTATATAATGTAGAGATTGATGTTCTGAACAACTTTTATTCTTTGAAATTATTAGAAATATGACCGGAAGTCACATTATTCTTGTCCCAAACACTCAAATGTGAGGGGGTGGGGTGTTTTGAGCAGGTATAACTTGACCTTAAAAAATCATTTCTTAATAAGTGTAAGAACAAAACTTGTTAACCCAATCTAGGTCTACAATTTTTCCAAGTTTCAGCTTTTTCGCATGCTCAATAAGGGAGAAAAAGGCTTAGGCATCAAAGTGACATAAGGTTGTTAGGCTATATAATGTGATTTTATTTTTCGTTAGAATGATCTAGTTTTTTTATATAATGTAGGGATTTATGTTCTGAACAACTTTTATTCTTTGACATTATTAGAAATATGACCGGAAGTCACATTATTCTTGATTTTAGATATTCCACTATTTGTATATTATAGTGGCGCTGCGAGCAGGTATCTTTTAGGGTAGTCTATTTGGCACAAGTATAATGTGACTTAGAGACATATTTCGATATAAGTATAAGGACAAAATATGTTCAGAACATCAAGGTCTACAACATACTCGAAATCTGGATCCTTAGAACCCACCGACCGGGTCATACGAGGACTCCAACCTTGGTCCTCTATCTTTTAGGGGGTGGTCAGTATAATGTGACTTAGAGACATATTTCGATATAAGTATAAGAAGAAAAGTTGTTTGGAACATCGAGCTCTACAACATACTCGAATCCTGGATCCTTAGAACCCACCGACCGGGTCATACGAGGACTCGAACCTTGGTCCCTAATAAGGGTGGGACCCAAGACCCTACGGACCGTTTCTAAGGAGCCGGATTCACATATCTTGTAGAGCTTGACATTCTAAACAACTTTTGTTCTTGCACTTATTTAGAAATGTGTCTCTAAGTCAACGTATTTGTGGTCAAAAGTACCCTCTTTGTGCTCTTATACAAGTGTACTGGGGCAGGGTTCGGTGCGGTCCGTTATAAAGAACCCGGATGTTATTTATATTGTAGAGCGTGATAGTCTCAACAACTTTTGTTCTTATACCTAGTTAGAAATGTGTCTCTAAATCAAGTTATTCGGGGTCACAGGGAGTCCCTAACTACTTGCATAGGTCTTTATGGATCTTCTGTGGCCCGTACGCACAGACGGACAGCCCAGACAGCCATTTATAAGCTGTTCTGTAACGGCTATGGTATGGAGTTACAGGATTGAGTGTCCATTAGTGTCACCTTTGGTCCCTTTGGCATATATGAGCCATACAAGGTGAGTAGGGGTACCATGTATCACTTATTTTCAACATAATATCTCGTCCGTACAGACGCACGCACAGTCTAGACTTAAAGTTAACACTTGTTTTATGTAGCCCGGTATCTAGTTAATATATATTCAAAGTTTCAGAGCTCTATCGTCTTAAATGTGTCAGATACAGGCAGTTAAATGAGGCATATTAGTGCTTTTTTGGCATTTTAGTGCTTGTAAAGCCACCACAGACAGACGGACGAACGTACGAGCCATATTGTTATATGTATCGTTAGAGTGGATCAATGGGTTAACCATGGGGGTAAATAATAGTTTATAGCTATGCAAATAAAAAATATATAGCATGAAATATGAATAAATTGAGTACTTGTACTTAGCAATTTCATCGAATAATACCGAATTTAAATTAATTATTTGAAGTTTTAATTTACTATATAATTGTTGTCCTAGAACCATATTTACAGGATTTATAAACCATTTAGAGCACAGTTGACGAAATGGGGAATAACAGGGGTGACGAATTTGGGTAAGTAAGTAAGAGGGGGTGGGCTATTTGGCACAAGTATAATGTGACTTAGAGCCATATTTCGATATAAGTATAAGAACAAAAGTTGTTCAGAATATCGATTTCTACATTCTATCAGAAACCCGGGTCCTTAGAACGCACCGACCGGGTCATACGAGGACTCGAACCTTGGTCCCTAATAAGGGTGGGACCCAAGACCCTGAATTGATTTTTGATCTTAATGGACCCATATATACTTCTAGAATACTCATCTGGACTCCCTGTGATAATTTGGGAGGGATCCGACACCCCCTTCGGGTTTCGGATTTTTGACCCCTCCTTCATAGAATATGTCTATGTGAGGGGTGGGCTATTGGGAACAAGTATAATGTGACTCAGAGCCATATCTCGATATAAGTGTAAGAACAAAAGTTGTTCAGAATATCGTGCTCTACATTCTATCAGAAACCGAAGTCCATAGAACCCACCGACCGGGTCCAGCGAGGCCTCGAACCTTGGTCTCTGGTTAGGGTGGGACCATAAGCCCAAAATCATATTTTGTCCAATGCATGTTGTGAATCGGCGGCGCATGCTGTTGACGTAACGCTATAATAACGCTGTATTAACGGCGCAGGCAAATTGTTCCATTTAACTTGTAACGCTGCTGCAAAGTCATTTACCGTGTTGATTGTGTGATTTGTTCGAACACGACGTCCTAGTTTACTCACACATGTGTTCTGTAGGATTTAAATCGTGACTATTCGTAGGCCAGTCTAATATACTCAGCCAAAAAGGAAGTTGCCCACTTGGTACATTTACTTTACATCAAGTAATTTTTCAAGCTCCATGTCTTTTAAAGTACTTTATCAACTCCAGATCACCAATGTATTGCAGTAAAAATATTCAGGTTAAACGACACATGCACCAAAAATGAAACATTTTAAGTTTGTTCTTATTTCAATTCAAATGGAGGTAAGTTGATAGTATAAGCATTTTCTAGTCTCAATAGCGCCATGATTATTGTCATGAATGAAGGTCTAATGTGATTTTCTTTTCTTTCAGAACAAGTTCTAGCTGCTGAATATTAGTACAATTGTTTCTCTTCCATGAAAAAGAAATTTTAAGCAAAAATGCTGTTTTCAGAAAAAAAGACCTTTTATTTTCAATACAATGTGCCAGTTATTTAGCCACAATGATTTCATGTCGTCTGCTACTTTCTATAAAATAAAATTTCAACACAGTTTATGTATAAGACGCTGATTATTTAGAATATAAAAGAGGGTACTTTTTTTTTGACTGAGTATATTTTGAAATTCTCATTTTGGCCCAATTCTTAATCGCATATGATTATTTTTGTCCTTTCTGTCGGTCAATTCGTTTTGTTGTCACTAAGTTAATCGCAAGTTTCCTTTAAAAAGAAAGTATGATTATTTGAAACTGGCGTGGCGGACAATAGTATGTTAAAACACAACCATATTTAACCTGTTAACCCATAGCCTGTGGCTAGATTTGAAGACAGGTGGCCACTTAAAACAGTTTGAAAGTAATTCAGCATGCGCCATTTGTGCATTCTGCTTTACTTTCAACCTGCTTTAAGAAACTACTTGTTGGGATATAGGAACAATTTCTTATGGTGAATATTTATAACTGTATAAATAGGAATTATTTTCTGCTGTCGAGGAATAAACGAGAAGCGAAAAGGGAGTATACGGTGTATTTGCTGAAGGAAATAGTATATCTGGTCTTTAGCATTTAAAACCAAGAAAATTGCGATTTTGAAATAGATGAGAAAATATGATGCACAGACACGTCGAATCTCTTAATAGCTTGAAATTATACTAAGCCGAATTTGCAAACTGGACTATTGGCTTCAATTTTAGCAACATATAGGGATACATGATTTTTCTGTTTTGTTAACCTAATACTTTAATCCATTTGTGCCTAACGTCCCATAAAAAGGGACATATGAAAACAGTGTAGACTCGTATCAGACGTCGCATTAAGCGACATCTTATCAGACTCTACACTGTTTGCTGATAGGAATTTGAATAGTAAACGAAACTTAAAAGAAAGTTTAGATCAGACAGACCTTACATAAACAGTTTTGATCCTGATCAGACACCGCGTCAAACAGTTTGGGTCCTGATTAGACGCAAACGAACGTTTGCAAACGCGCCTTTAATTTTTAACCCTTTCCCCCATAGAAGCGCCTTTTAGCGGATATGATTTATTCCTCCGCTGAAGAAAATAATTCCAATTAAATCAGTTATGAATATATAGTATAGGAAATACTTTCTATATGCAAGCACATGGAAGCTTAAAGCAGACTGAAAGTAAAGCTGAATGCGCCTTATGGCGCATTCTGCTTTACTTTCAGCCTGCTTTAAGTGGTCACCAATCTTTAATACTAGAAATAGGCTATCAGGTAAAGGGTTACGCGCCATTGAGAGTGAAAGGATTAAAGCATGCTGAAAGTAAAGTAAAAGTCTCAATCTAGAAAGTTTCCTTCTTAATTCCATCCTGATTTAACACTTATTATGTTAAGCGCGACTTGGTTAAAATTTGTTAACTGTTTGCACACAATATAGATCTTGATCAGACGCCGCGTTAGGCGGCGTCTGATCTGGATCAAAACTTGTTTGCTAGTCGTATTTAACTTTTTTAAGTTTTGATAGCATAAAATTGATAATGTGTTTTTTCTACAGATGATGAGTTTGCAGCAGATGACATTTCGGCATGACAAGGGTTAAACAGCAACCTGCAGGACATTTTTCATAAAGCTTTTCAAATAGCAAGAAAGACAAGAAACATAAAAGTCACCTCTTTAACTTTAAGCAATCATTTAGACATATATTTGGTAAATAATAATTTACAAATGAGATGAAAACAAACCTGCAAACTACAAAGCAAAAAGCAGTCGTTTTAACGTGTTAATTAAAGCGACTCGCAACCGGATGGTGTACTTGTCAAAATAAAATAAAATACTCAAATAAAAGCTAATTTGTGGCATTATTTGGCTTCTGACATTAAAAAAATATGATCAGTCCAAAAAAAGTCTCAAGAATCGTCACCGAATCTTAGTTTTTTAGATATATTCCATCGTTTTTCAATAGCGTCAGCTGACGGTTTTGCTATTGTTGTTACTTCTCTACACGGGCTCTGACATAAACCGGAGCCGAATAATGTAGTATTAAGCGCTACCAGTGAAGTACGTTAATTCGCTACCATAAATATAGAGAGCGTCCGTGGTCGAGGCGGTAAAGGCGTGTCCTCATTTTTCTTGTTTGTCTCCGCAATGGAGGGTCACGGGTTCAAATCCCACCAGAGCTTCTTCTTTTTTTTTTTGGAAATGCATTTTTTAACAGAATTTATTATCCTAAACTAAATCTTACCCATTAATATAATCATTTGACATATACATGTATTTACAAATTACCATTTTTAATGCTAAATCCGGTTGCGAGCCTCTTTAATGGACGAGAAGAGTGACGTCATTTTAGTCGAGAAAGTGGTTGATAACGGCCTTATTTTACTATTAGAATTTTTCTCTTTAAGTAATTACTAGATATATAGTATTTTCTTAGAGGAAAAGTAAGACAATGACTTTACTTAGCGAAAACTGTAAGAATTAGGAAATTCTGAACCAAAATACTTAGAATGTTTCAGAAAACGGGCCATGGTCCTATTTTGAACGGAAATTTAGAAAATGATAGCAGAAGACAAGTTTTGATGGCAAAAAGGTTGTCCAGCATGCAATGTGTTAGGGCGTCATCCTGGAGTAAACGTATCAATAACAAACACGTGTTACATGATAGGCTGCATAGATAGTGTCGCTACAAACCATTGTAAAACTACAGTAAAACCTCTCTATTACGACCACTAAAATCGATGCTAATTTATGGTATAGAGCAGGTGACAGCTTAAAGCAAGGTGACAGTGAAACAGAAAGCTCCTATAGGAGCTTTCTGTTTGACTGTCACCTTGCTTAAAGCTGTAACCTGTCTGAAACCTATCTGAAAACATCTAATAATTAGCACAATTGAATGGTCGTAATAGAGAACCTTTCACTGTATTGTGAAATTTGTTCGTTTTTTGTGTTATCTCTCATAAAAGCGTTTCATGTTCACAATTTCACTGATGTCAGGGTGTGCTACATTCAATAAATGAGAGAGGTAAATATACATCGTTGCCAAAGAGAACATCTGCAGTGGAATAACATATTGACTAAAAATATTGGAAGATTTTTTTCATGTTTTAAAAACTTTTGCCGTCGACTGTCAAGACACTATAAATTTATGATTTATTCAAGCCGTGCCGTCAGCAAACCTTACAAACAGTTCAGACGCCAATCACTCGCTGGGTCATAGACGTGTCGGATGGTCAGGATCTATCTTGTTGGAATTCCTACAGCATTTACAGTGTTTCGTTATTTTGCCGAACCTTCAACAGACGCCAGATCTGGGTTAAGAATCGGTCGTGATCTGCAATATTTCACTCTGCAATAAGTATGTTTTCTCGTAGCATGAATCGTTGACAACTGAAATATATTCACGTTGAAAATATATATGTGCGTATAAGTTCTTAATCATTCCAGAAATATACAATTTAGTAATTAGATATTTGGCAGGGTATATAATTATATTGGAGAAAAATGGACGTTATTGTGCTACTTATATACCTGATATCAGCTACAGAGACCTACTCATTGGACTATGAAAAAGTTGTGCTCGATACATACAGAGATTATTGTCCATATTCAGAAACATGCACGTTACAGTCGAAATTGGATTTTGCCTATGACAAGAAAAAGAACACCCCTTGCTGTTTTCCGTGTTCATGTGAAGAGGACATTTGTTTGGAAACGGAATCATGTTGCCCAGATGTTGGAAATTCTTCTATTCTACATGAAAAGAGGAGGTACACGGAATGTCTATCTTCTATCTACCCGGTAGAAAACCAACACCAGCACAAATCTGCATCAATGTTCAAAAGGTACATTACTATCAGAACATGCCCGTCCTTATACCCCCATAGAGACATTATGCTAGGGTGCACACGCAACTCGCCAAGGGCCTTGGACGAACTGGTATTTGTTTCCGATGAATTAGGAAACATATACAAGAACCATTACTGTGCATTATGTAACGGAGTTCATAGATATAAACGATGGGATCTGATTATTGCATGTAACGGAAATGCTGATCAGTTTGACGTGAACATTTCTTTGCAATTTATTAGACGAACAGGGTGCACTGTCTGGTCTGAAGCCCCGAACATTCCGTTGTTGGAAAAAAGAAGGTGCTACCCGGACGGGTTTGACTCGTGCAACATCACCGGCCAATGGGAAACATATGATGACAATATTGCCAAAGCTTGTAGGAGTGGATTCTTTGGTCGTGTAAAGAGCAACAACTATTTATATAAAAACATATTTTGCTATATCTGCAACGGGAGGACTAGTCGTGGTGAGATATGTACATCAGAAACAACCAGAACAGACTTTGCATCAAACCCCTTTACTGCTATAATTGACCTTCGAACAATAAGTATCGAAAAGGATCCTACAGCAAGGTGTAAGATTCACAAAATATATGACAAATATGCGGTAAGTTTTAGAACGTTGTGGTTTTTCCCTAACAATATGGTGTTTTCGATGTACAATCGAACTTCGATATCTCGAACTTGCTTAACTCGAACTATCAAATAGTTCGACACATGAACTGCATTTTTTATGCTCGGTTCAGTCGGACTGAACCGAGTTTGAGATATCCAAGTTCGACTGTTGTTATTCTCATATCTCTTGTAACGTGTAAAGCACACTTGCTGCTATCTATTGTCGTGTACACTACATTATATGTTTACCAACTTGTTATGCCAATTTTACAACTTAATAAAGTTTGCCTGTAAAGACCATAATACAATTGTAAGTCGTTAGTTTTCTTTTGTCTTATCTCGTGTTTTGTGACTTTGTTTTACGCCAGATGGTGGGTTGGTAAATATGTGTTGTGTGCGTTATAATCATATTCTGCTTTATTTCTTTTTGCTTTAAAGGGACTCGCAACCGGATGGTGTACTTGTCAAAATAAAATAAAATACTCAAATAAAAGCAAATTTGTGGCATTATTTGGCTTCTGACATTAAAAAAATATGATCAGTCCAAAAAAAGTCTCAAGAATCGTCACCGAATCTTAGTTTTTTAGATATTTTCCATCGTTTTTCTATACCGACTAGTAGACGGTATAGTTGTTGTTGTTGCTTCTCTACACGGGCTCAGACATAAACACGAGCCGAATTACGAAGTTGTATGCACTTTCGATCGCTATACATTGAAATACGTTAAATCGATCCGAGAAAAACGGATAGTTCCGTGGTCCATTGGTCTAAGCGGTTTCCCCTATTTTGCCTTCTGTCCGCCAATGCCGGGCCCCGGGTTCGAATCCCACCAGAGACCAATATTTTTTTTTATTGAAATAAAAAATTTTAAACAGAATTTCTTATCCTAAACTAATTCTTTACCATTTATATAAGCGTTTGACACATATTTACAAATTACTATTTTTAATGCACCATCTGGTTGCGAGTCGCTTTAAATGCGTCCACGTAAAATGCTACAATACATGTATATAGTACCAATACTATTTTAGCATAGAAGTTTATGCGTGCATGCTTTAGCTCTTGTGACCAATTTGAATATTTATGATACATGTGCGATATTTAGGAAATCAGAATCAATTATGACGAACCTCAATAAATTAGCATTTGCTTCAGTCAAAAACTAAAAGCGGCTTTGAATATAGAATGTTCGCTCAACCTATGCAATACGATTTTACACCAAAAGGTTACGTGTTAACGCTTTACACCACAGTATGTTTCTAGTTTTGAACACAAGTGATCACTTAAAGGTAAAAGTGAAGCAGATTGTGCCTTAAGGCGCATTCCGCTCGACGTCCAGCCTGCTTCAAGCTACCGCCTGCTATGATACAGAACATCTTTCTTATTGTTCATGTTCCTGACTGTATAAATTCGAACACTTTTTCTTCAACGGAGGAATAACTTGAATGCGCCAAGGTGCGTTGTTATGGAGAAAGGGTTAACACACAGTCTGATTTATATTTTGTCTTTAGTATGTCTGACAAATACGCTAACTTTATAATCAGTACGATAATGATTCGAACAAACATTACTAGTACTGTGTTCGTGGCTGATTAACCTATTTACGCCAAGTGGATTATTCCATATTTATATATTGGATTAGTCCCTTTTTTATTAAAGGGATGCCTGGTCAAATTTTTCGTTTTCATTTTGTTTTATATTGAAATTCCTATCAGCAAACAGTGTAGACTCTGATCATACGACGCATTATGCTGCGTCTGATCAGAGTCTACACTGTTTGCCTATTTCCAATTTATAGGATCGTGGGCATAAATGGGTTAAGACAATATGTTCACTTTTCTTGTGTTCATGTGAAACACAGGTTTAGCTACTTTACGATGAATTGCAAGTTCCTAGGACCGTTTTACGAAAGGCCGTACAACACAAACGGTCGTAAGTCAAAACTTAAAAATACATGTACATTTAATTAAAAAAAAATAGAATCTGACTTACGACAATATTTGGTGTACGATGTTTTATAAAACGGGTACCTGGCTCCTAGGTCCAGTGTTTTATTTATATAAAAAAAAGTTTTAATTGAGTCTTGTATCGCGTTGAAGCATTTGATTGGTAAGACTTTAGCTTTTTCTCAAATCTGACCTATCAAATACTTGAGAACGATTTCACTCTTATCTCAAACTCTAATCCTTATCCTGCGGTGATGTCGTCTGCTCGAAATTGTCGTCTGCAAAGTTTGTTAAATTTAGATTTATACATTTTTTAAGTAAAGAAACATAAAGAAGAGTGTCAAACAGTTTGGATCTAAACTGTTTCAAAAATCAATAAAGTCGCGACCAGCAGGCAAAGGGTTAATAACATTAGGGCAAGAGTGTATCTCAGTATATAACAGTGTATTTCTCCTTACGAAGAGTATTTCTTCGTGATATTTACATATCTTGTCATCCTCATTCGATGTTCGTCAGTATTTAATGATTTATAAGTATGTAATGATTTAGAATTTAAAAGCGTTTTGTAAGGTATTAGAAATTTATCTCAAAATGTCCTCTTTGATGATCAGGGTTCGACACGTATCTTTTCAACTTTTCCAATCGGACAAGTATCTTTAATGCCTTGTCCCTTAACAAGAATCAACTGAGATTATACATTGATACCGTCTTTAACTCTTTGAACCCTAGTTCCGCATATAGGCGTGCTTTTCAAACAGTGTATATGTTAATAGTACACTTGTCCTATGCAAACAGTGAAGACCCTGATCAGAGGGCTCCGAAAGGAGCCCTCTGATCAGGTTCTTCACTGTTTGTCACAATGCCAAAAATGAACAAAAACAACCCTTTAAAGTCAGAAATGGACTAGACTTAAATCTAAACTGGAATTGTCCATTTAAAGTTTCAGGGAGGAAAGAGTTAAATACCGAAAACAAGTTTGGAGTAAAATACAAACAATAAGATACAAAGACTCCTGGACCCGTTTTATGAAACATTGTGCAACAAATGTTGTCGTAAGTCGGTTTATCATTTAATCCATCTCATCACCCTTCATTATTCATCGGCGATATATGACCTATTTTGTGTCGCACAGCCGTAAAATCCAATTCATCGATCCATACTTATAGTTTTATATAATTCCGTGGACACACTCTTCTGAAAAGGTTAATGTAAGCCAGGTTAATAAAACTGTTCACCTGATGTGGAACTCAAACAATCGACCACCGCAAGTTACACTTATATTAAATTCAGTATCACAATTCAAATTACACTTATATTATATTTCAGTATTGCTCATGAACAGACTCAATTAAAGCGAGTCTGCAATTTTCTGTATTTGCTTTGTTTTCTGTGCTTTCAAAGGATCTCCCCTTATTCAGATTTTTATAAAAGTCTTAATTTTTATTTATTTCTCCATCTTAGCCTGTATTGTGACATCTCTTTGGAATCGTCTTGAAAAGAGTTGTTTAGCTACCAGTCAAGAGTTTTTGCCATTCACTGCGTATCCTATAGATACATCAACTCTCGTATGTAGTGTATGTATATAGCATACGTTAGGTCAAATCCCATAACAGGGAGCCTACATAATGACTATAATTGGTAAAGATGCAAATTCCCCTGGTCAGTTCAGAGTGTTAGGACATCCAGTGTATATTATATAGCTGGTGGTGAAGCAATTCTATTGAGTTGTTTAGCCACCAGTCTGTTGTTATGCAATGTGTGTCTTAGCTAGGCGCTGCTGCCGTATCCGACTGATCAGGGAATGGACTGTATAAGAAGAGTGGTTTACTGAATACATATTAGTTATTAGAGTAAATTATATAAGTAGCAGAGTAAATTATATAAGTTTGTGTCATGTTTTTAAACTTAATTCATTTTTAGCTCCTTCATATCTTGGTGAACATTTTACCCCTATCAGTACTGTTCATAAGTATCCAACCAGATTTAGGGTACAGGTAGTCACCGCATCTGATAAGTCAGTTTACTCCATGTCAGATAGTAAAATATTTGCTATTCCAAAGGTCAAAGGTTTTGGCATGAAGTCATTTGCTTACAATGGGTGTTGCCTATGGAACAGTTTGCCACAAGATGTGAGAGATGCAACTTCTATTTCTTCTTTTAAATCTAAGGTTAAAGAACATTTTTATCATCAATTTGATCTTTACTATGCTTCTTTATGCATTATTAACATGGTCATTATAGTTGTTTTCATTTAATGTTTACAAATAGAAAATGTGTTTTAGTAGGTCTAACCGTTTCAAGGCAAAACTCTTAAACTTTTAATTGAGTTGTAACTATACATACAGGTATTTTAATACAGCATGTGTTATTTAATTATTCTGTGATAGAAATATAAGTTTGTATATTAAATTTTCATCTTTAATTCTTTTAAATATAGTTTAAACTTTAACTTTATCTAGTCTTACATTTCAGTAGCATGCTGTGATTTTGAATCTGATTGTGATACCTTCCTATGTCATACAATGCTATATCTTAAGGACCACAATGAAAATAAGACTAATTCTTACTCTTTTTTGTGTTATCCTTGGCATATAATGTTGAGTGACATGGCTGTATTAAATCATACATATTGTTGCTTATTGTTTACTGTGTATGTTTTTAATAACAGATTGTCATGTTATTGTACATTTTATGTTGAAATAAAGCTATCTTTTTATCTATCTGATTACCTCCCTTTAACACACAATATGCCATTATTTATACGACCAAATGTTATACAAAAGTCTAAGTTTTTATTGCTCGAACACTTTAAATTTTACAGAAAATAGCCATTTGGGCGGCCATTTTGTATTTCAGTGAGTCTGAAACTATCCTAAAACATAAATTTGTGCATAGGTTAAAGTCAATGATAATTGCTTACAAAATACCACTTTTGAATAAACACACCCCATTGTAACTTTACCCCCTAGCTTGGTTAACATAGGTAACAATTTCAAATTGTTACGGATACATTAATTCGGCATAAAGTAATTCGGCGTGGGAACGATTAATACCAAATATGGTAGAATTAATGCAATTTGTTTTACTTTCCAGGACAAATGCAGACACCTGATATGCCCATTGAATACCATTCCATCATATGGCGAGTGTTTGAATCTTTTCCAGTCAACTAATGGCTTCGAAGTGAACTTTGGTCTTTTTCTGACGTCATCGCCTTCACTTCTAAACAATTCCGTAGATCTTGATGTTGTTTTAGAATCGGCTGTACTTGCCTTGATCAACAAGATAGAAAAGTATGATGGGCATTGTCGTGTGTGCTCGAACAGTGTACGTACGGAACCAGCTATGAAACATTTGACTTTGTCTGCAAGTGTAGGCGTGGCCACATCCGCTACGTGTCCTCAATCAAATATTTTGACTATTGCGAAATTGCTAGATAAAGAAAGTATTTTATTGAACATCACAAATAAACAGAAACATATATTTTTCATGCATCTGGTTGCTGAAAAGAACAATAACTTTTCTGCCTTAGTATTCGGGCATCCACATCATATATATACTAGTAATGTAAAAGATGCATGTTTACTGACGGACGTGCATATTACTGACATACAGTGTCCGCGGATTACGATAACTGGTACAGATTACATAATGGCGTTGAGAAACAACTTCATCAAACCAAACGACTATTACAACAAAAACCTCATAGATAAAGATGACAAGAGTTTGTCTAACATCCGCTTTGATGTATGTGTGGACGAGTACTTTGGCAGCAGTGGCGGCAGCAGTGTACAACAAACAACGTACTTCATATCTCACATAGGCGTTTTCAGAACAAGTTGGGTGTTGTCATTGTTAATGAACCTTGTTGCAACATCAAATGTAATATAGCGTCCAACACCACAGTGACATTGCATGAAAAATGACTGGTTTATTCTGCGATGTGAGAAACTAGATACCGCGAGACGTTGCTGAGCGGTCACTGGTTTCTCCTCGAATATAATAAACCAGTCATAACTCGTGCAATGACAAATTGTTCCATTTATCCCATCATCAAACGGTTTTAGACTGTCAAACTCATACTTACACCATATTTGACAACTTTAATATACATTCTAAGACAATTTTTACGTACAAACAATTTGAAACAATAACCGCTAGGAAGCGACCACAGTGGGCGTTGTTTTCTCAGTTACCCTTACTTAATCTTACATGACAGAAACATGACAAAGCAAAAAGCCTAGATTGAAATAATGGTACTAAAAATAGAAAATTAGGTCGATTCAAATTTGAAGAGATATACTTTTCATCTATAATAGGCAAAAATTGTGACCAGTTTTTCGCACGACTCTTCAAAGTCGTGCATTGTTTTGCAACAGATTCTATTCTGAGTCGTCAGATTCAAACTCTGCATCCCACGCATTGTTTATGTCCAAATTAGCCACGACATCCGACATTATGACTACCCTATGTTTATAAGGGGTGGGGTTTGTAAGTGGTGTATGTCTGTCCGTCTGTCGATTCGTCTGTTTGTCACTCTTTTTTCCCGATGATATCGCCATTTCTGCTGATGCTAATGAAACAAAACTCCATATATTGAAAGAGGTTGGCGAAAGAGAGTGCCATTTACAAGGGTCTGGCGTCTGATCTTGGTTCAAGCTGTTTTTCACTCGTCATTATGTGTTTTCCTAATAAAATGTTGAATATGTAAATTAAGAAAAAGCAGGCGACAATTTTAAGCAGAAGATATTGCAGCCGCGAAAGCTTTATACATGTATATACTTGACCAGTTTTGGGAATAGCGACGAGGGTCGTTGTAAGGAGGGAGTCGTTGTTTGGAGGTCCGTTGTAGGGAGTGAACACTGTAAGTCTAGTTTAACCCTTATACGGCTGTGATAACTCCTGCTTTGAAATTGTCGTCTTCACAATTTGATAAATTCAGATTTTTTTTTCAGTTAAAGAAACCCAAAGACGAGTGTCAAACAGTTTAGATCCAGATCAGTCGCGGTGTGAAGTCAACAATGAAGCCGCGATCAGCAGACAAACGGTTAAGAAATATATACAGTAAACCTAAACTACTACAAACACTCAGAAGATGATTCACTATAGATGTTTAACCCTTATCCTGCGGTGATATCGTCTGCTTTGAAATTGTCGTCTGCAAAATTGGTTAAATTTAAGTGTATACATTTTTTAAGAAAAGAAACCTAAAGATGCGTGTCAAACTGTTTGGAATCAGATCAGACGCCGCGTTGCGCGGCGTCTGATCTGGATCCAAACTGTTTGCAAAAATCAGTAATGTCGCAATCAGCAGGCAAAGGGTTAAGACAGGTTTCAATATTAAGCAGTGTAAATATAAAGTAGAAAACATCATAAAAGTAAACACACCAGTCAAAGTAAGTTTCCATTTATTAAAAAAATCCAATCAATTCAGCTATAAAAACGATATCAAACAACTTGAATCTCATTGCTCGATTATGTTATATATACGTTGTACCGTAATTGCGCACATGTACACTCAACGAATCTTAAAAGTGTACATTTATATATGTGATCATAGCTCCGTCAATAGTGCTCAGATCATGTTAATTTTCGCAGAAATAACGAAGGCATATTTATAATGGTAAACCGTTACTTTATTTAATACTAAACTAGATAACGAAAAAAGTAATTAATAAAGACACTGTTGGTTTACTAAGTCCGTTTCTGATATCTATGAGTTAAGTGAGCGCCTTAAGAGTGAGCAATCTGGGCGTGATGCCGTTCTCTTATAACCGAAAGAGTGCTCTGGCTCATTCTGATGCCCTGTATAAAGCAACAATACATCGGACCTCGGTTTTAAAAAAGTCTCATCCGAAGGACGTGGTCCGGCGGATGATTGAACCCACGACGTCTGATATCGTAGTCGTCGAGCGCGTTATTCCTCGACCTCGCCAGTCGGTAAGTGTAAAAAAGAGATAAGACCATTGTTATTAGTGTTTTTCTTCTGATATGTCGGAGTTATTTTAAGATTGGAACATTCTAAAATTTTAAAAGGATGAGTTTTCTCTACATCAAGTTAGATACGGATAGCTGTAATTTTTGTGCGTACTGTACAATGGAGGATACATTATTCTTTCCCGTTTAAAAGCAAAAACAATGCACTGAACTGTGAAAATTTACTTTTAGAAATTTTAACTATATTTTTTATCTGAGTAGCAAACAGGCTGGAGCCTGATCAGACGCCGGGTTACCCGCCGTCTGATCTGGCTCCAACCTGTTTGCAATGGACATAATAGTTGCGATATCGTAACTGTATTGCGGATACGTATATCGTAACTGTATTGCGGATACAGTTACGACACGCTAGGATCTCTACAATGGCGCAGGCCGACAGTGATTTACTGTCGCTTGAATAAGTTACTATAACATTTTACTTTTTACCGTTTTTGAAAACTAAAAGGTAGGTATCGGTTTGGAATGCATTTTTTGACACTGTGGGTGTGTAAAATCAGGTTACCTACGTCTTTGATTGAGTTTCTCCCGATTTAAACTTTACTACTGTCAACCGGCATCGGTCTTCGAGGGATGGTCGGCCTTACTACATATTCCATATATGGAGTGTGTAGTAAAACCGCCGCGCATGTCAACGAATGGCGGGAAAATATCTAATACACGAATTAAGCTTTAAACTTGTTTTTAAGCTGCCACCCTTAACCATATTAGCAATAAAATAAATGTTTTAGTTTACCTGGGCAAAAATAATCCTCGAATTCATAAAAAACACAACAGCTCAGTAAGTTTTCCAATTATGAATGAAAGCGTTATATGTTAACCGGACAGCGTTTTACGCATGCGCGAGTTCTGTCTCGGCTTGGAAAATCAAAACAAATAGTGGGTCGACATCGAAAGTTTGCAAATGGTCTTCGAGTTGGTTATTACTTAACACAAGAAGGTTATATATCAAAATATTGTTAAATATTAGTTTAAAGATAAATTCCCAACTGTTTGAACATATATAACTGATAAACAACTGCTGCAGAATTTGCGCCACTGTAGAGATGCTAGCAAACTGTAGCTCTAGTAGACCTTGGTCTAGAGTTAGAGGTACAGTACTGCAGCTATGGACATAAAAGCTTTTAGTATAAACACGTTTATTGAGAATGAATAACATATCACTAAACTTTGATTAGCGCAGCTGTGTCGTGCTGAACGAGGATCATGCTTATCTCAAGTTGGAAAGTGTACGACTATATAGACCCGATGTTACCCTGTTATCTATTTACCATTATGAACTATTATGTTCTACAAATAACACTGGCAGGTCAGAAAAATCAGAAAATACAGTGTTTCATTGTCAATTCAGATAAACAAACGGCATTAATTCAGTAACGCATGTATCCACTAGCATAGTTTATAACGACATGGGATCGACGTCGCTTGGACGTGACGTATCTTTGAACGGTTACCAAGCTCACGGGGGGGGGGGGGCTAACTAAGTATTACGATGAAATGTTTCTCTACGACAACCTATATGGGTATTATAACTAATTTGTATTGCTACGAAGGCAACTTTGTTTTCGTAGACAAACATTTCTCACTGTATACACTGACTTCGTAGCTATACAAATCTTTTATAATACCTATATAGGTTGTCGTAGAGAAACATCTCATCGTTATACCTAGTTGGCCCACCGTGAAGCTGCTAGATTGATATTCGTCACATAACAGGTTTTCCTCTTGTGCGGCTTGATAATCAATGCACGAGAAAACTATCGAAACAATATCCAACAGGTTCACGATTTTCACGTTCACTTTGAGTTTATTGTCGTTTCATGGTTCACTAGGCCGTCAAACAAAATTTAATAAATTTGATAATGATTTCATATTTCAATACTGTCAATAGCCAACCAACAAAATTGAGTGCAGAAATACTTATAAATAAGTAATATTGTAGCGAAAAGAAAAGTCCAAACATAAGACTTAAGATTAATTAAGTTTATATTTCAATGCCTAACTTTAAATGGCAGCGACTAGCGATCATAGATGACTTGAAATTTACTTGACCATTGTTGTATTCCAGATCGCGGCCGTAAACCCATATCATATCATTTTTGAAATTGACAGAAACGGCATTCTAGTGCTACAATTGGTCTAAGAAATAGTTAGTGTCCTTTTCTATAAAACATTGATGAATAAGAGGCCAAACACGAGGGAGCGTGCAACCAAATGTGGCTACTTAATCATTAGTGCTTTGAAAAAGACACTTACCAATTTAGTGTTTAGTTTAAACATATTTTATTTCATAACATATACAACTTTTTATGAACAAAACATGGATATACATTAGGATGAGAACGAAAGCAAAAGCTTATTTGGTTCTTTTCCAATTTAGTGTTTGACCCTCTCACATTTGACGTCACTTGCAGTTCAGTACCTAGAATATACCTACCGCTTGCAGAGTGATATCAAATATGAGCATTACACATTTTCCGCCGCGGACAGGTATTTACACTGCCTACACTGTGACTTTTGCCGTGTCGAAATAACATAGCCCATGGCAACTTTGACCTGAGTGGATTTGAATTTTTTGGAAGATTCATGTTTTTGGTGATTTATTGGTATTAAGCAGTCGCCTGATAGAGATCTCAATAACACCCATTTGTAACATTAAATTCAGGCGGTTACTTAGTGTACTGTGGAGAATCTGTTATTCTTTCCCGTTTAAACGCAAACGTACGCAAACGAAAAACACTAAAACGCAGAAAAGCACAACTTTTGGTCAATTCTGATAATTCATGTTTATCTTGGTGGCAAACAGTTTGGAGCCTGATCAGACGCCGGGTTACCCGGCGTCTGATCTGGCTCCAAACTGTTTGTATGGAAAATTATAGTTTTAGCGTAAACGCGTTTATTGGGAAAGAATAACGTTTTCTCCACTGTAGCAAAGAAAAATGCAGAACGCTTCTATAGGAAATGTATGCATTAGTGTTGACAGGCGACCTCAAAAATCCATTTGTAGCATTGAATACACTTGTTTGTTAAATGCAGCATAAAAATGCAGAAAACTCATAAATAAGCTTTCTGCATTAAGTTTTTTCTTTGATATTTCATTAAGAAATCGTCTGTCTTTAGTGTCCTTAACGTTGCTTCATTTTGACAATGATTTGTAGATGTTGTTATGTTCATTACAGTAAGAATTCTATTTTAATTATATTTTGTGTTCACTTCCTCTTATTCCACACTAAAAGAGTTTAAGTAAAATTTGAATGATTTTCACAGTTTTCTTCCGTCCAGTGAGCTACAAAATATCATTCTTTTGTTCGAAGCTGAATTGTGCATATACAGTAAAACCGTTCTATTACGACCACTAAATTATGTTAATTATTAGGGTGTTTACGATAGGTGACAGTGCAGGGTAACAGTGAAACAGAAAGCTCCTTTAGGTGCTTTCTTTTTCACTGTCAGCTTGTTTTAAGCTGACACCTCCTATTATACAATCAATAAGCCTTCGTTTAAGTGATCGCTATAGCGAGGTTTTACTGTATGTACATATTAGAAATAGTTTCCCCATGTAGCTTGAAAGTCACGAAGTTGGACGGAGTTGACAGAAATATCAATGCATGTGCAATGCTTTCTAAACCTCGAACACTAAGTAATAAGAAGCCTAATCTCTTTAAATCCCGAGCACTAAATGATTAAATCGAGTAACAATTTAAATTTTGTGGCTTGCTCATTGGCTGAAGGAGTAGGTCAAACACTTAGACCAGATAGTTCATTTTATTAAAATACCTATGGTAGCGACTAATTACATTCGCCTATATTTAAAGCCGCATTGTGTTTTTGAGAAAACCTGCATAAAACGGTTGTTTGGGGTCCCATTTGAACTACGTAGGACGTGATTCTTTCACAAAACCCGGCTTTATCTAAGAAATTCGCTTTTTAAATTTTATTTATAATATTTTTGTGCTGCACAAATTAAAAAGCCTCCCTTGTGAATGGAAAGAAGGACAACTCTGTAAATACAGGGCTCCAGATAATGGAAGTTTCGAAAAACTAAAATCTTTATTTCTGCTTTTATACCCAATGGTGTCATACTCATTAAAATTGCCTCGAAGAGACGGTTTAATCTGTAGTAACACCATAGCATTCGGTGCTGAAACGAGTGAGAAAATGTTAGATTAGTTCAGATTACTCCCGGTTACGTCATGTGTATAGCTGGAGCACTGAGAATTACCCTGTTAACCCTTATTCTGCTGCACAGACGTCTGCTTTGACATTGTCGTCTGCAAAATTTGTTCAGTTTAGATTTATGCATTGTTTTAATTAAACAAACCTTAAGACGAGTGTCAAACAGTTTGGATCCAGATGAGACGCCGTGTTAAGCGCGTCTATCTAGATTCAAACAGTTTGTAAACTCCCGTAAAGTTACGACCAATGGGCACAGGGTAAACACTACTTGATCCAGTGACAACGTGTACATATTATTCACCATGGGTAAGCGTTTAAAAACATTACGGAGGATCTATACATTGAGCTTGCTGAAAATGACTGTTTCAGCCTTGTCCGCTCTCTAACTCAAACACTTCTTTTTTTATCTTCACCAATCTTGCTACAAATGTTTATTAGTATAGAATCTAGGTCAGGTTTAATAACTAGCAAAATCGCATAAGGCATGAGTTATTGTCCTTGAATAATTAAAAAATGACTGTTTCAGCATTTTCTGCTCTCTAACACACACACTTTTTATTGGATATTCACCAAACTTGCTGACAACGTGTATTGGTATTAAATCTAGGTCAAGGAAAAAAAGTATTTGTGTTAGAGAGCAAAAAATGGTGTAACAGTCCTTTTTAATACATAAAGGGCAATAACTAAGATAATCCTTATGAGACTTTAGTAATAATCACACTGGACCTAGATTGTATATAAATAAAGCATTTCAGCAAGTTTGGTGAAGATCCGATGAAAACTCTTTGTGTTAGAGAGCAAAAAAGGCTGAAACAGCATTTTTTTAATAATTAAAGGGCTATTACTCCAACATGCCTCATGCGATTTTAGTAGGATTCAAACCTAACCTTGATTTTATATTAATAAAAACTTTCAGCAAGTTTGGTGAAGATTAAAAAAAAAGTATTTGTGTTGGAGAGCAAAATTTGCTAAAAACAGCCATTTCTAATACATAAAGGGCAAAAACTCAGATATGCCACATGCGATTTTAGTAATAATCAAACTAGACCTAAATTTTATATGAATAAATATTTTCAGCTTGTTTGGTGAATATCCGATAAAAGCTGTTTGTTTTAGAGTGCAAAAATGACTGCAACAGTCATTGTTTATTAATAAACAGGCAATAACTCAAAAATAGCTTATGCGATTTTAGTAGTAATCAAACTAAGCCTTGATTTTATATCAATGAACATTTTCAGCAAGTTTGTGGAAGATCGGATAAAAAATATTCGAGTTAGAGAGCGGACAAAAAAGTGTGATAGTCTAACTGACTGATGGATGGACGGGCGAAGGTAGATAACGGTTGCACACGGTGAAGTTGAATCCGGCTGTATCACGTGATACTAAGCCGTGTGGTAATGTTTATACCAGACGTTCTATTTTCGGCTTGTTATGATTTTAAATCGCCCTTTTTGGTGATTTAGGTCCGTCTTCATCATTTCATAGATCAGTTTGGCCCATAAGAAGGTTCAAACATTATTATAAGCCGTTTTTGTATTTCAGACATTAAGAAAAGGTCTGAAAACACAATGGGACTTTAACCTCTCCTTCAATAACCACTGAAGCTTTAAATGGACATTTTAAACTTAAAATCAAATTTAGTCCATTTTGATTTAATTGCAGTTTGTTTATGCCATTAAGTGCAAGATGACAAACTGTGCAGACCTTTACCAGAAAGCTCCTTTAAGGGCGTTTTGTTCAAAGTTTGCACTGGTGCATAGGAAAAGCTTATTACTTACAAGTACACCGACTGTTTTGCTTTTGACATAATTGACTCTTTGCGCATTGTTCCAAGCTATACAACGAATATTTAGAATTTTGATTTAGGGGTTTCCCTGGCCCCAAAATGTATATAGAAGGGGACCCCTTATTTTCACAAATTACCCCTTAATCAGGAACATTTATATTCTTTATACTCAACCAATTACCAAATAAATACGCCTTTTGACGCCTCTAATTTATTCCTCCAATGAAGAAAATAGTTCCAATCTATACAGAAATAAATATATATCATAAGAAATACTTTCTATATTCTAGTAGAATGTAGCTTAAAGCAGGCTAAAAGTAAAGCAGAATGCGCCTTAAGGCGCATTTTGCTTTACTTTCAACCTGTTTTAAGTGGTCATCTATTTTCAAAACTAGGAACGGGCTATGGGGTGATGGGTTAATAGCGCGGATCAAGAGATACCCAAATTTGAAAACTTAGAAAATGACAGATCCTGGGGCCGTTTCATAAAACGTCATACGACAAATGTTGTCGTAAGTCAAAACTTTAAAATACATTTAATTTATGATTTCTCTAATTTATACTGTCTTGTGACATCTCTTTGAAATCGTCTTTTCAAGGCGATTCCAAAAAGATATAACAAGACAGGATTAGATGGAGAAATAAAGAATAATTTAGAGCTTTATAATCTGACTTACGACAACATTTGTCGTACGAAGTTTTATGAAACGGGTCCCAGGTGCTTATTTCAAATGATTTGGTTTCATACTAATCTTAGCAGTCACCTTTATTGCTATTACCTTTAAAATCAAAGTCTTGAGAGTACCTATGAGTGATGATGGTTTCAAACTGAATTACAGAGGTATGGGGTGTGGAGATAAAAATCGGAGAGAACAATATTTCTTTAAACATTGAACAATATTATAAAGAGCGAAAAACCGTATTTGGCCTACAGTGGAGAATCTGTTATTCTTTCCCGTTTAAACGCAAACCTACGCAAACGCAAAACACTAAAACGTAGAAAAGTACAACTTTTTGACAATTCTGATAATTCATCTTTATCTTGGTGGCAAACAGTTTAGAGCATGATCAGACGCCGGGTTACCCGGCGTCTGATCTGGCTCCAAACTGTTTGCAGTGAAAATAATAGTTTTAGCGTAAACGCGTATATTGGGAAAGAATAACAGATTCTCCACTGTAAACATCCATAAGCAAGATCTCTTTCACCCAAGCGTTAATCAGTTCCATTTAGATCAGAATCAGACCAGATGCTGAATAACTCTGGCAGTGTTATTTAACATATGTTCTGGATGCAACTACTTGTTAACCCTTAACCCAATAGAAGCGCCTTTTAGCGGATATGATTTATTCATCCGCTGAAGAAAATTGTTCGAATTTAATCAGTAATGAATATGTATTATAGGGATTATTTTCTATATTATAGCACATGATAGCTTAAAGCAGGCTGAAAGTAAAGCAGAATGCGCCCTAAGGCGCATTCTGCTTTACTTTCAACCTGCTTTAAGTAGTCATCTATCTTAAGTACTATAAATAGGCTATCAGGTAAAGGGTTAATGTCGTATTTCTTTAGACTTGATCTGGATTCAAACTCAGGCTATAACCACTTAAATGAATATTTATTACATAAATAATTTAACATTAATTGATCAGGATCCAAACTGTTTGACACTCAATTTTATATTTCTTAGGTAAAAATACCTCACATTTAAATTTGAGAAATGACAGCAGACGACAATTGTTTAAAATTCATGACGTCATGGCAGTGAAGGGGTTAACAGTCATTTGGTATTCTTATTAGTCTAAGCTGTAGACCACTTTTATTTGCGGTGAAAGCACCATACAGCCATTTGGTACTATCTCATAGCATATTTCCTCAGGAGTATATCTTCATGAACAACATGTTCTGCACAGTGTCAGAATCCACATGGCTGATTTAAAATATTTAATAGAGATGGATTCTTTAAGCAGGTATAAAATAAATCAGAATGTTCTTTTAATAGCTATCTGCTTTTCTTTCAATCTGCTTTAAGAATACATCTGTCAGCAAACGAAAATGTTCCCCATGGCTTTATCAGGATATGTTATCATGGAAATACAATTCATACTGAATTGTCGTCTGCTGAAAAATACATCATCTGCGAAAAAATCCAATAAATTTTATGTTTTCAAAACTAGAAAATTGAAATATGAGTGGCTAAAACAATTTGATCCAGATCAGACGCCGCGTAACTCGACGGCCGATCTAGATCCAAACTGTTTGTAAACTGTTCGCACATAGCATAATTAGTGGTAAAGCAGGCTTGCGATAAGAAGGAAACCTTCTACATGTAATTGGAAACTTTAAAGTAATTTTCAACATGCCTTACGCAATTACTTGTATTTAAGAAACGAATGCATCCTTGAAAATTATTATAATTGTTTAAGAAAAGAGAGTCGTTAAGGGTGTATTAAACTCATGAATTTGAGAATTTTTCAAAGTATATGAAAATACTTTGTGATGGTTTTGTATTGAAGATGAATTAATAAATAGAAAAAGTGTACATTTTGGTGAACAACATTTGGCTCTTAGGTCATGTAACATTTACCCCACCCACTCTTTCTTATGTTGTCCTTTTCAAAAGCCCGCTTCCATAAAATCCATTTTAAACGAAAACAAATATGATAATTTGGTTTTGTGTTATTTATTTCATGTCTATGGTAGTATTTCTTCATACAAAAACTAATTCAATACAAAACAGGCACCAAATATGAAATTTATAAAGCTCTAAATATGATCGATATGGTACTTTTTTGTAAATTTTGTAAGATAACTCGTTTTACTTTAATAACTCTAAATTTTCAAGACTCACCTTTCAATTTATTTTGATATTTTGAACTGCCTTAGCATGGGCTTTCATCTGGTAGAATATAAGAAAAAGTTTAATACTAGAACTATTTAATTTTCAAACGTTTTTACTTTTATTCATAAAATAAAAAATCTTATAAAATCATGCCCTATTGAAAGAATATTTTTGATATTCAAGGATCCATATTGTTCAAACCTGGTGCCTGCTTTGTCTAAATTTGGTTTTTATATGTGCAAATACCACCATAGACATGAAATGACTAATGAAAACCCAAATTACCATGTTTGTTTTGATTTGAAATAGATTTTACTGAAGCTTGTACAATGGGTAAAATTTGAAAAAAAGACCAAATGTGACATACCTTTTTCAAAACGCTGTAGCTCGAGAAAAAAAAAAAAAAGGACACCACCATATATATTTTTTTCTCCATTTTTTCATTCATCATAAACAGCTCTTCCAAAAAAGCAATGATAGAAAAAAGTTTAATACTTTGAAAAATTCGCTTATGGGTTTGATACACCCTTAAGAATTAAAAAGATTGCACCCTGTGTGGCTAGAATATGCTACCCACGAAATGCCAGTCCGACTCGTTGCCTATTGAGCCAATTTGACTTCGTTGACAATTGGTTCGTTAGTTTGTTATTATTTTGAAACTAATTATGTAATAACACTAAATGTTGGCACAAAAAGCAACAGCAAAACGTAGGTCTATAAACGATTTTTATTCAATAAATCATCTATTTTAACTATTCTGACACAATAATTGCTGCTGTATAAACATTTGTGTTTGAGTGGTTTCGTGAAAGTGGTTTAAGGTTTAATTCTTTATTTCAGTCTCATCATGATTTACAGCATATCTTTATAACAGATTTAACAATTTTTTCAAAGTATATCATGCCGTTCATAATATGAACTATAAGAGACTATTACAATTTTGCAAATAATTACTATAAACATAGCAAAATTATACATAATAAAATGTATACATTTTCCATTAATCTTGCAAACAAGACTCTTTAAAGGGATTGCCCTTTTGTCTGTTTGCTCCTTAAAAAGTGCTTAAGAGGAGAATAATTGATAAAACCTGACTTCTAAAAACAGGCCAAACAAGCCAAATAGAAAATGGTATTAAAGAACCCGCTATCACCTCAAATCAGATTTGAGATAAACTGATTACAAGGGGTTAAACTATGATCAGAGACACTAAAAGAAGTTATACTGACATTATTTACAATAAAATAAATATCCACGATAAAGGCCGGTAACTATCTACAAAGGTAAAAGTTTCGGCGCTGAAGAATACTAAAACAGGTTTTGGCACATAACCTACAAGTATCAGACTCTGTAAAAAGATAAGACAACTTTTCAGCTTTGGACATATTATTAAAGTTAACATTTGCACTGAAGGCTTTAAGGATAAGGGTTTGTCGAAGATCATCGTACAAATAACAATCTAACAAAACATGGGCCTCATCTTCAACCTCATCACAGAAAGGGCACTTTCTGTCTTTCTGTTCTAAACCCTCAAATCTGCCCGTCTCTATGCGTAAAGGTGCAACGCCATATCGGAACTTGCTAAAAGCAGCTCTGTGTCGTAACGGCATAATCAAATTGCAGTAGTATTCCGTTTTAAAATCAAATTTAAAGGTCCGATATGTCCTCAATTTATTACAACCTCGTCCAGACGGCCCTTTAAGATTTCTAATAGACGTTAGCCATTCCTCATAAAACTTAAGCGTGTACATTTGATTCAACCATATCAACAAAAGTCGACTTTGATATACATACATTTAAATCACAGTACTGTTCTAAGTCGAACTCTCTCAACTTGTTTTTAACAATATAAACCCAGTTTTTACAGTTCCGTCCAGATATATTGTTAGCCCACAGTGCAATACGTTTGTTTAATCTATCTATCGACAAATTGGATAGCCGTGCCCAGCACAAAGCAATGGACTTCCATTGCTTTGTACTGGGACAGCCCCAACCCATTTCGCCTGCAACTGCTGCGTTTGGAGTATATTTTCCAACTCCTAAAAAGAATCTCATGGCTCGATTTTGAACAGCATTTATACATGAGTAAGATGTATGGCCCCACACTGAAGCGCCATAACTAATGACTGGCCAAACTATAGACTCAAAAAGATGGGAAAACACTTTAAATGGAACACCCCCAGCAGCTTTACACTTACAAATAAGGAGACCTAATGAACGACTTCCACTCTGGGCTACACTTTTTGCTGTAATACTAAAGTCCAAATGTTCCTGTAAAACAAGACCTAAGTATGTATATCTATCAACAATGGAAAGATTTTCAGGACCACAACTAAAGGAAAAGGAAGACCACGGTATACTCTCCGGACGAAAGTGAACAATCTGACTTTTTGTACTATTAATAGACATATCATTGATTCTACTCCATTCTGATAGAGCATCCAGTAGCCTTTGTAAATCATTTTCATTTTCTGTAATCAAAACAATATCATCGGCGTACATTAAAACACAGATCTTTTCATTGCCACATTTAACACCAATGTCAAGTGACTTTAGATATATGACTAAATCATTAATAAACATATTGAAGAGAAGTGGCTATAACAAACACCCCTGTCTTAAGCCGCAATTGACGTTGAACCAATCAGTATTTAACATATTCACTCTTACACATGATGATACATTAGAATACAGTGAATTTATGGCAGATAATATTTTACCCTTGATACCAATATCAAACATATTTTCCCAAAGCAAATCTCGATTAATATAATCATATTCTTTTTTAAAATCAATAAAAGCACAATAGGTCGAAAGTTTTAACTTTTTCCTACTTTCAATGATATTGGTCAAAGATAAAAGGTGATCTACAGTACTTCGATTCTTTCTAAATCCATTGAAAGTGGGTCAACGTCGCGGAGGGGTAAATTAATTACAAAAAAACTGGGGAGAGCGGGGGGGGTTTAAATGTGGAAAATATCGATATCTATTCAAAATCTATATTTAAGGTATAAATGATCATAATATGTACCCAAACCAGTGCAATTACATAATTAGCTGCACAATTATAAGAAACTAACGTACCAACTTTCAACGAAGTCACCTTGGCTCAAAAGCGAACGAGTCCGGACTAGCATGTCGTGGGTAGCATGTTCACGTCACACAGGATGCACATCATTATTTTGATAGATTCATTTTCATTTTAATACAATAACTGCTTAAAGTATGCTGAAAGTAAGGTAAAAGTATCCAATCGGAAGGTTTCCTTCTGTGAGCCTGCTTAAACATGTGTCATGCTAAGCACGACATGATTAATAGTTGCGAACAGTTTGCAAACAGTTTGGATCTAGATCGGATAACGCTTTAAGCGGCGTGTGATCTGGATCTAAACTATTCTGCTAGTCATATTCAACTTTCTCAAGTTTTGAAAGCATAACATTGAGTATTCGTTTTTTCCACAGACGATTTATTCACAGCAGACGACAATTCAGCAAGACGCGGGTAAAACAGCAACCAGCATGATTTTTCTCATAAAGCTCTTCAACTATCAATAAATAGAAGAAGCATGGAAGTCATTTCTAGAATGACACCTAAAGCTGTTTAGTAAGCTGTTTGGTGACTGAGAAAAAAAACTCCCGCAAACTACACCACAAATAACAAACATTTCTACAATCGATACTTTTCGTGTTTAGTGGTCGTATTCGACTTATGTAAACTTTTGTTTTTGATGGAACTGTTGTCAACAAGTTCTGTTCGACTTTGAACTGGATTTGTTCCGTTGACGATTCGTTCTTGAACAAGAAAATACTCCGTTGTCTGTGTCACGTGATCAAAGGCTAAAAACATCGTCTCGAGCAGTGGCAATCAAAATTCTGGGTTCACGGTGGATCGCAGGTCTGCTTATTTCCTGTCAAACCTAATTGAAACATATGGATAGTGAAAAAATGTTAAAACAAAAAAATACAGTAACGTTTTTCCCTGACATTAAGGTGGTTCGCGGGTCTGCTTATTCCCTGTCAGACTTCTTTGAAATCTGGATTAAATTGAAATATAAAAAAAATAAAAAAAAGTTACAGTGCCGTTTTTTTCTGACAGGACCTTTTGTCGAGAAAAGTTCCTTTTTTAATAATCAGGAATATTTTCTTTATAAAATAATATGACTCATTAGTTTCTGTACTGTCAAGTAAACTGTACAGAGGCTTTAAGATATTGTGCAAACAAAAATATTTCATGACATATTTTCTGGAAATATCAATTTCTGAAAAAGTCACTAAATTTCAAATTACAAAAAATCTAGCTGTTTAACATACACTAATTTTAGGCTTTTTATATAGATATAACTTAATTCTACTAGTCACACAAATTTGATGAAAATCTACAGTAGACTTTACATTTTATACATGATTTCCAGAAATTCTGACAAAATGTTAACACAAACCGAGTTACCTTTCTTGAGTTCAACTTTAAAATGCCGTCAGCTCTAAATAATACCATACGTCAAACCTGTAATAATGGACCATTGAATACGGTAGCCTGTAGATCTTTAAAAGACAGGTGACTGCTTAATGCACGACAAAAGTTTTGCATAAACGCTCCTTTACGATCTTTTTTTAGCATAACTTTTGTCATGTGTTAAGCTGCCATCCGCCAAATAGGCTATAAATCCTCACAAAGTTTAGTCACTTGACTATACTTGCATCTGATATTATTCATTATTAACTTAGTGACCAAACATCACCTGTCTTTCGATCACTGCGTTATGGATTAGCTAGTCAATAAAATCTGACAATTTATTTTTAAAAAAAGTTCGAAGCGAATGGGACTCGAACCTAAAACCCTTGAATTGCTTGTCAATCACCCAACCAACTGCTCTAACAAAGACAACTTTTCTTTATGTAATTGGTCGTATTCGAATCAGGGCAACTATCGCGTTAGTTGGAATATTTGTCAACAAGTTCTATTCGAATCACGACTTGATGTTTTTCGTTGACAAAATGTTGTCAAACTCTAAAATCGATCGTTGATTTAGTCACGTGACCACGTTTATACCACGTGATTAGTGTCTCTAGATAAAACAAACATAAAGACCCTCTCAATTAATCGATTGGATCCAGATCACATGGCACTATGTGCGTATATAAAATTTGGGAGCATTAAGGCTGTTTTAACGGGTGTTTGATTCATTTCCATTCGTCCGGAAGTACAAAGTTTTCGTTGACTACAATTTCTAGTCGAGTCGGGCCAAAATCGTTGACATCAGTAAATCTTCGCGCGTTTGCTCCGCCCACTTTTCGTTGACCACAAACTCGATGATTCGAATACGACCAATGCCATACTATAAGCGCGTGCCGAAAAGATCATGTGAAAGTCATCAGCATTTCCGGAAGTCGAGATGCGGGCCGCCCGCTATCGAACCACCTTAACATTTTTTGTAGAAAAGTTCAATTTCTAATAAACAGAAAAAATTCTTTATAAAATAATATAACTCAATAATGTCTATACATTCAACTAAACTGTCAAGACAATATGAGATATTGTCCCCAACAAAAATATTTCATGAAATATGTTCTGGAAATATCAATGTTCAAAAAAATCATATTATTAAAAAGTCACTTAATATCAAATTACAAAAATCTACCCGTGGGACATATATTAATTTGAAATTTTTAGATAAATATTACTTAATTCTACTAGCCACAAAAATTTAAATACAACAGACTTTCTTTAACACGATTTCCAGAAATTCAGACAAAAAATTTAACACATACAGAGTTACCTCCCTTGAGCTGAACTTTAAAATGCCGTCAGCTCTAAACAATACAATTGGTCAAACCTGTAATACCATACCTGGATACCTATTCTTCGGGTCGAAAGGCTACACCTGTGGAACCCGCTCTTCACAGTATAAGTATTTGGCTGAACTGTCAACGCATGCGTGGGGGCGTGTACTGTATTGCCTTATAAAATACTCCAGTGCTTATCTAAATTGTCTTTGAAATTATTTACACTTCCAGAGTTCACAACATACTCTGGTAGACTATTCCAGTTGGTTGTGACCCTGATACCAAAAGAGTACTTCCTCACATTTAACTTAGCTCTCCTCTTTTGAAGCTTTCTGCTATGACCTCTTGTCTGTCGCTGGTCACATTTGGTGGTAACAATTTGTCCTTATCTACTCTGTCTTTTCCCATGAGTATTTTATATACTTGTATCATATCACCTCTTTCTCTTCTATAATACATTGATGGTAATCTGAGTGCTTTCAATCTTTCTTGATATGGTAAGTCTTTTATGTCTGTGCACAGTTTGGTTGCTCTCTTTTGTACTTTCTCTATCTTATCCATGTCACAAATGAATTGTGAAGGTCTCGGTGCATTACCATATTCTAATGTTGGTCTCACTAATGTGGTATATAATCTATTAATGATGACCTTGCTTCTATTTGTGAAAGTTCTTTTAATGATTCCCAGAGTTCTGTTAGCTTTATTGACAGCAAAATTGGTGTGATGATGGAATTTAAGTTGATCATCGACTTGGATGCCTAAATCTTTCTCTAATAGTGTTTCTTCTAACTGTTGGTAAAATCCATCATTGTCTCTCATGTTATATGTATGCTTTGCGTTTCCGTATCCTAGATGCATGACTCCACATTTGCTTGCATTGAACTGAAGAAGCCACTTATCGGACCAGTCGGACAAGTTGTTGATGTCTTCCTGCATCTTTTGTCTGTCATTTTCTGTCGCAACCGGCCCTAAAAGCTTTGTATCATCCGCAAATATCCTGACCACATTAGCTGTAACGTCTGGAAGGTCATTAATGAAAATGACAAAAAGTATTGGGCCGAGGACACTACCTTTGGGTATACCACTGGTGACATTAGACCACTGTGATGTGTGACCATTCAAAGAGACACGCTGTTTCCTCCCATGCAAGAAGTTGGAGATCCATACTCTGATTTTCCCATCTATTCCATAACTTTTCAATTTGCCTATCAGACGTTCATGAGGAACAGTGTCGAATGCTTTCTTAAAATCTAAATACACAGTATCTATAACTTCCCCTCTGTCTAATGTTTCCGTCCACTCATCTATGCAGGTTAGTAGCTGTGTCATGCTTGATCTACCTGTCACAAATCTATGTTGCTCATCACAGAACAGACTATGCGTCATCATGTGATCCATTATCCTCTCTCTTATGATGGCCTCCATTTCTTTGCACAGGACTGCCGTTAAGCTTACTAGACGATAGCTACCGGGTGTGTTCCTATTACCTTTCTTAAATATTGGCGTTACTAGTCCCAGTTTCCATTGGTTCGGCAGATTACCAGACCCCAAGAAGTGTCTGCAATGGCATAATGATCTCACTCACTATCTCCTTTAGAACTCGGGGTGAAAACCATCAGGTAATAAGGGACCATTGAATATAATAGTCTGTAGACCTTTAAAGACAGGTGACTGCTTAATGCATGACAAAAGTTGTGCATAAAAGCTCCTTTAGGATCATTTGTTTTTTCATTACTTGTGTCATGTGTTTAGCTGCCATTTGTCATATAGGCTATACATCTTCACAGTTTTAGTTGTCACTTAACTATACTTGCATCTGTTATTATTTATTATTACATTTGTGACTAAACATAGCCTGTCCTTCGATCACTGCGTTATGGACTGACAAGTCAATAAAATCGGAAAATACATTTTATAAAAAAAAGTTCTGAATCGAATGAGACTCGAAACTACGGCATTTGGATTGCTAGTCAATCACTCTATCGACTTAGCTATCAAGGAAGACAGTGACACTTATCAAACAGTTCTTTATGTAAATGGTCGTATTGGAATCATCGAGTGTGTTGACAACGAAAAGTGTGCGGAACAAATGCGCGAAGATTTACTGATGACAACGATTTCGGCCCGACTCGAATAGAAATTGTGGTCAACGAAAACTTTGTACTTCCGGACGAATGGAAATGAATAAAACACCCATTAAAACAGTCGTAACGCCCCCAATATTTATATACGCATATAATGCCATGCGATCTGGATCCTTTCGATTAATTGAGAGGGTCTTCATGTTTGTTTTATCTAGTGACACAAATCACGTGGTATAAACATGGTCACGTGACTAAATCAACGCTCGATTTAAGGGTTTGACAACATTTTGTCAACGGAAAACAGAACTTGTTGACAACTATTCCAACTAACGCGATAGTTGTCCTGATTCGAATACGACCAATGTTCTAGAATAAGCACGTGTCGAAAAGATCATGTGAAAATCATCAGCACTTCCGCAACTCGAGATGCAGGGTGCCCGCTAGCGAGTCACCCGAAGTTTCGATATCGGCCTGTCTCAAATCAAATCAAGTCAAGTGAGTCAAGTCCAGAAAGTTAAGTAATACAGTGTTCCCTCTCTACAACGGCCCTCCCAAACATGACTCCCTCCTTACAACGACCCTTGCCGCTGTTCCCCAAACGAGACATTTATGTCCAACCTTTTTACTGCTGCAATATCGTCTGCTGCTTTTCTCAAAGTTACATTTTGACATTTTGACAGACGAGTGACAAACAGCTTGAATCCAGATCAGACACCGCGTTACGCGGCTTCTGATCTAAATTCAAGCTGTTTGCAACTTTAAGCAATTTCCCTCCCTATAACGAATCCCTCCGAACAACGCACAAAAATTTGGATATCCCATTGGAAGTCGTTGTAGAGAGGGAGCGCTGTATTTATTTATTAAGTCGGTGTAACAAACATTGGAACACAAGCTCTAGTAAGCTTTTAAAGCCGACTTAGAAATATCAACACATATTAAAACATACATAACTCAAATAAGTGGCACCGTGGCATACCTCTTTACACTACGTAAATAATATAAGATAAATTATTGAAAGACATAAAGTAGTTGAAAGAATAAAGAAAATGACTTTAAAGGTGTTTAGGAAAAATACTAATGGTAAGACATTTAAAGCCCATTATAGGAATAAACAACATACTTTTGACGTTCATGACGGTATGACTACATTAGCTTCGCAGGGGGTAAATTGCGTAAACGCCCAAAGGGCGTTTTCGTTAAATTTACCCCCCGAAGCTAATGTAGTCATACCGTCATGAGCGGCAAAGAGATGTTGTTTATTCCTTATATTTATATTTATATTTTCTGTCTTGTCAATTTAATGTGTTTATTGGCCAGACTTGTTTTTCTGTATAAGAATTTATCATATACCGGTCAAAGAGGTTTGATAGATGTAATGTCGATGTAATAGCCATTCCAGTTTCTAAATATGGTGAGAAAGTAGTCCCAACTACATTTACTCTAACTGTATTAAAAATTCAGGATTTTTTCCAGTAAACTTTCTCTCTGTGAATGGAAAAGACTTACAAGGCAAACAAATAACAGTGCAACTTGAATATCTATTGCCAAAGCACATTCTAAAAATACAGGTCGCGGTTGTTTTCTTAACCCATTCACACACATAGCAACGCGATGGCAACGACCTATGGGTCTGTATCACTCCGCTAGTGTCATATGACCGTCGACCAATGGGAGCTTAGTGTTAAGTGCCCGATGCAGTCTATTTGAAGAAGTCCACGAATAGCACGGGCGAAATCCGAACTGGTTAAAACCAGTTCCGAAGTGTAGGTTCATCGGCAGATGTACCGCAAATTTTTAATAGGATTACATAAAGACTTTACAGGGTGAATGTAAATATATAAAATAGACCAGTCAATACACCAAGAGCACATATGGTATAAAACATTATCTTATATATCTTGTACCTCATCTGAAAATCTTGTAAGAAGTTATATGGTTTAAATTCTAAGATAAAAAGTCATACTTGCGTCAAGACGTGTTAGTTCATTAAACTGTAGTTCACATTAGTTCAATGGAACCCACAAATCTCAGGTAAGAAGATGTTTAGGCCCAAGGTCCAGATGGAATCTCGCCAGAAGCTTTAAATACAGATACATGTATACGATAAATATATCTATTGACACCATGCTAGATCTATTAAAGAAATTTTGGATATTATGGAACAAGTTCCTGCTGAATTGAGAACAGGCCTTATAGTTAAGCTCCCCAAGAAAGGAGACCTTGGAGACTGTCAAAACTGGAGAGGGATCCAACTACTGTCTTTACCAAGTGAAGTTCTATAAAGAATCATATTAGAGCGAATCAAGAAAGCAGTAGATGTAACCTTAAGAGATGAACAGGCTTGTTTCCGACCAGGAAAGTCTTGCACTGACCAGATTGCTACATTAAGATTCATTGTTGAACAATCTTTGGAATGGCAACCCCCACTCTACACAAACCTCATTGAAATTCGCAAAGCCTTTGCTACCATAGACAGAGCAACCATCTGGAAGATAATGAGGAGCTACGTAAGGCCATGCAAAATAGTGAACATTATCCTTAGCTATTAAGAAAACACGATCTGCCATCATGTCATACATAATACAGACCTTTCGCCATCCTTTGCTGTCCTAACAGGAGTTAGGCAATGTTGTTTGTTATCACAGATAATCTTCACAATAGTCGTTGATTGGGTGATGAAGAGAGTAACAAACCAGCCAAGAGGTATACAGTTGACCTTCACAAAGCAGCTTGAAGACCTAGGTTTTGCAGACGACATGGGACCCATGTCTCATAAGTTCACTGATATTCAGGAGAAGACAGAATCTCTTCAAAACGTTACCAAAACAACAGGACTCCATATCAACATCAAGAAGACAAAGAGTATGCGGATTAATGCTAGCCACAATACTCCGATCCATCTTGAAGGGCAATATATTGACGATGTTGGGAACTTCACATACCCTGGCACTGCAGTCAGTACAACAGGAAGTGCCGATGGCGATGTAGAGGCAAGAATTAGTAAAGCCCAGTATACCTACAATTCACTCAAAACAGTCTGGAGAAACACCAACATCCATTTTGGGACCACAATTAGGCTCTTTAACTCCAATGCTTAAACGGTTCTGAGACCTGGAAACACACAAAGAAGTTAGACCACAAGCTGCAGCTCTTCATCAACAGGTGTTTCAGAAACATGAAGCGTGTACGATGGCCCGACCGGATCTCAAACCAGGAACTTTGGAAGAAGGCGGAATAAACGCCAGTCAGTCTGCCAATCAGAGAAAGGAAATAGCGATGGTTAGGCAGCATTCTAAAAAGAGTACCGTCAGACACCACCAGACATGCTCTGGAATAGAATCCTTATGGTCGATGCAGAAGAGGAAGACCAGTAATAACTTGGAGAAGAACCTTTGATGCTGAGTTACAGTACATACAATTGTTGTGGATGAGGTCAAGAGAAATGCACAAGATAGAGCCAGTTGGGAGAATGTAGTGAGGGCCGTATGCCGACTACGGGCGAAGAGGATTAAGTAAGTAAGTAATATAAAGACATACTAAAATGCTTATACAAGTCATGCAAATCAGGCAATAAGATCGCATGACAATTCGTACACAAAATTTGTAACTTGATGTAAAATGCTGGAATTTAACCCCTTACATTTTTACGTGTTTCTAATCATAGAAGACAATGGTTCAACACAATTGCTTGAAATGTTTTATAGGGACGTGTTGATGTGACCACTTAAAGCTGGTTGAACGTAAAGCAGGTTGCTCTTAAAGCGATTTCCTGACCTAGTTTCGGCGGTTACACCTAGTCGGTTAAAAATGTGCAAAGCGAGCTGATTAAGACTTCATTTATCCAAAATGAAGACGATACCGGTACATATTTGGAACAGTTTACTTATAGTGATAAATTTTGCTCCAGATAACTATGAAGTTCAGCCATCTCAGAAATATGTTTCCGGAGCTTTGTCCAGTGATGTGTTGTCCCCTGAATGGCATGCACCTCAAATTCACACAGTATCTATTGTCAAGCACAGAAGTTTAATTGTTCTAAAGCTTTTCATTGATCAGATTTAATTTTCAATCTATTTAAAATCATTGGATTGAATATAAAATCGGAACAATAAAAACTTTGGAGTGAGAAGTGTTGAAGTAATAGAAAGTAGCAGGTGAATACTATTCATAATTGAAAAAACAAATTAAACAGACCAAACTACTATTTGCAAGTACAATGTCTGTCTTGGAAACTGGAACTAAGTCAAATAGTTCCTGATATTGGTCTACTGTTTGCCAGTAAGATTTGTTTTTGTGTGCCCCATTCACTTTCAGTGCAACCAAAAAAAATTAATATAAAAAAGAATACTTAAAATAGTTTCTCCCCAGGTGGCAATGTAATGCAGGTCAAAAGTTTTGCAGATTTCTACAATACTTTTAACCTGCATAAGGTGACCATTTGTCGCAAATACCTAACTAGTGTATCTTTCCTTTAGTGGCAGCTTAAGTCAGGGCTATTACTGTAATCCTTCTGTTTGGTGTATAAGAAAAATCAATCAATTTGAAATATATAAACCCTTATATTTTTTATTTCTATTGGACTCATATAGATCATTTTGTTCACGTCTTATGATGATTATTATTGACCTTGGGCCCGTTTTACTAAACAACTTACGCAAAATTTTTGCGTAAGTCAAAATCGTTTAACTCTTATTTTTCTATCATAAACGTTTGCAAACAGTAAACAGCCAGATCAGAGGACGCGCTAAAAGCGCGTCTTCTGATCTGCCTATTTGCTGTTTGTAGCAAGTGAAAATAAAAAATATAAATTAAATTTTAAAATTTTGACTTACGCAAAATTTTTGCGTAAGTAGTTCAGTAAAACGGGCCCGTGCTGACGGGTGTTTATTGCACTACGGAGTTCTTGATCTGCTTTCTCTACACAACACTTGAAGCTGTCGCATAGCTTTATGATAATGTTTAGTTTTGATACATTAATTAAGGATGTATAGAATTTACATTAGCATGTAAAGCAATACAACATGTGTGTATTTAGACGCATCTTTTTTTTTAGCTGTCGAAGATAACTCTCACGAAGTATAGGCGTGTAGTTTCGAAAACTGAAATAAATTGATATTATATATAATTGGACGGAAATAATTTTACGAAATATTCCTTAACGCGTAGTTTGAGAAATGAAACAAGGCTATAATTCTTAAGCAGATGACATTCTGGAAATAAAAGTATTACATGCAATTTCAAATACACATGTATGTGCTACAAAACAGGTTGCATGGCTACTGTCGCTGTGTAGCTCTTTTGTTCACTCTATTATCTATAATGAAAGCGTTTCTTGTTGCACAAAATTTCACACTGATATCAGATTTTTGTACATTCAATGTATGAGGGAGATAGATGAACCTCGTTGCCAATGAGAACATCTGCAGTGGAACATCATATTCACTAAAAGGTATCAGAAGAGTTTTATTACGTTTATACACGTGTGCCGTCTGATGTCAAGACACCATAGGTTATATATTATATTCGAGCCTTGCCATGACAAAAACTCTTAGAATCTTGCAAACAGTTTAGACACTGACCACCCACCGAGTTATAGACGTGGCGGGTGATCAGTATATACCCTGTTTTAATTCATACAGCAGCTACAGTACTTCGTTTTTTGCCAATCTAGACATTCATCTGACGCCAGATCTGGGTTAAGAGCTAGCCGAGATCTACACAATTTAGCAATGCAATAATTGTGTTTTTCTCCTTCAAATCTAGATTATATTCATGTCGAATACTTACTTTACGTCCGATAGATTGCTTTTTAATGTATCACGAAATATACTTTTGAGTGATTGAAGAATTGGAGAGGATAGATACACTGGAGCAGAATGGCTGTCACTGTGTTACTTTTATGCCTGCTAACAGCTACAGAGACCTACGCATTGAACTATGAACAATTTGTGCTCGATTCATACAGAAATAATTGTCCATTTTCGAAAACTTGCACGCTACCAGCGAAACAGGAGTTTACCTATGACAGACAACGATATAAACCTTGCTGTTTTCAGTGCTCATGCGAATTTGATAGTTGTGTGGAAACGGAATCATGTTGCCCAGATGTCGGAAATTCTTCTATTTTACATGAAAAGAGCAGGTACACGGAATGTCTATCTTCTATCTACCCGGTCGAAAACCAACACCAGCACAAATCTGAATCAATGTTCGAAAGGTACATTACTATCAGAACATGCCCATCGACATACCCTCATAAACACAATGTGGCAGGATGCACACGCCTATTCCCAAAGACTTTGGATGAAATCATATTTGTTTCCGATGAATTTGGAAACATATACAAGAACCGTTTCTGTGCATTGTGTAACGGAGTTGGAAGATATAAACGATGGAATCTGATGATTACATGTTACGGAGATGCTGAACAATTTTACCAGACCATTTCTTTGAAATTTATCAGACGTTCAGGGTGCACTGTTTGGTCTAAAGTTCCGAACATTCCGTTGTTGGAAAAAAGAAGGTGCTACCCGGACGGTTTTGACACGTGCAACATCACCGGCCAATGGAAGACGTATGATGACGATATTGCCAAAGCTTGTACGAGTGGAAACTTTGGTCATTTTAAACAAGCCAAACATTTATATAAAAACGTATTTTGCTATATCTGCAATAAGGGGTTTATTCCAGATGGGATATGTAGTGCAGATTCTATCAAATTTGACCTTTTACCATATCCCTTTACAGCTTTAATTGATCTTCGAACAGTACGTAAAATAAAGGATCCTACAGCAAGGTGTGGGCTCAATAAGATATACGACACATATGCGGTAAGTGTTCTACTATTTTATTCAATAATATGGTGTATTTGATGTAGTTAATATCAGAGCTCTTATATCGTGTTAAGCAGCGTTGTTGCTTTTGATAGTCGTATCCATTACAATACAGTAGAACCCCTCCAAACCGGAAGCTCTAAATACCGGAATTCTCTCTAAACCGGACAAAAACGTTGGCCCCGTTTTTTATTTATTCTTTCCATTTTATACATTCATGAATAAGTATCATCAAAAATGTTTCTATATTCTAGCAGATGATAGCTTGAAGCATGTTGAAAGTAAAGCAGAAAGCGCAATAAGGCTAATTCTACTTTACTTTCGACTTGCTTTAGGTGGTCAGCTATCTTCCATACTAGAAACAAGATATTGGGTAATGGGTTGAACCCCTGGAAACCACTCTAAACCGGAATATTTTGTTGTCTCAACACATGTCCGGTTAAGAGGGGTTTCACCGTATAATTTTTTCCAATCGCTTACCCTTATTTTCTAGCTTAAGGTGGTTCGTCAGCGGGCGGCCCGCATCTCGAATTCCGGAAATGCTGATGACTTTCACATGATCTTTTCGGCACGTGCTTAAAATAGAAAATTTATATAAAGAAAAGTTTGATAAGCTTCAGTGTCTTCTTTGTTAGTGCAGTTGGTAAAGTGATTGACTAGCAAACCAAAGGTTCCAGGTTCGATTCCCACTCGCTACAAATCTGGGTTTTTTTTTTTAATAAATTGTCCGATTTTTATTGACTAGTCAATTCAAAACGCGGTGACCAAAGGACAGGCTATGTTTAGTCACGTAATAATGAATAATATCAGATGCAAGTATTGTCAAGTGACAACTAAACTTTGTAAGGATTTATAGCCTATATGACAGATGGCAGCTTAACACAGGACAAACGTAATGCTAAAAGGTAGATCTTAAAGGAGCTCTTATGCATTACTTTTGTTATGCATTAAGCAGTCACCTGCCTTTAAAGATCTACAGGCTACCGTATTCAATGGTCCCTTATTGCAGGTTTGACTTCTGGTATTATTTAGAGCTGACGGCATTTTAAAGTTGAACTCAAGGGAGGTAACTCGTTTTGTGTAACATTTTGTCAGAACTTCTGGAAATCATGTATAAAATGTAAATTCCACTGTAGATTTTCATTCATTTTTTGTGACTAGTAGAATTAAGTTATATCTTTCTAATAAGAGTAGAATAAGTTATGTTAAACAGCTAGATTTTTTGTAATTTGAGATTTAGATACTTTTTCAGAATTTGACTTTTTTAAAATATTGATATTTCTAGAAAATATGTCATGAAATATTTTTGTTTGCACAATATCTTATATTTACATTTACTCTGTAAAGTCTTTATGTAATCCTATTAAAAATTTGCAGGTCATCCCTCGATGAACCTATACTTCGAATCTGGTTTTAGCCAGTTCGGATTTCGCCCGTGATATTCGTGGACTTCTTCAAATACACTACATCGGGCACTTAACACTAAGCTCCCATTGGTCGACGGTCATATGACACTAGCGGAGTGATACATACCCATAGGTCGTTGCCATCGCGTTGCTATGTGTGTAAATGGGTTAAGAAAACAACCGCGACCTGTATTTTTAGAATGTGCTTTGGCAATAGATATTCAAGTTGCACTGTTATTTGTTTGCCTTGTAAGTCTTTTCCATTCACAGAGAGAAAGTTTACTGGAAAAAATCCTGAATTTTTAATACAGTTACAGTACATGTAGTTGGGACTACTTTCTCACCATATTTAGAAACTGGAATGGCTATTACATCGACATTACATCTATCAAACCTCTTTGACCGGTATATGATAAATTCTTATACAGAAAAACAAATCTGGCCAATAAACACATTAAATTGACAAGACAGAAACTATAAATATAAATATAAGGAATAAACAACATCTCTTTGCCGCTCATGACGGTATGACTACATTAGCTTCGGGGGGTAAATTTAACGAAAACGCCCTTCGGGCGTTTACGTAATTTACCCCCTGCGAAGCTAATGTAGTCATACCGTCATGAACGTCAAAAATATGTTGTTTATTCCTATAATATACTCTGTACAGTTTACTTGAATATACAGAAATTATTGAGTTATATCATTTTATAAAGAAAATATTCCTGTTCATTAAAAAAGGATCTTTTCTCGACAAATGGTCCTGTAAGAAAAAAACGGCACTGTAATTTCTTTTTTATTTTAACGATTTTTCACTCTCCATATGGTTTATTTCAATTTAATCAAGGTTTCAAAGAATTCTGACACGGAATAAGCTGACCCGCGAACCACATTAATTCTTTTTGCATGTCAATACCACATACATTTTAACCAATCACATTATCCGTTAGTTTCGTATTGCCTTGCCTTGTCTATGTTGTGTGACTTTCTTCTATGTTAGCCGGTAGGTTGGTAAATATGAGTTCTGCGTATGACATTCTCTACTGAACTCCTCGCTTAGTATTTTTAATGAGCTCATGTAAAACTACAATATATTATATGGAGTTTCAGAGCAGTCCTGTGCGTGTATCTATTAGTTCATATGACTAATTTGAATAGTCATAATTTATCACATAAACGTGAAAAGTATACAGTGCAATATAAACCGTATGGCACACTGTAGCCTGTGTCTAGATAGAATACTAAAAGCGGGTTTGAATAATACATGCGTAATCAACCTACCCTATAAGACCTTACACATAAATGTAACGTTTTAACAGCAATCCGATTTGCATTGTGTCTCTAGTTTAGCTGATAAACGTTATGCATATGCGAATGTTTCAAACAAACAATAACAAGAAATGTCTTTAAACAAGAGGGCCATGGGCCTACAATGTGCTCACCTAAGGACAGTTTACCATAGAAGCTGACAAGGCAAGACAACATTTTGATATAGCTATGACCCAGGGGTCATAATTTAAAAATCTTTGTAGAGGGCCACAATGCGAAGCTACATGTCAAATATTAATGGTCTGTGACTTTCGGTTTTTAAAGGTTTTCCAATATAAAAAAAACCTGATAAGTCCCGGGACAATCTTTGCAGAGGATCACAATCCAAAAGTTTTTTGTCAAATATTAAAGGTCTGTGCCTTACAGTTTCAGAGAAGATTTATAAAGGTTTCCATATATACGTCTATATAAACCTGATAAACCCCCATGAAACCCCTGTGCAGGACCATTTTGACCAAGGAGTAATAATTTGAACTATGTATGTAGAGCAAATAATAAGGCAAAGCTGCATGTCAATTATTAATGATCTGAGCTTTACGGTTTCAGGGAAGATGTTTTAAAGGTCTTCTTATGAAAGACTGATAAGCCCCAGGGCGGGGCAATTTTTGGCCCGAGATTTTTAATTTGAACAATTTTGGTAGAGGGCCACAAGGCAAAGCAATGTGCTAAATTTTCAAGATATGTGCCCTACAGTTTCAGAAAAGAAGATTTTTAAATGTGTTCCTATATAAGTCAATGTAACACTAATAAGTCACAGGGGCGGGCCAAATTTGACCCGGGTATCATAATTGAACAATCTTGGTAGAAGACTATCAGGCAAAGCTACATGTCAAATATTTATGATCTGGTCCGTACTGTTTCAGAGAAGAAGATTTATAATGGTTTTCCTATGAAAAACTGAAAAGCTGCAGAGAAGGGCCATTTTTGACCCTGTGGTTATAATTTGAACAATCTTAGTAGAAGACCATTAGGTTATGAAACATTCCAAATATCAAAGGTCTGGGCCTTTCAGTTTCTGAGAAGATCTTTTTTGTAAAGATCTTCTTATGCATTAAAAGTTGTCTAAACGGCCATGTTAGAAAAATATTCCCACAGCAAGGGGGTAACTCCAGCGATAACCTTTGAACAGTATTTCGTTCCCCCTTGTCACTGATGCTTCTGAAAAAGTTTGGTTGAAATCGGGGAAGTGGTTTCTGAGGAGATGTTGTTTGAAAATGCAGACGGACGATGAACGACGGACAATAGACGCCGGACGCTAGACACCGGACGACGAGCGGTCACAATAGCCCATCCTGACCGTTTGGCCCAGGTGAGCAAAAAATATTCAGCGGAGTGCGCGGTGGAAGTAATGTTACAGATGGGCGTGAAAAATGTATGAAATTAAGGGTTTCAAAGAATTGTTATACCTTAGATTTGAAAGCAAAAATTCTTATTACAGTATACAGTTATTTCATGTGTGTTTGGGGAACAGTCAAAACTATTGGCCCGAGGCCGATAGGCCGAGGGCAACAGTTCGAAATGTCTTCCCTGATAACGAGGGCCAATAGTTTTGACTTTTCCCCAAACACATGAAATAACTGTTTTATTACCTAATAGTCTATATACATAGAATTTCAAAAAGAACTAATCTGAGCCAAAATACAAATGAAATAAAATTATATAAGTCATATTGAGTGTTTGCATGAAGGAATAACAAAGTGTTTGTTATTCAGTCGTGGTTTTTGACAGACGTCTGATGAATGACAAGCGGTCTTCTTGTACAAGCGCTTGCATGTTTACATCCGCACATTAATGTAATGTTCGCGTCCGTGTTGTTTTTCGGTATAAAGGATAACGTTGATGTGTATTACGAACTCGTCTCAATGATTATACTATTATTATAAATAATAATAAAGCATGAAATAAAGTATTAAACATTCGCCAGACAAAAATCAATGACAATTATTCAATACTGTTCCATTACAATGCGGCAATTCCGTGTACCGGAAAACTTTCTCAATGACTCTGATTTCAAAACTTCTACGCATCTTTTTCGCGCATGGGAAACTGTTCGTCCTAGCGGTCAATAGTTAAAACTATTGCCCTCGGATTAGGCAATGTCAGAGCAACACAGCAAAACAGTCAAAAACAAGAAATATCTTTAAAAAAAAGATATTCGGCGGTATGAGTGGTTGAACTAAGGCTATATAGATGGGTGTGCAAAATTGAATGAAATTGAGGTTTTCAAAGAATTGTAATATCTTGGATTGAAAAGCAAAAAATAAAAGTATACAATTGAAACAGTAACTTTTATTTAAAATGCAAAACTATCATGTACAGAAATGCAAAACAAAACAATAATTTAACTCATATCCTAGCTACTCGTAGGAGATCCTCACATTAATCTATTGTTCTATATATCAAAATTCATTCATAGAGTTTCTTGAAACAAACTATAGCATACACAAATGTACAGATTCAACAGTCTGCTGACCCCTGTACTTCACTCTTGTAAATAATGATGAAACCACACGATTGTGCTTAACTCACTTGATGCCATTTATATATAATGTTGCTTTTAATGTATGGTAAATGTGTACAAATAGTTAACAATTAAAACAAATGGGTAGTAAACAATTACAAAACACCTAGCTTCCTCTGTATATCTATAAAAAGATTTCAGATGTCATCTTAAAATAGAATCATAATTGCATCAGCCCAGTGTAGTAAACAGTCAGGTCTGTGTCTCTAAATTTTACACTCACAGTCCATATCTGGGAAAACTGTAATTGGACATAGACCAGCCTACAGGGCTCCAGATAAGAGTGAGTAAACTAAACGAGTTATGGTCATTTCGTACCCACGCCTTTTCGTACCTTATTTTTTTGGTCATTTCGTACCCATATTTTTGGTCATTTCGTACCCATATTTTTGGTCATTTCGTACCCTCTAAAAAAAAAAATTTATTACATATATTTCATTATTTTTACGCAAAATTTAATAAGATATATGTTAGATCGGGTAATATGTTTGCTCAGAAATGAAAAAAAATAATTTATTCTGCTGGTTTTATAATTATTTGAACAGTTATCAAATCCAGTAGTAACTTCGAATCCATATGTTTGGTCATTTCGTACCCACCCCATAAAAGCACGATTGAAGAACAACTTCTACCAAATGTGAAACGTATTTAATGAATGAAAAAAAGAATTAACAAAACAAGAATCTATAAATACATGATATTTAATAGACTTTTGAGAGCTATAAAGACATGCACAATACAGAAAAAAACTCTCTTTTACGACCACAAAAATACGACGGCTAATTGGTTTTATTAAAGACAGGTAACAATTTATAGCTGTTTGACAGTCATGTCCAAGAATGCAGGCCATATTTACAGGATTGACGTTCTTGCTCACTTTAGTATATCAGACGTAAACCATTATCTCCCTTGGTCCACGAGATCAATTATCGATTTGTTAGGCAGACTATCGGGAATCGCTTGATCATCTTAGCCTTGATAAGAAATCACGAATGCTTCGTTATCATTCGGCTGCCTCCGGAACACTGGTTCCGGACTCGTTCTTATTCTCAGCGGGACCTCTGAAAAGCCATTTGTGTTTATCTGCTGATTAAATTGCTACTAAATATTCGCGTTCTACATCAATTATACCCTGACCAGCATTATCGATCGAATCTTTCACTAGTATATTACTCCTACATCCACACTTAACAAACGATAGTATGAATTATGTTCAGACTAAGTAATTTGTCTAAACGTCAATTTGCAAACTGTTAACCAATCGGATCAAAACTAATTGATAGCTAAAATGGTAAAAAACAAAATTAAAATTAAATTAAAACATACATTTTTCGAATTTCTTTTTAAGGAGTGATTTTCACATATAAGATTAATATGATGGAAATGCGTAAATATGTTTCGAATAAGATATATTTGTATGAAAAACACAGAAAAATGATACATGTATTTTCTATTCTATTGCAAACAGTTTGGATCAAGATCAGACCCCCAACAATTATGTGTCGGAAATTACTCTGAAAACAATTTTGATTTGAGTGTTTTGTGTGAAAAACTTTGAAACTGAATGCAATTCTATAGGAAACAATGTCGTATTCATTTAGACTATCTATGTCGGATCATGATCCAAACTATTTGACACGGATTGATCTGGGTAACTCGTGTCAAAGTTCAAGTTTCTGCTCCGGGATAGTAAAAAGGCCCCGGCAAAACTAAAGGCGCGAGTCACTGCTCCTTAACCCTTAAGTATCGTGCTAAGCGGGACTTGGCTTATATTTGCAAACTATCTGGATTCAGATCAGATAAGATGCCGCGTTACATAGCGTCTGATCTGGATCTAAGCTGTTTGTCACTCGAAAAGTACTTTTTCTTTAGATTTAAAAAGATCAAAATTAGTTATTATATTTCGCAGACATTATATTTGAAGCAAACGACAAATCAGCAGGATAAGGGTTAAGTTATGACACTTTGTTTCATTAACTCATTCAACCATAAAATTGTTAACTGACATGTTAATTTCCAATTAGGTCTAGTCCATTATTTACTTTTTAGGGTTGTGTTAAAAATATTGCAAAATGGCAAACAGTGTATGCCCTGTTCAAATGACTAATGCTAGCATACGACAAGTGTACATTTAGAAATTCAAATTCAAACATAAGTACGCTGTTTGTTAGTGACAATGGGTTAATATTTTGTTATTGTTTTCTGATTGCTGAGTGCCGGCTAAATTCTGATCAGATCAGTTACTTGCTGTTTGATCTGGATATACATTGTTTGCTTCTGTAATTCAAGTGGAAGAAAAAGTCTAAAAGAGATGAGGGCAAATGTCTTTTTGCATCTGCCAATTTCACTTATAGAATGTTGTGTGTTTCACCTGCGTCTGCATTATTGGCTATGATACATGCATACAGTTGTCCCAAAAAGTGTTTCCGCTATTACAGAACTACCTACTGGCAATGTATCCCTTTAATATGCAAATACAACAAAGTGTTCATAAAAATGTGTAGGTATGTATAGGTTCAACTTTAAGCATCTATACCCCTTTACCCAATTGCCTATTTCTAGTAATGAAAATAAAGGACCACTTAAAGCAGGTTGAAAGTAATTCAGAAGGCGCCTTAAGGCGATTTCTGCTTTACTTTCAGCCTGGTTTAAGCTACCATCTGCTAATATGTAGACATTATATCTTATGGCGCATGTTTAAAACTGTTTACATAGGAACTATTTTGTTCAGCGGAGGAATAAATTAAATACGTTAAAAGTCGCTTCTATGTGGGAAAGGGATACTATGTGTTTCTATCTCATGTAATAAAGATATTTGAATGATCTTTTAGCCTTAATTTTGTTTTAATCAACAACAAAGTACTTAACGACCACTCATTGTTGACTGCAAGATATGAATTGTTTCCGATGGAAATAATAGCTTTAACGCGCTTATTTGGAAAGAATAACGCCTTCTCCTCATTCTTGTATTTACTCCATCCTACAAAAGGGAAATAGGCAAACAGTGTAGACTCTGATCAGACGCCGCATTATAGGAATTTCAATATCAAGCAAAACGAAAATGAAAATTTAAACCAGGCACCCCTGTTTGCTACTCAGATTAAAACCATAGTTAACCTTTGTACAAGTAATTTTCCCCAGTTTAGTGCATTGCGTTTAAACGGAAAAGAATAATGTATCCTCTACTGTATATTGCCACGGAGTAATTAGAGCTCTAATTACTCCGTGACATTACGCACAAAAATTCCAGCTATCCGTATCTCTAACTGGATGTAGAGAAAACTCATCCCTTTTAAAGTTTTAGAATGTTCCAATCTAAAAATAACTCCGACAGGTCAGAAGAAAATTCTAATACTATGCGTTTGTGTTACGTTTTCGTGAAAGGTGGTGGGGTGGGGAGGGGGAATAACACGCAACGGGCATCTGGATGTTAAAGGCGAATTCGTGAGAGGTTACACTCAATTTCTGCGCCAACGGAAAGCATCTCGCCAGTTAATGTTTATTTGAAGTATAATATAGGTGTTCGGGATTCAAAGGTTCCACTGTAATCAGTCGAACACAACTCTATTGCTATAAATAGTAAAACCTCTCTATTACGACCACTAAAAGAAGGCTAATTGAGTGTTTAAAGACAGGTGACAGTTTAAGAAAGCTCCTCGTTTTACTGTCACCTTGCTTTAAGCATTATTCGAACAACTAAGCATCTTCTAGTCAATTTCAAATTGTTATGTGAATAAAAGTTATTTTTTACATGAATCCTGGATATACTGGGCGTTTTCAACTTAAAATAAGATGGGTAAGTTGTTGCAACTCAAATCGGTTCTCTAACAATGTAAACAAAGCATGGTGGCCCACTTACTTCATTCTCAGTGGGACTGGGACCCCAACCTAAATTCGAACAGTAGGTTTGACACCACGAAATATTTACTATTTATAGTCCAGGGTAGGTGTTTGTTCATATAATGTCAGAAAAACATAAAACAAGAATCTAAAGCCTCATAAAAAGTAAAAGTCAACTTTTTTCATATAATTTACAGTAGTTTAGACATAAACTATCAATCGTTAATGGCTACAGGCAGGGCAGCAGAAGGGACCTCCCCTTGTAAGTACCCTGGCAGAGCTGCACACTTTAAAGTGCACACAGCCATCCAGAAGAAATTTCTAAAAGTTGTTAAATAGATTTTTCTAAATATTTAAGTAAACTCGAACCTGTCAAAATATTTTTTGTATTATTTATTTCTTGTTACTTCTTATATGAAACACTGTTTAGAATATAAAAAAGTGAAAAATATTGATAAGGACCCTATATATAAGTTTGAGATTTGATCAGATTTAGTGGTCTGAACCCTAAATATAATTTGTCCGGACCACTAGGAATGGGGTAAATGTAAAAGTTATGCAGCCGACACACCACTAGTCATTTTTGTTCGCAGAAAATGTAGTCTAAGGCATATTTATGCATTGGGAAATTTGGGATTAGGTGTAAATGCAATATTTATAGTCAGTGAAGTTTAACAAATGCCATTTTACCTGTTTACTGATAATTCTTACCGATCTTGTATTCTTGACGTTCCAGTACCGGTGTTGCTGTCAAAATGTCACGCGCGGTTATGCAAAACTGTTAGTAACCATAGATATCACGTAAAATGATTTAGGTGTTCGATTTTTGGTTGTGTTCGAATAATGGTGGTAAAGGGATATCAATGTAAACAAAACTATTGGCGCTGAAAGGGTTTATAATTAATACAAGCTTAATTTATATTTATATTGTAATTAAAATGTATTGATGTACCCTTTCCAGTTTTTGTCTCATATGTTGTACAACATAAAATGAAACCCTTAAGTCGGAATATCAGCCAGTAACAATTGAACAGAAAGTTATTGTTCAGTTTCGATAGGGTATGTAAGGATTGTCGGAGACATTTTTATTAAGGTACTTTTATAAAAAAAATTGTTTTGTTTAAAGTCCAGTTTAGTGAGTAGCATTTAAATAATCACATAAACCACACAAGTAATAATTAGCGGTCACTCGGTAATACACATGCGTACATTTGAACATTGCTGAGATTAACTCATCGAACCCTAGCGACGAATATATTCGTCATTTACAAATAGTATTGCCCTATATGCAACAACTGACTGTAAATACAGATTGGAGGGCCCCAAAAGATTAAAGATTCCCCTGATCAGGGTCTTTACTGTTTGTTACTAGTACAATAAATTATGCCATACTGCTAATAATAAAAACGTAAATACAGTGCCAATTAGGAATAACATCACAGTAATAATAAATACATCAATGAGAGTGCACTTAGCATGAATTCAGGAAAATGTTGTTGTACTCGAACCCCAATCAACATGGGGGATGCAATAATGCAGACGTAACTGTTGAAAGTACTCGGGTGGGGGTTGTATCAATAAGCAAAACCTCATTTCGCACTGTACCAATAAGTTTCTTTCTCTACTTTATAAACTGTGTTACCCTTATTCTATGCATCACACTTTTTTCATCCAGTAGATCTACCTCGGAAGGACGTCAATAGATATCACTGTATAGTTTTGTACTTTTTTACATTTTTATAAATACTTAGATAATGATAGATACTTTCCTGCATATTTAATTTAGATTTTATATTTGATTTTAAGTAGGGTCCATTTACAATGACAGTCTGAGGGTTGCTGTTAGTTTACGAGAGAAGCCAAAATTGGATCTCTCGATGAAAACCGTATTATAGATCTAGATCTATTTCCTAAAACAAACAAGGCTTACATTTTCCTTTTAACAACATCAGAAAAGTTGTGTTTGTGAAACACTATGGTCCCTTATGTGACCACCATGGCCTTCAAATAACCTTGACCTTGTCTGACAGGAAGCTCTCAAGAGCTGAGCTGAAGTTAAGTTATGTCAAGTGACTTAACTTCAACGGAGCTCAATAGCTTCCATTTATTTGACTTTTAAATGACATTGACCTTTGCCGGGCATAATCCATGTTGTACTAAGCTCCAGACCCTTCTGCGTTCAGTACACATGCTAAATAATGTAGTTCAAAAGTTGTGACCAAGGTTAACGTTGTAGACAGAGACAAACAGACACACAGACAGAGCAAAAACCGGTAGTCCCTCGAATAAGTTATAATATGAGTTGGATGCATGGAAATGAGAATCTATATATATTACAGTTCTCCCTCTCTACAACAACACCCAATGAGAGACAAATATTATGTGCGTTGTTCGGGGGGTTGTTAAAGGGAGGGAAAATTAAGATTTGGATTACATTTACCAACAGCTTAAATCCGGATCAGACGCTATGTTATGCGGGCCCGATCAGGATGCAGGCTTTTTGTTCCTCGTCATTATATTTCTTCTGTTAAAATGTCCACTACTACGTAACTTTGAGAAAAACAGCAGACGACAATCTCAAGCAGACGATATTGCAGCTGTGAAAGAGTTAGACATGAAAACATCTTGTTTCGGGAACAGCTGCAATCGTCGTTGTAAGTAAGGAATCGTTGTTCAGAGTGCCGTTGTAGGGAGGAAGCACTGTATATATATCATTCAAGTAGATTATCTAATAAATACTTGATTTCCTATTAACCCATTCATATCCCTTGAAACTTTTAATGGACTATTCCAATTTCAAAATAAGTGTAGCCCATTTTTGACTATTTAGGGTTCATTTTAACAATATATTTCAAAATGACAAACAATGCAGACCCGATCAGAGGGTTCCTTACGGAGCCCTTTGATCAGGGTCTACACTGTTTGCATATGACAAGTGTAATACTCACAGGTACACTGTTTGTAAATGACGAGTATACTCGTCGCTAGGGTTGAATATCAATATTTTTTCTCAATCTCGCGAAAAGGAGAAAGAAGGGGATCTAGATCTACAAATGTTATGTAGATAAGCCATTATATTACCGTATTGTCGTGCGGATAAGGAATAGTATCGGCACGACGGTCGTGCGGATAAGAGTTCTTATCGGCACGACAGTCGTGCGAATAAGAACTGTTATCCGCACGGATAGTGTCTATCGGCACGACGGTCGTGCGGATAACAGTTCTTATAATTCGCCAACGGAAAGCATCTCGCCAGTTCGGGATTCAAAGGTTCCACTGGAATCAGTCTCGAACACAACTCTATTGCTATAAATAGTAAAACCTCTCTATTACGACCACTAAAAGAAGGCTAATTGAGTGTTTAAAAGACAGGTGACAGTTTAAGAAAGCTCCTCGTTTTACTGTCACCTTGCTTTAAGCAATCAAAATATTGTAAAACACTAATAATTAACATAATTAAGTGGTCGTATTAGAGACGTTTTATTATTACTCAGAACAAACATACATGTATTTCAAAACTAAAGCTTTAAAAGAAGTATGTATGTTTGATTTAAGCAAGCTTTGAGAATCGAAGGCAGAAATAAAGCAGACCATTTTGGGAATGTACTAGTTGGAAGTGGAAGAATCCGACGACCATATGTCGGACTTCTATCCATTGATGCACTATACCCTTAAAGGAATGGTGCAAAGCAAAAAAACTGAGTGACTTACAGGTATAACCAAGCACTCAAAGAGTGACTTACAGACATAGCCAAGCACTCAAAGAAGCCGAGTGACTTACAGACATAGTCAGGCACTCGATTGCTGCTCTTGTAAAAGAGCAGCAAACGCACAGTCTAATTCACCCCGTCGGTGCAAGACCATACAAATACAAATGACACCAAAGGCGTCAGTGATTACCCTTACGGGAATCTATTCAAAGAACGCAAGTATTGCACTTTTCAATGAAATTGGCAGAAGGGAAATTTATGACATCTTAAATAAAACATTTCTAACATTCAGCAAGTTAAAATAAATTCTGAAAGTAATACAAAAAGCTTTTAAATTCACATGGTTACGTGGAAATATATCATAATAATTAATTCTTCATTCAATCTTATACTAGCTGTGCTATCTGAATTAATTTTAATGAAAATTATAAAACGTACATCAGTCGTTTTGTACTCCGTATCGCCACTGGTCCTAGATTAGCATATGAATAAAAGGTGTTAGGATCCCAGCACCCAGCTCATACATGTACCACTATTCTACCTAAGTGCTGATAGCTCAGTCGGTAGTGTGGTTGACTAACAATCAAACGGTCATAGGTTCGAGTCTCATTCGAATCAAAAGTTTTTTGTTTTTTTTGTTGTTTTTTTAAAGAAGTCCAATTGTATTGACTTGTGGCTAAATAACGCAGATAAAGGACATGTTTAGTCTTTGTTGGTTAGAATCATTGTTCGCTATATAGCTTGTCGAATTACGTTTTGGTTCATGACTGACACACACCATTGTCTGGATGCAATGTCGTCTGCTTAAAATTGTCGTCTGCTTAAAATTGTCATCTGCTGTTTTTCTCAAAGTTACGTAATGGACATTTTGACATAAAAAACTTATTAATGAGTGACAAACAGCTTGATTCAAGATTAGACGCCGCGTTACGCGGCGTCTGATCTGGAATCAATCTGTTTGCAAAGTTCCCTCCGATAACGACTCACTCCAAACAACGCCCACAATTTGTGTCTCCTGTTGGGTGTATCCCCTAGTTCCTCTTGTCCGTATAATTGTGCACCTTGAAGGGAAGAAGCATGTCCTAGACATGCACTGTAGATCGTAAGACCAAATCATGCATTGGTTATGTTCCGTACTGCAATCACGCTATTGCAGTCCTCAGTCATTGTGCACAAACTGGCACACTCTGCAACATTCCGTGCTGGTACCTCAAACCTTATGACACTACTATAACAGAGCTGGTTAACAAACGACTCGTCTAAGATGTTACCATTGTTCAATAATCCTAATAATCTTTCAAATGTGTATAAGTCTTGATACCAAAGAACAGGAGCTTCGTATGGCTGGTTTAGAGATGGAGCACTGTATTTTAAACAGGATTGTTGTTGCTAACTACATCACTTAAGTTAACGTACATGTCTTCACTATAGCTTGTATTAAATGTACATATGGATTCGAAGTTACTACTGGATTTGATAACTGTTCAAATAATTATGAAACCAGCAGAATAAGTTGTTTTTTTTCATTTCTGAGCAGACAGATTACCCGATCTAACATAATTATATCTTATTAAATTTTGCATAAAAATTATGAAATATATGTAATAAAAAGATTTTTTTTCGAGGGTACGAAATAACCAAAAATATGGGTACGAAATGACTAGTGAATTTGAAAGGGTACGAAATGACCAAAAATGTGGGTACGAAATGACCAAAAAAATAGGGTACGAAAAGGCGAGGGTACGAAATGACCAGTTCCCAACTAAACAAATCACATTTATTCACTCCTTTCAGCACCAAACCCTATGGTGTTACCACTCATTTTGATTGTCTCGAAGAGACAATTCAAATGTATAGTGACACCACATGGTTTAATGCACAAATAAAGATTTTAAGTTTTGAAATAATTCCCTTATCTGGAGCCCTGGCTACTATCCAATCAGACTATTCAGTTTCAACAGGTGCTCTCAATTCTAAATTTCTGATCAAATATAATTGGTTGAAAATTGTGGCCAAATAGAAAGTGTGGCTAAATAGAAATCAGACAGCTCCGCCGAATAACGAATTACAAGTAATACAGACCATTAGGTAATAATAACTTTTATGTAAAATATAGCTTAGCTACTATAAAGCTATAATATACATAATAACCAAACGGAAATTTAAACCCTATCCCGCTGATCGTAGATTCTTTCATTAATCTAGTGTTCTTTATAACAGACTTCATTCATGGAGTTTCTTTAAACAAACTACATGTATGTCATAACTAAAATTAGGAACATGCTGTCATAGCTATTGCAGAATGTATCTATTAATTTTGCACTCACAATTCTCGTCCAGTAACACTTGTTATTGGGTATATAAACCAGCCTGCATGCAATTTGTTCAGGAGAATGCTCCAGTGTAACTGCTCTGTCAAGTACGGTTTCTTGTTAAACGAAGAGTTCAAATTGGAAATGCAGCTTCATGATACGTTTTAATGTTTAATTGTGATACGACTCGTCATGGAAGAGTAAATACAAAATAACGTACGACACCACGCAAAACTGTGCTGATGACAGATATGTTTGAAATGTGTTTCATCAGATTAACACCTTCACTGCCGTGACGTCATCAATTTTAAACAATTGTCGTATGCTGTTATTTCTCTAAATTAATGTTTAGGTATTTTGTTTTAAGAAATATTGAAATGAGTATTAAACAGTTTGGATCTTATCAGACGCTGCGTCACGCGGCGTCTGATCAGGATCCATTCTGTTTGCAAATAACTATCGTACTCGGGGTAAGGCAGTGAAGGGGTTAAGCCTTCAACTTGCATGAATTTCAATTATCAACTGTGTTTGTCTTCCAACTAACATTCTTTCTCCCCTAGCTTGGTTTGCATTGGTCACAGTTCCAAGCAGTTACGGACATATTAAGACGACATAAAGTAATGTTGCGGTTAAAAGGGCTAACGCCTTATATTGTATATTTTATGCAATTTGTTTTACATTCCAGGACAAATGTAGACCCTTGACATGCCCAGTGAATACCATTCCATCATATGGAGAGTGCTTGAAACTTTTCCAGTCCACTGATGGCTTCAATGTGAACTTTGGTCTGTTTTTGACCTCACCGACGTCTCTTCTAAACGGTTCCATAGATATCCAATTTGTTTTGAAATCGGCTGTATTTGCTTTGAACAACAAAATAGAAACGTTTGAAGGACATTGCCGTGTGTGCCTCAACGTGTTACGTACGGAACCAGCTATGAAACATTTGACTTTGTCTGCAGGTGTAGGTGTGGCTACATCCCCCACGTGTCCGGAATCAAACATTTTGGCTCTGACGACATTCCTAGATAACAACAGTATTTTATTGAGCATAACAAATAAACAAAAATATAATTTTTCCATAACTCTGGTTGCTCAAAAGAACAACAATTTTTCTGTCGCTGCGTTCGGGCATCCACATCATTTATATTATTCGCAAGACGCATGTGTACTGACGGACGTGCATATTACTGACATGCAATGCCCGCGGATTACGATAACTGGCACAGATTACATCATGGCGTTGAGAAACAACTTCATCAAACCAAACGACTATTACAACAAAAACCTCATAGATAAAGATGACAAGAGTTTGTCTTACATCCGCTTTGATGTATGTGTGGACGAGTACTTTGGCAGCAGTGGTGGCAGCAGTGTACAACAAACAACGTACTTCATATCTCACGTAGGCGTTTTCAGAACAAGTTGGGTATTATCATTGTTAATGAACCTTGTTGCAACATCAATTGTAATAACACTTCTATTGTAATACATATATTGAACAACAGGTTGGGATGATTCACATATTTTACAAGTTGGTAACCAATCTCAACTGTAGCAAGTACACAATTGCTACAAGAGTGTAGCAAAATACACACCCTGAAAAACGTATAAATCAATGTTAAATTATAGTTGAATTTTTATGGATAATAAATAATGAGTGTGAACTTTTTAAATTGTTTATTGAAGCACTTTCTAAAGTTTTGAATTCAACGAATATGTGTGATAGATTTGCTTTCAGATAATGTTTGAATTCTGTGTTTGTATGTAGTATACAAAGCCGTTTGTAGTGCCCTTCAAGTTAGCATCTCGAAGCTTGGAAAAACTTTTTTTGTAATTTGTAAGTTTCATATAGTGCGTGGAAAGTGCTTGCGTTGACTGCTTTTGGAGCGAAACTTTGTAGCACCGATAGAAAGTTACACTCCAGGAAACACAACCCAGCTACGTTTCCTCTACCAAGCAAATTATTTTATGAAATATTGTAGAAAGTCATCTATGAATCATTTTCATAAAATTGTTTTCAAATCGAACCCGTGGTTTCAGACAAAAAACTTTTTTAATATGGAAAAACATCCTTAAATCAAGAGGGTCGATGCCAGCATTGGTTAACCCTTTGAACCCTAGTCCCGCCAATAGGCGTTCTTTTCAAACAGTGTACATGAGAATAGTGCACCTATCATATGCAAACAGTGAATATGGAGCCCTCTGTTTACCTTCGATTCGACTTTTAAAAAAGCTGTAAGTATTTAATTTGCCATGCAAATGTGACGAGACCCGACCAATTCGAGCGAGAAAGTAGTAAGCTTTGATCGTGCCCACCTTTATCGCGGATTAAATACGGTGTTTTTGCTAGATCGGTGGAAAACTGGCTGGAGAGAGCGCAAGACGAATGGCTACTGTGTTCAGCGAAACCAATTTCTCGGTAAAATTCAAGGTTTGCGTATCTGTTAAGGTGCATTGCCAGTAAAATGAGCGCTTAAATGGAGATATAATCGAATTGTATGCAAGTGGGCACGATCAAAGCTTACTACTTTCTCGCTCGAATTGGCCGGGTCTCGTCACATTTGCATGGCAAATAAAATACTTACAGCTTTTTTAAAAGTCGAATCGAAGGTAAACACGTCTTGGCACAGTAGCTTTTATGACGTCAAAGTCACGTGGTATTACCACACTGATATTGGCTTCAAGGAATTACTTGACACATCTTTATGTAGTCGCCATATTATATTTGTTTGTCTATTATGCATTTTGTATGTACATATATGTTTATAACATAACTATGTAACGCTTCATGTTCTCCTCATGGGCCCACTGGATTTATGAAAATAAACTGTTAACGGTTTACAATATAGCTAAAGTGTTTGTTAAGGAATTCAGTTTCAATGTATTCCTACTTGATGTCAAAACACAAACTCTATATTCTAAGTCCAATTCAATAAGCATTGACTATGAATATGAATTGATGCACCATATAACATTGATGTGTTGTTTTGTTTGTATGTTTTTAGAATATCTATACTTTGTGAAAATATATAACAAAAGAAGTTAAAAATTTCACAAAAAGGAACCCGTTCAGTGAGTTACGTTGTAGAAACAAAACCGCTTAGCTTATCGTAACGCTTTAACCCCTTCACTACATTACAAGCTCGAGCACAATGTTTATTTGTAAACAGTTTGGATTCTGATCAGACGCCGCGTTACGCGGAGTCTGATCAGAATCCAAACTGTTTGACACTCATTTCAATATTTCTTAAGTCAAAATACCTAAAAATTAACTTAGAGAAATAAAAGTAGACGTATGCGTTGAGCCTGAAATCATTCTCAAGCTTTTGATTGGTCATATTTGGGCCTAAGCTCAAATATGAACAATCAAATGCTTGATAACGCACTCAGACTCAACTCAAACGCCTCATAAGCGCTTGGCTGGGTTATTCGACGTATAATCTGGCCCCGAAGGGCAGCTTACTTTCTGGTAAAAACACGTTTAACGGGAAAGAAAAACGTCTGCTTTAAATAAAGCAAAGCAACTTCTGTACATTGTGCCCTATATTCTGATAATAAAAACATCCAACAAAAATAAACGTTTTAAGTTTTAACTGTATATATGAGGTTTGCCGTTTACGGTTAATCTGAAACTGCATGTAGTGTAAACGACGTTACATGAAACAGTTTCTTTGAAGTTGACTATATAGCACTTTATAAGAAACGTCTACCCTAACTATTGGCGGCCATGTATTGTAAACGACATTACATGAACCAGTTTCTTTGAAGTTGACTACATGAACGTGTTAACGACTCTATAGCCATATAAGAAAAATCTACCCTAACTATTGGCGGCCATATTGTCTAAGCTAGAAAAAAATATATTAAAGACAATCTGATAGACGGCCACCTGTTGATCATTTGAGAACATTTTTTTATACCGTTTCAGTAGTTTTTGACGAGATGATATTTAAAGCTTTCTTGGTTGGTAGCCATTGCAACCACAATTTCAATTGGATGACCTTTACTTAGAGAAATCTGATTGAGTATCCACACAAGGAACACTTCTATAAAGTTATGATAAAATGTTCTCAGTTGTTTCTAAGAAATTATTTAAAGAAAACCTTGACGACACGTATAGATCGACAGACGACTGGCGACGTTCAAAGAGCAATCACGATTTAGCTCACATTGGCACTTCGTGTCAGGGGAGTAACAAAGTAACTTAGTTTGCTGTGCTTAACAATGCCTTAAAAGAACAGTTCGATGAGAAGCTGTGAAAGGAAATGTCTCCGAGTAAGTATGATGATAATTAAACAGAAAGGGAATGAACATGCAAAACACTGATCATAAACGTGTGCAAGTATAAAATGAAACCAATAAGCAAAGTGCCGTAATGGCCATAAGTATTGGGACAGGAACAAGAGGCCCAGATTTTGCTCACCTGAGGACAATGTACCATAGAAGCTGACTCGGCAAGACAACATTTTGATACAGATATGATCCATGAGTTATAATTTGAACAATTTTGGTAGAGAACCACACAGCAAAGTTGTATGTCAAATATGAGGGATCTGTGCCTTTCAGTTTCTGAGAAGAAGATTTTTAAAGATTTTCTTATGCATTAAAAGTTGTCTATACGGTAATGTTAGAAAATCTGGTCCAACAGCAAGGGTAATATTTCTTGCCAAAAACTTTGAACAAGATTTCGTTCCCCCTTGTCACTAATGCTTCTGGCAAAATTGGTTGAAATCGGGTCAGTGGTTTCTGAGGAGATGTTGTTTGAAAATGTGGACGGACGACGATGGACGAAATGCGGTCACAATACATGTAGTTCATCCTCAGGTGAGCTAAAAACCAACTCTAAATTGATTTGTAATACAGTAAAACCTCGTTGTAACAACCAAAAACTTGGATTATCATGTGTTTATGGCAAGTGACTGCTACAGTGGAGAATCTGTTATTCTTTCCCGTTTAAACGCAAACGTACGCAAACGCAAAGCACTAAAACGTAGAAAAGAACAACTTTTGGACAATTCTGATAATTCTTGTTTATCTTGGTGGCAAACAGTTTGGAGCCTGATCAGACGCCGGGTTACCCGGCGTCTGATCTGGCTCCAAACTGTTTGCACTGCAAATAATAGTTTTAGCGTAAACGCGTTTATTGGGAAAGAATAACAGATTCTCCACTGTATAAGTTGTCACCTGTTTTTAATGCAATAAATAAGCATTCTCTTTAGTGGTTGTAAAAGAGAGGTTTAACTGTAGTCTTTAATTATGCTAGGCTGAGTCGCTGAAGGTATTATTTTTCAATTCCACATATATAAGTTAGTACGAACTTCTTTTCGTCACTTGAAATGAAGAAAAAGAACTATATGTCTTGGTCAAAATAATATGTATTTCTGTTTTTTTACAATAGCCAAAACTATGGCATTTAGATACATTTAATATATAACAAAGTCAAATAGATGATACAGGTGACCCTTTACTCCACGTATACACCTTTTAAGCTTTTAATTAATTCCTCCAATGAAGAAAATAGTTCAATTTTATACAGGAATTAGTGTGAAACAAGAAATATTTTTTATAATGAAGCAAAGGGTAGCTTAAAGTAGGCTACACCTTTATTTTCAACCTGCTTTAAATGCCACCTGTCTTTAAAACCAAACACATGCTATGGAGTAAAGGGTTAAATCCATGTTACATTTACAAATGAAAACTAGAAGATATCTATGGTGACCTAATTTGGTTTCATTTATTTCGAGGATGAAAAATACCATGTAAGGAGAACTATGAAATAAGACTGGTAAAGACTACTCGTATTTGGCATTATCAGGTAAAATGTTGCTACAATGGAGAAAACGTCATTCTTTCCCAATAAATACGTTTACGCTAAAACTATTATTTCCATTGCAAACAGTTTGGAGCCAAATCAGACGCCGGGTAACCCGGCGTCTGACAGGCTCCAAACTGTTTGCCACTCAGATCAACATGAAGAGCCAAAATGGTCGAAAAGATGTAATTTGCTGTCTTTTATTGTGATGAGTTTGTGTTTCGTTTGCATTTAAACGCGAAAGAATAACGTTTTCTCCACTGTATACCTTCCAATATCAACTTCAAAAGCTGATGCAGAATGAATTTTTCTGTAGTATACTTCTAGAAAACTGGTCCAAATGACAAACAGACTGATAATTTGTTGAAATTATTTCTAACCAAATTTCCTATGAGAAAAATTTTGAAATCGATAAAATGTTGTTAGCCCTTAACCAATTACAAAAAGAAATTGCCTTTTTATGCCTTTACTGTATTACTCCATTGAAGGAAAAGTGTCATTTTATACAGTCATGAATATGCACCATTAGATATATTTTCTATATCATATGCTTTGATAGCTTAAAGCATGCTGAAAGTAATGTAGACTGTGCCATTAACCTGCTTTAAGTGGCCACCTGTCTTCAAAACTAGAAACAGGCTGAGGATAAAGGGTTAAAGAGTTGATACAGGGCTCCAGAAAAGGGGAGTATTTCAAAAATTAAAATCTTTATTTCTGCTTTAAACCCTATGGTGTCACTACTCATTAGAATTGTCCTAAAGAGACGATTTAGAATCGTCCTAAAGAGACGATTCTAATGAGGAGTAACACCATAGGATTTGGAGTTGAAATAATTGAGAAAATGTTGGATTTGTTCAGTTCACTCCCCCTTATCTGGAGCCCTGTTGATATGTTTATTGAGACAAACAATTGAAAAAGGCCAGAAATAGAAAGAAAATACACTTCTTCTGTCATCTATAGGGGTATCAAACTCCTTAGAAAATGACACAAGAAACAAAGCACATCAATGGGTTACAAAGAGAGTATATTACTCAAGCGCATTGGTTACCCAGCTATATACAGTAAAACTACTGGGGCCCGTTTCATAAAACTTTGTACGACAAATATTGTCGTGAGTCAGTTTATAAAAGTCTCGATTATTATTTATTTCTCCATCTAAACCTGTCTTGTGACATCTTTTTGGAATCCTCTTGAAAAGACAATTCCAAAGAGATGTCACAAGACAGGATTAGATAGAGAAATAAGAAATTAAAAGTATTTTAAAGTTTTGAAATACGATCGTTTTTGTTGTACGAAGTTTTGTGAAACGGCCCCCTGCATTATATCAGTTGTTTATCATTATGACAGGTGACTGCTAAAAACAAGGCGACAGTAAAACAGAGAGCTCCTTTAGGAACTTTCTGATTCATTGTCACATATAATTATGACAGGTGACTGCTAAAAGCAAGGTTGCAGTAATTCAGAGAGCTCCTTTAGGAACTTTCTGTTTCATTGTCACCTTGCTTGAAGCTGTTACTTATCTATTATACAATCAATCAGCCTTCATGTTAGAGGTCGTAATAGAGAAGTCTTACTGTATATTTATCACATAAAACTGCCTCTCAACAATAGGCATGATGCTGACCATTGTCCCAATCCTGAGACAATGGGATGACGCATCTGATAAAGCTTATGCTGGACTATAAACCTCAGCAGAAACAACAACAACAATGGCAGTGTAATAAAGCCATTCGATAAATGATAGTGAAATGTTGATATTTAGGCTCCAGCCCAACATGCTCGTCCGCAAGCACTGCATAAAGCGAGACGTCAAATGATGTCATTTGTGATGACATAGTATCAATAACAACATCAAGTGTTGGTGGAAAATACATATGGCAAAGGGACTAAAAACTACAGCTTCAGTTGATTTTAAAATGTTTATGTGATAAATAGAATCTCACATGAGTGCTTATTACTTATCATTTGTAATAAACTTGTTAACCAAAATAAATATAATGCTTGCCAAGGCTTGCATATTATTATTTCAGTCAACTCGTTTATTAATAAATGATAATTAAAGAGCACTCATGTAAGATCCTCTATATAACATACAGTCAAACTTGTATTAAGCAACAACTCAAACAAGGATATGTTTGCAGCTTCTTTGCATAATGAAGCTTTCTGCCATACCTCTGTCTTGCATAATAAGCAGTCATAAGCAGTCATTGCAAATCCTAATTATTTGAAATTTGCATAAAATTCGACTGTAGTATTTTTTTTATAGAATTTAATTGTGTACAGTAAAACCTCTCCACTTCCACCACTAAAAAGAAGGTGAATTAATTGTATAAATAAGAGACCACAATTTAAAACAAGATTGAAATAAAACAGAAAAGCTCTTTTTAATTTCTCCTTGCTTTAAAGAGGCTCGCAACCGGATTTAGCATTAAAAATGGTAATTTGTAAATATATGTCAAATGGTTATATAAATGGGTAAGATTTAGTTTAGGATAATAAATTCTGTTAAAAAATGCATTTCCAAATAAAAAAAAAAAAGAAGCTCTGGTGGGATTCGAACCCATGACCCTCCATTGCGGAGACAAACAAGAAAAATGAGGACACGCCTTTACCGCCTCGACCACGGACGCTCTCTCTATATAAGGTAGCGAATTAACATACTTCACTGGTAGCGCTTAATACTACATTATTCGGCTCCGGTTTATGTCAGAGCCCGTGTAGAGAAGCAACAACAACAGCAAAACCGTCAGCTGACGCTATTGAAAAACGATGGAATATATCTAAAAAAACTAAGATTCGGTGACGATTCTTGAGACTTTTTTTGGACTGATCATATTTTTTTAATGTCAGAAGCCAAATAATGCCACAAATTTGCTTTTATTTGAGTATTTTATTTTATTTTGACAAGTACACCATCCGGTTGCGAGTCGCTTGAAGCAACCACCTGCCTTAAACAGGTAATAATAAACCACTTTAATGGTTGTAATAGAGGGGGTTTACTGTATTTATTTATTACTATAATATTAATCAATAACCTAAGCTCAGTGTCCTATGCACAGAAATTGCAGTTTTGCTACATGACTTTCTGCTTGGTCCATCTGATTGTCAGTCTATTTGATTTTGCAACAACTTTTCAAGAGCATCAAGGCTGGGTCCAAGGTTATATATAAAGCCTTTGAGTTGAGTCTGAAGTAGTTCTCATGTATTTGATTGGTCAGATTTGAGCCTAGGCTCAAATCTGACCAATCAAATGCTTGAGAACTATAAGAGACTCCACTCAAAATCTTTATAACCTTAGAGCCAAGACGAGTTTAATGCTCTTATATGAATTTGATTGACAATATCGTTCAGATACTCATGGGTTTGTACTAGTATTAAATGTTGTTCTTGTCTCAGGAGTACCCAAAGTAGGAGGGAATTTCATCATTACTAAACTGGACAGACTCAACATGTCTCAACATCTTTTGGGCAGAGTTCCTGCAAAAGAAAACCAATATGCTATTTAACTTAACACTATATGCTTTAAGTGGTCACCTGTCTTTAAAACTAGAAACAGGTTATGGGGTAGTTGGTTAATACAGTATGACAGTAATATAATGTAAAGAAGAAAACTGTTGAACAAATAATAGCAGAAGACAAAACTGAACATTGCTACTAACCAGAATTTGTTTTAACCCATTACCCCATAGTCTGTTTCTGTGCTGAGAAAAAGCTCAAATCTGACCAATCAAATGCTGGAGAACGATCTCAGACTCAATTTCAAATTGATTGACATGGGTCTTACAACACTATGTCACAACACTGGTAAAACAGTCCTGATAAGAGCTTCATAACATTGGACAAGGTTTACAGTTTAAACATATTTTATTTCCAAAATTTCAAGATGGAAATGGGGTTGGGCCACAAGTCCCAAAAACATTAGTTACGGCCCTTCCCCTAGTCACTGTTTACATTGTATCGACAATGGCAAGTGACTATCATTAACCCATGTAACAAGGATTACAAATAAGGAACGTATTGGGGTATTTACCCAACTAAAATTGTGGAAAGGCAATTGTTATTCACAATAAGGAGGAACAAAAATCAAAGAGCAAATAAAACTCTTAATATCTACTAATCAAAATATGAATAATACCAAATTAGTAAAGATGTCAATACCCAATAAAATTGCAAATACCCCATTCTGTAAAATATCAAGGAGTAAATACCCGATTATTTCAAAATCTTATCTTGGAACCCTTTGTATAGCTGTTGATACAGTGGAGAATCTGTTATTCTTTCCCGTTTAAACGCAAACGTACAACGCAAAACACTAAAACGTAGAAAAGAACAACTTTTGGACAATTCTGATAATTCTTGTTTATCTTGGTGGCAAACAGTTTGGAGCCTGATCAGACGCCGGGTTACCCGGCGTCTGATCTGGCTCCAAACTGTTTGCACTGCAAATAACAGTTTGAGCGTAAACGCGTTTATTGGGAAAGAATAACAGATTCTCCACTGTACTTACTTTGACACTCCTTTGCAGTACAGCAGTATGAGCAGTTTCAACTTCTTGCAACCTTTCCTCAAGTACTTCAGAGCCTTGTCCCTTTAAAGAAAAACAACAGTCTGTTAGCCCTTTGAAGGCCAAGTCATTTTGTTGTCTGCAACAACAGTTACTGATATCTGCTAATATTATATAATTGGAAATTTCCTTAATTGAGTCAGAGTGTCAACCAATTTGGATACTGATGAGAAGCTAAGTTACTCTGCATCTCATCGGGATAAAAAATGTTTGCAAGAGTAATCTTCAATTCACTATAAGTACCGGGTATACTGTTGGTAACAGAGGGCATGTATCTATACAGTAAAACCTACCTATTATGACCACTGAACTAGGGCTAATTATTGTATGAAAGACAGGTGATAGCTTAAAGCAAGATGAAAGTTAAACAGAAAGCTCCTTCAGGAGCTTTCTGTTTTACTTTTTCCATGTTTTAAGCAGTCACCTGCTTTTAACACAAAATAATTTAACATAATATCCAATTGTTATAGAGAGATTTTACTGTTTCAAGTTCAAGTTTGATTCAACTAATTCCATTTAGCTTAAAAGCCAGATGAGGACAGAACATATGATTGTATAAACATGACTGTATTTGCTCAATTGGATAAAGCCATCAACTGTGTTATCTTAACTCTTTGATCCCTAGTCACGCATATATGCATCATTTGCAAACAGCATACATTTGAGGAGTACACTTGTCATATGCAAACAGTGTATACCCAGATCAGAGGGCTCCTTGTGCAGCCCTCTGATCTGGGTCTTCACTGTTTGTCATAATGCAAAACATTGACAAAAACAACCCTTAAAAGTCAGAAATGAACTGGACTAAAATGGATACTGGGATTGTCCATTTGAAGTTTCAAGTAGGAAAGAGTTAGGTAGACTTCTAGCTTACGTGATGAGGAGACAGCCACTGACATCAAGTTGTATCAGGTAGTGGCACACCCCGGACAGATACTGTATACTCAGATCAGTCACCTGAAATAGCGAACCAATCACTCATGCTGTAACAGTTTTAAATACTTTGTACGAAACAACCACTCAATATAAGACTCTTTTTAGAATCGTTACCCTTTCCCTCATAGAAGCATATTTAACCCTTTCCCTCATAGAAGCATCTTTAACTAGGGCTGTAACGAATACACCATGTAGCGAATTCGAATACACATCACGATATAGGGCGACGAATACGAATAATTATTCACGAATATGAATGCAATAGTTTCTTTATGTAAATTTCTTATAATACTATCTATTACTACTGATTTGTATCCTATTCATATTTCTTATTTAAGCAGTAAGGTTTTTGTGTCATATTTAGGTCCAGCTCATATTATAGCTTGTTCTTAGGGACTAAAATAGTACTGGGGACAGTAGAGAGTGTTCGTAAGCAGCAGTTTTCACCTTTTTTACTTGTTTTCAAGTTTTCTTTATTATACTGGCGAATATTCGATTCTTGAACATGCGAATACGATACGTATTCACCAAAATCAGAATATTCGGTTCTACGAATATTCGAGTGTAATGTTACAGCCCTATCTTTAACCCTTTCCCCTATAGAAGCAACTTTTAGCGTATTTAATTTATTCCTCCGCTAAAGAAATTAGTTCCAATATATACCCTCATGAACAATTATCATAAAAAATATTTTTATATAGCCTAGTAGATGGCACCATATGACCATTTCATGAGTCGCGGTGCGGTAAAACCCAACTCAATCAATGGTAATAGAGGGGTTTTACTGTATTCAGAGCTCCAGATAAGAGGAGTATTTAAATACAAAAATCTTTATTTCTGAATTAAACCGCAATGCATTAGAATCATCTCTTTGAGACGATTCTAATGAGTAGTAATACCAAAGGATTTGGGCTTATATAAGTGAGAAAATGTTGCATTTATTAAGTTTACTCTTTCTTATCTGGAGCCCTGTGTATTTGAAGTGTACTTTGGCTTACCAGTTTACAGCCTGCAAGGTTCAGAACATTCAACATCCTGCAGCAAAATGCCAGGTTCTTGATCGCACCATCTGTGATTTGCTGAAAATAAACAAGACACTGCTTTCAACATTAGTACTTCATATGTACATGTATATTAAATGCAATAAATCTGGGGGGATTCTCGTGGCAAGATTCAGCAGCGCCTAGCTTATAAGACACACAGTGCATAACAACAGACTGGTAGCTATAAACAACTCAATAGTATTGCTTCACCACCAGCTATATTATATACACTGGATGCCCTAACACTCCGAACTTAAAAAACCCTCTGATCAGCGTCTACACTGTTTGCATAGGACAAGTGTACTCTTCACAGGTACTCCGTTTGTTTATATGAAAATGTACCTTTGTCACTAGGGTTAAATGTGTTAACTCTCTGCAACTGGGATGGGAAGTATTACATATATGTGACAATACTATGGGATTGTGACGTGTTAAATTAGCTTAAAGGATTCATTACAGTGGTGTGAATATTACAGAAATGTCATAATAACCCGGTGTCAAAACAAGGTTTTAAATGTTATCTTTCAAAGAATGAATTACCAAACCACTATTTAACTCTTTGAACCCTAGTCACGCATATATGCATTATTTGCCAACAGCGTTCCTGTGGAGTACTCTTGTCATATGCATACAGTGTAGACCCTGATCAGAGGGCTCCGAAAGGAGCCCTCTGATCAGGGTCTTCACTGTTTGTCATAATGTCAAATATTGACCGAAAAAACCTTTGCACGCTAACGGCAGATATAGCTGCTAGTCAAAACCTTTGCAAACAGTTTGAATCCAGATGAGACGATGCGTAACACCGCGTCTCATCAGGATCCAAACTGTTTGCCATTCTGACCCTGAATTTAAAAGAAATTTGAAGAAAAAAAATATTTTAGAACAAAAGCAGACGACAATTGTTGCAGACAAAAAAATTACCCAGCATGCAAAGAGTTAATGTAATATTTCACTGCTACTATTTGTCAGCTTCAAATTTTTCATCTCCTTTTTCTTTGAAAATTTAGATTGTTGAAATTTGGATAAACCCTAAGAGGTTTCATAAATTTTCAATTAAATTACACCATCCCTAAAATCAGGCTTTTCTCTAAATACAGCCTTTACTTACAGGTATCAGGTAAGTAAAGTGCTGGTTAGGGCATTGATTATGTATCTCCAATACCTGACCTTCAGCACTCCTTTGAATTAATATGGTTGCGGATAAACCACAGTTCTATACCGGCCTAGACTCCATAGCCTATTTCTAATTTTGAAGACAAGTTACCACTTAAAGCAGGTTGAAAGTAAAGCAAAATGCACCTTAAGGTGCATTCTGTTTTACTTTCAGCCAGTTTTATCTTAACCCTTTACCCAATAGTCTGTTCCTAGTATTTAAGACTGTTTACCTCTTAATGCAGGTTGAAACAAAAGCAGAATGCACCTTAAGGTGCATTCTGCTTTACTTTCAGCCAGTTTTAAGCTACCATCTGCTAGGACAAAGATTTCTTACAATACATATCCAAAACTGTATAAATTGGACTTTATTCTTCAGTGGAGGAATAAATTATATACATTTTGTACATAGAAATGAGTATCTATTGAGTAAAAAGATATTTAAAGGACTGATAACAAGGGACAAAGACATAATAAGTACATGTACATGTTGCATATAACATTTGCATAGTTATATCACTTGTTATTTACCAAAAAAAAAACAAAAAAAAACTGGGTGCTATTCAATGCCCATGTCATCTGTTGTAAATATAAATATTCTATATTTTATCAATTGGTTATTGCTTACCATACAATGGGACAGATCAAGACGCTCTATGTTTTTACACTGCTGGGCAAACTTCTGTAGTCCTAGATCTGAAATGTTGGCACATTCTGACAGAGTTACGTCCCTTAGTCGCACATTGTTGCCTAGGGCAGAGAGGCCCTGATCAGCACAGTTACAGCCTGAGATATCAAGTGAGGTAAGACTGTGTGTCTGCCCTAGGAGCTCTATGCCGGCCTCACTGATGTGTTCACAGAAGCACACACTCAGGTACGCTAAGCTATGGCATCTAAAATATTGAAATAAATGGGAAATGTATTTTTTTATAGCAGACAAATACATTTTATATTGTACAAATTCATATTTCATTAGAGTCAATCTTGTAACTCAGCATCTGATCATGATTCATGCTTCATAACAGATTACAGGGCTGCCATTTCTCCGGATTTTTCTGTTCAGATTTTTATCCTAGCAGAGGATAGCTTAAAGCAGGCTGAAAGTAAAGCAGAATGCTCCTTAGGGCACATTCTGCTTTACTTTCAGTCTGCTTTAATTGACAATGTTTCTTCAAACTAGAAATAGACTATGGGGTAAAGCGTTAACGGTACCATTCGTAAAATTGGGATTGCAGAAAAAAAGAAATTTGGAAATCTTAAGATTTTTCATGTCAACTTATGGCAGCCCTGAGATTATATATTGTTCTCGATTAAAGAAAGTTTTAAGACTTCAGCTGTATCTATATTTACCCTTCGCTCTGTAAATAGTTATTTTAACATATTTAATTGATTCCTCCACTGAAGGAAATAGCTCTATTTTATACAGTCATGCCTTGTATCATAAGAAATAGTTTCTATACTCTAGAAGATGGTAGCTTAAAGCAGGCTGAAAGTAAAGCAGAATGCACCTTAAGTAGCATTCTGCTTCACTTTCAACTTGCTTTAAGTCACAGGTTACTTATCTTCAATACTAGAAATAGGCTATAGAGTAAAGGGTTAAAACATTTTGATATCCCTACTGACCTTTTGTGTATGTTCACCATGGCCATGTCCCCTACCCTTATACAGTTCGTAAGGTTGAGCTCCCTCAGTCGGGGACCACATGGCCCCTCAACTAACTGCCGAACACCTTTATCACTGATTCTGAAAGACAATAAAAATGGTAAAATATCAGAAAAAAATATTAACCCTTAGCCTGCCACTCACGACTATAGCTCCATATGCAAACAGCTTGGATCCGGATGAGACGCCGAGTAACTCGGCGTCTCATCCGGATCCAAGCTTTTTGACACTCGGACAACATTTTCAGCAATTTTGAGCAACTTTGAAGCACTTTGAAACTTGAAGTAGACGAGAAATATAGCAGACGACAATTTATTTGGCTGGCTAAGGGTTAATAACCAATTTCTGCACAGACACACCTTTATGTACCATAAGAAATGTTTTCTATATCCTAGCCAATGGTTGCTTAAAGCAGGCTGAAAGTAGAACAGAATGCACCATATGGCACTTTCTGCTTTACTTTCTATCTGCTTTAAGCTACCATCTGCTTTAAGTATTCACCTGTCTTAAAAACAGTAACAGGCTATGAGATAATGGGTTTAGAAAACAGGAGCTGTCTTATCTGTGTGTACATTAATTTTAAACAAGACTGCTTTCAATAAACACTTAAGCCCTGATGGCAACCTTGACAATCTATTCTGAACCTTTTCTATGTCCAAATTAGGTAAAGTCAAGGTTAAATTGAGGTTAGACAATATGGGTGGATTGGTAATGGTCCAAGACAATAACTGTATAAGTATCAAAGCGTTGTAGTCAGAAGTGTTGATGTTAGATGAAAGGGTAAAATCTAGTTAGCCAAGAAATAGCCCATTTAAACTATTTTAAGTCGAAATAAGGTCATGGTGAAGGTCAAAATCAAGGTTGGGTAGTATGGGTGGATTGGTAATGGTCCAAGGCAACAACTGTATAAGTATCAAAGCATTGTAGTCAGTTGTGTTGACACAAGAAAAAACAGCAAAATCTAAAACTTTAGTTAACCAAGAAATAACCCAATTAATATTTTAAGTCTAAATTAGGTCAAGATCAAAGTCAAAATCAAGGTTGGGTGATATTGGTTGATTATGAATGGTCCAAGGCAACATCTGTTTAAGTATCTAAATATTTGAATAAACATTGATGATGTTAGAAGAAACGGACTAAAATCAAGTTAACCTTGTTAGGTATCGATGGAAGGACAAATTGATAGACAGACAGGACAATCACTATATGACTCTGCATCTATAGATGCCCATGGCATGAAAAATTATTTTATACATGCTATTATCAGGAGAAGGGCTAATGTTCACTTTGAATGGTGTTGGTAAACTTTCGTATGACCAGGGTCCAAGGTTATAAAGCTTTTCAGTTGAGTCTAAAGTCGTTATCAAGCATTTGATTGGCTAGATTTGAGCCTAGGCTCAAATCTGACCAATCAAATGCTTGAGAACACACTCAGACTCAGCTCAAACGTTTTATAACCTTGGACCCTAGAGTTCTACATACCTGACACAGTCAGCAAAGTTGGCCACCGTTAAAAACCTGCATAATGACAGTGACTTTAAGGCATGATCAGTCAGTCTCTGGCAGTCTGCTATGTAGATATGCTCCAGATTGGAACACTGTAGCCCAAACACTCTCATACTTACATCAGATATTCGAGCATTCCCTGAGTGAAAAAAAATGAAAAGAAAAAGAAATAAGCTACAATCACATTAAACATTTTGTTGACCTCATTTACTCCATATCCTTTCCAGGCCGATAGCGTACTAAAACGTGTAAAAAAACGAAGGTTCCAAAAACTTACCCCATATAGCATAAGCAAGCCTGGAACGTATTGAAACGGCCTAAATATATACGCTCTAAAAATCGAATACCGTTTTGTGGCTCAAAGCCTGTGATTTTTAAATTATGGTAGGTTGTTAACCATAACTTGAAAGACGTAACACTCATATGTCATAAACTGTAATTCTTAAAACATTCTTGTATTGAATTGGTTAAAATATGTTAATTTGATTAATTATTTTAAAAAACAAATTTTGAAAAGCTTTCAAATGTTAATTATCAATTTTAAAAGCCCTTTTATTATTCTTTTAAATTACAATAAAATATGCATTTGTTTTAAGGTGCACTATTTCGATAAGTTTAAATCTTGTTTCTCCAGTACATTTGTTTGGGGGTGAACAATATATGACAAAATCACTTGCAACCAGTAAATTTGTAATAAAAAGACGTTTTAAGAAATTAATTGAAATCAATTTATTAAAATTAATTACGTTTTTAACGGCAATGGCTTTCATCGCATAATTTGTTAAGGACAAGGCCATAGCCGACATAACCGTTTAGTTCCGTATCTAAAGCGTTGTAGAACGTTTTGTCCACAGATCAGTTATACTGGTAACAAACCGATAACGTTAAAACTCGTTTTGCTATTTTCTTAATAAGATAAACCTATAACGTATTTTTGCGAAAATACATTTATTCAAGCGCGCCAGTAGCGTTAAAAAACGGTTCTATATATCAGCAGAACGTTTTTTACACTGTGTATGTAAGAATTCGACATGTTTACGCTGCCGTATTTTAAACAGTGATAGTTCGTCCCGTTTCATTACGCTATCGACTTCAATACGTATTATTGGGTCCGTTTTTTTAACCCCAAATTTTAACCCCAATTCAATACGTTGTAGGCTTTGGATCTCAAAATGGGTTCGGGCTTGGAAAGGATATAATGCATTAATAACCCATTTACGCCCAGTGGATTCTTCAATATTTTATATATTGGATTAGTCCATTTTTATCAAAGGTATGCCTGGTCAAAATTTTCATTTTGATTTTGTTTTACAGTAAACCTCACTTATAACGAACTCGGTTATAACGTACACTCGGTTATAAGGAACAGTTTTAAAACCCCCGAATCTTACCCTTCTTTGTTCTATATAAAATAATACGGTTATAGCGTACTCGGTTATAACGAAAACTCGGCTATAGCGTACACCATTTTCCGGTCCCGATTCATCAGATTTCATTAAAATACCATCCGTTATAGCGTACTGTCGATTTCGAGTGTTTCGAACTGTATGTCGCCGAGTCATTATCGATCGATAATTACCTCACAAGTAAAATGTTTGTCAGCGATCGTCTTCATGCTTTGTGTGTAGGTGTGAGCGATATCAACAGATAATTATTATGTTGGAATGACTTAAGATATGAGTGTCAAACAGTTTGAATCCTGACCACACACGGCATTGCGCAGCGTCTGGTCTGGATCCAAACTGTTAACAAAGTCAACATTAAGCGAAAAACGGGTTGAATAAGTCTACAAATGATCTCTGTGTTTGTTCCTCCGAGTAAAATGGTTGATTAATTGATTAAAAATTAGTTTTGTCAAGAGTATTACATGTAATAGTTCTTTGTTGCCCCGTAATGCGGAAATGTTAGAGCCTCGATTTCGGTATCTGAGTCACCTGCAAGTTAGGGTAAATTGAAAGTTTTCCGAAAGTTAATGAATTTTTAGCCTGACATGAAACTGAGGCATGGATGCAAATGGCGACCAGTCGTCAAAGTTTTGTCTGATAAACAATGAAAATAAGACTACCTCCGCACGAGCTGTCATGCTGAAGGTAAACGAACTTGCAAATTACTGAAATACTTTTTCGTTAAAGTATAAATATTCTTGTTTGCCAATTTATAATGTTTTATTTAAACACATAGGTGTACACAAGTCCGATCAGTTCTTTATACTAACCTCGCCTAGAGCATACTAGTTCGCTATACAGTTATTACAAACTCCGGCTATAGCGAACACTTTTTTGAGGTCCCGAGGTGTTCGTTATAAGCGAGGTTTACTGTATATTGAAATTCCTATCAGCAAACAGTGTAGACTCTGATCAGACACCGCATAATCAATCAAGATCTAGCAATTCATTCAGTCTTGCTTAAATAGAGAGTCAGGTAATAAATCATTTGTTTGATAGTTACTTCAGGAACAGTCAAACCATTGTCCCTTGGTAGCAGGGAAGACCTTATGAACTGTTGCCCTCGGCCGTTGGCTGCGGGCAACAGTTCTCAAGGTCTTCCCTGCAACCTCGGGTCAATGATTTGACTGTTCCCTCAGTACCTATGAAACAAATTTATACTGTATTTACCTTCAATTTTGATTTTCTTCAAGGATTTGTTATTGGCAATTTTCTTGTATGTTTCATCTGAGAGCAGTGGTGAGCCAAGGAAAGAGACTGTGTGTAGTTTGGTCAGCTTGTTGCCCACAGGGACCAGGCAGTCATCACTGAGGGTTTGGAAGTCATTTAATAACAGAGTCTGTAAGTTTGTACAGCCAGATGACAAGTTCTTGAAACCATCAGGAGTTACCTGGTATACAATACAAAATATATCATTAACCCATTACCCCATAAATACGCCTTTTACCCCTTTTAATATTTCCTCCATAGAAGAAATAGTTCCCTTTTATACAGTCATCAATATGTATCATAAGAAATACTTTCTATATTCTAGCAGATAATAGCTTAAAGCAGGCTGATAGTAAAGCAGAATGTGCCTTAAGGCACATTCTGCTCTACCTTCAACCTGCTACTTTCAATACTAGAAACAGGCTATCGGGTAATGGGTTAATCAGATGTACAGATATACAGTAAAACCTCTCTATTACTACCACTAAAAACAAGGCTAAATGGTCGTATGAAAGCCAGGTGACAGCTAAGCTACACATTTTAACACCTTTGATTTATTCCTCCACCAAAGAAAATAATATAGTTCCAATTTATACAGTCATGAATATGTGCCTTAAGAAATATTTTATTTTATCCTAGCAGATGGTAGCTTAAATTATAAAGAAGCCTAAAAGTAAAGCAGAATGTACCTTAAAGCATATTCTGCTTTACTTTCAACCTCCTTGATGTGGTCTTTAAAACTAGAAATAGGCTATGGGATACAGCGTCTAAATTTAATTATAACACTATTTCAGCTTTAAAAATCCTACATACGATGGTAAACTGTTTGGATCAAGATGATATATGCTGTGTGTCAAAGTGTCTTAAAGACAATTCCTCAGTCCTTTGATGGACTCCCCCGCCCTATTGTTCTCGATCGGCATGAAAGTAATTGGAAAAGTATACAGCATAATCTTTACCACTCTCAGTTTACCTGGTGAGGCCCAGACTGTCAGTTATACTTATATCTGAGACATTTTTCAATGGTTATTTCTAACCAAACTATCAAATATAAAAGTCGGGCCTCACATGAGATGCTTCAGTGGTTCTTTGCTATTGGTATGTGCACAAGACCCATGAGTATTGCATGGGAACTTCCTAGGTGATATCACCGAAAGTGGGTCAGGAAATGTCTTTAACTGGATTCAAAATGTTGCAATTTTAGTCAAGTCATGATTAGCAAGAGATGGGTTAATGACATTATGACGATATTTGAAACTGGTAACCTATAGTATAATAATCAGAGCTCCAGATAAGGGGAGTTTTTCAAAAACTAAAATCTTTATTTCTGCATTAAACCCTATGGTGTCACTACTCATTAGAATCGTCTCGAAGAGACGATTCTAATGAGTAGTAACACCATAGGATTTGGTACTGAAATAATTGAGAAAATGTTGTTTTTGTTTACTTTACTCCCCATTATCTGGAGCCCTGATAATGTTACACCATGCAAGAAGGATAATTACCTCATTAGTTCATGGCTAAGGTGGTGATAGCTAACACTCTGATACAGTTCATAGTGATACACCTATACTCAGATGTCACTAATAACTACACCTTTTCTTGTTCACACCCAAACACTATTCTACATAATAACTAATGATATTAAAGGGTTGGAAACTGTTTGACCAAGTGTCAGGTTATTGATCTCCCCTGAAGGGATGATCTCCATTATAGTAGTAACGGCTCAACTCATCAAATTTCAAACTGGGCCACGGGTACACTCAGTCAAAGTCCAACTCGGCCTGGTGCAACTCAGCCAACTTTTTGACACTGATATAAACCCATTACCCCATAGCCTGATTCTAATTTTGAAAATAAATGACCATTTAAAGTAGGTTGAAAGTAAATCAGAATGCCCATTATTGTTGGCGCATTCTGCTTTACTTTCAGCCTGCTTTAAGCTATTATCTGATAGGATATAGAAAATATTTCTCATAGTACCTACTCATGACTGTTTTAAAAGGAATTATTTTCTTCAGTGGAGAAATAATTTGAAGGCATGCATAAAAAGGCGTATTTATGGGGGGAATGAGTTACTGAATTAATCCCTAGTTAACGCTAAGCCCGCTCAACAGGGTCTTGTCTGCCAATACTGTTGTCTATTTCAACTCTAAAACTGAACTATTTAATTCAAAATCATCAAAAACATCATCAAAAACATCATCAAAAATGTTTACTGTTATACAGTTAAGGATAACTCTTTCAACACTAAGTAGCTCTTGTGTATTATTAGGTTCCCTTGTGGATCATTTTAGTAACCAAAACATGAACCAGTCTATTTGGAATTCTGGGTAGTTAAAAAAGAATACTGGTCTAAATAAGCAAACAGTGTAGAACCAGATCAGAGGGCTCCTATAGGAGCCCTCTGATCTGGGTCTACACTGTTTGCAAATATTATAAGTATACAGTAAACCCCTTCTATTACGACCACTAAAACGAAGGTTAATTGATTGTATAAAAGACAGGTGACAGCTTAAAGCAAGGTGACCATAAAACAGAAAGCTCCTACAGGAGCTTTCTGTTATACGGTCACCTTGCTTTAAGCAGTCACCTGGTGTAAATGACCAAGTAATTAACATAATTTTGTGGTCGTAATAGAGAGGTTCTACTTAAGAAATAATAAATTCATACCAGTATTTTATCGTGCAATCGAACACTGGTAGGAGTTGAGATGCGTACTAATTTAATCACGAGGCCTTTAGGCCGAGTGATTTAATTACAAGCATCTCAACGACTACCCGTGTTCGATTGTTAAATAAAACACTGGTATGAATTTATTATTTCGATTCTAACACATAATCTAACCTTAATTTGCACCGAAGCAATGGCGCTACATTTCTTGGCATATGCATTTTCGAAGCCAAATGACATCACATTAGAACATTTAGCGCGTGAGTGTCCTACTGAAAATTCGTACTCTGAGACAGTCCTTCTTCGCTTATATAGGGGTGTGGGAGAGGTGTGTTCGAATGTAGTTTGGTAACAGTGATTTACACTTTCTCCCATGTTGCTAGATTAATCAAAGTGATACCTGAAGGCAGCCAGAGAGGTCTAGGTAGTCCAGTTTCTTGCAGTTTTTCCCTGATGCCATGTAGAGAAGGCCTCGGTCTGTGAATTTCTTGCAGTGGGATAACGATAGATACTGTAGATTGGTACAATACCTACAGAAAACATGTAAATGCTCATGTAGATCTATACATGGAAAAAGATAAAAAATTAATGGCTCTTGGTACAATACCTACAGAAAACATGTAAATGCTCATGTAGATCTATACATGGAAATAGAACAGAAATTCATGGCTCTTGGTACAATACCTACAGAAAACATGTAAATGCTCATGTAGAGCTATACATGGAAATAGATAAAAAAAATCATGGCTCTTGGTACAATACCTACAGAAAACATGTAAATGCTCATGTAGATCTATACATGGAAATATAGAACAAAAATTCATAGCTCTTGGTACAATACCTACAGAAAACATGTAAATGCTCATGTAGATCTATACGTGGAAATAGAACAAAAATTCATCGCTCTTGGTACAATACCTACAGAAAACATGTAAATGCTCATGTAGATCTATACATGGAAATAGAACAGAAATTCATGGCTCTTGGTACAGAACCTAAAGAAAACATGTAAATGCTCATGTAGATCTATACATGAAAATAGAACAGAAATCCATGGCTCTTGGTACAATACCTACAGAAAACATACATAAACACTCATGTAGATCTATACATGAAAATAGAACAGAAATTCATGGCTCACTTAACCCTTTACTTGACCATAGCCTGTTTCTAATTTTGAAGACAGATTGCCACCTAAAGCAGGTTGAAAGTAAAGCAGAATGTGCCTTAAGGAACATTCTGCTTTACTTTCAGCCTGCTTTAAGCTACCATCTGCTTAGGATATATAAAACATTTCCTATGGTGCACAGCACATTCATTACTACCGGTATATAAACTGGAAGTATTTTCTACAGGGGAGTAATAAATTAAAGGCATTAAAATGTGCATCTATGCAGTAATGGGTTAATTTGTTTCTAACTTAACCCTCCAAACACTATAGCCCTTTATTTAAGACCTTTGCAAACAGTTTGGATCGTGATCAAACCCATTTACCCTTTACTCCATAGATATGCTTCTTTATACATTTAATTTATTCTACAGCTGAAAATATAGTTTCATGAATATGTCCCATAAGAAATATTTTATCTATTTAGCAGATAACAGATGGTAGCTTAACCAATTACCCAATAGCCTGTTTCTAGTTTTTAAGACAGGTGACCACTTAAAGCAGGTTGAAAGTAAAGCAGAATGCGCCTTAAGGCGCATTCTGCTTTACTTTCAGCCTGCTTTAAGCTATCATCTCAGCTAAAATATAGAAAATATTTCTTATGATTCTTATTTGTAACAGTATAAATTGGAATTATTTTCTTCAGTAGAGGAATAAATTAAAGGTGTAAAAGGGCATATTTATGAGGTAATGGGTTAAAGCAAGCTAAATATAAAGCAGAATGATAGGTGGCATACTAGACAACAGACTTTTGTAAGACCAAATTCAGTCAATTTGAAATTAAAGTTGCATGTTATTGGTGGATTGGGAATATTTGTCGAGTTCTAATGTAGTAGAACCAATATTAATCCATTTAAGTCAAGTATTTACTAAGGAGGATCATGGCAAACAGTACAGATTGTGATAAGACACCACATAATGCGTCCCATCAGAGTCTGCATTGTTGACCATTTCATATGGAATGTTCCAGTATATGAACAACTAGATGAAGCACTGCAAACGGGACATAATACGCCCACTGGCACCTGTAAGTTATAATATATCTGAGTACATCAAGGGCAGATAACTCTGTAACCAAATATTGAATGAACCTCAAACTTGACTCAGCTTCAGATCTTTATGCACATAACATTTGTGTGAAGTTTCATCAATAACTTTCAGACAGTTTTCCAGAAAACCTCCTGACAAACAAAATGTTGACAGATAAATGAATGAAAGAACAGACGAATGAACAAATGGATGGAACTACAGGGCCACACCAATTTACAAACACCTTTAGAGGTGGGCGTATAAAAACTGCAATGTCTTTGCAGTATCCAGTCATAAATGGATTAAGCAAGCATTCAGTGAAGAAACCTAGATGACAGAGCCTATGCAAAATAACAGAAATACAGAGAGCTCTTGAAGGAGCTTTATGCATCACTTTTGTTCTGCGTAAAGCTGGGGTTTTTTTGTGTGTAGAATATTTATACATGTATACTCCTTTGCTTGCTGGATGAGTTACTGTGGACTTACTTAGCTAGCGTCCTGAGAGAAGCATCTGTAATGGCGGTATGGGACAGGTTGAGGTACATGAGAATCTTACAACCTTTGGCAACCAGCTTTAACAACTCATCCTGAAAACATACAAAGCTTGTAGTATACAGTCATCTTGTATTATGGTTGAAGTACATGAGAACAAGGCTCCAGATAAGAGTGAGTAAACTGAACAAATTGAACATTTTCTCACTCATTTCAACAAAAATCCTATGGTGTTACTACTCATTAGAATCGTCATGAAGAGACGATTCTAATGAATAGTAAGACCATAGGGTTTAATGCAGAAATAAAGATTTTATTTTTCTAAATACTCCCCTTATCTGGAGCCCTGAATTGAGAATCGTACAACCTTTGACAATCAACTCTTACATCTCATCCTGAAAACATACAAAACTTGTAATTTACTCTCAATCTTGTATTATGGTTGAGATACATGGTTATTGTACAACCTTTGGCAATCAGCTTTAACATCTCATTTGGAAAACATACAAAGCTTGTCATTCATTCTACGCTAAACTACATTATTTCACCATGCACATGTCTCCCTTATTTATATTAAGTCTGAAACAAGTCAACCCCATATTTGCATCCTGATTTGTTTCATACTACCTACTTGAGAGTATTTGCCTAATTAAATGCTTTGTTTTGTGTTGTTATTACCTTTTAAGAATCAGTGAAAGGGTCACATTTGTATAGAAAACAGCTGTCCTTTAAGCATATCATAATGTACTGACTTGAAAATATCAGTAATTGATAAAACAGAAACACTGTTGTTAGTTCTTTTATATCAGGAATGGGTATTTATTTCTATTCAAGTGAACATTTTAAATGAGGATGATAAAAAATATTACCTACAGTTTGTATATCACGTGTCCTTCATAGTAAGATCAGATACGTTAATTGTTTTCATGTGGGTAACAAATGAATATATACACATCAAATATCAAATTTGGTCTGAAACGTTAGTTCCTTTCCATCGGAAAAAATGTTTTCCAGTATAATACTTTTAAAAGCTGAAATTAACAGTTCATTTTGCTCTATGCTAAAATATACTTTCCGAATCATCAGATACGTTAAAGCAGTTTAATGTATTTATTTCTATTACAGTGATTATTTTGGTTAAAAATCACGATAGATATATTGCTGTGTTGGTGTGGTTATGAAATCAAATTTGGGCGTGACATAATGCATCAATGGGTCGGCTCAGGGGTGAATATATCAACAAGGTCATCAAATACGTTAAGTCTCAAATACGTTAATGGATATAATCAATACACTGTTTTGTACGTCACTGATCCTTAAAATAATCGAGTTTGCGACGTTATGACGTTGTACACTTACGCAATAAATCGTTTACACTTATGACGTCACTGCCTTGAATACACATGCTATATACTGGATATAATAGCTCGATAATTTTCCGACCTTTGGTCTGTCGCCGTATCGGCCATAAAGAGGTAGGATTTTACTTTATATCAGGTTTCACTTTTATATTATAAGTTGAACATGCATAGTAGTGTTATTAATGAATGAATTAAAGTGTTTAAAACTTTTGCAATGTATATTACGCTGCTTACCTCATTTTTATAGATTTAACGTATCTGAAAGATCTATTTAACGTATTTGATGTCAACCGTATTTGGGTGAAAAATGCTAAGTTACTGAACCTCTTCCCAATAAAATCCCATTTTCTGTCTTTTAATGAGCAGTAGATAAAATAATATATATACATTAGTCCACAAACGGGTTCTATTTCCTTGCTTCAAAAGGGGATTTGATTTGAATTTAACGTATCTGATGTCATTTTTTTAATTTCAGGAAAATGGCCAAATCAGCTGCAGAATACCAGAAAGTGTGCAGAGAACGCAAGGTATTAAAAGACGAGACCTTTTCTAGAAAAAGGAGAAAGAACTCGAGCTAAAGGCTACAGGGAAAAAAACACATACCCTGTCTGAAAAAGTTCTATAAAAATCTAGACTCGGAGGCATATAATCTTGTGTCGTCCTTTCCGTCCATCAGAGTACGGGATTAACAAAATTTTACAGTTTCGTCAAGTGTCAACACCCACCAACTAGAATGCCTTGATACGTACACAGATGTTGCCTTGGACCATTACCAATCCACCAAATATACATTGATCTTGGCCTGATTTGGACTTTTTTTTTTTAAATAAGATAAATCGACTACTTAGGATTTGCATGTTTTGCGATTCCTCAGTTAGTTTTTTAAGTTAGATATTGAATAATTTAGCAAAATAAAGTTTGCTAAACATTGTGCAACCCAAATTAGGGTTGTTCTACATAAAATATGTTTCTATTTTTGTACCACCCTGATGAAGGCCTTTGTAAGGCCGAAACGTTGGTGAATAAAAAACAGTCAACACAATACTGCTTGATCGTGTCTTCTACTCCTTTGGTGTTTCTGATTATACATAAAATAAAGTAAACAAAAATGTGTGTTTTATTTTTCATGTTTTTTGGTCAGTTTTAACATCAGATACGTTAACAGGTAATTCTGTATTCTGTTTCTTGGCTTGCTTGTCAGACTCCTTTTATCTTTGTTCAGTCAAAACACTGTGTCTTTAAACTAACTGAGAAACATTTTTAGTTTTGCATATAGCAGTTAAAAAGAAAGTTGTACAAACTGACAGGATTAACATTTTGCTTTAAACATAATACTAAAAGTAAATGCGTTACAATTTACTATATTTTTCAATCAAGTGTTTAAAACATTGGGTAAAACACATGTACTCTGTTCATAGTTAGGTAATACTTGAAACTAGTTTCACTATTTAGACATTTACTTGCTTTATATACATAGTCAATGGATAAAGAGACATACAGCCTATACTAACGTATCTGACATTTGTGATTTACAGCCATATACAAATTGTTGAATTTTATGACAAAACAGAGGCTGTTTGGGTCCCCTGATGTTAGATCATGGGAGAATATACCCTGTTCTACTTGTTCATAACACAGATGTGTGTTTAATCACAAGTTGGTTTTTTATCATAATTGTTCCAATTATAATGCGTTTTACGGAGAATCAATGATGTAATTTACACTCAATCTTTTATTATTGTTGAGATCTTGAAACATGGGAATTTTACAACCGTTGGCAACCAGATTTAACATCTCTTCTGAAAATATACAAAACTTGTAATATAGTTAATCTTTACTTAACCAACCTCAGTAATCAATCTATTAATATGCAAAGCCTTAAATACAGGTGGTTGTTACGAACGTATCCTGCATTAAGCAGTAGCATGTCTTTAGAATTTCCCATGCTTAGAGGTCGCTTAATATAGGATTGACTGTTTATTACTCATAGCTGGAAGTACACTTAAAGATGGCTGAAAGTACTCTTTAGGTTTATCTTCCCTTTCTTTTAATTAATACAACCAAGTTGATATGGTCAACTTTCAGACAGTTTTATATACCATGTTGTGTGAGTGAGTTTGAAAGTATTTGTAGACTGCTGCCATTTGTTTAAAGAAATATTATTTAATAAAGACTAGAGTGTGAATCTTTATGGCATTGCATTGCCTGTGTAGCATAGACACTAATACTCCTGAGTGGTAGTAACAGTATTTTGCCTGTGTGGCATAGAAATATTATGACTGTGTGGCATTTATAATGAATTACCTGTGTGGTATATTTCTGTGTGGAGACTTTAACCTGTGCTGTCTTTAATTAACCTGCATGGATTAATGAGAAATGGCAGTGTTCCTAATGACAGATTTAATACTGAGTTTTGTGTGATATTTAGCTTAACATGTTTTAACATATTTGCATGCATAGAGTTATACCAGTGTATTAAATTTTGAAACATCTAGAAGTCTTATCGTTTTCAGCCTTAAATTAATACTGGGTGCACAATTTGCAACAGGCCTTGAGATGCATTCTGCTTTACTTTCAACCTGATTTAAGTGGTCACCTGTCTTCAAAACAGGCTATGGGATAAAGTGTTTTGGCTTTGGAGGAAAGTGTAAAAGCTCTGTCACTTACATTGATCCCGACACACTGGGAAAAGTTGAGGTCCTGAAGATTTCTGCACTCGCTTATACAAGTATAAGATGGCTCTGTTAGGTACTGGCATCCACGCATGTTCAGATGGATGAGATATGGACGACATTTAAACAGTAGCTTTGTGACAACCTTGTCCGTAATCCTGTTGGATACATCATAAAAACACATACAGTCAAAATTCGATACTTTGAACTTGCTTATGTCGAATTTACCAGTATTTCGTAGGTTGAAGCTCAATAATTCAATCTAGCTTAGTTTGAATATACCCATAAGTTCAACTAAAGCCAGTTCGAATTATCCAGTTTTGACTGTATTACAACAATGATATAATTTTGAGCATACAGGTGACATAAATTTACTGTTCTATTTGAAAATGATTAAATGTTTTCAAGCATAACTAAAATTTGAATACCATAATCTTAATATCTTGTATTGACTATATCCAGCCCGTTCTTAAAAAATAGGTAAAATAAATACCAGAACTCGCATTTTATTAACTTAAATTCATTAAAAGCATGTCTTTATCAAATCTTGTTGAGCTGTCCAAAAGGACAACAGTTCAGTTTTCAGTTTTTTTTGTTCTCTGAAAGTAAAACATAATTATTAGGTATAAACAATGATATTCATAAAAGAACAGAAATGAAATTTATAATAAAAAGCATAAAAGTTTATAAAAGCCTGTATTTAAAAGATAAATTTCAACAAAAAAATCAAATAGTTTACATGATCAATTGCAGAGCAAATATGATTCTGAAATCTTCCTTTTATAGAAAACTCTTTGCAAGCTGGGTAATTTTTGTTTTCAACAATTGTCGTCTGCTACTGTTCAAGATTTCATTTCAGAACAGGGCAAGAGTATGTGTCAAACAATTTTGATCCTGATGAGACACTATAACACAGCATCTGATCCGAATCCAAACTGTTTTAAATGGTTATCATGATTTCACCACTAGCATGCTAAGAGTTAACCCTTTACCCCATATAAGCGACTTTTAGCGTATTTCGTTTATTCCTCCGCTGAAGAAAATAGTTCCAATTTAATCAGTCATGATTATATAGTATATGGACAATTTTCAATATTCTAACACATCGAAGCTTAAAGCAGGCTGAAAGTAAAGCAGAATGCGCCTTAGGGCGCATTCTGCTTTACTTTCAACCTGCTTTAAGTAGTCACCTATTTTCAATACTAGAAATAGGCTATCAGGTAAAGGGTTAAGGGATGTTGCTGTTCTGGAAAAAAACTGTGACCTGTATTGATTACTGGTCATTTAATTTTGATAGGATGTGCAAAATAGGATTACCTGCAACATAATGTAATATGCTATAACCCACTAGCCCTTAGTGATGCAGATAAACAGTGTAATAGTGACGAGTACACTTGTCTTGCACAACCATTGTAGCTTTGATCAGAGGGCTCCTAGATAAGCCATCTAACAGCATCTGCACTATTTGTCATATTGTGACATATAATTAAGATCAAAGCTGAGAATTTAAAAATTGATTAATTGACTTAATTTGAAAGTAGAATTGTCCATTTGAAGTTTCAGAGGTCAATGTTAAAAAGGTTGTTGGCATATGGTACACTCAAGCTAATATAAAGGCTTGACTGGGGGTACTAATCTCTATAGTCTAAAAGGGTATGGCAGCATCCAATAAGGGAAAATCTAGCTACCATGGTAAAAGCAGATAGCTGTATGTTAGGATATCTCTGTTCTTTAATAAGCAAAGGGAAAAAACCTAAAATTCAAATATTTATGCTCTATATATCAAAGGGAGATAATCTAAAATTTAAAATACAGTAAAATCAGTGTACAGTGGCCACCCTAAAATATATGATAAATGTGCTGTCAAAAAATATAAGGATGACAGCTTAATTATCAAATGCAGGACAACAGTAATGCAATGCATCTATGGAAGCTGTCTGCATTACTTTTATCCATATATAGTAGTCATAGATCCTTTCTTAGAGAAAGTAATATTTCTTAAATATGTGGTCATTGTACCCAGGTTTTGCTGTATTTACAGGTGTTAGCAATTTCAGTGGCCTAGGTTTTAATTTGAAATAATTTGTATGGTTTACTACAGGGTTTAATAATAGTGGATAACATTCAGTTTTCATATTACCTGATGTTACATTTATACAGCAAAACTTTGCTTATAAGCCCTCACACCATGACGTTCTGGCCAATGTTCTCTGACGTTTGAAGAAACCTTAGTAGTTGCCCAGAAGAGCTTTGTGTGAACACTAGTAAGCGTTGGTGATCGCCGGGAATCTTCGAAGAACGCTGGTCCGAAAACAAAGTTTTGAACATGCACAAAAATTTCCCTAAGACTGAGCGTTCTTCAAACGTTTGATTTTAAATGCGTGAGATCTTAGTCAGTCGTTACTCTAGCGTTACTTGGTTGTTATACTAATCGTTTGCTTTGCAGTGAACAACTCACTGGCAACCTGTCAACAACCGCTGCAAGGTCCCCTAGCCCATGCAGCATGTGACTAGAGTCAAAGGAACGTCCTAACACCATTCTGTGGCTGTTCACATGTTAATCACACGCTCAACACACTCGTCTAATTTTGACAAATCGTTCCTCGCGCACCAGTGGCAGGTTAGCACACACTAATGGTTTTCAGGGGTATCTTACTTTATCGCTGTTACATGCTTCTTGTGTGTTAGACACACACACTAGTCATGCATTATAGGTACACTTTATTCTAGAACGCTAAAAAATTGAACCATTGAAACGTTTAGAGAACGTTGACCAGAATGTTATGGTGTGATTGGCCCTTTAAACATTTGCTGAAAACTTCCCATTACATGAAGTTCAAGGTGATGGTGTTTATACAAATATATCTGTTTTGAGTGGTTGCTTATTACAAGTTTGAGTGTAATATATTTCACATGGGATAAACAGATCCTGTACTAGCCTGAGACAAAGAACATATTGTACATGACACTGTGCTCAAGTGAAAATATCATGAAACAATTAATACACAGACCAATTCAGTTAAAAGATCAACTTATTAATACTTAGTTACCCAAATCTTGACATAGAGTAACAATCGAACCTGTGTTAAGTGTCCATTTTATTAATTGAAACATGTATGGTTAATCGAAATGTATTTAACATTTCCCCCTTTGCCTGTTTTCAGTACTGAATATAGATAGTTGCTAAAAGCAGGCTAAAATTAAAGCAAAATGCTCCTTTAATCAAGTCACCCAAAATTAAGCGAACACTAAATATTCTATGTTCCTTTTCAGTTAAAACCCCTTGCGGGGATACATTGGTAGTCTTAAAAACAGGTAGTTGCTTAATGCAAGAAATAAATAATGAGGAAAGCTCCTACAGGAATTTTCTGCATTATTTTCATCCTGCAATAAGCAGTCACCTGTCTCTAGACACTACTTCAATTATTGGTTGCTCAAAGTCTCTAATCTGTAACACAATACAAATGTCTTTTAACGCCTTTAAGTTAGTGAATTCGATCCACCACTAAAGGAAAGGTTTATACAATTATAAATATTTTCCATATCCCAGCAGATGGTAGCTTAAAGTAACAGTCTGGTTTACTTACAGCCTATTTAAAGCAACCATGTATTCAATATTGAAAACAATGAGGTATACACTAGGCAAGGGTTGAAAAATACCTGTACATTAACTCTTTCCTCCCTGAAACTTTAAATGGACAATTCCAGTTTCCATATTTGTCTAGTCCATTTCTGGCTTTTAAGAGTTGTTTTTGTCAATTTTGGCATTACTGACAAACAGTGAAGACCCTGATCAGAGGGCTCCTTTCGGAGCTCTCTGATCTGGGTCTTCACTGTTTGCACAGGACAAGTGTACATAATTTACATGTACACTGTTTGAAAAGACGCCTATATGCGGGACTAGGGTTCAAAGGGTTAAATGCAAGCTTAACACAGGTATGACTGAATGTGAGTGTGAGTCATCTGGACATGTCAAGACACTTTAGGCAACCAAAGTGGATAAGAATTCTAAGGAATTAAACTGTCTCCCCTGTTTCTGCTTTACCCATCAGTCCACATATTTAGACTTTATACATTTGCATTTAACCAAAGCAAAACGCAAAAACTGAACACTGAAAAAAAAGACATTTTAATAAAAATGTATAAATGTCCAAAACATGGAAATTTTTAAATTGCTAATGAAAAAAACAGTTTTCCCAGTTTAACACTACAGCAACCCCCACACCATTAGAACATTTTTAGTATATCTGCAATCAAATACCATTATTAAATGCATGACCAGTCTTTACAGCCTAAAAGCAGAAAACATGGAATGAGAGGTAAACACAGGTGTTTGACGGCACCATCACTGCAGCAGCCATCGCCATTGCCATCAGAAATGTGATAACAATATTGCTTCACTTTCCCTCTTTGGTTTGGACAAGAAAGAAGCTTCTGCAAACTGATTTTACAACCATATATGCTTGTATATATCTACGTAAACAGGGTAATCAGTTTGGAGGGAGCTCTGAGGGTGTTTACACAAGAGTACAGTACAGAGGTGGAGAGGTGGCAGCGACACTTTCCTACCATACATAGATCAGTACAAACCATATTCCCTGCTATTACCACTACTTAAAAAGAAAACTCTTTCAAGACTGCTGCTTAAAGCAAGAAGAAAATAAAGCAGAAAGATGAAGCTTTCTACTTTACTTTTAACTTGCATTATAAAAAGACAACAGACAGGTGGCACTTCCTGTTTTCATAAAGCTATCAGAACTTTTTCTGGATCAAGAATTTGGACTATTCAAAACAGGCTGAGATTAAAACAGTCAAAGCTCATTACTGCTCTACTTTCAGCCTCCTCTAAGCAAATATCTGTTCAAACAACTGATAATGGCCTTAGAATAGAGGTCACAATACATGCATATTTCACACACTGCTGACTTTCAAAACTTAATACATGTATGCCATTTTCATAATAATGACATGTTTACATTCCCTCTTAAGGGATTTATTTTTCAAAATGATACAAGTTTGACAAATGGTGCAGATCTTGATCAGAGGACGCCTTCAGAAGCCCACTGATCTTGATCTTCACTGTTTGCAAATGATACATATTATTGATTCTGTAACACAAAAAGAGTTAACAATCGTTTCTAAGGTTCAGTCTTTGTAAAGATTCTTTTAAATGCAAGGCATAGTATGACAGAATTCTCATAAAGCAGCATTGTGCTAAATACTTTTGTCCTGCATATAATAGCCACTTGATCAGAGGTCTCCTTTAGAAACTTTCTAATCCGGCTCTACACTGTTTGCAAAGGATGTAACATATCCAGCACTTCAAGGGTTAAAGCCCTACATTTTTTTAACAATTTCTGGGTACAATTTTGAATGTTTTTTGTAAAGCAGATAGGTCATATTGTAACATATGAGACTGTATGGTAGGAAAAAGGGTAAAGCAGGCTTTAAAGGTAAAACACCTCATGGTAGAAGTCCCATCATCCACAAAACTGGGTCTCCGTAGTTCTCGAAATCTGAAAATGTCATCATAAACTAAATAAAATAATCTAAAACTAACCTTAACATTGCATAATCTTCTTTGAATCATTTTCTTTTTTACTATATATATCTTTGTGAAATGTACCAAGTGTAAATACTCAAATGATGTACAAGGCAACTTCATGCAACTAATATTAGAATGAAAAATGGTAAACAGAATTACTACAGTGTTGTTATACTTTCTGGTCTTTTGGAATCATTGATTTCAGCGTATTTACAGTTGAAAGTTGAATTCCGCTTACGCCGGTGCTAGGGGGTGTGAGCACTGTTGCATATTTCAGTATTGCTCATGAACAGACTCAATTAAACCGAGTCTGCGATTTTCAGTATTTGCTTTGTTTTCTGTGCTTTCAAAGGATCTCCCCTTATTCAGATTTTTATAATTCACAACAGCAGATGTTAAGTGCTTGTGTGGCGGCTGTAAAAAGTCGCCCCGTACTTCATTCTCAGTGTTGTTATACTTTCTGGTCCTTTGGAATCATTGATTTCAGGGTATTTACAGTTGAAAGTTGAATTCCGCTTAAGCCGGTGCTAGGGGGCGTGAGCACTGTTGCATATTTCAGTATTGCTCATGAACAGACTCAATTAAACCGAGTCTGCGATTTTCAGTATTTGCTTTGTTTTCTGTGCTTTCAAAGGATCTCCCCTTATTCAGATATTTTTTTTAACCCTTTACTTCATATTTATATGCCTTTTTACATGCCTCTATTTATTCCTACACCAAGTAAAGTAGTCCCCTGCTAGGAAGTTCTGAACATGAAATAGCAAGAGGCATTTCCTGTACCTTCCACGTAGTAGCTTAAAGCCCGCTTAATGTAAAGCAGAATGCTCCTTACAGCATATATTCTTCTTGATTTTCAATCTGCTTTAAGTGGTCACCTATTTTCAAAATTAGAAACAGGATATGGGGTAATGGGTTAAATACAGTTGGGTATACGCTTTGTACACATGGCTATGGAGGAAAGGGTTAACAAGTATGGTACAACAGTATAAAAAAAAATACTGTCAATAAGTGAGATTTATAACCTCAGTATATAATTATGGAAGTGGCAGATTTCACAAACCTACCCTAAACTTACTAGGTAAGTCTCGGATAGCTATTCAATTAACCTCAGTATATGAAGGTGGCACATTTCACAAAACCTACCCTAAACTTATGCAACATTAAATATCACACCTCAAAACCAAAAACTGTTTGTTTGTTTGTTCAAAGTGATGATAGTGAAGAGGAGATACATGTAGTATCATTTTTGAGTAACTTGTCACATTTGTAACCTCTCCCTTGCTGAAAAGTCATATATAAAACTCCACCCACTAAATTAAGGAAAATGTTTCCCAGGTTGGAATGTAGACTAAAGTCAGACAGATCCTATAAGCAAACAGTGTAGACCCTGATCAGACAGCTCCTTCAGGAGCTGTCTGATCTGGGCCTACACTGTTTTCAAAAAATGCCAATGTGCAGTAACAGCAGATGAAGCGTTAACATATTTATCTGATGAAGTTCAGTTTACATGTATTACATGTATCAGATTTAATTATTAGTATAAATTTGATTCTAATTAACACCATAATCCATATACTCCTAGATGTTATATTATAGATATCCATATAACCCTAGATGTTATAGCATACATATCTATATAACCCTAGATGTTATATCATACATATCAATTTAATAAAACCTACATCTGTAACCATTGACAGTAATACATGTAAGATATAACATAACATGATAACCAATATCAAATAATATTTCTAAAACCATAACTATTTTAGCACATCTTCCTATTACATGTGTACCATATAAACCTATAATACAACCTCACAACTTACTTATAAGTATCTTTATGACTTGAGTTATGCAACTTTTCAAAGTACCAGTAATTCTAGCCTTCTTTTTTGCTTTTAACCCATTACCTCATAGCCTGTCTCTCGTTTTAAAGATATGTGACCACTTAACCCTTTACCTGATAGAAGCGCCTTTTAGCGCATTTTAATTTATCCCTCCGCCAAAGAAAATAGTTCAAGATTATACATGCATGAACATGTACAATTAGAAATATTACTTATATTCTAGCAAATACTGACTTAAAGCAGGTTGAAAGTAAAGCAGAATGCGCCTTAGGGCGCATTCTGCTTTACTTTCAACCTGCTTTAAATGGTCACTTGCCTTCAAATCTAGAAACAGGCTATGAGGTAAAGGGTTAAAGGAGGTTGAAAGTAAAGCAGAATGCACCTTAAGATGCATTCTGCTTTACTTTCAGCCTGCTTTAAGCTATTATCTACTAGGATAAAGAAAATATTTCTTATGGTACATAATAGTGACTGTTTAAATTGGAACTAATTTCTTCAGTGGAGGAATAAGTTGAAGGCGTAAAAAGGCATATTTATTGGGTAATGGGTTAAATGACCTTTCTCATGCTATTTAGCAGACAATGTATAATTATTGGCACTTTTTGAAAAATGTGGAGACCAAAATCCCCTTCCCACTTGTAGAAAACATCATTAAAGTGTCAAACAGTTTCCATCTAGACGAGGGGGGCCTCCGTGGCCTAGTGGTATAGTCACTGTGACTTACATCACTAAGCTCCTCACCGCTGTGAGTTCGAATCCCAGTAGGGTCCTTCGGATTTTTCATGTGGGGAAGCCTTCCAGCTGGCTTGCTGAAGGTCGGTGGTTCTACCCAGTTGCCGATTTGTGCATGAAACAGTGCATAAAGGGCTTCTGGGGTCTTAATTATTCCTCCACCTGTAATTAGCTGGACGTCGCGATATTACTGAAATACTGTTGAAAGCGACGTAAAATTAAAACAAATCAAATCAAATCCATCTAGATGAGACACTGAGTTACATTGTGTCTCACCTGGATCAAAACCTGTTTGCAACAGCTATCACATATTCATCCGCATCATGCAGAAGGTATAGATATCTTAACCCTTTACCTCATAGCTTGTGTCTAGTTTTGAAAAACAGGTAACCACTTAAAGCAGGTTGAAAGTGAAGCAGAATGTGCCTTAAGGCACATTCTGCTTTACTTTCAGCCTGTTTTAAGCTAAAATGTGCTAGGCTATATAAAATATATATAATGGTTATTGTTCATGAGGGTATAAACTGGAACTATTTTCTTCAGCGGAGGAATATATTGAATACGCTAAAAGTCGCTTCTATGAGGGAAAGGGTTAATGCGTCTTCACCATTACCCCTTACACCTTTTTATGACTTTTATTTATCCCTGCACTGAAGAAATGATTACCACATTATACTGTTATGAATATGTAACATAAAAAACAGTTTCTTTATCCTATCAGATGATAGTATAAAGCAGGTTGAAAGTAAAGCACATTCTGCTTTACTTTCAACCTGATTTAAGTGGTCATCTGCTATTAAAAACTTGAAAAAGGCTGTGGGGTAAAGGGTTAATTGAACCAGATGTACAGTAGTGCAACGATCGGATGGCATTGTTTACAAAACATTGTGTATATAAACAAAGAAAAATAACGATAAATACAACTGCGACATGTTGTATTGATAAATCAAAGCAAGTGGCCTGTGTGACTGCATGGTGCAGTGGATAAGCGTGCTGCCTAGTTGTACTTATAACTAGTTACTTTTGAGGGTCGTGAGTTCGAACCTAGAGAGCAGCACTTTTCTTTTTTTCTTTTTTATATTACACTGATATGCGCTGATAAACGTAGTTTAAACATGGATAGAATGAGTAAGTCAAGTAATATCACAGACAATAAAGAGATTCATGTTGTCTTTTTACTGATTACAAAGATGTGTTTGGCCCTATAACTGCACGATGTAAAAATGCAACGATAATGAAAAACAGACTCAATGATATAACTAACGAATCTGTGAGAATGAAAATCTTAGGGAAGTGAAACAGAACGTCGTTAATTTGAAATTTATAAAAAAAAAAAAATATCACCGAATGTAGGATTCGAACTCGAAACTTCTGCGTGAAAGTCTAACAGCATAACCACTACGCCAATACAGTATATACTAGTATGGTGTTCAAACTTGTACTCATCGATAATTTAACTAATTTTCTTTGTTTACAATCACACTGTTTTGTTAACAACGCCATCCGATCGTTGTTCTACTGTAGTATATGCATAAAGCAACATTGTGTAATGTTAGAAACCACATATAAACTGTATTGTTATTTCACAAATACAGACCACTCATTCATTTTTCAAAGAATAAGTGAAATCAAACAAAATGATATTTCAAGTCATTTTAGTTATTTGATAAAGCAGCCCCAAACCACATCTTGTTACAGTTTCATCTCACTCTGTTATTTACAATTCCTGAAACAATCACACGCACATCAGAGCTCAATGTAAAGGGAATATTTAAAAAACTTAAAACTTTATGTCTGCATTCAGCCCTATGGTGTTACTACTCATTAGAATCGTCTCTTCAAATGAGTAGTAACACCATAGGATTTGGTGCTGAAATGAGTGAGAAAATGCATACATTCACAGTCTGTAACTATAAAACTCCAACAATTTTACGTAACCAACAAACTAAAATATATTCAAGAGGTAAAGCAAGATGGCAAATTGACAATCTTTAGAAAAAAAATCAAGATAAAGGGATTCTTTAATTATGATAATTATAATTGTGCAAAGGTCATTAAAATTTGATTATCCCATGGAATATCACTAGGATGCATATAATTTTACTTTTAAATTACATATTTTAACCCTATATATATAAAATGCAACTTGCAGCCTTGTCCATTACCTCCAGTAAATTTAGTACAGTATAAAAACTCAGCAGCTTATGTTGGATTAAGGGATTATTTGACAACAATTCATTAACCCTTATCCTGCGGTGATGTCGTCTGCTTCGAAATTGTCATCTGCAAAGTTTGTTAAATTTAGATTTATACATTTTATAAGTAAAGAAACCTAAAGAAGAGTGTCAAACAGTTTGGATCCAGATCAGATGCCGTGTAACGCGGCATCTGATCTGGATCTAAACTGTTTGCAAAAATCAATAAAGTCGCGACCAGCAGGCAAAGGGTTAAGACAAAGCTGCAACAGTCCCAAACAATTGTGTTACATTCACTTTTCAGACTCTGTTGCTCTGAATGTCTGAAACAATCACACACACACACAGACAGACACACAGACAGTTTACCAATCTCACCGGTCTATATCTGCTTCTTCAAAATTTGTCAAAAGGTCTTTAGTCTCACGAAGTGTAGCACGAACCTCAAACTTTTTGTCAATCAGTATTATGAAGTCTTGTATCATTCTTTAACCATGCAAATCACAGGCAAAAGTAAATCAAAATAAGACATTCACTCAGACACTTGCATTTAAATATATACATGATGTTTATACATGCAATCTTTTCACATGTGTGTATTTAGAAATATATGATTATGTCAGTCAAGTAAAACCTGTAAATGCTCATACTAAAAGCAGTCTCTTTTACAATTTTGTTGCTAAATACACTTGCATGTAAATGTGTAAATAATTGTATGTGTGTGTGTGTATTTAGAAATATCTCAGTAAGTCAAACCTGTATTTAACAATAATTTAATATAATGCCAAAAAACATTTTCTTATAATACAATATTTTGCTAAATGCAGGACAAAAATAATGCAGAAAGCTCCTGCAGGTGCTTTCTGCAGTATTCTTATCCTGCATTTAGCAGTAACCTGTCTTTAATGGCCTCCATATTTCCACAATGAAAGGTTGCTTAAAACAGGTGACTACTTAAAGCAGGTTGAAAGTAAAGCAGAATGTGCCTTAAGAGTCATTCTGTTTTACTTTAAGCCTGTTTTAAGCCACCATTTTCTAGGATATAGAAACTTTTTATTACATGTATATTTGTAACTGTAGCACATAGAGCATTTTTCTTCCACAAAGGAATAAATCAAAGGTGTAAAAGGGCATATTTATGGAGTAATGGGGTAAGACAGGTTTGACTATACATGTATCTAGTGCTGGATGCTAAGAGTGTGTAACAGTAGTATAACTACATTTAACAACAAGCTGCAGTGTGATTTACAACGAAACTTCTTGGAAACTTTCAACTTATCCTCCAAACTTTTACAATATCTAATATTTCAAAATGGACTTTTCAATTTCTGATAAATGACTTGTTTACATAGACTCTCAGGGAGTTATTACTCCAACACATTTAACCCATTACCCCCATAGCCGGTTTCTAGACTTAAAAAAGTCTGAACACTTAACCCATTCCCCCATAAATACACCTTTTTACCCCTCAAATTATTATTCCACTGAAGAAAATAGTTCCTTTTAAAACAGTCATGAATAGGTAACATGAGAAATATTTTCTATATCCTAGCAGATGGTAGCTTAAAGCAGACTGAAAGTGAAGCAGAATGTGCCTTAAGGTGCATTCTGCTTTACTTTCAGCCTGCTTTAAGATACCATCTGCCAGAATTTGGGTAATGGGTTAAGTGTTAGACAAACAGTGCAGACCTTGATCCGGTGATTTCTGCTGGAGTCCTTTGATCTGGGTCTACATTTTTTGTAATGAATGGATATACCAGCCTTCTCTACCTACATCCTACCATGTAGATGCTTAAAGCAGCCTGAAAGGAGAGTTCTGCTTTACTTGCAGCCTGCTTTAAGCAACTACCTGTCTTAAACATTGAAGACAAGCTATGGGGGAAATAGTTAAACTGCCTGTTTTTACCAATATGTTTAAATATTCCTACGAATGGTCTTAACCCTTTACCCCATGGTCTGTTTCTAGTATTGAAGGTAGGTGACCACTTAAAGCAGGTTGAAAGTAAAGCAGAATGTGCCTTATCTCCTTTACTTTCAACCTGCTATAAGCTATCATCTTCTAGAATTAAGGAATTATTTCTAACAATAAATATTTTTGACTGTATCAATTGGAACTATTTTCTTCAGTAGAAGAATAAACTGAATGTGTTGAAAGGCACTTCTACTGGGTAAAGGATTAAAAGTAGGAGTTTGTTGTAGCTTGAAACCAATCTGATCGTTTCCGTTACAGTTATATGTAGCTGAATCCCAATTTTCACATTGCTTAGTGACCTGACAAAATGATACTCTAAAGTCTTAATCTGAATAAAAGAACATTATCGGCATATCCTTTGATTGGATACAATTTACCTCAATGTATCTTCATAATAAAATAATTAGAACAAAAAAATAAAGTAAAATATCCCTCAAATAATATCTCACTTCCAATCAATACGAGGGTGGTTAAAAAAGTAACAATACTTGATCAATAACTTCCATATATTTAGTGCTAAATGCATGTGCTATAAACCATTTTAAAGAGAATTTCAATGACTACACGATGGTATAATGCATGATAAGGTCACTAAAACTCGATATGGAACAGCATGAACATAATGACCCCTCCTTGAAAACACTGGAACATACCGTAGCATTTTTCATACATTATGTTTTGATGTAATGAGTTTTTTTTTAATATATCAGTTTATGTCTGAATTTTGATATAAATAAAAACTTCATTTCAGTTGAAAGGTTTAACTTTAAAAAATCTCAATTTTTCAAAATTAACATTTCTTTTTTTTCGCTTATGACAAAAATAATAATTTGCTTTTGAACGCTATAAAAAATTTCAAGACCAGAATATCTACATTTTGATTTTAAAACATAAAACCCTTCTTCAATGGCTTCAATTACAGCCTGGTTTAATATAAAAAATATGATTGTGCTTTCACCATGGAACTACTTTTATACATAACAGTAGATTATATCTTTTATGATATTTTAAGTATGTGTTTAGTATTATGTATATTTTTTAGAATAATAACATATTAAGCTGTGTACTGTTTGCATAATAGTATTATATTTTTTTACAGAAAGTAACATAAACTTATTCAAAATAATAAAGCCGCAATAATAATTATAGTATCAAACATTTTTCAGAAAATTGCCGCAACAATACACAAAAAGATCCAGTATCCACGAGTAGCAGTCGTTTAGGTTCATGTTGTGACTTATTGAGTTATGTGATCTTGTTGTGCATTATATCATCATGTAGGCAAAGAATTGCTCTTTAAAATGATATACATGTATCACACATGCATTTTGCTTTCATATTTTTGAAGTTATTGATAAAGTATCATTACTTTTTGAACAACCCTCATAGAAGACGGGAGAAATTAACACATGCAATGGAACTAGCAAGTTAAAACATATAGTACCATGTAACTCTCAATCTGCATAATCAAGGAAAAGACAAAATGTTAAGACATTTTCTAATAAATTATTATTTGTGTGTTCATGCCTCAGTCAAACTTGCAAATACAATATAAAGCTATTTATAACTAAGAAAGTAAAATTCTTTTGCATTCCGAGTGAAACGAAAGTCGAACCTAAATCAAATTCTATATAAACATTTCTGACAGCTGACTGCCCCATAAAATCCTGTGATACATTCTTACAATAAAAACATGATGCCACAGATATACATGACCAACCTACAATCAATCTTGTATTAAATGACCACTAAATCAATCACTCACTCAAGCATGTCAAGCCGTCCGCTTCGGTCGACGTCCTCGGGTAGACAAGGATCTCCAAACTCAATAGAAGTCCTATTAGTAGCCTTCAATACAAGTGGTTGCTTTATGCAGGATAAAAATAATGCAGAAAGCTCCTGTAGGAGCTTTCTGTATTATTTGTATCCTGCATTAAGCAGTCACCAGTCTTCATTTTATGTTGCTGCAATATAAACTGTATTGATGGGTTGTTTTAAGAGGTCTTCATGTGACCTCAACTAGCGGTCACTTAATACAAGATTGAGTGTACTATCAAACATGTGCTGTATGGTTTCAAAAGAAATTGCTTTGGTTTCTTTAAGACCAGTGGAAATTTATGCAAGACAAAGAAATGCAGAAATATCCTTTAGAAGTTTTCTGCATTATTTTTGCCCTGTATTGCAAACTTAGGCTTTTTTCCAAAGAAAAATACCATCTCACTAGAGATATTCATGGTTCTCTACCTAGAGCTAGCATTCTTTTCTTTTTAGAGGTATTAATAGTTCTCTATCCCAAAATAGCCATGTTCCTTTATCTAGATATATCCATGGTTCTCTATCTAGAGATATTCATGGTTCTCTATCTTGAGATATTCATGGTTCTCTATCTAGAGATAGTAATGCTTCTCTTTCTGGAGATACTTAATGGTTCTCTATCTAGAGATATTCATGGTTCTTTATTTAGAGATATTCATGGTTCTCTATCTAGTGATATCCATGGTTCTCTATCTTGAAATATTCTTGGTTCTCTGTCTAGAGATATTCATGGTTCTTTATTTAGAGATATTCATGGTTCTCTATCTAGTGATATCCATGGTTCTCTATCTTGAAATATTCTTGGTTCTCTGTCTAGAGATATTAATGTTTATCAATCTAGAGATATTCATGGTTCTCTAACAAGAGATATCCTTGTTTCTTAATCTAGAGGTATTCATGCTCCTCTATCTACAGTTATTGATGCTTCACTAAGTTAATTGCCAATCAGCACATGTTTGAATATCAAAATGTTTATTTCCATTCACCCTTACCATACAAGAAGTCCCTGGTAAAATAAAATGTGTCTTTAAACAAGCTATCAAATAAACATAGCTCTATACATTAACCCCTCTCCAACTATTAACATATACTGATGGTTTTTTTTTTAATCAGTGTAGACCTAGAACAGACATATCCTAAAGGAGCTGTCTGATCGGGTCTGTACTGTTTTCTTTATGATCTGTTTGATATGATTCTGCATTTCTGGGGGAAATTACCCCCATTCATTAGCCAACATTATAATTTATATTATTGATATTCACGCTGGGTGGAGTTTCAGACAGGGCTCCAGATAAGGGGAGTATTTCAAAATCTAAAATCTAATTTCTTAAAACCCTACGGTGTCACTATTCATTAGAATCGTCTCGAAGAGACGATTCTAATGAGTAGTAACACTATAGGATTTTATTCTAAAATAAGGGTGATAATAAAGGACTTGTGCAGTTTACTCCCTCTTATCTGGAGCCCTGTTCAGATATAAATATTCAGCGGAAGAAAGGATTAATCAATGGTATTTTGAAAAATATAAATGTCTAAAGTTGTAAACTTGTTAGCCAAAGAATATGTGCAAAAAGGGAAATAACTCCACTTACAGTCAAATGAGGATTGTGCAACAAGTAAAAAAAAAAAGAGAAGCAAGAAAATTTTAAAAGACAGCTAATTGCAAGATGATACGTAGTAAGACAGAAATCTCATGCAAGAACTTTCTGCATGACTTTCAATCTACATCTATCATTATAAGCATCTTTGTTTTACCCATTACCCCATAGCCTATTTCTTGTTTTGAAAACAGATGGCAACTCAAAGGAGTCAAAGCAGGTTGAAAGTAAAGCAGAATGCACTTTAAGGTACATTCTGCTTTACTTTCAACCTTCTTTAAGCTACCATCTGCTAGAATAAAGAAACTGTTTTTTTATAAAACATATTCATGTATAAATTGGAACTATTTTCTTCTGGAGGAATAAATTAAAATCATAAAAAGGCATATTTATGCGGTACTAGGTTAAATTGTTACACAATCGGTCCATTTGACTGTGGTGTCTAGAGGTGCTCCTGTTCTTAGACCAATCCTGTGCAATTCTATAAAACTCTTTCCATAGGAAACCTCTATAATGTAGAGTTAGTTTTGGTGCATAGTAAGGTCAATTCAGTGTACAGTTTATTTTGTCTTACTTGTTAAATAATGTAGATGTGCTTACCTGTTCCTAACTTTGTAAAAGTCCAGCTGTAATAAGAAAATATCAAAGATCATTTTCAATGGGTTAACTCATAAGTGATAAACAATTGCCTATGCTTATCTCAATACAAACTAGTGGATTAAAGTGTGTCAAATTGAGTCAGTATGAGGCTATTGTGCAATGAGGCAATATGAGTCAGTATGGCTTAATGGGTTCCTTAACAGGAAACACAATTAAGCAATCTTTTTCCTAAGTATCATTGATTTTTACTAGTATCTACTTAACTCAAAAACAACAGTTTCACTCATGCTAAACTGAAAGTAAGAATTTACAGACACCACGTAACTCAGCATCTGAGTATGATCCAAACTGTCTGGTATTTGGATTGTATTTCCAGAAATATACTATGTATATGTATAAATACATTTACATGAACAGAACAAAACAGATGATTTATTTGACTTACCCTATTACCCCATAGCCATTATATTATTTCTAGTATTGAAGATTAGTTGACAACTTAAAGCAGGTTGAAAGTAAAACAGAATGTGCCTTAATGCACATTCTGCTTTACTTTCAGCCTGCTTTAAGCTACCATCTGCTAGAATATAGAAAATATTTCCTATGATAATATATGCATGACTGTAAAAATAGGATCTATTTTCTTCAGTGGAGGAAGAAGTTAAAAGCATAAAAAGGCATATTTATGGGGCAATGGGTTATAAAGCATACAAGCTCATCATCATAACATATATGCATAATAACATAAAACTGATGGTACTATATATGATACAAGGCATGTTTAACCAAACAATCAACATGGACCATGGAATAAAACCTATTCTAATGTTTCAGCAGGAAACATTTAAACTCTTTCCCCCATAACTTATTTTTCATATTGAAAAAAAAGACAGTTATTTAAAGCTTACTGAAAGTAAAGCAGAATGCCCCATTACCCCATATGCTGTTTCTAGTTTTGAAGACAGTTAAATTTCAACCTGTTTTAAGCTAGCATCTATACAATATGTAGAACATATTTGATATGCCGCATATTCATGAGTCATGACTCTATTACTAAGAACTATGATCTTCAGTGGAGGAATTAGTTACTTGCTTAAAATAAAAGCATATCTTTTGAGTAATGGGCTAAAGAGCATTCTCTTTACTTTCAGCCTGCTTTAAGCTACCTTGATCCTGCTAGAACCAGATCGAGAATATGAGGGGAAAACCCGTCTTATAAGTGAGAAATACGTACCCTGCTCCAGAGAGTGTTGGCCTGGGTGATAACCTTCCATGATCTACAGACACAAGCACACCGTGCCAGGTCAGCCACATCAATATAGCGAAATATCTACAATAAACAAATGACAGAAACTAAACACGAGTATTTAAACACTAAAAACAGATTTTAAGTACAGTAAAACCTGCCTATTATGACCACTGAAAATAAGGCTATCTGTTTGTTTGAAAGACAGGTGGCAGTTTAAAGCAAGGTTAAAGAAAAAATCCTTTACCAGAGCTTTCTATTTCACAGTCACTTTGATTTAACCCATTACCCAATAACTTGTTTCTAGTTTTGGAGACAGGTGACTACTTAAAACAGGTAGAATGTAAAGCAGAATGCGCCTTAAGGCACATTCTGTTTTACTTTCAGCCTGCTTTAAGCTATTATCTGTTAGGACATAGGAAATATTGCTTATGATACATATTCATGACTGTATAAAGGGGAACTATTTTCTTCAGTGGAAGAATAAAATTAAGGCGTATAAAGGTGTATTTATGGGGGGAATGGGTTAAACAGCCACCTGCATTACACATAAAATAATATATCTTAATTTAGTTGTCATTATAGAATAGTTTTACTATATACATTACAAACAGCACAATTTGTATTTCATCTCTTTAATAACTAAAATTTCAAACATACTCTTCAATTTTCTGATAATGATGGATTCAAATTGACTTTCCAGAAGTTTACAGGTGCTAAATTATTTAAAAGTATGCGTACAGTGCAGAGCCATTTCAAAGGGCTCCTTCTTGTTCTTGCAGTGGATGAGTTAAACAGTTAATTTCAACAAGCACCTTAGAGCTGATATCCCCTGCCGCAGCAATTGTCCAGAAGAAAGTGGCAAACTTTATTGTGGGAGGAAGGGGCAAATGGTGATCACCTGTCTTTAAAGATCAACATTCAAAAGCTTTTTACAAAGTTTTATAAAATCCAATCAATTTTGTACATTTTAAAGCCTAAACAATACAAGAAATAAAGCCGTTTGTAGCATTATAAATCTAAGTATGACAGGGGCAGGTAACTCTTGATTCAAATTCAACAGTAATTAAACACTTTCAAGAACTTATAATTGTGTGCAAGTATTATTAAAAAAAATCAGAACTGTAGAATTTACTAGAGTGTAAACACATTTTCAACTCATCAAGGGCAGAGTATTCTTGACTAATTTGCACATTTTCGATAATAATTGAACTCATTCTATAAATAATAGCCATATATGATTTTTTTTTTTTTTCAAAATCCATTCACATTTGTACACAATAGCATGTAAACAATAAAGCCATGTTGAGCATTACTAAGTACATAAAGGGCAGATAACTCTTGCCACAAAGTATCCTATTTTGACAATAATTGCTACCCTTATATTTATATACATCATGTGTAAGTAAAATCAAAATCCATTAAAGACTGTAGTTTCTAGATGGTAAAAACTGTTAAATATGGTTTTTTTTACTCATCAAGGGCAGATAACTGTTGACTAGTTTCTCCGTTTTTCAAAAATGATAACAATTATTTGAAAACTAATAGCCATACATAGTTTAAGAATTTGTTTTATCAAAATTCATGCATATTTATAGATACTAGGATGTAAACAATTCTAAAATAAAGCATTTTCTATCATTTCAAAGTACATCAAGGGCAGATAACTATTGCCACAAGTATCCTTTTTTGACAATAATTGCACACCTTCAAGAACTTTTACTGATAGACATCGTGTGCAAGTATCATTTAAATCCATTCATAATTGTAGTTGCCAGAGAGTAAAAACAGTTAAATATGGCTTTTTTTACTTATCAAGGGCAGATAACTCATGACTAATTTCTCCGTTTTCAACAATAATCAAATTCATTTGAAAACTAATAGCCATACATAATTCAAGAAAGTTTTTTAAAAAATCCATGCATATTTATAGGCTCTAGTATGTAAACAATACCAAAATAAAGCATTTTCTAGCATTTCTAAGTACATCAAGGGCAGATAACTCTTGTCAGAAGTATCCTTTTTTTACAATAACTGCACACATGCAAGAACTTGTACTTATAGACAATGTGTGGAAGTATAAACAAAATATGTTGAATACTGTAGTTGCTAGAGTGTAAAAACTGTTAAATATGGCATTTTTAACACAAAAAGGGCAGATAACTCATAAATTCCTAAAATTTTCTGAAAAAAATTTGATTTCCCACAGTGCTCCTATGATGACAAATAAGTATACCAAGTTTAATCCAAATCTGTATATAGGTTTCGGAGATACAGTTGCGGACGGAAAACGTGACAGACGCACGGACGGCATTTTTAACACAAAAAGGGCAGATAACTCATAAATTCCTAAAATTTTCTGAAAAAAATTTGATTTCCCACGGTGCTCCTATGATGACAAATAAGTATACCAAGTTTAATCCAAATCTGTTCATAGGTTTCGGAGATACAGTTGCGGACGGAAAACGCACGCAGGCACGCACGGACAGCCGGACGGACAGACCTAAAACAGTATCCCTCTGCCTTTCGGCAGGGGATAATAATTGAGCAACTCACATTAAATTATTAATCTTAACATTACCCTAATGAAACATTATAGAAGTTCATACACCACAACAACAACAAGAGCCGTATGCGGCCCTAAATTGCTCACCTGGAACAATTGATGTAAATGTAAGATATCTTGAAAAGCTGTGAAGTTATGACAATTATAATGATAGTGCAATTTGCTGAGTAGATGATGCTTTGTGCCAAATATCTGAGCTCATGGTTCTGTGGTGTATGAGAAGAAGATTTCATTGAAAAAATCTATTTTTAGCTCATGTGACCTAGATATGCAACAAACCGGAATCATTTGAACAATATTGGTAAAGTACCTCTAGATGTGTCACCATGCAAAATATTAAAGCTCTGGCCACATTAGTTTCAGAGAAAAAGAGGTTTGAAGATTTCACTATATAACTCTATGTAAATTTGTGACCCCCGGGGCAGGACCATTTTTTACCCCAGGGACATAATTTGAACAATCTTGATAGAAGACCTGTTGATGATGCTTTTTGCAAAATATTTAAGCTCATTTATTTGGGTACTGTGGTTTCAGAGAAGAAGATTTTTTAAGTTTTTATTGAAACGATCTATTTTTAGCTCCTGTGACCTAGATATGCAATGGATAGGAAATATTTTTTAAAAAAAAATTGAACAACTTTCAAAGAGGACCATATAAGGATTATTCCTGTCAAGTTTGGTTAACCTCCATACAGTAGTTTAGAAGGAGATGTCGTTTAAAGAAATAGTTGATGACGGACGAAGAACGACGAACGACGACGGACACAGCACAATCACAGGGACCCGACACGATTGATTGTTGAGAGAGAAAAAATTATCAGAAGGTATATATAGAGACTCTATAATAGTCTCTATATATACCTTCTGACAATATTTTCTCTCTCAAAGATCAATCGTGTCGGGTCCCTATGAGCACAATCAAAATAGCTCACCTAAAAATTCAAAGCTTCAAAAATACTTTCAATGCCAAAATTGCAAATTTACCCATTCTTTTTCAGAAATATTAAAATTAAGAAAAATACTGCAAACCCTGATCAGGGCACTCCTTAAGGAGTCTTCTGATCAGGATCTACACTAATATTCTAAAATAGAATTTGTTTACCCTTTACTCCATAGCCCAAATCTAGTTTTTAAGACAGGTGACCACCTAAAGCAGGTTAAAAGTATAACAGAATGTGCCTTAAGGTCTCTAAAAAGATATGGAAAATATTTCTTATGGTATATAATATATATTCATTGCTATATAAGGCCAAATAAAAAAATACCTCTGTTTCCTATTACATGCCCCCAAAAAATAGGGACGGACGGTCGGAATTTCACTTCCATATTTGCTTATAATAATCTTATTCAAAAATTATTTTTGAAAACACTTAAACGTCTATAAATTAGCTTTTTAAACAATTAAATAGAGAATATATTTTATTACACGTTCCTCAAAAAACGATTGTCGCAAAAGTGGCCGACATTTGCCAATGCATTTTTCGAAAAGTGAAAAAAAAGTTTAGGGTTGGGGAAAAAAACTAGGGTCGGTCGGGTTACTGGAAACACAGGTACTTTTTTATTTGGCCTAAAACAGAACTATTCTCTTCAGTGGAGGAACAAATGAAATGCATAAAAACGGAATATTACTATACTTTGCATATCTTATGCACCGGATCACTCGAGTTGTGTGTGTAAAGGCTATATCCAACGAGACCGTAGGTTGAGTTGGATATAGCCTTTACACACACAACGAGAGTGATCCGGTACATAAGATATGCAAAGTATAGTAATGTTCCTTTTATTATATACCTCTTATAATAAAAATAAAATGAAAAACGATAGAAATGTTTCGAGCGTTACTATAAATAAACGGGATTTCCCATACGTCACAGTTCGGGGAATGGCGCGTGAAAGTAAATACTCGCTATTACGACCACTAAAACGAATGCTAATTGATTAAATAATTGAGAGGTGACAGCTTAAAGCAAGGTGACAGTGAAACAGAAAGCTCCTAAAGGAGCTTTCTGTTTCACTGTCACCTTGCTTTAAGCGGTCACCTACGGTAAACACCCTAATACTTAACATAATTTAGTGGTCGTTATAGAGAGGTTTTACTGTAGTTCCGAACTTCCGACTACACAGTAAACGTTCTTTTCCCATTACACAAGGTACATGGGTAATACGGAATTTTCAATCTGTCAAGGTGTATTTGTTCGATAAAATACAGAAATATTTCAGGCAGAACATTGGTAGGTATATAATAAAAATGTGTATCTATTGAGTAATGAGTAAATGTGTATAACTTAGAAAACAATCAATCAGGAATAACTGAACTGACCTGGATTGCTATTTTCCTTGGCAGTGTTGACAAGCTGTCTCTGGCCTCTCCTGTTCCCTGACCAAATGCGTCATCATCTTCCATATTCTCTCCTCGTTCCAAGCGCTATACACAAAGTATAAAGACCTGTTTAAAATTCCATTCAACACTTGCTACAACTTAATGTTTACAGAAAAATCCTGCTTTTACACTAATCAAATCCATTGATGGTGATGATAATAGGAAACTGTTGGAAGCTAAAAGCAAGTTGAAAGTAAAGCAGAAAGCTCTTTCAGGAGCTTTCTGCTTTACTTTCATCTTGCTTCAAGCAATCACCTGCCATAAACCAGTAAACAAATCCCTCGTTTTAGGAGCCCTCTGATAATGTAAGTTTTACTCCAAGTGTACAGTATACAGTTGTTTCATAAGTACTGAGGGAACAGTCAAATCATTGACCCGAGGTAGCAGGGAAGACCTTGAGAACTGTTGCCCGAGGCCAACGGCCGAGGGCAACAGTTCTCAAGGTCTTCCCTGCTACCGAGGGACAATGATTTGAATGTCCCCGAAGTAAATATGAAACAAATGGTTTATTACCTGACTCTCTATTTAAGACAGATCTAGTTCCTGAATTGTACATGGCTGAATGAAAAGCTAGATCTAGATCTAGATCTACATGATTTGAACAACTGTATAAATTCTAGATAGATCTATTATTTATTTATCATATCTTTATATATATCTTTATTTAATTCAATTCAACAACTGAACGCACAACCACTGTATTTAGAAAAGGGTTCTCTAAAATATTCATTTTTTCAAATACGATTTGAAATGTTAACATTTTCTTATTGACTAAAATTGATTGACACTTAGTTTCAATTACGTCATAAATTCATGATGACATGACGTCATTTAGAATGTAACGTCATAATTTGTTTAAAAAAGGGAAGATGCTACTAAGATCTGAAAGCTGTTTAACGTTCTTTATTCGGAGTCATTTTTAATACTAGATTATCTATATATGTAGCCTTTTTAGGGTATTGTTCGAGAGAGAAATATGGCCCGAAAAAAACCCGTAAAATGCTAGATCTATGTACTAGACGGTTCCGATGCAGAAAATGTTTGCGCACCATTTTCGCGCAGGCAACAGTGCCGTGCAACAGTCAACTGTTGACCGGTCAACAGTCACCTAACATAAGTGGGAATTCTTTACCAAAAAACAGTCAAAAATGCTTAATAAACACTTAAATAGAGAGTCAGGTAATAATAACACATGTGTTCTGCCTCCACTCAATAAAGTAGCATTAAAATAAATTTATACAGGTCTTTGCTTAATGCAGGAAAAATTAATGTAGAAAACTACTGTATGAGCTTTCTGCCTTACATACATCCTGCATTAAGCTATCATCTCTAGATAAGACAGCATATCATGCAGTCCTCTTTAAAGTAGCAGCTTTGCTTAGGTTAAACTGTATTACCGTACCAATTTGAAACATCTTACTTGGCACGCATCATTTATTTCCATTAAAAGATCACCAATAAATAGCCAGTAGGTTATGGATATTCTTATTGATGCTAGAAATCAATAAACTTTCAATGATATGGATTACTTCTGGTTGTAAGCATCTAACTCATTTTGTTTAACCCATTAATTGTGCCCAGTGGATTCTTCCATGTTTATATATTGGTTTAGTCCATTTTTCATCAAAAGGATGCCTGGTCAAAATTTTAAATTTTCATTTTGTTTTATATTGAAATTCCTATCAGCAAACAGTGTACACTCTGATCAGACGCCGCATAATGCGGCGTCTGATCAGAGTCTACACTGTTTGCCTATGTCCCTTATATGGGATCGTTGGCACAAATGGGTTAAGTGAAAAAAAAAGCATAAAAAGACATTGTAAGGCACATATTGGTATTGAATATTTAACTGATTAAATTACCCAAGTTTGACACTTAACCCATTGTATGCTGGGTAATATTTGGTGGCCATTTTAAAATGTCGTCTGCAGCGGGTATAACTCAAATATTTGCAAAAGATTTTAGCAGTTCCAGATAGAGTATTGACTTAGCTGCAAACAGTTGTGATCTCAGATCAGGCCCCACAAGATCAAAACTGCTTGCCTAGAGGTACACCTAAAAGTGTATCCCGCATGAAATGGGTTAAGGCAAAAAGTATGTTGCTGCTACATATTAAATAAAACTCCATTGAGAAAAAATGTAAGTAAAGTCTTGTTTAAACATGCTATTTTAAAATCAATTTGCTTGTAAATAATCAACAGGCTCAATTGCAATTTACTAAATTTGTAAACCAACATGGTCATAATTATGTATCAATAAAATATGTAATCAAAATGCTTATGTGAAATAGGCTACAAGTATGTAATCAAAATGCTCATTTGTAATCAACTAAGTATGTAATCAAAATGCTTCTTGCAATCAGTTAAGTATATGCAATCAAAAAGTTTCTTGTAATCAGCTAAATATGTAATCAAAATGATTCTTGCAATCAGCTAAGTATGTAATCAAAAAGGTTCTTGTAGTCAGCTAAGTATATAATCACACTGTTTCTTGTAATCAACTAAGTCTGTAATCAAAAAGCTCCTTGTAATTTTGAACTAAGTGTGTAATCAAAAGGACCATCTGTTATCTAATGTGTAATCAAAATGCTCATTAGCAAATGACATGCTTTTCTCGATAATAAACATTATTTATATGTAATCAACATGCTGTTATATAATCAGAATAATATGGAATGAACTGGCTAGAATACACCGGTAATGAACATGCTAATTGAAGGCCATGTAAATATTTATATTTATTATATGAGTAATCAACAAGAGTTCCAGAATATAGGGGAAGTTAACTGAACAAATCAAACATTTTCTTACTCATTTTAGCATCAAATCCTCAGGTGTTACTACTCATTAGAATTGTCTCTTTGAGACAATTCTAATGAGCAGTGACACCTGAGGTTTTAAAGTAGAAATAAAGATTTTAGTTTTTGAAATACTCCCCTTATCTGGAGCCCTGCATAATTACTCTGCTCATTTGTAACAATTCTGTAAACTTCTCATAAGAGCCAACCAACATCAGTCTTATTGTTGGTCATGATACTAACCCTTACTATTCTGACTTACCAAATGGACTCTTCCATTTTCTAGATAATGACCAATTTACATTAACTGTAAGAGGTTTGTTCCAAAACTATTTAACCCATTACCCAATAGCCTGTTTTTAGTTTTGAAGATAGGTGACCACTTAAAGCAGGCTTAAAGTAAAGCAGAATGTGCCTTAAGGCACATTCTACTTTACTTTCAGCCTTCTTTAAGCTACCATCTCCTAGAATATAGAAAATATTTCTTATTATACAAATTCATGACTGTATAAACTGGGCCTATTTTCTTTAGTGGAGGAATAAATTAAAGACGTAAAAAAGCGTATTTATGGAGTAATGGGTTAGAATTATGGCAAACAGCACAAACTCTAATCAGAGTGCTGGTAAGCGGACATGAGCCCCCCGGCCGATTTTGCGCGGGCCGTCACGAGCCCCCCGCCTGTTTTGCGCATGTCTGTCAATCCAGAGTGCTCCTTCAGGAGCCCTCTTATCTGGGTGAACACTGATTGCAAATGATGAATATTCTCGTTTCCAGCGCAAGTTAAACCTAGTGTTAACATGCATGGAAGCTTAATGCAAAGTGAAAGTAATGCAGAAAGCTTCATAAGGATCTTTTTGCAGTAATTTTACCCTACATTTAGCAGTCACCCGCATTTAAAGATCTAGTTTGTCACTTATGAGAGGTTGTATTGCTCATAGTATATTGAATATACGTACATGTATATTTATTCAGCAATATCAAGCTTAATATAGCAGGCAATAATCTGATGCCAATAAAAGCAACTCATACTTGCCATTCCTTTCATTGAACTTCAGTAAAAACATATTACTTCACACACACAAACAGCTAGACCTACTCATTTCTATCATCTTGCAGCTTTACTCATTCACTTGTATGCTCTTTAACCCATTACCTCATAAAAACCCTTTTTAAGCCTTTAATTTATTCTTCCATTGAAGAAAATAGCTCCACTTTATACAGTTATGACTGTACTGTAAGAAATGTTTTCTTTATCAAAGTAGATAGTAGCTTAAAACAGGCTGAAGTAAAGCAGAGTGTGCCTTAAGGCACATTCTGCTTTACTTTCAACCTGCTTTAAGTTGTCACATGTTTTCAGAACTAGAAACAGGCTATGGAGTAATGGGTTAACTTTACCCAATAGTCCATTTCTTGTTTTGAAGACAGTTGACCATTTAAAGCAGGTTGAAAGTAAAGCAGAATGTGCTCTCTTTAGTGGAGGGATACATTAACTCTTTCCTCCCTGAAACTTTAGATGGAAAATTCCAGTTTCCATTTTCGTCTAGTCCATTTCTGACTTTTAAGGGTTGATTTTGTCAATGTTTGGCATTATGACAAACAGTGAAGACCCTGATCAGAGGGCTCCTTTCGGAGCCCTCTGATCTGGGTCTTCACTGTTTGCACAGGACAAGTGTACTATTCACAAGTACACTGTTTGAAAAGGACGCCTATATGCCGGACTAGGGTTAAAAGGGTTAAAGGCCTAAAAAGGTGTATTTATTGAGTAATTGGTTAAATTGTGAAACAAAAATGAATTTCACAGACTTTTGCAATATCAAATGTTTACTACTACACTATAGATATGTCTACATTAGTCACTGTTTGAGCAAACAAGTGATTTGTAATAGCTTGTTTAAAAAAAAACATCATGAAAAGCAAATGAAGTTTTTCCTCTACACTTAAGTTAAGATGCAATTAAACTAGCACACAGCTAACTTATTGTTATATCAACCAACTTTAAACCAGTTAAAAAAAAAAACTTTTCATGTTTCAAGAAAGGTTATTACCAATATCAAACCCCCTTTTTTAGTTTCCAAGACAAATATTAAGTTAATCTTAAGTTCAGATGCTTAAGTATTAATATTGCTTTATTTTTTGCTTAATGACAATGTGAAGAGATGTAATGTACACATTTTATAATTATCAAGGAAAAGGTTGATAACAGTATTATAGGGCTCCAAAAGAGCAAATTCAAGATTTTCTCACTCATTTCAGAACCAAAGCATATGGTGCTACTACTAATTAAATTCGTCTCAAAGAGAAGATTCCAATGAGTAGTGACATCATAGGAGTCAGTGCATAATTAAAGATTTACTCCCCTTATGTGGAGCCCTGGCTTGGTAAGAGGTTTAGTTTTTCTGTTTAACTTTTCTCTTTTACTATTAGCGTCAATTGACACTTTTGAAAACAGTGTAGACCCAGACAGGTTAGCTCCTAAAGGAGCTGTCTGATCAGGATCTGTACTGTTTACTTATTGAATTAGTCTGAAAAGTTTCTTTTCCTTCATAAGGAATTTCTTGCTTAATCTACGTATTAGCCAATGTAATAATTCCAATTGCAGATGTTCCTAATAGGTGGATTTTTTTATACGAATATTCAGCAGAAGAAAATTTAAGGCATGTGGAATTTTAAAGTAAGATGAAAGAAAAGCAGAAAGCTCCTTTGGGAGCTTTTTTACTTTACTTTGAGCTTGTTTCAGCTGCCATCTGTTTTAATTTATCATAAACATTGTTTTCTTTTCAATGGGTGTAATGAAGGGGGATAACTGTAATCCCAATTCCAAATATCCACATTGGCCTGACCACATTTATCTCTCTTGAACATAAAAGCTGTAAATATGGCTCTTTTGGGGGAATACTTAGACATTGTAAGTTGTTCAAATGCATTGTTAAATGCCATGCCCAACATTCAGAAAACTTCTACTGACCAACACATGTATAACTAACCATCTGCTCCTATCATTTCAACATGGTCAAAAGTCAAAATTAATCATTAATGAACATCATAAGTTGGAGCCTAAGCCTGCAATGCCATCAGCTGGGCAAGATGTTTACTCTTACTTCAACACATGAAAAAGTGTAGACCCTGATAGACTGGCAGTGAATAATCCTTTGGTTTGTGACAGAATATGAATTCTACTCTAACTTCAAAAGCTGTATACAGTCAGTTAAAGATATGAAAATTATATTTCAAATGTTTCTTAATATGAAAAAGAAAAAATGTTATTTAGACCAAAGCCATTACAAGTTTATATTAAAGACACATATGGCCTGAATTCAGGTCATGTGTCTCTTGTGTAACTTGTAATTGCTTTGGTCTAAATAACATTTTTCCATTTCAGACTAATAAATTTTTGAAATACAATTTCAAATCTATAACTCTGTCATAGTACTTAACAAAAAATAGATTAATCAAGAATGTTCAAAATATAATTATGATAACATTTATAGAAACATTTACTATATTTCATACATTTTGAAGACTAAAAGAGGACAAGCGATTCTGGGATATTAAAATCCCACAAATTACTTACTGGAGTTATGTTTACATTAACCTGAAGTTTTGTTACTTGATCTAAGGTATTTTTGTCTTTATGAAATGTCATGAAACAGGATCAATATTATACTTATATAATATGTTATATAACATGCCCATGCACAGTCATATATTGTTATATTACATACTTCAATGTAACAAGAAACATTCATGACAAGGTAATACAGTGGAGAATCTGTTATTCTTTCCCAATAAACGCGTTTACGCTAAAACTATTTTTTCCATTGCAAACAGTTTGGAGCCAGATCAGACGCCGGGTAACCCGGCGTCTGATCAGGCTCCAAACTGTTTGCCACCAAGATAAACAAGAATTATCAGAATTGTCCAAAAGTTGTTCTTTTCTACGTTTTAGTGCTTTGCGTTTGCGTACGTTTGCGTTTAAACGGGAAAGAATAACAGATTCTCCACTGTAACTGAGAGAATAGTGTCACCTAAATTTGAACTTCTTCAACTCTTTGCATGTTGTGTAATTTTTTCATCTGCAATACCTGTCATCTGCTAGGCTGTTCTAAAAAAAAAAAAACTCTTTTTTTAAAGATTTCTTTTAAAAATGTACAGGGTCTGGGTGTCAAACATTTTGGATCTGATCAGACAGAGGTATCTCATCAGGATCCAAACTGTTTACAAAGGTTCATTATCATGTTTTTTCTGCTAGCATGCAAAGAGTTCATTAATTTCACCTGAGTTTTGAATTTGCTATTTGATGTTTGGAAAATTTAATTTACAGTACGCTACTCTATAGTAAGGCATGCTCAATTTATTCAAACTAGTTTTTAACAAACATACATTAGACAAATGTATAATCTTGACACCTGACAGAAGCATAAATGCTTAACGAAAAGCAGCCTTACACTAAACTAAAGTGATGCAGAAACTTCTTTACTCCCATTGCCTGTTTCTAGTTCTGAAGACAGGTGACCACATAAGTTGCATATTCATCACTATATGAAATGGAACTATTTCTTTCATAGTATGAATGATTTGATAGCTTTAAAATGCATCTTTATGGAGTATTAACCCTTTGAACCCTAGTCCCGCCTATAGGCATCCTTTTCAAACAGTATACATGTGAAAAGAGCACTTGTCCTATGCAAACAGTGAATACCCAGATCAGAGGGCTCCTTTCGGAGCCCTCTGATCTGGGTCTTCACTGTTTGTCATAATGCTAAACATTGACAAAAACAACCCTTAAAAGTCAGAAATGGACTAGACTAAAATGGAAACTGGGATTGTCCATTTAAAGCTTTAGGGAGGAAAGCGTTAAAGGGTTTAAGGAACGTTCTGCCTTACTTCCTTTCTGCATTTAGAAGTCATCTGTTTTACTCTCAACCTACTTTAACCCTTTGAACCCTAGTCCCGCATATAGGCGTCCTTTTCAAACAGTGTACATGTGAATAATACACTTGGCCTGTGCAAACAGTGAAGACCCAGATCAGAGGGCTCCAAAAGGAGCCCTCTGATCAGGGTCTTCACTGTTTGTCATAATGTCAAACATTGACAAAAACAACCCTTAAAAGTCAGAAATGGACTAGACTAAAATGGAAACTGTATTGTCCTTTTAAAGTTTCAGGGAGGAAAGAGTTAAGTGGTCAACTATCTTCAAAACTAGAAACAGTCTATGGGGTAAATGCTTGTTAGAGATGAACACTTTACTCTGTTGAGAGGTTTCAATACACAGATTTTACCATATTTGAATAGGAAGAGATTTCCCACTAAGGTTATCCCTTTATTCAATAGATAGGCATTTTTATGCCTTTAATTCATTCCTCATCAGAAGAAACTGTTCCAATTTATACAGCAAAGAATATTTATCATAAGAAGTATTTTCCATATTCTAGCAAATAGTAACTTAAAGCAGGCTGGAAGTAAAGTAGAATGCGCCTTAAGGCGCATTCTGCTTTACTTTCAACCTGCTTTAAGTGGTCGACTATGTTCAATGCTAGAAGCAGGCTATGGAATAAAGGGTAAAATGAAAGAAACCATGATTTTAAATCTCCCACTGTATAAGAAAAGAAGACACTATATTGTTCCATTAAATTGGTGCAATACAAACTTGAAATGTGGTAGCATTGACCGAGAGAGGGCACAAAGACTTGCGACTGGCAGTAGCTAATATAATCAACCATTCTCTTGCTTAAGATGTTTTCTTAACCCTTAACTCAAACTTAAATTTAATTCACACAGTTAGCAGATGTTCAGAGTATGAGCATCAGATGTGAACATTCTCTGACAACTCTAGGGCATTGTGGCAAAGCAAATTGTGGCACATGTGAATCAAAACATCATAAGATTAGCTTCAAGGCCAAACAATCAATACTGCTACAGTTTAATGTTGTTTATATGGTCAAAAGCTCAACTATTCAAAGTGGTTATAAAATAACTTTATCAGCAAATGTTTTAAAAATCTGATTATGCAAACTTGCATTAAATTCCACTGAATGTTGAACTCGGTGGCAATTTAAAGACAAGTGACCACTTAACAGTAACGTTTTGAACCCTAGGGGCGGAATCATGATTGTCTGTGCAAACAGTTTTGATCGATCATGACATTATGTGGCATCGCATCAGGATCCAAACTGTTGGCAAAGGTTATGGTTTTTGCCTATAGTGTATTTAAGAGTTATCTGCCTTGCTTTTGAAGAGTTGAGCAGCCATAGTGCCTAGCCAACCAACTTTGTTTTACAGTGAGAGTAGTTTTATTTCATCCGTTAAAATCAAAAGTGAAGAACACATCAAATTTAGGTGACATTTTAGGTAATGTTTAAGATCTATACAGGTAGACTGTAACTGCTACTGCGTGTATGAAAACAGAAGCCTAATTTAGTTTCTATATTTACCCGTAGATTGATCTTCAGGAGCAAATTTATGTCAAGAACAAAGACAAATGAAAATAAACAGAAAATACTGTAAATATTTACAACATATGATCAATCTTGTATTAAGCAATCACTAATTGAAATACAGGGATACTGAACAAATCCAACTCATTTCAGCACCAAATCCTATGGTGTTACTACTCAATAGAATCGTCTCAAAGAGACGATTCTAATGAGTAGTGACACCACAGGGCTAAAGGCAAAATTGAAGATTTTATTTTTTGAAATACTCTTATCTCGAACCCTCAATAGCTGGGTATAGCATGAAGATCATTAAAGAGATAGATGGCTGCATAATGCAGAATAAAAATAATGCAGAAAGCTCCTATTGGAGCTGTCTGCATTATTTCTATCTTGCGTTTTAAAAGTAATCTATGCATTTATGACTACTATTACTTATTCTATTGAGTGGTTGCTTAATATGAGATTGACTGTAAATATTCGAAAAATAAACTTCAAACAAATATCATATACATTGCTGCTTCTGTACCAAAACTGATTTTAACTCTTTGAATTCTGGGTATCTTTTTCTCTACAAAACTGGATCAATTAGTTTGGCTTCTGATGAGGCACTGTGTTACACGGTATCTCATCAGGATCCAAACTGATTGCACAGATAATGACAGGGCTGCCATAAGTTGATCATAAAAATCCTAAGATTTCAAATTTTCAATTTTTCAGACGCAAGTTTACTAATCGTACCTTTACCCCATAGTCTGTTTCTTGTTTTGAAGACACATGACTGCTTAAAACAGGTTGAAAGTAAAACAGAATGTGCCTTAAGGCACATTCTGCTTTACTTTCAGCCTGTTTTATGCTACGATCTGCTAGGATAAAAATCTGAATACTTCGGAAAAATCCGGAGAAATGGCAGCCCTGTAATGACAATTTCGCCCCTAGCCTGCAGAGAGTTAAACCTGAAAAAGATTCTGTTGCCTCATCTGTATAAAAATCACATACAAACAGTGTTGCAATAAAAATGGACATTATAACAGTAAATACCAATATCAAAACGATTTTTTGGGGTGTTAAAAATAGAGCTCTCTTTTTTTCAGTATTAAAAAAAATGTGCAAGCCTTAACTACGAAAATATTTATTCCACATTGGATAACACTAAATTTATACCTGTAGTGTCCCCAAATCCTCATTTAAAATGAATATGGTGATAGCCAGTAGCATCTTGACGTATGTCTATAACTTTCAGATTCTAACATGTATGTCTAACACTACATTTAGTTTGACTGAGGAATTAAACCCTTTCCCTCATTGATTGTCTTCATTGTTTCAGACAGGTAATGATGCTGAAAGCATGCTTTACAATAGCTCACTGCTTAACTTTAAACCTACTTTAAGCATCAGCCTGTCAGAACATACGGTGGTTTTCTATGGCTCAAATATCAGGACAGGGGTAGAGGCATGAAAGTTTGTTTTTTTACAAAATAGGTATGAAAAGGTTTTTCTATGAGGGATAAGTGAATGCTAAAAAGATATTTCTTTAAGGAAAATGGTTCAGAAACTTTAATAAGAACTCCTTTACTATTCCTCCACATTAGTGTAAAAATTAATATTTGTTGATGGTGCCACAAACAGTGGCAGTTTCTAAAGTAGCTTTCTGCTTTACTTTTATCTTGCTTTAGTGGAGAAATAAATCAAAGGTGTAAAAAGGCATATCTATGAGGGAATGGGTTAAACCATATTGGGTAGGGTACTGTGTGAAATATTTCCAGCTGTCATCTACTGATATACTAAGTTTAATGAGGAAATCCTACAGAAAGTAACGACAGTGGAAGTAACAGGCCTCAGATCCCCTGTAGTTATCTATAAGTACTGTCTGCTAGCATTTGGATGCAGGGCTCCAGATAACAGGGAGATCACTGAACAAACCCAATATTATCTCACTCATTTCAGCACTAAATCCTATGGTGTTACTACTCATTAGAATCGTCTCTTCGAGACGATTCTAATGAGTAGTGACACCATAGGGTTTAATGCAGAAATAAAGATTTTAGTTTTTGAAATACTCCACTTATCTGGAGCCCTGTGGATGTATATACAGTGATTGTAAAAGACAATATGATGTTAACCCTTACAGGTCTCATTTTCCACATGGTCCCTTCCGTTTTCTATATCATAACGAATTTACATTAAGGTTGAGAACCCCTAATGAGATCGGGTCAATGTCAGTCAATATTGGAACTCTACTGAGAGAAATTGACCATTCTTGTCAACTTCCATGGTTGGAAAAGGCAGGCATTTGACGAGAAATTGCCGATCGCTGTACATAGAGTACCAAATTTGGTACAATCTGGTTAGGGGTCCTCAACCTTAAATCTTGAGGATTTTGTCCCAAAAATATTTAGAATAATTATTGCGAGCTGTGCAAACCCTGATCAGAGAGTACCATTGGGAAACATCTGATCTGGGTCTAAAGTGTTTGCAAATGAGGTAGTAAAACCTCGCTATTACGACCACTAAATTATGTTAATTATTAGGGTGTTTACGATAGGTGACCGCTTAAAGCAAGGTGACAGTGAAACAGAAAGCTCCTATAGGAGCTTTCTGTTTCACTGTCACCTTGCTTTAAGCTGTCACCTGTTTATTATACACTCAATTAGCCATCGTTTTAGTGGTCGTAATAGAGAGGCTTTACTGTATATGCTTATTTCCTGCACTGTGAGGGTTAAATGGTAATATATGAGTCTTGTCATGAGAGGATAAAGGTGTCTATGATATTGCAAACAAGGTAGATCTAGATTTCACATCAAAACATGGCTTCTGACCATAGTCTACGCTGGTTTTAGCAGTTATATATAGTGGACAAATACTATTGATACAATGTACAGTGTAGACTTAGACAGTGCCCCAGATAAGGGGAGTATTTCAAAAATGAAAATCTTTATTTCTGTTTTAAACACTATGGTGTCACTACTCGTTAGAATCGCCTCTTCGTGCCGATTCTATTGAGTAGTAACACCATAGGATTTGGTACTGATATGAAAGAGAAAATGTCAATTTTGTTCACTCTCTCTAAATCTGGTATCCTGCCAAGATAAGCATAGCGTCATGAGAAAACTAGACGTATAGCATTGCAAATAGTGTAAACCCCATCAGCTGCTGTGTCAGAGACATGAGTGGCCGAGACTGGGATTATAGCTGTGCAAGGTCTACACTATTTTTCCATGGCTCATGTATTTAAATGGTGTGACCTGGATGTATAATGTTTGCAATTTCAGAGAGCCATTTCTCCTTTTGTGCAGTTAATTAAGATAATCATGATGGCTATGAAACTATAGTAAACCCAATATATTATGACTACTGAAAGAACACTTGTTTTAAATGTGATGTCAGATGGATGGATGAAGCAGGATAAAAGTAAAGCAGAAAAATCCACAACAAGCCTCATTGCTTTACTTTGATCATGCTTTGTCACAGTTTTAACCCATTACCCAATAAACACATCTTTTTAAGCCTTAAGTTAATATCCAACACTGAAGAAAATAATTCCAATTTATGCAGTCGTGAATATGTAGCATAAGAAATAATTTCTATATTCTAAAAGATGGTAGCTTAAAGCAGGCTGAAAGTAAAGCAGAATGTGCCTTAGGGCACATTCTGCTTTGCTTTCAGCCTACTAAAAGTTGTCACCTGTTTCCAAAACTAGAAACTTGCTATGGGGTAATGGGTTAAATACTATCAAAGAGTCTTTATTCTTTCAAGTAGACATAACTTGAGATTTTATTGAACATCATACAGAAAGAGGTAACTACATAAGGTAACTACACTGAAAAGTAATTCTTAGTAATCCCTAATTATCAAATCTGAAACTTAAATATACTGAGCAAATTTCATGTCATTTACATTCTTTAGTTATTAACCCTTAGCATGCTAGCAGTGAAACCAAGAAAACCTTTGCAAACAGCTTTGAAACCTGATGAGATGCCATGTACAGTACTGAACCTTATTAAATTAAACTGATAATCGCAAGCGAATTGCCATCGAATTGCCATCGAATCGGGCACTTCAAAAAACAAATCCTACGCTTGAATATTTTTACGCGAATTTTTCGAAACGGTTGTGACAAAAATGGAATCGAAAAAATTAACGGAGGCATATTTGCGAACATTTGTGAGATACACCATTCAAGAAAACTTACCCGAGGGTAAAGTTACTATTTTGAATCGCAAGCAAATTGCCATCGAATCGCAAGCAAATTGCAAGCGAATCGCAAATTTTTTTAATTTAATAAGGTTTAGTACTGTAATGCAGTGGCTCACCAGGGCCCCGTTTCATAAAACTTCGTACGACAAATGTTGTTGTAAGTCAAATTATAAAAGTCTCAATTATTATTTATTTCTCAATCTAATCCTGTCTTGTGACATCTTTTTGGAATCGTTTTGAAAAGACGATTCCATGGAAAGAGATGTCACAAGACAGAATTAGATAGAGCAATCATAAATTAAATGTATTTTAAAGTTTTGATTCACAACAACATTTGTCGTAAGAAGTTTTATGAACAGGCCCCTGGATCTTAACTGATTCACGCCTTGACCCTGTTTTGAGAATAATACATGTATTTGAAAATTGTATCTTTTTTTATCAGTAGCAGACATTGACTACTGTTGTAGATGAAAAATTATGAGCATGCAAAGAGTTGATATCTCCAAAGTTCTTGTTAATCTGAAAGCATCCATTCTGGATTAAACACTTCAAGGTAACACATGTTCACTTCAATAGCTAGGAAATGAAATCTGTATAAAATATGCAATGGACTCTGTTATAATGGTAGCTAGTCATTTGAATTTGTCTGCTCACTAAAACTAATTGTAATGGATTGGAAGCTTTAATCCTTGCATGCTAAGCATTAAGCAAAATGTTTGCCCATCATATAAGTGCACTTGATACATACTGCATAATCATTAGATAACTATAATCTTGTTTCAAGCAACTATCAAAATAAATACATTTGTTGTTTTAAGGACAAGTTAACCCATTACCCCATAAATACACATATTTACGCCTATAATTCATTCCTCCACTGAGGAAACTAGTTCCCATTTGCACAGTCTTGAATATGTATACACTGTAATAGGAAATAATTTATATGTCTTAGCAGATAATAGCTTAAAGCAGGCTGAAAGTAAAGCAGAATGTGCTTTACTTTCAACCTGCTTTAAGCAGTCATGCATATTGAAAACTAGAAACAGGCTATGGGGTAATGGGTAAAATAATATAATCCATTTGATAGTAAGGAATGACTTGATAGCCTCAGATAATTGAGCCTTACAGACGGCAGTAGTCCAGTGGTAACACATTGGACTACGGTACCAGGGATCGTGAGTTTGATCCCCCGCCGGGCCAGCGGTCTGACTAGGGGATTTTTTCTGAATCCCCGATGATGCACAGGAATGTTCTTGAGCAAGACATGTACCGTGAATTGCTCCTCTCCACCCAGGGGTTAAAATGGGTACCTGTGAAGGGTCTGAGCCAGTACTGCAGCTGCATTTGATTGCGCCGTATGTTAGCAGTGCTCAATATTGTAGGCAAGATGGCTCAATGATCAGAGGAGTAAATGTACAGTTGGCTGAGCGGTCATTTGGACTGAAAGTAGACTATAACTTGGTATATTACTTTATTACCTTCAGACCTGGTGTGATTGAAATTTAAACCCTTGCTCGCAGGTCTGCGTGCGCTTATAACATATGTGTTACATGTTTGTGTATTCCATTATCAAAGTGACAAACCATTCTTGCACATGCAATGCACATTTGATTGTTGTGTTTTCAGATTCTTAGCATGCAAAGATTGAAAGCAAAGATACAGAGACAAAGATTAGAAATAGCTTCCTTTTTCCATTGGCACCCAACCACAGCAAGTACGCCTGCACTCTGAACCAAGGCCACTAGAAATTATGAGAAATAATCTTTATTCATCAGGGCTTCAATATTAAAGGGGAAATAAACTGAACAAAAATCGACATCAAATCTTCATTTCAGCACCAAATCCTATAGTGTTCCTACTCATTGAATCACCTTGAAGAGACGATTCTAATGAGTAGGAACACCATAGGGTTTCATGCAGAAATAAAGATTTTAGTTTTTTGAAAGACTCCCCTTATTTGGAGCTCTGTTATCATATCCCATTGCGAATGATATTTCGAAACATTTATAACCACTATCATGGTGCAAAGCACAAAAATAACTTAACTTAATTTGCAAACAGATTGGATCAGGGTCAGATACCAAGCAACTTTTAGTCTGATCAAGATCCTAACTGTTGGACATTCACATTTCCATTCTTCCTTTAAACATATTCAAAAGGAGAATTTGAAATGATTTGAAAACAAATGTTAATGTTTGTCCTGCATCACATTAATATCACTTTTATTTGACACATCATTTTCATCTTCTGATGAGTGGCCTCTTTACACATGTTTTAGCGTATTTCAAGGATTGTAATATATAGGCCTAATATTCAGAGTGCAGAGGTGTACAAAGATGATATAAACAATAGCAACATATTAGATACTGCACTGCGATACCAGCACTTTAACATGAGACAACTAACCAGCGTCATCTGTGAATGGACAGAAGCAATAAAATGAGCAATACCCAACAAATATACAGGTTAATTTTATCAGTCACTGATTGTGGGATTTTCAATCACTTAAGTCATTCCTGTGATTTACACTTGCATAAGTCATGTGCAATAATAAGACATGAGTCCAAGGTTATAAACCTATTGAGATGAGTCTGAGATCATTCTCAAGCATTTGATTGGTCAAAAGCTCAAATCTGACCAATCAAATGCTTGATAATGAACTTAGAATCGACTCAAATGCATCATAACCTTGGGACCAGATTTATGGCATTACAAGCAGTATAGACCCAGACCACTCATCTCCTCTATGATATGATACCTGATACAGGTCTACACTGTTTGATCAGAATCCAAACTGTTTGCAAATGCCTGTGTTGCCTAGACTGCAGTAAAAAGGTTAAATATCAGCATATATAAAAACAAGTATATTGAAGAAAAAAGAATTTGGCATTATTTGAAGACTGATAACATTGTGTATCTTAAAAGAACTGAATTTAAAATCTACAAGATTAAAGAATTTAATTATCAAACAAAGGTCTAAAAATGATTACAAGAAAAAGGGTGAAACAGAAGATGACACACATTTAAAATGCTATTGTAAAAGAACCATAGATTATGCACAGAACAACAGGACTATGAAAATAATGCTAAGACACAATATGAAATATATGATATGAACAAAAGCAAATAAAAGACAATATCCAATATCTAAGGCTACAAATACATGTAATGCTGATAGAAGTTATCTTATAACCCTTTACTCATATGACAACTGATATGGCATTTAACACACTATCATACTTAAAGAAACATGAAATAAAACAGAAAGCTCCTACAGGAGCTTTCTGCTTTATTTCATTTAGCTTTAACAAGCCACATGCCTAATAAGTAAATACAACCAAACTCAAGCACTCTTTTGAGTGATTTTACTGTTTGCATAGGACAAGTATACTATTCACAGGTAAAAAGTTTGCAAAAGATGCATGTCGTTCAAAGGGTTACTGCTTAATAAACTGTATCATTGTTTATTCTTCAGCATTACATATATTTGATGTAAACCAGTCTGAAAATGTACCCACTAATAAACCAGCCTGAGATGGTAGCATTAAAATATATGACAAAAAGGTATGATTAGTGACATTGTTGTATAGTGATTTATCACCTGCTAGGAGATCAACTTTATATGTACCTAGATAGTGTAAAATCTCTCTATTATCACCACAAAATTGTGTTCATTTATAACAAGGTGTTTAAAACATGTGACTGCTTAAAGCAAGGTGACAGTATAACAGAAAGCTCCTTTAGGAGCTTTCTGTTTTACTGTCACCTTGCTTTAAGCGGTCACCTGTCTTTTAAACAATCAATTAGCCTTTGTTTTAGTGGTCGTAATACAGAGGTTTTACTGTATTGTATTTTAGTTTCTTTCCAATTTGCTTGCTCCATCAAATCTGTGTTGATATACATGTAGAATCAGATATGTTTCAGCACCAGATCACATAAAAATACTTTATAATGATGCAATCAAAAGTTGTGAAGACAGCTACTGTCATAGTTTTCTGAATTACTTTTTTGCAATAAAATGTCATCTGTCTAAAACTACTCATGCACTATTATTGAATGACAGTTTAAAAAAGTTTTAGCCAAAGTTTTACAAGCTATGTGTACTCCTGGAAACAAACATTTCTTCAAACAAAACATTTGTAAATTTGTATGCTTCATCATATTCCTAGCATGTGATAGATATAACCATTACACCACCAAACTGAGCTCCCTCCCCAAAACAATTTCAACCTCTGACCTTCAAGCACAAGCAAAAAAGCAGTTTGCCTACAAGCCAAGTGGTATATACTTTTTTCCAGTTTCCGTCTACATATTATTTCCAATTTCATCTTAACACCATATCCACATATATACTCGTCACTCTGGGTGAACGCTCAATATGAGCGATTTGTATTATTTTGCTCCTGCATTTAGCAACTGCCTATATTATAGATTTCTTTCATTGAGTGATTGCTTCATACAAGATGACTGTATAAGTAAATTATATATTGTAGACAAAATAGAATTAATTATAATCAATCACAGAAGAAATTGGAATGAAACTTGTAGACAAAATGGAATTAAAGTATTATCAAACCCAGGTGACCAGAACAGAAAGGACCCCAACACAAAGTTTATATTAAATAGTGCTTTAACAAGACAGACAAACATGTCCCTATTCCTAAATATATGTATTTTTTAACTGTCATGTATTGACTGCTCCTATATTTCATTTTCATTGTTATGTAACATTGTAATTTTAAAAGGAAAGAAATATACTTAAATAAGTGTGTTTCCTTAAGGTTTCATATATCAACAATAGCCAAAGTAGATCTCAAAATATCTTACAGAAGAGGGAAAGTACTAAAACGTTATGCTAGTGGTGAACAGTTCATAGGAGTTGTGTCAAAGAGATCTTTCTATAAGCACAAACTTATTTATAATTAGGACACAGAATTGATGATCAATATTTTAATCATCATTTCCCCACACAGAAAATCCTATAAGTCTTTGTATCACTAGTGAAACCTGTGTGGCGAGATATCAATAAGCCAATACTACCTTAAGAATCTTATATTATCATTATGTTAAAATATGTATGGACTGTAAAAATCATCATTATTATGAATTCAGATGACAGTGCTAACTTAAACCCATTTCTACCTAGCATACCTTAAACAATACATAGGCAAACAGTGTAGACCCAGAACAGATATTGTAGAATACCATGTATAACCAGGATCAACACTGTTTGCTGCTGTAGGTCATTTTCAGCAACATGGACCAACAAAGTACTATCAATATTAAACACCTATGAATTACATTAAACGATTCCAATTAGAATCATGGAGGGATGAACTGAAAACATCTAGCTAGAAATGAGTTTAGGATGTAAATGTGACAGCTAGATCACATTGATCAATACATATACATCTCACTGTGCAACCATTTTTAGCACTTCCAGTGCTTGCAATAACAAATGTGTATCAATTTTTTCCCAATTTAACCAAACATTTTAATAAAAATAAAAGCAGACAACAAATGTTTAACATCATGGCAGTGAATGGGTTAACTCTTTCCTCCCTGAAACTTTCAATGGAAAATTCCGGTTTCCATTGTAGTCTAGTCCATTTATGACTTTTAAGGGTAGTTTTTGTCAATGTTTGGCATAATGACAAACAGTGAAGACCCTGATCAGAGGGCTCCTAGGAGCCCTCTGATCTGGGTCTTCACTGTTTGCATAGGACAAGTGTACTATTCACATGTACCCTGTTTGAAAAGGACGCCTATATGCGGGACTAGGGTTCAAAGGGTTAAAGCATTGTCTATATTACAAGTATATATATTTTGAACTATCAATTGCTTTTATCACACAGAAATTTGCTCAAAAGGTCCAAAACTGAATGGCAAAAAGTGTAGATGCTGATCAGATTGTTCCTGATGGAACAATCTGATCAGTATCTACACTGTTTGCTCAGGCCTGTCTCACCCAATATTTAGGGTATTACAGTTCCCAGACATAAAAGGATTCAGCTCATACAAACACAATTGTAACGAGCTTTGGAAGTGTTAAAATCACATGACTATCCTATAACACTGTGGTGCTAGTAAGTTAACTTTGGGTAGAATCTTTACCCCCTGTAAATAGTAAAAAAAAAGATTATTGTTACACTAATTGATTAACTCTTTCCTCCCTGAAACTTAAAATGGACAATCCCTGTTTCCATTTGAGTCTAGTCCATTTCTGACTTTAAAGGGTTGTTTTTGTCAATGTTTTGCATTATGACAAACAGTAAATACCCAGATCAGAGGTCTCCTTACGGAGCCCTCTGATCTGGGTATTCACTGTTTGCATAGGACAAGTGCACTTTTCACATGTATACTGTTTGAAAAGGATGCCTATATGCGGGACTAGGGCTCAAAGAGTTAACAGATGAGCCTCAATATTTACCACTTTTGTGATAGCTCTTTACACACTGATCATGTTGTAGGATGGTGGCAGTTTAAAGCAGATTGAAGGTTAAGTAGAAAGCTCCAATAGGATGTTTCTGCTTTTCTTTCATCGTGGTTTAAATATATTCCAGATACTGAGGCCCAGCTGTAGACAATGAATTCTTTGCATGCTAGGCATATGTTTGATAATCATTTCCATCCTATGAACCTTATCACATGCTTAAATGATGTCTGTATTTCATTGGGAAAATAAATGCATTTCATGTTGATTAACCCATTACCCCATTAATACACCTTATCACTCCTTTAATTTATTCCTCCACTGAAGAAAAAAGTTCCACTCTATACAGTCATGAAAATGCAGTTAGAAATGTTTTCTAAATCCCAGCAGATTATAGTTTAAAGCAGGTTAAAAGTAAAGCAGAATATGCCTTAAGACACATTCTGCTTTACTCTCAGTCTGCTGTAAGTGGTACCCTGTCTTCAAAACAGGCTATGGGGTAAAGGGTTAAAATGATAAAAGTTTATAAGAGTTAATAAATATTTTTCTAAGAAATGATGCACCGTTGGTTGAGAATCAAGATTAGATATTTCTGAGTTGGGTCAAATTTGATTTTAAACAAGTCACAAGTCACATACCGTAGCATGCAAAGAAATAGCAACGAAGGATTCAAATATTGACATTAAGAAATTGTTAATTGTGAATTAAAAATACAGATAAACCTGCATTCAGCTTCAATTCTGTAATGAAGCTTGGCTATGGTTTAAAATAGAGATGTTTATGCAAAACAAAATTTAATTAACTCTGTCAACACCATGGACCTGTTTAAGATATTATCATAATATTTGCAAACAGTGCAGAGCCAGATCAGAGGGCTCCTATAGAAGTCCTCTGATCTGGCTCTTCACTGTTTGTTAATCTAGAACAGTATTCATTTAAGAACCAAGAATTCCAAGTAGACTGGTTCATGTTTTGAAAACTAAAAAGATCCACAAGTGAACATAACCCACACAAGTTACTTAGTGTTGAAAGAGTAAAGAAACCTCCAAAAAGGAAACTTTATGCAGTATTGTCATTCTACAATTCTGTCTTAACCTTTAAAATACAGGAAACAAGGCTTTTGCAAACAGTGTTGATCCAGATCAGAGGCAGAGTTACTTAGCATCTGATCTGGATCCACACTTTTTGCCACACATATCATATAACTGCAGATATAGAAGCTGCAAAATTAATGCAGCCCACATTTTCAGCTCACTATATCAATAGAGCCTTTAAGGTTGTAAGATTGCCCAATAATTTGCTTTTGAAAATCTGCTCAACACAGGTTTAACTGTTTTAATCCTTTACTCCATAGACATGTCTTTTTACGCATTTAATTCATTCCTCCACTGTAGAAAATAGTTCCATTTTATACAGTAACAAATATCCAACATAAACATTTCCTTTTTCAAAGCAGATCATAGCTTAAAGCTGGCTACAAGTAAAGCAGAATGTGACTTAAGGCACCTTCTGCTTTACTTTCAACCTGCTTAAGTGATCACCTGTCTTCAAAACTAGAAACAGGCTATGGGGTAATGGGTTAACCCTTTCCCACATAGCCTGTTTCTAGTGTTAAATATAGGTGTCCACTTAAGCAGGTTGAAAGTATTCTGCTTTACTTTCAGCCTGCTTTAAGCTATAATCTTTTAGAATAAAGAAAATGTTTTGTATGATACATATTTATGACTGTTTAAATTGGAACTATTTTCTTCAGTGGAGGAATTAACTTAATGCTAAAAGGCGCTTCTATGGGGGGAAAGGGTTAAACAAAAGTGACAAACTGTAGAAACTATAGAATTAAGTATATTTATACAGGATAGGATACACACCTCGAAGTATTCCCGCTGTCTTCTGGCATCTAGTGTATGGGTATGCCAAGCTTCAAATATAACACGTCCAATAGACACATTCAACACATGCTGTATCTTCTGAAAAGCCACTGGAAAGAAAAGAGTGTACATCATGTACAGTAAAAATTGAGTAAGGTGCCATTTGACCCATTACCCCATAAATACGCCTTTTTACGCCATTAATTTATTTCTCTACTAAAGAAAATAATTCCAATTTAATCTGTTACAAATAAGAATCATAAGAACTATTTTCTATATTCTAGCAGATAATAGCTTAAAGCAGGCTGAAAGTAAAGCAGAATGCGCCTCAAGGCCCATTCTGCTTTACTTTCAACCTGCTTTAAGTCATCACCTGGTTTTCAAACTAGAAACAGACTATGGGTGATGGGTTAATCCCTTGTATGCTTAAGTTTTCATATGCACAAATCAACTTTTGAAAATTAATAAATGACCAGCTTATGCTGATTTTAGGGAAGTTTTTCAGAAAGTGTTTCAGAAAAAATAAATGTTAAATCTTATCATGCTGAATTGTTGTCTGCTTCAAATATATTGTATGCTGAAGAACAAAAAATAAGCTTTCATGCTTTCAAAACAGACAAAAAAGTTGAATACGAGTGTCACACTGTTTGGATCCAGATCAAACACCTTGTTATGCTGCATAAAATCAGGATCATAACTGTTTGCAATTGTTAGGCAAGTTGGGTTTAACATTGTAGGTGTTAATCCTTTACTCCATTTTCTGTTTCTAGTTTACATACAGCTTACGAGAACCGCACACCATATCCAATATCTAAAAAAATGCATAGAAACAAATTCAGTACCGAAATCATTAAGGATAAACCTAACACCGCAAGTTCCAGTTATCAGCAGTTCCCTACAGATCAAATGGGAAGAAGCCCACATCAATTTCGGAATACAATTGACACAGATCCTTCATGACTATTGGGAGAAACGACAGACACACCTAGCCAACGAAATTAAGGAAATTGACGAGTATCTCAAAAGTAACACAACACGAGATGAAATAGACCTAATATCCGATATCATCTCAAAAATTGTAATCTCGGTTAAACGGGACTTACAAACGAATAAAACACAGAACACCAACACTGAAACAAGAGGGGACATAGGTGGACAGAACCGCCTACAGTCCTAACAAGTAACAAATCATTTGAAACCGAAAAATCTATCATCAATTTCCAGAGTCAGCTACAATGATCAGAATACGTTTTCAAAACCTAAATAGAACACTTTGGCCCAATCGTCGAGAGGATTTTGAGACCTCCGCTATGGCCTATACCTACACCCATAGATCGACACAATTACCCGTTGAATCGAGACAGGCACCAGCTAACAACACAAATTTCCAGATAATAGCATCCCGTCAGGATCGAGAAACGGGAGGGTTTTCCACTCCCTCGTTTCCCCAAACGAATTTGATCAACAACATACATCTACACAAAGAATTCTACCACCATCCCAATTTGAAGAACATTAGGCACTACCCTGCATAACCAGACAACCTGAATGATACGTATCCATAGCAGCAGCAAAAGTCGGCGATCAACATCATAATCCATCAGCAAGGAAAGACACTGTTAAACTTTCAAAATGACACTAATAACATTAGAAAACTGGACAGAAATTATTTACCATCACAATGGTCTTATTGACCTAAGACATTTGAACAATATAATAGCCACTCTCTAACATAAGAAATTGACTTTGAAAAAACTGTAAATTTTTTCTCATCTCATTTTTATTGATTTGCATGTTTTTTCATCTCATTCATCCATTATTCTCTATTCCATTGTATGTCACCTTACTGATTTTGAAAAAAATTTTTTAGTTCCTAAACGATCTGTTTCTGAAAATAGAAAGTACCGTTCAACGTCACAATGGACGGCGCTTTCTATATTTAGAAAGTGATCACATGACAAAAGTACCGTTTTCCTTTTACTTCAGTAAGATGATTATTTTGATATTTTATCCTTGAAAAAGACCCGGTGAGGGATCGAAACGTCGGACATAATAAAAGATCGAAAACACCATATTGCCTTGGTCGTGGCTGTCTACTGCCGTTCCTTTTCCACACATGTTTCTAGTTTAGAAGAGCCAAGAGAAACATTTCCTATTTCCTAATAGATGGATGTCTATGACAAGCTAAAAGTAAAGCAAAAAGCTCCTAAAGGAATCTCCTGCTTTACTTTAAGCCTGCTTTACGCAGCCATCTTTCTTAAATGGATAAAAGGATAAGCCAATCAGAAAGAAGCTTCAGTTCAAGCAGAGATGAATCTATAATTTAGAGTCTAATTCATAACAAAGTATATAAGTTCCAAATTTTCTAATACATGTAGACGGTTGTGAGTAAAGATAGATAACTCATATTTCAACATCTTAGTTCTTACTTGCTTGTCTCCCTTTCCTGTACTTCACCCATTCCTGAAAAGATGGAAAAATAGAAGAAATTAGAAAACTGATCTCATGTACATATTACTCAGTCGGAACAGAGTCTTAATGTCTATAGTCCCTTAACCCATTACCCCATAGCATATTTCTAGTTTTGAAGAGAGCTGATCACTTAAAGAAGGTTGAAAGTACTATCTGCTAGAATATAGAAACTATTTCGTAGGATACATATCCATGACTGTATCAATTAGAACTGTTTTCTTCAGTGGATTAATAAATTTTAAGGTGTAAAAAGGCGTATTTATGGGGTAAAGGGTTAAAGCAGAAAACAGATACTGAGGACACCAACAAACTGTTTGAATCCTTATTATTTCCACAAAAATTGGTCAAAATCAGGATGTAAACAGTTTGTGACCAAGGTTGCTTTGTTCTTAACCCTTTCCCCCATAGAAGCGCCTTTTAGCGAATATGATTTATTCCTCCACTGAAGAAAATAGTTCCAAATTAATCAGTCATGAATATAAATATTTATGGAGTATGTTCTATATTCAAGCATATGATACCTTAAAGCAGGCTGAAAGTAAAGCAGAATGCGCCTTAAGGCGCATTCTGCTTTGCTTTCAACCTGCTTTAAGTATTCACCTATCTTCAATACTATAGATAGTGCTATCAGGTAAAGGGTTAACCCTTTCCCCCATAGAAGGGTCTTTTAGCACATTCAATATAAACCTCCACTGAAGAAAATAATTCCAATCCAATTTATACAGTCGTGAATTTAGGGGTGTCACGATATAGGAAAACCATATCACGATATATTGCAATATATTTTAAATTATCGCGATAAATATTGCGATATACTGTTTTTCATGTTCCTATGCTTATATAACAATTTGAATATGAAAATAATCTTGTATCATCTCTGAAATCTTTTTCTTTTAGATGGGAATTGAGTACACTAACAAGAATAAACTTTCCATGTATATTTGTAATCTAGTAATTAAACAACATGAAATGCTGAACTATGTTAAGTGTCTTCATAAGGGAGATGATGGTTTGTAAGTACTGTGGTGAATTGGTTATAAATAAATAAATTGATAAAACAGATTACTCTGAGTTAATTTCTTATTTCTTCTTCTTAACTCTATCTGTTGATCATTTGTTAGTCTCAGCAAGACACATCTAATGAAGGGTAAGAATGTTTTGTTTTAGTTTTTGTAGAGAAAAAAGCAATTAGCTGTTGTAACTTATTATAAATTTATCATATTCCACGTGTCATTATAGAACACATTTTATTTGAACTGTTTCTCTCTGCTAGACTGTAACACGAATGAAGAACGATGTTCTTCATTCGTGACTGTAACTGTAACTGTAATTACTGTATCTGTATAAAGGATATGCATGATAGAACAGAATAAACAGTAAAACAGTTACTGAAACACTTACTGAAGGAAAATAAGTGTATCCACGATTCCAAATGCTAAATTGTGTGATCTGATAAAGAGTTGTTAAGCTGAGAAGGTGTGGCCTTTTCCGAACTTCAAACGGTAATGATTTGGTATATGGGAACCGAGATTCGAAGTACGCCCTTTATTTATTACCAATTCACAACAGTACTTACAGACTGTCACATTTCCTAAGCTGTTTGATTTTTTTTACGAAGAAAGCGATCTCAAATGTCTTTTTTTCTTATCGGGAATAAATTCGAACTCCGCACCGTCGATAATTGCTAAGGACGCCGTACAACAGTTTAAGTCAACACCGGTTTGGATAGGTATAAAGCACTGACAGAGCGAATTTATCCTGAGAACAGAGAACCCGACTATGTTATAGTTGATCAAGTACATTTTAACCGTGTTACATATTTTCATTTTAAATTTGCTTACGTTGATATGCACTAACAAGCATATCTTAACCTCAGTGCAGTACTTTTTCTTCCCGATAGTTTTTCATACAACGGGAAGAGGTTAACACCCGACCACTGAAAGATATATAAATGTATAAGTACAAGACGCATGTGCGTATGAGTCGGCCATTGTGTTGGCTATTATGTTTCATCAATTTCATTTCGTGTTGAAGTAAGGAATTGAGAAAACTACAACTAAGAAACAAGAGCATCACTTAGATAAAGTATAATACCGCCAAATACCGGTTTGAAATTTTAATATCGCGATAATTTATCGCACACCTTAATATTGTGATATACCGGTTTATCCCGACACCCCTAGTCGTGAACATGTTACATATGAAATATTTTCTATATCCTAGCAGATGATGGCTTAAAGCAGGATGAAAGTAAAGCAGAATGCGCCTTAAGGCACATTCTGCTTTACTTTCAACCTGCTTTAAGTGGTCATCTATCCTCAAAACTAGAACCAGGCTAAGGGGTAAAGAGTTTTAAAAAAAGAGAAATTTCTTCAGATGATAAATAGACTAAATATGGCAGGCATACAAAAAAATTCGTTAAATATAGAAGCAATTCCATGAGAAATCACTGTAAAGTGAACAGGGCAAATGATTATCTATGGTGGTCACCCATCGAGCTACAAACCGCTCAGAACGTTGCTTAACTTAATGCTTGCTGCTGTTCCCCAAAGAAGACAATTATGTTCAACCTTTTCATTGCTGCAATATCATCTGCTTAAAATTGTAGTCTGTTGTTTTTCTCAAATTTACATATGGTATTATTATTGGACATTTTGTCAGAAAAAAACAAAATGACAAGCGACAAACAGCTTGAATCCAGATTAGACGCCGGGATATGCGGCGTCTGATCTGGATTCAAACTGTTTGCTAATGTAAGCCAATTCGCCTCACTTTAACAACTCCCTCCTAACAACACACATAATTGTTGTCTCCTGTTAGGTATTGTTGTAGAGAGGGAGCACTGTAGTCTGCTACACCTAAACCATTAACCCATAGCCCGTTTCTAGTTTTGAAGATATGTGACCACTAAAAGCAGGTTAAGGAGCATTCTGCTTTACTTTCAGCCTGCTTTAAGCTAAAATCTACAAAATACAAGAAACAAGAAAATATTTCTCCAGGGAAATATTTATGACTGTAAAAAATGGAACTATTTTCTTCAGTGGAGGAATAAAATAGAGGGGTAAAAAGGCCTATTTATGGGGGAATGGGTTAAACATGTACTACCGCGTGTTACTACACTTACAATCCATTCAGTAAGATGTTTCTTCATCATTCTATTGTCATGGTGTTTGCCGGCGTTCTCAAGCTTTCTCATTAACTCTTCCCTCTTCCTCTTCTTCAGCAGGTAATACTGCATCCAAGAACTGAAACAAGTATTTCACAGCAGTAGGATAAACAGGGCTCTAGAAAAGGGAGGAGGGGGTATTTCAAAAACTAAAATCTTTATTTCTCAATTAAACCCTATGGTGTAACTACTCATTTGAATCGTCTCTTCGAGACGATTCTAATGAGTAGTAACACCATATGATTTGGTGGTAAAATGAGTGAGAAAGTGTTGGATTTGTTCATTTTACCCCCTTTTATCTGGAGCCCTGATAAAGTAGATCAGCAGTTGACAACATTTAGTCAGTCTACAAAGATGTGTGCCCTTGAAACACAAGGTAAAAAACAGGCTCTGGAAAAGAGGGAGACTAAACTGAACCAATCCAACATTTTCTCACACATTTCAGTACCAAATCCTATAGTGTTACTACTCATTAGAATCATCTCAAAGAGAAAGTGGTCCCAACAGTTCTGAACATAAAACAAAGAAAGTGTATTTCCAATATCTTTCAAGAATCTTACTAGCTTAAAGCAAGTTGAAAGTTAAGCAGAGAGCTCCTTAAGGAGCATTATGCTTTACTTTCAACCTGTTTTAACTACATAGGTCATGTATCATTAAAACCAGTATATGTAAACTACAGCACTCCCTCTCTACAACGACACCCAATGGGAGACACAAATTGTGTGCGTTGCTCAGAGGGAGTCATTATAGGGAGGCAAATTGGTTTACATTTGTAAACAGCTTGAATCCAGATCAGACGCCGCATGACGCAGTGTCTGATCTGGATTCAAGTTGTTTGTCACTAGTCATTAAGTTTTTTTTTTGTGAAAATGTCCAATATGTAACTTTGAGAAAAGCAGCAGACGACAAATTTAAGCAGACGATATTGCAGCAATGAAAAGATTAGACATAAATGTCTCGTTTGGGGAACAGCGACAAGGGTCGTTGTAAAGAGGAAGTCTTTGTTGGGAGGGCCGTTGTAGGGAGGGAGCACTGTACTATCATATGATCTACACTGTACACACCTGAAGCAGGACTGTTTGGACTTGCTGTTGTAGTGAAGGTATGCTTTCTCATACATCTGTGCTGTTGGCTGAAACATGAAGGAATACAACATAGTTGAGTGGTTTATTAAATTCTTTGTAAATTTAACTCTTGTCATGTTGCTTTTCTGAGGTGCTTATTTCCACTGAAGTGGTAGAATAAATTAACGCTTAGCCTGCCACTCACGACTATAGCTCAATATGCAAACAGCTTGGATCCGGATGAGACGCCGAGTAACTCTGCGTCTCATCCGTATTCAAGCTGTTTGACACTCGGACAACATTTTCAGCAATTTTGAGCAACTTTGAAGCACTTTGAAACTTGAAGCAGACGAGAAATATAGCAGACGACAATTTATTTGGCGGGCTAAGGGTTAAAGATAAAAAAAGCATAGGGCAATGGGTTCAACCATACAATGGGTACAACCTTATTCAAACAATTGATTCTTAGTGATATGTTGAAGATACAATAATTATGAACAATTTTGTTTATATCATTGGTCGTATTCGAATCATCGAGTTTGTTGTCAACGAAAAGTAGGCAGAGCAAACGCGTGAAGATTTACTGATGTCAACGATTTTGGCCCGACTCAAATAGAAATTGTAGTCAACGAAAACTTTGTACTTCCAGACGAATGAAAATGAATCAAACACCTGTTAAAACAGTCGTAATGCTCCCAATTTTTATATACGCATATAATGCCATGTGATCTGGATCCAATCGATTAATTGAGAGGGTCTTTATGTTTGTTTTATCTAGTGACACTAATCACGTGGTATAAACGTGGTCACGTGACTAAATCAACACTCGATTTTAGGGTTTGACAACATTTTGTCAACGGAAAACATCAAGTGGTGATTCGAATAGAACTTGTTGACAACTATTCCAACTAACGCGATAGTTGCCCTGATTCGAATACGACCATTTACAGACAATTTTGCAATTAGTGGATTAATCATGAAAATACTACATTTCCACTAAACACTTATTCTAATACATAACTTACTTTCCTTTAAAACTTTGCATTTAACTAAATAATATTATGTCTGTTTAACCCATTTCCCCATAAATACACCTTTTTACGCTTCTAATTTATTCCTCCACTGACGAGAATAGTTCCAATTCATACAGTAAGAAATATATATCATAAGAAATATTTTCAATATTCTAGCAGATGGTAGCTTAAAGCAGGTTGAAAGTGAAGCAATATGTGCCTAAGGCGCATTCTGCTTTACTTTAAACCTGCTTAAGCGGTCACATATCTTCAGAACTAAAAACAGGCTATGGGGTAATGGGTTAAACACATTGAATATACATGATACTGTATTTATAAGAAGCTTAATGATAGCTTTAACATAAATATATCAAGCTTATTGATAAATACGGTAATGACAATGATTTTAGGAAAGAAAATACAAAAGCTATAAATGAAGTACTGATCTTCCATCACCAATAAAATACCTAATATAAAATCTAGTTCCTTTGATATTTGATCAGGAACTTAACTACTACAAAACCATCTTTTTGACCGTACTACAAAAATATTTTAAGAAATTCTTAAATTGGAGTTGCAGCTAATTGACAGCTAAAGACAGCATAAAAGTAAAACAGTTAAATGTTTAAAAATAACAGATATCATGAGTATTCTGTATTACTTTCATCTTGCCTTAAAGAGGCTCGCAACCGGATTTAGCATTAAAAATAGTAATTTGTAAATATATGTCAAATGCTTATATAAATGGGTAAGATTTAGTTTAGGATAATAAATTCTGTTAAAAAATGCATTTAAAAAAAAAAAAGAATAAGCTCTGGTGGGATTCGAACCCGTGACCCTCCATGCGGAGACAAACATGAAAAATGAGGCAACGCCTTTACCGCCTCGGCTACCAGCGCTCTCTATATATATGGTAGCGAATTAACGTACTTCACTGGTAGCGATCGATAATACTTTATTCGGCTCGGGTTTTTGTCTAAGCCCGTGTAGAGAAGCAACAACAACAACTATACCGTTAGCTAACGCTATTGAAAAACGATGGAAAATATCTAAAAAAAACTAAGATTCGGTGACGATTCTTGAGACTTTTTTTGGACTGATCATATTTTTTTAATGTCAGAAGCCAAATAATGCCACTAATTTGCTTTTATTTGAGTATTTTATTTTATTTTGACAAGTACACCATCCGGTTGCGATTCCCTTTAAACAATCACCTGCTTTAAAAACCAAAAACAAGCCTTTCTTATCATATTCAGGGCTCAAGATTAGGGGAGTATTTCAACTTTCTGCTTTAAACCCTTTGGTGTCACTACTCATTAGAATCGTCTCGAAGAGACGATTCTAATAAGTAGTAACACCATAGGATTTTGTGTTGAAATACTGCAAGTGAGAAAATGTTTGATCTGTGCAGTTAACTCCCCCTTATCTGGAGCCCTGATAATAACAGGGTATTTTGTTGTAGTACCTAGTCAAATAATTACTGATCAGGAGCATAACTGTTTTTTTATTTTCAACAATTGTAATGTTCAGTTAACCTATTACCCCATAGCCTGTTTCAAGTTTTGTTGATTGGCGACCACTTAAAGCAGGTTGAAAGTAAAGCAGAATGTGCCCTAAGGCCTATTCTGCCTTACTTTCAGCCTGCTTTAAGCTATAATCTGCTAGAATATAGAAAATATTTCTTATGATACATATTCATAACTGTATAATAGTGGACCTATTTTCTTCAGTGAAGTAATAAATTACAGGTGTAAAAACTAAAAAGGCGTATTTATGGGGGAATGAGTTAACGCTTTCAGAGCCAAATTAATTGTGAGATTTTAACCCCTTCACTGCCATATTGATGTTGCTTCAATATTGATGTCTGCAAAATCATTTCAAAGCTAGATTTAAGGTGGTATGACTTAAGAAATATTGATACAATTAACAATCTAACAATTATGATCCCGGGTTTACACAACATCTAATCGGGATCTAAACTGTTTGCAAAGTCAACTGAATACGATTTTGGCTGTGAAAGTGTTAAACATATATATGTACAATGTATACAGTCAACTTTGTACATGTAGTAAGTAACCACTGAAAAGAAGATACTCTGGAGCAGGAAAGAGATAAATATGGCACAAAAGTAATGCACAAAGCTCTCATAGCAACTTTCTGCATTACTTTTATCCTGCATCGATCAAACAATAACCTGTCTTAACCCTTAGCCCACCAAATAAATTGTCGTCTGCTATATTTCTCGTCTGCTTTAAGTTTCAAAGTGCTTCAAAGTTGCTCAAAATTGCTGAAAATGTTGTCCGAGTGTCAAACAGCTTGGATCCGGATGAGACGCCGAGTTACTCGGCGTCTCATCCGGATCCAAGCTGTTTGCATATTGAGCTATAGTCGTGAGTGGCAGGCTAAGGGTTAAAGAGTGTCATACTCTCTCATTCAGTAGTTGCTGAAAACAAGTTTGCAGTAGACATTACAATGACATGTGATTTAAATGTGAAAACAGTCGAAACTCGATACTTAGAACTAGCTTAAATAGACCTAACAAGTATTTCTAATGCTCAGTTTCATTAAATCAATCTCGCTTAAGTCGAAGAAGCCAGTATTTCAAATTTAAAATGTGGCTAAGCCAGATTTTAACATTGAAATATGTGTATGTTCAAAGTAGCACGAGCTAGAAGTATCGAGGTTTGACTGTATATCTTATGCTGTGATACACATTATAATAAAAATTCTCATTAAAAATATATTATCTCTGACAGGTATAAATGAACCTTCCAATAGTACAAAAAAGGGAAAAAATGAAATATCTGAATACGGAAGCTCTGATGCTACAGTTACAAGGATGAGTTTCTTCTGGTGTACACTCAGAACGAGAACTTATGAGTTGATCTTGGACTACACTGTTTGCAAAGAGTTTGCTATTTTATTCTTGTGAAGCAACTCATATAGCAAATGGTTCCAATAAAAAAGCGAGAAAAGAAGCATGGCCATCACTGACCATATGTGACTGCATAATGCAAAGAAAAGTAAATGGCTGCTTAATACAAGCTTGATTGCAATAAATTGAGAGAGAAAACAACAGAGCTCCAGATAAGGGGAACCTTTCAAAAATTAAAATCTTTATTTCTGCAGTGAGTCCTATGTTGTTACTACTCATTATAAGCATCTCTTCGAAATGTTTCTACTGAGTAGTAACACCATATGATTTGGTGCTGACATGAATGAAAAAATATTGGATTTGAACAGTTTTCTACCACTAATCTGAAGCCCTGAATGATAAAATGCTTATCATATACTAAGCAATCTTTAAACTCATACATCATGACTAAATCCCATAAGTTAAAATAAAGTGCTAATGATACAAATACAGGAAAACTGAGCTCAGTGTTTTACAAAAATTGTTCCTAAAGCAGTTTTGGCCAATATTTTATCTCTTTTAAACAAAAACAACCCTTTTTCTTAAATAGCATGATTGCAAAATATTGTTCCTTAACTCTTTCCTCCCTAAAACTTCAAATGGACAATCCCAGTTTCTATTTCAGTCTAGTCCATTTCTGACTTTTAAGGGTTGTTTTTGTCAATGTTTTTCATTATGACAAACAGTGAAGACTCAGATCAGAGGGCTCCATAAGGAGCCCTCTGATCTGTGTATTGACTGTTTGCATAGGACAAGTGCACTTTTCACATGTATACTGTTTGAAAAGGACGCCTACATGCGGGACTAGGGATCAAAAGGTTAACGCAATCATATGAAAGGGAATTAAATTACTAAATCCTTGTCCTTTCCGTTTACCTTTTGGTTGTAACAAGTACAACCAAATTATTTTTATTAGAAGGACCAATATGAATTGCCCTTGCATTATGATTCTCTTAACCCATTACCCCATAGCCTATTTCTAGTATTGAAGATAGGAGACCACTTAAAGCAGGTTGAAGGTAAAGCAGAATGCGCCTTAAGGCGCATTCTGCTTTATTTTCAGCCTGCTTTAAGCTACAATCTGCTAGAATATAGAAAATGTTTCTTAATATGTTTATTTATGACTGTAAAAACTATTTTCTTCAGTGGAGGAATAAAGTAAAGGCGTAAAAAGGCGTATTTATGGGGTAATGGGTTAATAAGTTCAGATCAAAGTCATTTATGCTTGTTTGGTGAAAAGGTCATTGGGGTTTTAATACATTTATGATTTTTTTTTTTATGCTCAGACTCTGTTAACCCATTACCCCACAGCCTGTTTCTAGTTTTGAAGACTAGTGATGACTTAAAGCAGATCTAAAGTAAAGCAGAATGTGCTTTAAGTCACATTCTGCTTTACTTTTAGCCTGCTTTAAGTTACCATCTGCTGGAATATAGAAACTATTTCTTACTGTACATATTCATGACTGTTACAGTGTATAAAGTGGAACTATTCTCATCAGTGGAGGAATATCATAAAAGGTGTTTTTATGGGGTAATGGGTTAAACAAGGAAGTATTTGTAATAAGTTGATGACCAAAATAAAAATGTTTTACATTACAGTCAAAACTGTGTTAACCCTTTACCTGATAGCCTATTGCTAGTATTGAAGATAGGAGACCACTTAACGCAGGTTGAAAGTAAAGCAGAATGCGCCTTAAGGCGCATTCTGCTTTACTTTCAGCCTGCTTTAAGTTACCACCTGCTAGAAATTTAGAAAATATTTCTTCTAATACATATTTGTGACTGTATAGATTGGAACTATTTTCTTCCGCGGAGGATTAAATGGAATGCGCTAAAAGGTGCTTCTATAAGGTAAAGGGTTAAGCAATCACTGAACGAAAATGCATAATGACATGAAAAGAAAGGTGACAATGCTTATAATGTAGGGCAAAACTGATGCGGAAGCCTTCTGAATTTTGTCCTGAGTGCTTTAACCCATTACTCCATAGCCTATTTCTAATATTGAAAATTGTAGACCACTTAAAGCAAGTAGAAAGTAAAGCAGAATGTGCCTTAAGGTGCAGTGTGCTTTACTTTCAGCCTGCTTTAAGCTACCATCTACTTGAAAATAGAAAATATTTCTTCTGATAAATATTCATAATTGTATAATTTGGAACTATTTTCTTCAGTGGAGGAATAAATAAGAGGCATAAAAAGGTGTATTTATGGGGTAATGGGTTAAGCTGGTACCTGTCATAAACACAAGTATATCATCTTTTAGTGGTTGCTGAAAATAGGTTTGACTGTGTTTTTTATAATATGAAGAAATAAAACCTTATTAAAAACTGACATAAACAATAGATTTGCAATAAACCCGTGACTGATTACATAATATAAAACCCATTGTGTACTGTGTACTATGTAAGCAAAGAGTTAAAGTTATATAATACAGTTGTTACCATCATCAATGCATCCAGTCGGCCATCCTGTTGTTAAAATTTCACAAAATTGAAAATTTGCATGAATCCTTTCAATATCAAATAACCTGAATTGAAGATTTTTACTGACAGTTTGGATGAGGCCCAGTTTCTGTGTATAAAAGACTGTGTCAATTCAGAATTTAAGTTTACAAACAAGTTATGTACATACAATCTATAATACCATCCAAGGCTCCAGATAAGGGGAGTATTTTAAAAACTAAAACCTTTATTTCTGCTTTAAACCCTATGGTGTCACTACTCTTTGAATGAGTACATGTAGTAACACCATAGGCTTTGATGCTGTTACACTGCTGTATGAGTGAGAAAATGTTGGATTTGTTCAGTTTACTCCCTCTTATCTGGAGCCCTGCCATCAATATTGTATTACAGTTAAGGACCCCTAATGAGACTGGACCAAATCAGTACTTTACTTACAGCCATCTACAACTTTCGTCAACTGCCAGCCTGCTCTGATCCATGCAGCTGGCAGTTGATGAGAATAGCTGATCAGTGATCACTGTCGGTAGAGTTCCAATATTATAACAACATTGGCCCGATCTCATTTGGGGTCCTCAACCTTAAAAGGCAGTAAATACAAGTTTGACTGTACAGTCAAATTACACAAAATGAAGTGCTAAACATTTAAATATTAAATAACCATGTTAATCAGTCATTTAGACTAAATAAAATATCACATATCTCAGGAACTACAGATACAAGACTTGAAGTAATCCTTTGTTTTAAATACAAACACTTAATGTAGTCTACAAGTCTTTATTGATGGAACTTTATTATTGATAAGTTACCAAATACATGTATGACTGTATGTTCCTATAATGGTGAAAGAATTCACAACATGCATCAATTGCATATACTTAAAATCCAGTGGATTCTTTTAACCCTTTGAACCCTAGTCCCGCATATAGGCGTCATTTTCAAACAGTGTACATGTGCATAGTACACTTGTCCTGTGCAAACAGTGGTGACCCAGATCAGAGGGCTCCTAAAGGAGCCCTCTGATCAGGGTATTCACTGTTTGTCATAATGCCAAACATTGACAAAAACAACCCTTAAAAATCAGAAATGGACTAAACTAAAATGGAAACTGGAATTGTCCATTTAACGTTTCAGGGAGGAAAGAGTTAAAACTGAATACTGTGCAGACTGATCAGACATGGCCATTGGGGGCTGTCTGATCTGAGTCTATAAATACTGCTTTCAAACAGTGTCAATATATGCTATTAGCAGGAGAAGAGTAAATGGATTCCAATGGCTGAACTTGGTCAACATTTCAAGCATATACTTACAACCATACTGTCATCATCTAGATTGAATATGAACTCCAGGTTACTCTCAGAGACAATCTTGTTCACTGGCTTCATGAAATCTTCCACAAACAAATCCCTGTGAACAGAAAACAGAGCTCAAGATAATAGAAAATAAACCAAAACGTTTCCAACCAGTTTCCCAGGGCTACAGATAGGGGGGTGTAAACTGAACAAATCCAACATTTTCTCACTTATTTCAGCATCAAATCCTATGGTGACACCATAGGGTTTAATGCAGAAATAAAGATTTTAGTTTTTGTAATACTCCCCTTAATGGCCCTTATCTGGAGACCTGCTAGGTTTCCTTATGATTGTCTCCACCTTACTCTATGTTGTAATTATTCCATAAAATTTCTCTTCAGATAAGTTAATCCTTTTACTCCATAGACTGTTTCTAGTTTTGAAGATAGGTGACATCTTAAAGCATGTTGATCAGTGATACAGGTTGATCAGAGGGAATGTTTGTTTATGGTAATTGTGTGCATTCTTAAATGCATTTGTTAGATTCTCTGTTAACTATCTTGACTTTTTATAGTGTGACCTGAAACAAAACATGTTCCATTCATACTAGGCTCAACCCTGTAGCCCATAGCCTTATCCTGTTTTAAAGACAAGTGACTAGTTAAAGCAGGTTGAAAGTAAAGCAGAATGTGCCTTTAGGCGCATTCTGCTTTACTTTCAGCCTGATCTAAGCTAACATCTGCTAGGATATAGAAAATAGTTTTTATGGTACATGTTGAGATCATCAACATATAAATTGAAACTATTTTCTTTAGCGGAAGAATAAACTACGGTAAATGCACAAAAAGGTGCTTCTATGGGAGAAATGTTTAAGTGTGCATACACGGATAATGGTTTAGGCATCTGAAACTGTAACCCTACTCCTGACTACAACATACATACATTGACTCAATAAAGTCTTACCATTCCAAGCTGCCTGTTCCACATTCAATGAGAAACATCAGTTTGTCGATGATGAACTGATGTGGGTCATCTGGACACATGATTGCTAGTCCTGTTATAAGTGCCTACAAATATTTTTAAATTATTTCAATAATTGGGTTTTGTTGATTTTTATCAGAACCAAAATGCCCAATTTAAAATAAGGTCATGCAGGCTCGAATACACAACAAATGTAATACAAATTCAGCATAAATGCCTACAAACATCCAATAATTATGAGAACACATTTTACCAAGAAAACTGTGTCAACCAAAATGCATAAAGAAGTGTTAATAATTGGACATAAATAATAAATACAGAACCTTCATTATTATCGTCATTGCATGAGTATGCATATGGTCGGGTCTGACAACTTGTTAACATGCAGGTTACATGATGGAAAATCAGTAAGTCTCAGAACATGTCCCTCAGTGATTACTGGTTAGAGTCAGCATGCATGGTACGCTAAAGATACTGGGTTTGAACCCATTTCAGGCTACAATATGTTTCACCAGTTCTTTTGCAGTTTGCAGTTGATCTTAAAAGATAAATATCAGATCATATATGCTTCAATCACATACACAATGATCTTATACTGTGAGCTATATTTGAATCGGGCACAATCAGTCCTGAAGACATAGGCCTGTCACAATACTAGCATGCTGTTACAGGGATAAGATAAGATAAGCTTTATTTTGAGTCGGCAAGACATATACAAATAACATAAGCTCTCAAGAGCTTTTATAACCAACTATATAATAAGTTATAACAAGTCCAAATCTCCAGCGTTTAAAGCGCAATGACAGAGCCATGATCAGACAGATCTGCAATATAAAGCCGGAGGATGTGGCTACTGTTACGTCAGATCAGCTGCTGGTGAAACTTGGCCTTGATGACTTGACTATCATCCTGAGGGAGAAAAGGCTTCGCTGGTTTGGACATGTAAATCGCTCTAGCGGTGCAATTAAGGAGGTCTGGGACATGCAGATTGAGGGAAGATGTGGGCCAGGACGGCCCAAAATGACATGGAAGACATTGGCACAGAGAGACAGACGAGAGTGGAAGCTCTCGGAAGTCGACCCTTGTGATAGGGATGTGTGGAGATCTAATGTGAGATCTGATATGCGTGCAGCCAGCCAGCTACCTGGAAGGGAGCCCACTGATGTGGATGACGCTCCAGCACCTGCACGTTAATCTAAACACCGATGATGATGATGATGATAATAAGTGTATGTAAACAAACGTAAAGTAGTTACAAGTAAAATAGGTAAGATACAATTTAGCCTATGAGAAAGCTGCCAATCCTGTCATTATAATACACTATTTAAAAATTGAAATCCAAATTTGTTTTATTTTTCCATAAAATCTGCAAGCAGATTAAACTTAATTAAAAAATGGAAATGGATATTCAGAATTAGCATTTTTCTGAATATCACATTAAAGCAATTTCAGCACAGCTAAAAATTTTACATAAAAACAGATCGCTTAACATTATTAAAACAAAGAGGGTTTATTAACCATTGGTGTTGCAGTTGGATGTCACATCACGGACCTGCGTCATGCATCATCGTTCTGAAACACTCAATAGCATAAATTTAAGACTATATATCACAGTTAGGTTGTTGCAATAAAATTTGTATGAAAATGGTAGTACGTACCAGCCTGTAAGTCAAGATCTAGCTAAGAGAGTACAGTTTCATAAGTAAAAAGAAAATATAAACAGTTTGATTAACTGATATTGCTGGACTATCGGAAAAAATGAACGACAATTTAACAAATGTCTCTAAAGGAATTTTATCTAGAAGCACTGACATTAATAGCAAACTGCATAGTCCCTGATCTGAGGGCTCCTTCAGGAGCCCACTGATCTGGGTCTACATTGTTTGCAGGAGTGTGAATCTCGGCTCCAGCACTGTAGGGGTTAAAAGCACACAAAAGCAGACATAGCACATACATGCATAATATGACAAGCCACAATAGTCACATACCAGGCACAATAGACATCCTTCTGATCTGAGATCCACACTGTTTGCAGAAAAAAACCGACATATTATTTATGTCACGTTACAAACAGTTTTGGGCCACTGTTAAAAAGCTGAGTAACACTGTGTATCAACAGACTCTGCACTGTTTGCTGTTACAAGTCAAAACTGAAAACATTATCTCTTTATTATATGAGGAGTACAAAGTATTCTAAGCATACTACTATAGATTTTAACCCATTGCCCCATTGCCTGAAGCAGGTTGAAAGTAAAGCAGAATGTGCCTTAACTCTTTCCTCCCTGAAACTTTAAATGGACAATTCCAGTTTTGATTTTTGTCTAGTCCATTTCTGGCCTTTAAGAGTTGTTTTTGTCAATTTTGGCATTACTGACAAACAGTGAAGACCCTGATCAGAGGGCTCCTTTCGGAGCCCTCTGATCTGGGCCTTCACTGTTTGCACAGGACAAGTGTACTATTCACATATACACTGTTTGAAAAGACGCCTATATGCGGGACTAGGGTTCAAAGGGTTAAGGCATATATTCTGCCTTACTTAAAGTCCGCTCTAAGCCATCATCTGATAGGATCTATAAAGATTTCCTATGGGGATGCCGCAATGTAACTACTAATATTGTTGCAGTGTGATTGAAATAGCTGCTGTGCAAATCAGAGTAGCATATGGTTGTTATTGGCATGGCAGTCATGTGAATAGGAGCTGCTGTCTCCTTATTTGGATGGCCCCCTTGAGAACAGTATTGGATCTTTCATATATCAAATTCCTGCTACTTTGACTCATTACAAATATGACTCTTATAATCATATGTTAAAATGAATAACCCAGTCATTCAATTATCAACAACACATGCATATCCATTGTTTTTTCATGGTCAATTTTATGTAAAGCTATTTGAGGATGGAGGAATCTAAGATTAAATCTGAAACTGAAAATGTTTCTTCAAAAGCAGTGACAGCCAAAATCACTAGAAAGCTCCATTTTCGGATCATTATTATATGTTACTAAACCTGTGCAAAATAACGTTTGATCAATGCATGGTTACCTCATACACATCAGGCAATTTGTTTGACCGCAGGTACTTTTTCAAGCTAGGATCAAGCCCTTTCATTGAAGCAGCCATGCTGAATAAATTTTACAGGCCTTATCCAATGAAAATTTTGATTAATTGCCCTGAATTTGATCACTTTATATCAAACTTTAAACATTGTTTTCATTCGCAACCGTGTTGCCCGGATCAGCGAGTTGCGTCCCTTAAATTTCAGGCATCGATAAAACACGGACCGATCCACGCACCCTGCGCACTTGCAGTCTACGCGGTAAAGTATCCATCCGGTTACAAATGAGGGAGGCGAAATAAAATTGCCCTTTTGCACTCGCATTCTACATCGTCAAACTATTTGATTTATAGGTAAATGAATGCATACTTTTAATAATCAAACTTTTTATCCTGATTTTTATCTTTTCAACCTAGTATTTTAACCCCTATCACATTTACACCCTTATTTCCTTAACTTTTATCTGTTCCTATTTCTACTAATAGGCACTTGGCGCGCAAACTGCTCGAAATTACCCGTGAGGGTGTGCAGCAGAAATATCGAGATAGATAAACCTTGGCTGAAATTATGATCCGTTTTTATTAAAATGTTTCAATTGGTTAACTAACTCTTTTAGAAATTATATCTAATGTCAATACAATTTTTTATAATTATTGATGTCATCTTTTTTAAGTTTGTCTCATGTGTTATACCAGAAAAAATGTCAATAAATGAATGAATGAATGAACGAATTGGTGGATAGATAGATAGATTTTGTATTGCAAACAGTGTATACCCAGACAAGCTGCCACGGCGAACGGGATTTACACTGTCACTCACCAGCTTTAAAGTACTCCGTGTTTCCTAACATTTAAGACAGCGTTGTTATTGACCATATGACCTTATCTACAGGTATATGCATAGTTACGCGTTCACGAATGCTAGATTTGGACTATTCAAAGCACTCTTTATTTTCTCAGTTTGCATGAATTTACAAATACATGAGAATTGTCCATCACACACATTCAACAGAATTAGGTAAGGTACGTCTATTATTGATCTAGTACAACACATCAGTTATAAATTCTTAACTAATGACTTAATTGACTACAATGTGTTGAAATACAATAAGTCCGATTTTCTCATGGTATTAATTAATCACGTACATGTTCTTTTGAAGTAGAGGGGTTGTGCATTTTTGAAACATTTAGTTTACATATGTATGCTAACATATAGTAACTTCATTTCGAAATTATGTAAAATGCGTTTTGCAATCGGTCAAAAGCCTATAAAGCCTTTGAGTTGAGTCTGAGATCGATCTCAGGCATCTGATTGATCAGATTTGAGCTTTTGCTAGCTAAAAATCAAATCTGACCAATCAGATGCTTGAGAAAGATTTCAGACTCAACTCAAAAGTTTTATAACCTTGGACCAAGGATGGACAATTCTTAAATTCTTCCGTTTTATATAAACTTAGTAATACATGTATATTTATTTATTTGGAAAACAGTGTAGATCCTGATCCTTAAGGATTCACTCTAGTGTATTGGGTACAATAATAACAACTCGCTAAACAATGGGCGACTTTGAGCAATAATTACCTTAATTGTATAATATAATAAGACAGCAACTTGGCAATGAACATTTGAGATAGATTGATCTACAAACCAAGTTTTACTATCACTTATTCATCACCAACGGTGATATCACGCGTTTTGGCAAAAACTAGGACATCCATGTATTATTGTCCAGATCGGACGACGATTGTATCGGAGAAGGCGCAATTCATGACAGATTAGCCACTCCGTAATAAAATGGGGTAAAAAATTACATGATGCTAATTCGTCATTATATCATGCTATTTCATCGTTGATGATGCTTGTATTGATCATTTGGTGTTCCTTTAATGTTTTATGATGCTAGTTTGTTATTATATGGTGCTTGTTTCTTATCATACGATGTGCGTTTTCTATTACATGTATATGATGTGAGTAAGTCACCACATGATACTTCCACAATATCACATGCTCCCATTTCATTATTATATGATGCTAGTTCGTTGCTATATGATGCTTGCTTGATATTATATGATGTCTTTTGTGACAATAGTATTGTCCATTATATCGTATCAGTTTATCACTATATGATGTTATTGCGTAATGACATAATTCTAAATCGTTACTAGATGATGCTATTTTGTTGCTATATGATGTGCAATTTCCATTATACGATGTCAGTTCATCAGTATATAATGATTCCACAATATGCCATGGTCCATTTTCCTATATTATCTGATGCTAGTGCATTATTATATGATGCTCTTTTGATAAATACTGTTGTGCTTATATCATGCAGTAACAATTATTCAACGTTACACGCTGCGTGTTTATATTCCCATCATCAGTGTACACAATATACGATGCACACTTGTATATGCTGCTGGTTTTCCAAAACACGTTGGTCCAATAGTGTTATATGATACTTCTTCACGACATACTGTCCAATGGACATGTTACGATGTGCAAATCTTATTACAGCGACTTCATGTGGAAGAACACGTTTATTGAACTATAGTCGCATATAGTCGGACTAATGTAAACACAAAATTACAAAATCAGGCACTCGTTTTTTATAAATGCGACGGATATACATATACTACTTCAGTCGTACACTTTTAGGATTGAACATAAAAAATACTTGTTTTACAGAGATTTTTAAGAAAGCGTATTATTTTCATTTTGACTCTTTTTAATACAAGTAACTGCTATTTAGCATGCTGGAAAGAAAAGGTAAAAGCCCTGGGCCCGTTTTCTGAAACATTCTCAGTATTTCGGTTTAGAAATTTCTAACTCTAGTATTTTCTTAGAAGAAAAGTTAGAAAATCATTGTTTTTAGCGGAATATGTTAGAGAATTTTAGTATTTTCTTAGAAAAAAAATCTAAGAGTAAAGTAAGGCCGTTGCCAAGGACTTTTTCGACTAAAATGACATCACTCTTCTCGCATACTAACACGATATTTATCGTTTGTAGAAATGACTGGTTATTTGCGGTGTAATTGACGGTTTATTTTCTCATTTGTAAATCATCATTTACCAAATATATTTCTAAATAGTTACTGCTAGTTCTAGAGATGGCTTTCATGCTTCTGCTCTTTCTTGATATTTAAAGAGCTTTATGAAAAATGTCCTGCAGTTGGCTGTTTCACCCTTATCATGCAGAATTGCCGTCTGCTGCAAATACAGTATCTGCGGGATAATACATTAGTTACTAGTTGATTGTATCCATAGAGCGTCTGAGGCTTACCTCCCTTACAAGAGTTATCGCTCATATCTCAAGCCTTATTGGGATCAATCTTTGAAAGAGTTACATGCATTTATGAGAAGAAGAAGAAATGAGTGGGTTTTGGATGGCAAACCGCATAGTCCTGTCTCGCAAACTTTTTCTATGTACAAGTCCGCTAAGCGCGAGTTTCGAGCTTGTCATAGAAAAAGAGTTAGTGAGTATTTACGTGAGGTAAACGATGAGATTGACCGAGCGGCTGGGGTAGACTGTGGCTTATTTTGGCGCCCCTTTAATGCAAGAAAAAATGATAAAATCCTTAAAGCAGGTTGCGAAATTAAGTTCAATGGGTTAACACTATGGGATTCTGAGGACATAGCAGTCGCGTGGGGAGAATATTTTTCTCAATTATATACAGATACGGAAAATAACTGTTACGACAAGGAATTTTATGATAATGTCACCAATACTATGGACCGTATAAAACACAACAATGTTACGATCACTGAAAATATCATTGAAAGTAATATTCTGGGCGATTTTATACTTAAGCTTAAGAAGGGCAAGATGTGTGGTTTTGATGGTATATATAACGAGCACTTGCTTAATGGCGGTATCACATTGCAATTATATATATTACCACCTTATTCAATATGATGTATAAGCTGTCGTATGTTCCAGCAGACCTTAAAAAGGGAGTTATAGTAACTCTTCACAAAGGGGGAGGTAAGCCTAAAGACGACCCTAAGAACTATCGTGCAATTACGTTATCATCTTGCATGTTGAAATTATATGAAAGTATTTTGCTTGAGCAACTAAAGAGTAATTTAAGTATGTCTGTTCATGGGCTTCAATGGGGGCTTTCAGAGTAACAGGGGTTGTATAATGACATCATTTGTCCTGAGAGAAGCCATTTCATATAGTCATGAGAATGACAGTCCCTTATACGCATGTTTTTTGGATGTAAAACAGGATTGTGATCGAGTTTGGGATGATGGCTTGTTTTACAAACTTTACAGGTACGGGTTACCGTTACCGTTATTATATAGTGTAATAGAGATGCACAACAGTATGTCAAGTTGTGTATTACATAAGGGTCATATGTCAGACTGGTTCGTGATTAAACAAGGAACGAGACAAGGTGGAATATGGTCACCTTTTTTGTACCTCTGTTTTATCAATGAATTAATTGAAAAGCTAGTGGATTTGGACGTTGGACTTTCTTTAGGTGAAAGCAACAGCTTTTGTGCCCCTACTGTAGCGGATGATATGCTTTTGCTTTCACTTTCAAAAAGATCCTTACAGTTAATGTTGAGCGAATGTTACCGTTATTCGTGCATTTGGAGATACCAGTACAATCCTACTAAATGTGGCATTCTAGTTTTTGCATGTAAGCAACATAGACAAGTGAATAACAATGTAATTTCTTTCTTACTTGGGACCGATCTTTTACCGACAGTACAGGCTTACAAGCACCTAGGTGTTTTATTTGAGGAGAATAAGAAATCTCATTCTGTTGTTAAAGAATCTTGTAACAAGCTAAGGGGTACATTTTTTAGCTTGACAAATTATGGTTTAAAAACGATGGTTTACAACCGACAAGCTGTAAGCGTATATACAACGCAGTAGTGATACCTAAAGCTTTATACGGCTGCGAATATTGGCCATCGTTAAATAAGTCTGATTTACTGTTACTCGAACGAGACCATCGTTTATGCCTTAAATATATACAGGGTTTTAATTCAAGGACCAGTACAGACTGTGTATTTAGTATGCTTGACTGTCTTCCAATTGCCTTGGAAATAGAGCGCAGGAAGCTTGTACCCTTTTTGGTCAGTTATGTAGGTTAGACGCCGATTGTGCGATAAAACAAATGTTTTTATATAGATTAAGTTCTTACTTTTTAAACAAAGTTAAGTTGGGTTTTATGCCGGAAATAGATCAGATATTGACTAAATATGGCTTAAAGCATTTCATGGTGGAATATTTAAATGAAGGAATATTTCCTAGCAAGGATTGTTGGAATCGCACGATTAAAACAACAATAAGGAACTCCTATGTTTTGGAATGGAATAATCGCACATCTATTGAGGGGTTTAGGAGATTTAGGTATGTCCATAGTAATCACCAGTTATGTGATCTTTGGAAGTTTTCACAGCGTTTTCCTGGACAGTTAATTTTTGTAAAAGCAGTTGGTCAATTAGTAGCTAATTTAACTCGCTTTGACGATATTTGTTATAAGTGTGGGAGAAGTTGCGATAATTGTAGTATAACAGACCATCTGATACTAGATTGTATGGTTATTAGGCCGCTAAGAGTAAAATTGGAAACCCGTATTTGTAGTTTGCTTGGACAACAAGTTTGGATTTCCCTTAGTTCTCTTAGCAGACATGAATTTGTTAATACAATAGTTGGGGTGTATCATCCAATTGTCGAGGCATCACTGCCAAGAGATCGCTGTTATGAGGACTTAAAGTCATATTTATTTAAGTTTGCACATTACATTCGCATATCAAATGTGAACATGTAAGAACACTGTAAGTGTGTGTATTTATTATACAGCGGAACCCTTCTAAGTCGGAACTCAAGATTATCTAAGGTTAGTGTCTGCCTTTAGTGAAAAAGAAGTGACACGTATTGCCGGCGTAGTAATTGCAAGTTGACTTTGACCTTGCTTTGTGCAACATGCTTCCAATTGCACAGACATAACAAGATTATCCAATAACAATTTAAACAAACAATCTGTAATAAAATATGCATTAAAATAGTTAAGAGACTTCTATAAGAGACTCCAAAGATGAGATCATAAGTATAATCATAGTTAAAAATATATTTGTATGCAATACTATGGTAAATAACAAAAATTAAAAGATGACAGGTTCACATTTTTGCATTACTAGAGGATCCAGATAATAGATAGACCTGTCACCAGTAGCCCGAGACATATCGGTGTGGCACTAAATCTGACCTGGACCCACTTGCTGGAGCTATCACATACATTTTGAAGACAAAATTTAGCAAAATTTTGGATCCATATGAAATTGTGTGGATCCACAACAGCCCATACACACAATTGTGGCGCTAAATATATAACAGCTCTGGATCCACCTGTGACAATGGCTAACTCAAAAGTTATAAGTAAGCCTAAAAATAGCAACCCAAAAAATTATTTTATTGGGCAAGGGAGATAATCCCATTGTCCAAGAGTTTATTATGTTCTATGAGTCACCTCCCTTTATCTGTACAATGTGTGCGAATCAAACTCTGAACCTGGTTGAAAGTAAGTCCGAAAGCTCATACATGCCCTTTCGGCTTATCTTTCAATCCGCTTCAAGAGTTTAAACTGTTAGTATCAGGCTAACAATTAGTAGCTATTACATAGTATATACATGTAGAAAAAGCAAGATTGTACAGGGATTTCAATACAATAACTGCAGGGCTACCATAAGCCTAAGATTTCCAAATTTGCATTTTTCAAGTGCGAATTTACGAATCGTACCTTTACCCCATAGCCTGTTTCTAGTTTTGTTGACACGTGACAACTTAAAGCCTTATGGCGCATTCTGCTTTACTTTCAGCCTGCTTTAAGCTACCATGAACTGGGGAAAAATCCGGAGAAATGGCAGCCCTGAAGCAGAGAGCGCTTTTGAGGCCCACTCTGTCCCATTCTCATTCCGTTTCAGTTAAAAAGTATATAGATCTAAGTTAATAATGCTTTGACACTCTACGCTGGCCGAAAGCAAAGTAGAGTGCACCATAAGGGTCATATCCCTGTGCTTTCGACCTGCCTCAAGTGGTTACTTGTATTCAAGCTAGAAACGGGTAAAAATACAGTAACTGTTTCACAGTATACTTCAATCAGGTAAAGGATTGACAAGACAAAGCATGCAAATACAAAACTTATAAACAACAAAAAGCATATTTTTCCACCCGTAAGAGTAATGAGTTGATCTAACAGAAACTAATTCTTGTATATAAACTGGTGATAAATTGTGGAGACTTTTGAAGACTTCTATGGACATCTGCCATAATCTGCTGAGGTGTAAAGATGGCATGCCAACCTTGCTAAGTAGATCAGGGTAACTTGAGATGAAATCATCAAATACAAATCTAAGAGCCCTGTACTGTAGTTTTTCCAGCTTTTCAGTATTTGTTTGGTAACAAAAATGCCACACCATGGGACAGTAGTTAAAATTTGATCTTACAAAACATTTATAAATAAGAAGTCTGGTGTTCTGGTCTAGATATTTATATAGTCTAGCTAGAACATTTACCTGTCTAGCAGCCTTTTTACATACATTAGAGACATGTTGATCAAAGTTTAAAAGAGAGTCTATTTCTATACCTAATAAAGTGACAGAGGGTTCACATGATATTTCAATATTGTTCAATCTAAAGGAATTCAAGTTTTCAGAGGTGTTTTTCCAATAAATATTGCCTGAAACTTATCAGGGTTGGCAAATTTTGAAGGCTTCTATGGCCATCTGCCTTAATCTACACTGGGAAACAATAAAATACATTACTTAAACATTTTGTTTTCTGAGGATGTTGTCATCATTTTAAACTGCATTCGAAGCTGTTTAAAGTGAAAAATTTAAGTAATTTCCATATTTTCTCTACTATTTTTAATGTGCTCATCAATATTCATGAGCATGCAAATTAGGTAATTTCAAAGTAGAAGCTGGAATAAAACCACAATTTGTATTATCTTCAATTTGGTACAAGAGTTATATGTTTAGGACAAAAACTGATATGGGCAATTTTCGCAGGCATGGATCCTAATGACTCAGTCAGTTTAGGCTCTCCCATGGAAACAAAAAAAATACTGTTAAAATTTTACTGAAAGGTTAATTGTTGTCCTCAAGTTAAAAACTTCATTTTCTGAAAAAATTAAAATAAATTACTTAAAGTTAATTTTTGGTCCTTAAGTTCGATATTTTGTTTTCCGAAGTTTTTGTCATCCTTTTAAACTACATTTCAAGATGTTTTCTGATACTTGTAGGATAAAAAGGTTAAAAGTTTTCGTTATTTTTTCATTTCCCACTTTTTTAATGTTAACATTAATATTCATGAATATTCAAATGAAAAGCCCAATGTCATACCTTTAATTTGGTACCAGTTTTATATGTTTAGGACAAAAACTGACTGTGATATGGATGCTATTTCAGATATTAGTCATCATAACAAAATATGGGGGGGGGGGGGGGGGGCATGGAAACGGTTAAAATACACATAGCCTTAAAGAGTTTATTTTTGAAAACATTCGCGATTCTGATTCAGTAGACCCTACTGAACATTTTGGTACCCATGAAAAAGCCTAGGGGGTGCACGGTAGACCCCATTGGCCCACAGAGTATCCGTATTTGTGTACAACCCGGATACCCCCAAAAACAACAGCAACCGAATGTATACCTCTTTCGAAGAATATATTACTGTTAAGTATTTCTGGTATTCTCCGACGCTTTACTCACTGATATCTGAAACTTCAAACAGACCATCCGAAGTATCAACTAAGCTAATTCAATTTTATGTTACAGTGCTCCTTCCCGGCAACGGCTCTCCGAACAACGATTCCCTCCTAACAACAACACCTTTCGCTGTTCCCCACAAGACTATTCATGGCTGCAATATAGTCTGCTTAAAATTGTCGTCTGCTGTTTTTTCTCAAAGTTATATTTTGACAGAAAAAAACTTTGAAGAATGACAAATAGCTTGAATCCAGATCTGGATTCAAACTGTTTGCAAATGTAAGCCAAAAATCCCTCCTTATAACAAGTACCTCCGAACAACACACACACACTTTGTCTCCCATTAGGTGCTGTTGTATAGGAGGGATCAATGTATATATCACAGGTACTTGACACATAGATTTAGATCTATTACCCCCAAAAATAAAGAATTACTAGACTTCTATAATAGATGTCTATTTGGTAATAGATCTAGATGCTTTAAGGCACATTCTGCTTTACTTTTAACCTGCTTTAAGTGGTCAAATATCTTCAGAACTAGAAACAGGCTATGGGGTAATGGGTTAAGAAACATTTGAAATCTTGTACTTAAACAATGATAAATTGCAATTAATGCAACTGTTTGCTACATGTAATTTTATTTTCTATTTATTTCTATTTATTACTTCTAGGCCATCAATTCTGATGATTATGAGAAGGGGCACTTTTTAGTTGCACCAATGGGGCTAATTGGCATTGGCAGTGAATGAGTTAGACACTTTTGAATGTCAATATCACTATCACCGTATACAGCAACGACTCCGGAAATAGGTACCAGACGAAGCGAGGAAATATTTTTTATTTCACTCATAGTTTAAACTGATTCATATTTCACAAGATCGTTGTATTTCAACAGTAAAATGCCTCCCTGGTACCGAGGAAAAGTCAACATTACGGAGAAAACGTATAACTACGTTTACGGGGTTGCTGCCGGATACAAATAAATGATCATTCCATACCATGTACCAAATATTGTAATTTTACGTACACTGTATGAGAATTTATCCGAAATTAAAAATGTAGGAGTGTGTACGGCGAATAGTTGTGCTCGGTACCAGGCGGCGGTCCATCTTTGTTGAACCCCCGGGGTCATTAATCAGCTAAATATTTCATTGTTTTATCATTTCAGGCAGATATATATTCTCGGATGGTGTACTTGTCAAAATAAAATAAAATACTCAAATAAAAGCAAATTTGTGGCATTATTTGGCTTCTGACATTAAAAAAATATGATCAGTCCAAAAAAAGTCTCAAGAATCGTCACCGAATCTTAGATTTTTAGATATTTTCCATCGTTTTTCTATACCGACTAGTAGACGGTATAGTTGTTGTTGTTGCTTCTCTACACGGGCTTAGACATAAACACGAGCCGAATTACGAAGTTGTATGCACTTTCGATATCTACACATTGAAATACGTTAAATCGATCCGAGATAAACGGATAGTTCCGTGGTCCATTGGTCTAAGCGGTTTCCCCTATTTTGCCTTCTGTCCGCCAATGCCGGGGCCCCGGGTTCAAATCCCACCAGAGACCAATATTTTTTTTTATTGAAATACATTTTTTTAAACAGAATTTCTTATCCTAAACTAATTCTTTACCATTTATATAAGCGTTTGACACATATTTACAAATTACTATTTTTAATGCACCATCTGGTTGTGAGTCGCTTTAACTGGTTTGGGAAGGCTTCACCAATTCTGCGAGATCATCACACTTTGATGTGAAGAATTAAAATTCCAGAAGTACAATGGGAGTGAACAAAATTACGAACTAAGTACGATAAGTTTTAACTTCAAGTATTAAAATTGCAGTTGTTTTGGTGATATTTTAAAGCATACGAAAATTCAAATTATTTAAAGCAGATGTGTTGGCACTGGATGGGTTTGGCTATACCCACAGGAATGACACTTTAACCCTTGCCTCCCTGGGACCACTTTCCAAATACATATATGCAGCATAAGAAGTAGATCTAGTTCCTATCTCTTATCAGATAGTGGCAATAATTGGATCCTGACCAGACGTCGCAGTTAGCATCAGGGTCCAAACAGTTGAGCTCGTATAATGCTCAAAAGAAAAACTGCTAATAACTTTACATTGAATTAATGTATTTGGCAACATTTCTAAAGCAGACGACATAATGGCGTTGAAAAGTATCTAAAAGCAAACGATAAAATTTGCCAATAAAAGGTTTACAGAACAGTAAAACTTCTATATCACGACGAATGAAACGAAGGCTAATTGATTGTATGTTACAACTTAAAGCAATGTGGCAGTAAAACAGAAAGCTCCTAAAGGAATCACCTGTCGTAAACACCTAAGATGTAACACGGACACTTGTACCCTTCAGATACTCGTTTTTAGAAAAAACAGTGTAGATCTACATAAAGGGTTCGCTTGTCCTGTGCAAACACTGCCAAACAGTATAGACCCAGATCAGAAGGCTCCTAAAGGAGCCCTTTGATCAGGGTCCGCACAGTATGTCGTTGTACAATACCGGTATATTGTTAAAACACCTCTAAATCGGTTCGGGCTAATCTTAGGCGCCAAGTAACTCGGCGTCTCATTTGGATCAAACGGCGTGATTTACATTGCCTATCTCCATATAAATTAGTGGATCTATTCTATACGACAATGCAACAATGTGGTATTTATTAATTTCCTTAACGTAAAATAAAATCAGGCTGAAAATTGCTGTAGTAGATCTGGGTCGATCTACATATCAGATTTGACCTTGTATTATTTTGTAATTATGTATGTTTTGTATGTATGACGAGAAACTGTATGTAGTTTAAGTCAAATAAACGTTCTTCTTCTTCTTCTTCTAAATAGTAAAAATGTACGAGACTTTCAGGGGTGAATGAGTTAATTGGTCAAATATCTGAAACTGTAGTTGTTTTGGTGATATTTTAAAGCATACGAAATTATTTAAAGCAGATGTGTTGGCACTGAATGGGTTTGGCTATAACCACATGAATGACACTTTAACCCCTTCCTCCCTGAGACCACATTTATGCAACATAAGAAGTAGATCTAGTTCCTATCTCTTATCTCAGATAGTGGCAATATTTGGATCCTGATCAGACACCGCAGGTAGCGCAGTCACATCAGGGTCCAAACAGTTTAGCTCGTATAATGCTCAAAAGAAAAACTGCTAAAAACTTTAAACTAATGTATCTGGCAACATTTCTAAAGCAGACGACATAATGGCGTTGCAGGGCTGCCATAGGTTGACATGAAACATCCCAAGATTTCCATATTTGCATTTTTTTCAAGTGCGATTTTTACGAATCGTACCTTTACCCCATCGCCTGTTTCTAGTTTTGTTGACACGTGCCTGCTTAAAGCAGACGGGAAGTAAAGTAGAATGCGTTTTAAGGCGCATTCTGCTTTACTTTCTGTCTGCTTTAAGCTACCGTGTATTAGAAAAAAATCAGAAGATTTAGGAAAATTCCGGAGAAATGGCAGCCCTGGCGTTTAAAAGTATCTAAAAGCAGACGATAACAGTAAAACTTCTATACCACGACGACTAAAACGCTGGCATTGTATAGTAAAATTTTACTACTTAAAGCAAGGTGGCAGTAAAACAGAAAGCTCCTAAAGGAGCTGTCTGTTTTACTGTTACCTTGTTTTAAGCAATCACCTGTCGTAAACACCTAAAAGGTAACACAGTTTAGTGGTCGTTAAGGTTATACTGTAATTAGCCACGTGTTTTTTGACAATGACTCGCTACAGTGGAGAAAACGTTATTCTTTCCCAATAAACGCGTTTACGCTAAACCTTTTTTTTCAATTGCAAACCGTTTGGAGCCAGATCAGACGCCGGGTAAACCCGCGTCTGATCAGGCTTCAAACTGTTTGTCACTCAGATTAAAATAAATAGTGAGAAATGTCAAAAAAGTTGTTATTTTCTACGTTTTTAGTGTTTTGCGTTTGCGTACGTTTGCGTTTAAACTGGAAAGAATAACGTTTTCTTCACTGTATACATGTACAACGAGCAAATATCACGGAATTATACACTTTACATCAACTCACCTCAATGTGTGCGTGGAAGTGCTATGTTATGATGTACAGTGAAACCTGTTTAAACTGTTTACAAAGCATAAGATGCAGTGGCGGTTAAAGGCAGATGGCTGCTATATACAAGACGTAATGTAATATATGTACGTAAAGCTTCTTTCAGATATTCATTATCGTCCTTTATCCAATATGGACTAGCTATCTTCTCTTTGGAAACGTCAATCCCTTTGTATTGCTTAAACACGAGTTGTACTGTACTTTACTTTTTGAAAAAGGATATAAATGTTAGAATATCGATGTTCCCGTGTCTGTAACACTCGAGAGAGGGGTCGGCACTATACGAGAGATAGATAGATAGATGTACTAGCTGGTACTCCAAACAGACGGGTATGTAATATTTTCATTTCTGTTTTACATTTTTGTTTTACATTCTTACATTTTGCATGTTATCGTTGAACTCGCGTTTGCCATTGCAACCAGTTTGTATCCAGATAAGACGCAGTCTAACAGGGGCGTGTCTGGGCTTACGCACTCGCGCACGTGCGTAAAGTTAATTGACAAAGTCGAAAATTTATAAAAAACTAAAAATGCAATAACAATCACCACCTTACCCGGGTGAGGCATAAATAATTTTTTAAAAGTGTCTTTAGTCTTCAAATTATACACAACCAGGGCTGCCATAAGTTGACATGAAAAATCCTAAGATTTCCAAATTTGCATTTTTCAAGTGCGAATTTACGAATCGTACCTTTACCCCATAGCCTGTTTCTAGTTTTGTTGACACGTGACTACTTAAAGCAGACTGGAAATAAAGCAGAATGAGCCTTATGGCGCATTCTGCTTTACTTTCAGCCTGCTTTAAGCTACTATGTTCTAGAAAAAAAAATCCGAAGATTTAGGAAAAATCCGGAGAAATGGCAGCCCTGCACAACGCGCATGATTCACTCTGATAAGGTTTCAGGTTGTCCACTACTCAGTTTACGCACGGAGGGTATAATTCCTCCATGGTTTACGAGAATGTAGATTTTACCTGGTAAAATTGCCCATAACAATTTAACCCTTTGAACCCTAGTCCCGCATATAGGCGTCCTTTACAAACAGTGAACATGTGAATAGTACACTTGTCCTATGCAAACAGTCATAATGCCAAACATTAACAAAAACAACCCTTAAACGTCTTGACTAGACTAAACTGGAATTGTCCATTTAAAGCTTTAGGGAGGAAAGAGTTAAGGCGTTTCTTACAATTTAAATATTAGTAGCAGAATTTTGACATATATAATATATTATTTATGTTGGTATTGCACCTGTTTTGAATGTGCGAAACGCCCCCGAACGCACCAGAGACCATCTAGAACTCAAAATTTTCCCAGGGAAGCATGCCCCCCTAGTAAGAGTCAGGAGAGCAAGCATCTTTCTCTGTATTTTGATGATGTGCATTTCAAGCACTCATTCAAAAGTGTAAATAAGTTTTGAAAATGCATGTGCATGTATGTAAAACAAGTACAATAGAAGGTAAAGTCAAGGGAAAATAAACAGACAAAAGTGAAACATGAATACAGGGTAATGCAATTGCAGTTGGTTATATAAAAGGTGGAGACAGGAACGTATACATGCGTTCATTGTGGAGGGTAGGAGGCTAACACATGTCAGAACCGTACGGACATACATTGTAGTTGGTTAGTCAGGGAAATTTGATTTTGGTCAGGGAAAAGTCAGGGAAATGTCAGGGAATTTTGCTTCACTAAAATTGTGGACACCCTGTTAATTAAATAGTTTAACAGTTTAATTCAAGCAAAAGAAAATCTTATAGCTCTAATATTTTGTGTTTTGATATGTATCTAAAAATGATTTATGTATTTTATTACATATTAGATCTATTATGTGCATTGTGAGGGTTATTTAGAATATTAAAAAATAAACACTTTCTAAAACGCTAGTTTAATTATCATTTTAGAAAGGTTTTTTATATTCTAAATACCCCTCAAAACGCACGCACGGCTTTCCAATGGAAATTTTTTTCCCGGGGGAGCATGCCCCCGGACCCCCCCTTGCAATGGTGCGTAAACTCAAAATTGGTCCAGACACGCCCCTGGCAGAGTAACTCGGCGTCTCATCTGGAATCAAACTGTTACACACCCTGACTTTATTTAACCCCTTCATTGCCTTAACCCGTTTTCACTAGTTAATTACAGATTGGATCCTGATCATACGCTACAGTAGAGAAAACGTTATTCTTTCCCAATAAACGCTTTTACGCTAAAACTATTTCCATTGCAAACCGTTTGGAGCCAGATCAGACGCCAGGTAACCCGGCTGCTGATCGGGCTCCAAACTGTTTGCCACGCCGGTTAAAATAGTGAGAAATATCAAGTTACAGTGGAGAATCTGTTATTCTTTCCTGTTTAAACGCAAACGTACGCAAACGCAAAGCACTAAAACGTAAAAAGAACAACTTTTGGACAATTCTGATATTTCATGTTTTTCTTGGTGGCAACCAGTTTGGAGCCAGATCAGACGCCGGGTTACCCGGCGTCTGATCTCGCTCCAAACTGTTTGCACTGCAAATAATAGTTTTAGCGTAAACACGTTTATTGGGAAAGAATAACAGATTCTCCACTGTATTTTCTACATTTAAGTGAAATGCGTTTGCGTTTCGTTTGCGTTTAAACGGGAAGGATTAACGTTTTCTCCACTGTACGTATCGCGCCTTCTCTCCTGGGGCCTTCTAAACAAAAACCATTAAAAGGACAGCTACCGTTAACTGCTAATTTCATCATCTAATATTGTCTTGTGATATCTTTAGTATCCTCTTTTCAAAATACTGCAATCCCTGTGATAGTAAACGAACTGTATCCATACCGAATATAGCTTCGATTGAGATGATTATATTGATTCTGCTTAACACGCAGACCGTGACAGGGCTGCCATAAGTTGACATGAAAAATCCTAAGATTTCCAAATTTGCATTTTTCAAGTGCGATTTTACGAACCGTACCTTTACCACATCGCCTGTTTCTAATTAACATGTGGTCTGCAATAGTTTGGATCCTGATCAAACGCGGCGTCTAATCAGGATCCAATCTCTTTGCAAAGTTGACTTTATACCAGTGACTTCAAAGCACTTCAATAGTGACCATTGTAATGTATATAATAGACAGCTTAAACCAAGGTGACATTAAAACAGAAAGCTCAAATAGAGCTTTCTGTTTGGTTTACGGACGTTTCGCTACCCGGGTTGTTTCGCTGACCCGGACGTTTCGCTACAGTCGTTTCGCAACCTACCCGTAAGCTACCCAATTTTTAAATAATATTAACCTATATCTTTTGGTTAAATAAGATATGGCGATATATTATTAAGCTAAAATGTGTATTACAAACATATTTTTAAATTAATTATTGAAAAAATGAACGATTTGTTGACACAAATAGTGTAAGTTACTAAAAATAGATGCTGCTATATTTCATTTCTGTTTATCTTACATTTTGCATGTTATCGTTGGTCTCGTGATTGCCATTGCAACCAGTTTGTATCCAGATAAGACGCTGAGTAACTAATCTGGAATCAAACTGTTTGACAACCAGACTTTAATTAACCCCAATTTTTTAAAATTGTATTAACCTATATTTTTTGGTTAAATAAGATTTTGTAACTCGGCGTCTTATCTGGAATCACTGTTTGACACCCTGACTTTATTTAACCCCTTCATTGCCTCAGCCCATTTACACTAGTTAATATTAGTTTGGATCCGGATCATACACTACGTATCGTGACTTCTCTCCTGGGGCCTGTCTGACAAAACGTCTTACGACAAAAAACATTAGAAGGACAGCTAACTGCTGATTTCAACATCTAATATTGTCTTGTGATATCTTTGGTATCGTCTTTTCAAAAAACTGCAAAGTCGACCATTGTATAATAGACCGCTTAAGGTGGTTCGACAGCGGGCGGCCCGCATCTTGAGTTCCGGAAATGCTGATGACTTTCACCTGATCTTTGCGGCACATGCTTATAGTAGAATATTTAGATAAAGAAAAGTTTGATCTGCTTCAGTGTCTTCTCTGTTAGCGCAGTTGGTACGGTGATTGACTTGCAATCCAAAGGTTCTAGGTTCGATTCCTACACGCTTCAAAACTTTTTTTTTTAACAAATTGTTCTATTTTAGTGACTAGTCAATTCATAACGCAGTGGTCAAAGGACAGGCTATGTTTAGTCTTATCATAAGTCAAGTGACAGCTAAATTTGTGAGGATTTATAGCCTTTATAACAGATGGCAGCTTAACACAGGACAAAAGTTATGCTAAAAGATAGATCCTATAGGAGCTTTTATGCATTACTTTTGTTATGCATTAAGCAGTCACTTGCCTTTTAAAAATCTACAGGCTACCGTATTCAATGGTCTCTTATTACAGGTAATTTGAGATTTTCTGAATTTGACTTTTTTAAAATATTGATATTTCCGGAAAATATATATGTCATGAAATACTTTTGTTTGCCCAATATCTTAGTCTATATACAGTTTACTTGAATGTACAGAAATTATTGAGTTATTTCATTCTATAAAGAAAATATTCCTGTTTATTAAAAAAAGGTTCTGTCAGAAAAAAACGGCACTGTAACTTTTTTATATTTTAACAATTTTTCACTCTCCATATGGTACATTTAAATTTAATCAAGGTTTCAAAGAATTCTGACAAGTAATAATCTGACCCGCGAACCACCTTAAACCAATGTTAAAACAGAAAGCTCCAAATCGTGTAAGTTATTAAAAATAGATGCTGCTATATTTTATGTATAAATATAATACTTTGCTAGCGTAATTGCTACCTTAGGCTTATAATTATACAAATAGATTGGATCCAGACAAGACGCCTTATTATCTCGTGATCTTAAATGGCTATTAAAGCCAGAATGTCGCCCAAATGTATGTTTAAATCGCGCAATTTCTTATATAAGAACATTTTCTATGTCCGCATGGTCGAATAAGAGTCACGTGATCGATCCCATTTTTCTGACTTGTCTGTGTTACTTTAGAACAGAATAGTTAATAATGGTAAATAGGTAACAGTGGAGAAAACGTTATTCTTTCCTGTTTAAAACGCAAACGAAACGCGAACGCATCACAATAAAACGCATAAAAACACAACTTTTAGACAATTATGACCATTCATGTTAGTCTGAGTTGCAAACAGTTTGGTGCCTGATCAGACGCCGGGTAACCCGGCGTCTGATCTGCTCCAAACTGTTTGCAATTGCGCCTTTATTGGGAAAAAATAATATATTCTCCACTGTAAGGAAGGTAACATCGAATACATAGTCGTACACATTCCTGCTTGAGATAAGTATGATCATCGTGATCATTATAAAAATATTTAAAATTTCTAAAAGTAAATTTCCAGTGTAGTGAATTGCGTTTGCGTTTAAACCGGAAAGAAAAATGTATTCTCTACTGTATATTGCGCACAATAAATACAACTATCAATGTCTCTTGCTGAATGTAGGGAAAACTCATCCCTTTTAGTTTTAGAATGTTCCAATCTAAAAATAACTCTCCCAACTCAGAAGAAAACACTATGAAATCATCTTTACCGGGCGCAAGCCGAACGAACTCTGAAAATCTCCGCCGTTGATCGGATGTCAACAAACCGATTTAAAAATCAACGTCTTTCCACCAAATTCATGGGTTTGTAAGCAATGTTGCCTCCATATACATAGCGGATTACTTTTTATGTTTAGATTATGTATGTGCCTGAATGTTCAGGTTTGAAAAATGCGCTATGTTAGCTTACATACTGCCTTTAAGTAAACAGTGGAGAGCTCCTACAGGAACTGTCTTTTGTTTGTGGACCATATTGAGAATTGGTTTGTTTGATACCAAATATGTAATCCACATGAAATAATAATAAATGAATAAGTCATTATTATTAGAATTTTTTTTACGGCGAATTATGTGAACAGCCGCTACGCATACAATCTATGCGAGTTGACCCATAGAATGCAAGTGAATTGAAACGACCCCTTGTGCTCATGCACTGTTCCATTTAAAACGAGTCTTTTCGTAAATTGCCTGAACTTAACTATTAGGTGTTATGGTGGGTATTATTAATCTCCTTTAATAATAGCTCTTGTTTTTTTTATCACAGAATATCCAAGACAAGAAACCAGTTACAAGACTCGACGTGAATGAAGGACTTTACTACAGACATGGAGAAAGTCAAGGCTCATATACAGAAAGAGAAACTCGGGTATGTACACTCTATTTTTATACCCCCCATACATTTTAACCCTTTCAACCCTAAATTTCTCTTGTGGGTATTTATCCTTTTGGACTCTTCTTGTACAGGTATTTTGAACCAGTCTACTGTTGCGTTTTGATATGACAACAAAAACAAATGAACATATCAAACCGTGTGTGGATAGGAGCCCTCTGATCAGGGTCTACACTGTTTGTATAAGTAATCTGTAATCTCTTCAGAGGGCTGTAGGGTTGAAAGGGTTAGCCCGGGGGCTTATTGCTTTTGCCCTGTCTATGACGTCTATACACGGCTTTTACCTTGGCCATAACTTTAGAACTGTAATGTGATATATACATTTGGCATGTGCTCATTATGACATGGGTCATGTCTGACAAAGATCAAGGTCATTTAGTATTCAGCATTGGTCACAACATTGCAATTTCATAAGATAGAGACTTCATAGTCTGTTTCTACTATTGAAGACAGACAGTCACTTAAAGCAGGTTCAAAGTACAGTAGAATGTGCCTAAGGTTCATTCTGCTCACTTTCATCTTGTTTTAATAAAACATATTCATTAATATATAAATTACTGTCACCTTGCTTAACTCTTTCCTCCCTAAAACTTTAAATGGACAATTCCATTTTCAATTTAAGTCTAGTCCATTTCTGACTTGTAAGGGTTGTTTTTGTCAATATTTGGCATTATGACAAACAGTGAAGACCCTGATCAGAGGGCTCCTTTCGGAGCCCTCTGATCTGGGTCTTCACTGTTTGCATAGGACAAGTGTACTATTCACATGTACACTGTTTGAAAAGGACGCCTATATGCGGGACTAGGGTTCAAAGGGTTAAAGCAGTCACCGTCCTTAAATACCTAATAATTAACGCCATATTATGGTCGTAATAGGTTTACTGTATCTCATGAGAATACATGCAAACATCTTCTCAAATAATTATAATACTATGAGTAAACAACGACCAGTGAACCATAATATTCAGCACAGTCCATTTTATAGGGGTGTCGGCCCTCTGTCAGCATAACGACAGCTTAGATGGACTGCATCAATACAAACACCCCTAAATCGTGCCAAGTTAAAGACTTTTCCTCAGTCCATTGGACTACCTCCATTGTCTCGATAGGTATGAATTTTAACTGTCAAAGCATGCATCACATGCTATACGCATGCATCACATGCTATACCAATCTCAATTTACCTGGTGAGGCCCAGATTATACTCGCATGAGAAACTTCAATGGTTCTTTGCTGCCGACATGTCCACAAGACCCATGCTTTTTGCAAGGAAATTGTCTAGCAAGGTGTTATGATAAAAAGGTCGTCAGGAGATGTCTTTAAGTACATTCACAGTTCACTAGTCGTTGATTACCTTTAGTGAGTATATTTCTGAATTGACTGTACAGGAATCCAGATAAGAGAAAGTAAAAGGAGCATTAAATCCAACAGTTTGTCAGCGATTCTAATGAGTAGTCACACCATAGGGTTTAATGCATAAAATAATACTTCCCCTATCTGGATCCCGTAATCTTAATCTAATATAATCCTGTCTTTTCAAAGAGATGTCACAAGACAAGATTAGATGGAAAATTCAGACTTTTATAAAATCTGACTTACAACATTTGCCATACAAAGTTTTATGAAACGGTCCCCAGGTAATGTTGTAAAACCTCTGTATTACAACTAAAAAGAAGGCTAATTAGTTCTATAAAAAGACAGGTGTCAGCTTAACCCTTTACTCGATTTACTATTGAACAGTCCCTTAACCCATTACCCCTTAAAAACGCCTTTTTACGCCTCTTAATTATTCCTCCACTGAAGAAAAAAGTTCCAGTTTATACAGCCAAGAATATGTACCAGAAATATTTTCCATATCCTAGAAGATGGTAGCTTAAAGCAGGCTGAAAGTAAAGCAGAATGTGCCTTAAGGCACATTCTGCTTTACTTTCAACCTGCTTTAAGTGGTCACCTGTTTTCAAAGCTAGAAATAGGCTAAGAGGTAATGGGTTAAAGCAGGTTGAAACAGTTCCGGACATTTTTAAAGACAAAACGACGCAATAACCCTCTGATTTATATCGTGGCATGGTTCTGACACCAGTTTCCACTTTTTTAGCTCGCCTGTTCGAAGAACAGCAGAGCTAATGTCATACCCTAGGCGTGGTCGTGAGCGTGGCCAAGGTTAAAGTTTTTTGGACGGGTAACTGTTTTAAAGCTTAATATTTGTGCTAGGGTGCTGAAATTTTGTAGGGAGGTTCATTAGCGGTTGAACATTGATATTATGAAGTTGGAGTTAAAAAATAATTTTAATAATTGTCAATTTTCAACATATTTTGGAGTTAGGTTTTTCGACTACAAATCACCAGGTTAAAGTTTTTTGGACGGGTTGTTTTAAAGCTTAATATTTGTGCTAGGCTGCTGAAATTTTATATGGAGGTTCATTTGGGGATTAACATTGAAGTTATGAAGTTTGAGTTTAAAAACAATTTAAATTTATGTCAATTTTCAACATGTTTGGACTTGGGTTTTTCGACTACAAATCACCATGTTAAAGTTTTTTGGACGGGTTGTTTTAAAGTTTAATACTTGGGCTAGGGGGCTGAAATTTTGTATGGAGGTTCATTTGGGGTTAAACATTGATGTTATGAAGTTTGAGTTTAAAAATTAAATTTATGTCAATTTTCAACATGTTTTGGACTTGGGTTTTTCGACTACAAATCACCAGGTTAAAGTTTTTTGGACGGGTTTTAAAGTTTAATACTTGGGCTAGGGGGCTGAAATTTTGTATGGAGGTTCATTTGGGGTTAAACATTGATGTTATGATGTTGGAATTTAAAAATAATTTTAATTTATATCAATTCTTTGAAAGCAGCATAATAAAATTCTGCTGATTCGGTTCTAAAGATAGTTATCAAAGCTAATTTACCTACACACTTGCTGTTGTTTACATGTACGTGTAGCCGGGTTGAGTATATGATTAAATGGTGAGAGAGCGGCCCGGTGGTTCAGTAGGTAGAACACTTACCCGGTCTGGCTGCATATTTTTCTCACCATGTTACATACGTAAGCTTCACTTTACTTCCGATATAGAGTAGCCGGCATGTAGATCTACGATAATTTGAAATTGGCTTAAATGTGAAACAAATACGATAAATATCTGAACAAATATGTTTATTAACACGAATTTCATATACCTTTCACACTAAGAGTAGCAAACAGCTTGGACTGATAATTACCTATAATTATACATACCCGCTTTGTTCTATTCGGAGTACCCTGGACTTATTTGCTCAAAATCTACTTTGTCGTGGTAAACATCGGTACATTTTAATAAGTTTTATTAGGGTTTTTCCAGGGTCTAATATAAGGAAAATTGATAGAAACTAAATAACAATTACCAGCTATACGATATGTGGTGTCTGATCTGGATCAAAACTGTTTGCAAATGTCGCACACAGCATGCTATATTGGTTAAATTCTACATGTATTATAATCCAAGTCAAAAATGGAAGTCTATATTGCATGAAAATGGCCAATGCGTCCGGGATACAAGAGATCCGCTTTCCGCAGGTCACTGCACACGTGATGCTCATGGAATAGCCATGATGGTAAAATATAGGGATCTAGATATTCCACCAAAAATGCAAGCAAGTCACTTTTGCAATCAAACTATGCATTAATACCTTGCATTTGAATTTTGAGGAAAATAACCCAAAAAACAGCAGAAAACAATGTTTTGTCGTTTCGGTCAGCCTACACACCAGAGTTCTCCCCTTTTCTATTTGTTAAATTTTCTACTCTGCCCCGCCATGTGTTATTTATGGGAGGAATGATGTTAAGGCGTATGTATGAAGGTTGACATCATCTAATACACCTTTAACATGGTCCTCTTGGTTCTTTAGTTGATGTGGAGCATGGAAGTGGTCAAACTCCATCTGGGCTCGGCGAGCTGCTTGTTTTGCCTTGTACTTTGTTCGTTTATATTAGGGATGTTAACGGTTACGGATACTGTAACCGGTTAGTTGCAAGCAAAACCCATTAAATTTAACCATTTCATTTCCGAGTGTATTCAGCCTCTTTGCTTAGCCTCATTTGCAAAATGACGGAAAGTAATAACTTGTAATTGTCATTTATTCGCAGGTTTCTGAGATTTTTTGGTCCAAGGATATGTGACTTGTACCACCAGCAGTTGGCGCCTTCACCCGAACATACCAGTGGAGACTGTGGACAGAGGCTACAGTTACCAGCATAGCACTCTATGGTGGCCTTCAACCTGATGTCTGGTAAGTGACATATTTTGTTATGTCTCCATTTCCACGTCTTGCCATTTCTTCTATAATAGTATTACATCTGGCTTTGTTGTCCCATGCCAGAGTAGCCTGTTCCTTTTTACGCCTGATCTTCAGGTACTGGTTTTGGGAAACATTCCTGAACTGAACACGGCAGTTTTTAGTTTCGTCCAATACCGCCCAAATGGATGTTTAAAACGTGCAATTTCTTATATATGTACATTTTCTATGTATTAAAACTAAGCGAAAAAGGGTTGTCAGACGCCCCTTTCTTTAAGAATCATACAAATCTTTTCGAGATGGCTATAAGAATAAGCTCTTTGTTTATATAATCACGTGATCAATCCGATAACAGAATAGTTAATACTGTATAAGTGGTAATGTTAGCGAAGTGGAAATATTTGCGAATTTCGCAAATTCACATCATTCGCAAATATCCCACCAGCGATATTATCACCGACCGTAATTCAATGTTACCTCAGCACCGTATCCATTATTTACCCTTACACCGTATCAGATCTATTTAAAAAAAATAACTGAAAATACATATTCAACAGACTTTATTCAGTGTCCACAAGATATAAATTAACGTGACATAGATATGCATGTTCAAACTGAATTAAGCACAATTCTAAAAGTAATGTACTAAAACATCTCATTAATTTTCAATCAAAGAAATACTTGACCGCCCGGCAATTGTGGCTCAGCTAAAGCATTGATGGATAACGGCGGTTTCGTTTATACCTGTATTATAAAACACGGACAGTGGATAGCCTCGTCTAGAAATTGTTCTTTTTACCAATGGGGTATACAATATGAAAAACAGTGTTTGATCGAGGCTGTTTGACACTCGGCCGAGTTAATCTAATTCGTGAGTTGACAAATCTGCATGCGCAAATCTGAGCTGTTTGGTCACACCTCTAATGGGGATAGTTACGTGCTTAAACTTTATCCCGCTATCTTCATATTTTTGCAAACATTTGCATCCGTATCAAATTATCACTTTTGACATCTGGTTTGGATCCAACCTATTGATATACACTCAGTGCAAAAAGAAACGCACACTTTTATTACAATATTATCTGTATGTAGAAGGAACGTATTTGTGAAATAATCTTTTCATTACAGTCAGTAGTTCCGTCTTGGGCTATCAATGTTGAAAAGGGGAGGTTTATCATTGAATTGGTATTATCACAACGTGTACAAATCGGTGCAGTGTTTTCAACAGGCACTAGTTACATGTAACTCTTTCGCTGCCTAATTAATCGTGAAATTTTTATCCCACCACCATTTCATTGTCGTCTGCTTCAATTATGATGTTTGCAAGATCGTTTCAAAGTAAGATTCAAAGTAGTATGACTTAAAGTATATCTATACGAGTGTCAAACAGTTTGGATCCTGATCAGACGCCGCGTTACGCGGCGTCTGATCAGGATCCAAACTGTTTGAAAACGCGCCTTTTGACGTCATTAAGAGTGAAAGGGTTAAAATACAGCACAGTAATTTTACGTATATGTTTTTCTAAACTTGTGGCAGAATTAAATTGATCTTGAGATATGGTCTTAGTATCTTAAAAAAGTCTCTTAATCTGGGACTGAGCACAATGTGCGTTTCTTTTTGTACTGAGTGTAAATTGCCGTTTAGCCACTTTAACCCAGCCCTCTAACAATGATTCACTAGCGCCACTTTATTTTCTGATAACTTTTCACTACTTACCGTCAGAGTAACGCAATTGTTTGGAGATAGATAGTAAAAAAAAACCATATTTAAGGCTGTTTACTCTCTAGAGGCCACATTTTTTATCCAATCTTTCTCAAACTTGCTCAGATTACCATAAGACTTTAGATGAGTTTAATTATGGTTGTAATCAGATCAAAAGGTCAAGAGTTATCTACCTTTGAATTGCTGAAAATGATATATTTAACAGTGTTTACACTCTAGAGGCCACATTATTTACTCAGCTTTCTTATTATGGTTGAAATCGGACAAATAGATCGAGAGTTATCTACCTTTGAATTGCTGAAAATGCCATATTTTACCGTGTTTACACTCTTGCACACAATGTTTATAGCTATAGGTTCTCAAAGGAGTGCAACTTTTGTTTCAATCTTATCATTGTGCCAATAGTTATCTGCCCTTGATATAATTTGAAATGCTAGAAAAGGCTTCATTTCAGTATTGTTTAGGGACTAGTTATCAGCTCTTGATGTACTCTACTATACTAGAATTCTGAGGTTGTATTCCAAAATGGTTTACATGCTATACTGCAAATTTGAATAGATTTAGATGAAAACGGGTTCAGTACAACAGGTGAGCGATATCAGGGCCTTCATGCCCTCTTGTTTAAAAATCCTTTGGCATTGCTACAAATATACATGATCATTTTCCATAACTCGCATTCTACAAATTTAGGTCAGGTACATCTATTATTGATATAGTGCAACACATCGGTTATCATAAATAAAGGAAGAGAACAGCATACATTTGTTTTAAAACTGTATTATTTAAAGTGGATACATGGGAGATCCGGAGAATAGGACCGCAGTTTAACGGAAATCCTCGTAATTTAGCATGTCCCCATGCGTTAAACATGCCAACGGATCTGTGCCAATGCGCCCTTCATTCCCAGCTAAATGATGAATATATGAAATTTTTTTTACGATTTATCCTTTTGTAAGGATATTTATATCCTCTTCACTCGATTCTAAACAACTTTATTGTTTAAACAAATACCAGTTATTCAAACTAACCTTCGGCTGTAAATTCAGCGCCGCGAATTCACATCTAACTTCTGGGAGAAAAAAACAAACCTGGCTAGCCGCTAATGTCAAATTCATGTTTGTTGTCCCCCAGTGCTCGCTTTTTAATTCGTTGCCGAATGAAGGGTGTGTGACGTAGCACTGGAAAACAGAATGTGGTTGGTGTTTTCATTGTTTGCCAGCATTTGGGTATAATGTATAATTGCAGGCCCACCATAAATATTATTGTAATTGGCAACAATGTAAATCAAGTTGAAATTCTATTGTTTACTTACCGTATAGAGGGTTTTTTCTGCGGGGTTTAATTTTCGCTTATTTCGCGGTGATTGTCAAATCCGCGAAATTTAAACCCGCGGGAAGCGCTCAAAATTGAAGCCATCACCATCAATAATACATGTCAATCATGTTGCAAGAGGGAATCGAACGCATATCTGCTTCGTATGCTATTTTCTGTACATCTACTTTTTTTCCATTGTTCCTGCATAATCATTATGACAAATCCAACATTAAAACGAATAGCACTCTTGAAAACTATTTTTCGATTACCTTATATTGTGACCCTAGCATAAATCCTATTTCTAATCGCTGGCTAGACAAAAACAAAAATGAGTAACAAGGGGCGTCACTCTACAAGCACGCCAGAGACATGAGCGCATTCTGTCTTCATACCATAGTTTACTTTCGATGTCTTTACTGCCGCGATGTTTAAACAACTACCGTCAGCTTTCATTGCTCAAATATGATTTTTTTGTATTTTGACTAAGGAAATATTATAATGAGAATCAAACAGTTTGGATCGCCAAATGCCGTACTTGGAGTATAATACGGGCAAAAAAATCAGTTGATAAATGTTTGTGAAACCATGTCCAGAACACATATCAACTGTTTGTAAGTGAACTCACAGTAGCGGAAGTTATTATGTTCCTTGTAATTTTAGATGCCGTGTAATGTAATAAAAAGGTACACTGTGGAGAAGACTTTATTCTTTACAATTAACGTGTAATGCTAGGACACGGCAAACAGTAAGAACTTTGATCAGACGTCGGGTTACAAAAAGCGTTTGAGACAGTTTATTTTCTTAGTTAAACATGGCATATTTTGCTCAAAGTTCTCATCATTAGCGAGTTATTAAAAAAAGCAAGTATGAATGTGGCCGTTATCAGTTTGGGGCAAACAATCGGCTGGACGAAAGACCACATACAAGAACTCTTCACCATAAAGGTTGGAAAGTGGCAGTTTCTTGTTTTGGGTGACGCGCCTAGATTGTCTGCTAAATAAACAAAAGCAATTTGGGGATGATTGCCAGCAATTTAGAGTGTCAATGTTACGCAATGTTTATTACATGCCAATTAACCCACAGCACGGACAGTGCTGAGATCGTGAATACTGTAAGTCTTCATGGTTCAACGCATCGTGCCTTCATTTGTTATACCAGATAACTGAACTATTAAAAACATGTTGCTATATTAAAATTTCATTTCTAATTTTTGAAAATGCGCGAAATTAACACCCGCGACTTTAATGAATTCAATGAAAGCGCGAAATTTTAACACCGCAGAAAAAACCCTCTATACGGTAGTACAATACAGCGTAGAAAGACTAGATAAATGTCTATTTCCAGTAAAAAATATATTACTAACTGGAAATATCGAATTGGTTAACAGCGTCAACCAAATATAAAGATACGCTCTCGGCTCTGTAAACCGCGTCCACACAACTCGACGACAATAAAAAGCGCACTGAATTATACTCGGTCACGTGATGCACATCTCATTTGGAACCAACTGTTGGTATGACATAATATAACCATTATTTTACAGCAATATCGTCTGCTTTGAAACTATAGAATTCGATTTGTTTACAGTTTGGATACAGATACTGATAGACTCGGCATTATGCAGCGTCTAATCAAGGTTCAAACCATTATTCCTTTCGCTTTCAATGATGCTTAAATCTTAAAAAGGGCGTTTGCGAACAGTTTGGAACCTGATCAGACGCACTGAGTTACGCAGAGTATGGTCAGGATCCAAACTATTGGACACTTGTTTTGAAATTTCTTTTTTAAACTCATTTCAATATTTAATAAGTCAAAATAACTAAATATTGTTTAAAATTGTACGGAATTAATAACAAAGATGTATAATTATACTACATTTTTGTTTGCATGAATTTTTGAAATGGTGGTGTTTATGGTTCCGACTTTAGACATATGCACTATCCAAGTACATGTTCCAGTTTTGATATCAGATTAGACCTAGCACTTTCCAGGGCCAGATCTGGATCCAAACTGATTTCTCACATGACTATTTGCATGTTATTGTGGGTTTTTTTGCTAGGCAATTTCTCCAGTGTTTCTTCCAGGCAGTTTCTCCCTTGTGTTTAGTCATTTAGTCATTTTGATTGAATATTTATATTTTAGCATGTTGCACAGGGTGAAGGAATAAAAGGGACATACTAGTTTGTGTGGAGCTACATTGAGAAAGACGAAAGCTAATAAACAGACTAACTACAGTTTTGGAGAGCAGTCCGAAACCAACCAACAGTTCCTATCAGGTACCGTATTGTAGATAAATTAACAACTTCAATTAATTCTGTACACATTGTACAGCTCAGCTAAAATAACACATCTAGATGAGACACCTCCTGTACAAGCTGTCTGATCGGGGTATTCTCTGTTGGCTTTTAATTCAAATAGCTCAGTCATATTTTATTCCCGAAAATGGCCGAAATGACAAAGTGTGTACGTCCAAAGCATATTGTATTTGTACTGTTTACCTTTTATCTTGGCCATAAATTTGGGACTACATATAATGGCATTGTCTATTTCTATGACTGCTCGCTTTGCAGTAATCCTAATGAGTAGTCACAACATAAGTTTTGTTAGAGACTGCAGGCATTAAAAACAGTGATCCTTGCAACGAACAATGATTCCCAGTGAGTCTTACGTTTATCGCTGTTCCCCATACAAGACAATTAATGTCTAACCTTTTTACTTTTTACTGCTACAATATTGTCTGGTTAAAATTGTTGTCTGCTGTTTTGTCTGAAGTTACATATTTGACAGGAGAAACTAAATTACTAGTGACACACATTTTGAATCCAGATCAGATGCTGTGTTGCTCGGCATCTGATGTGGATTGATTTTGTTTGGAAATGTAAGCAAAGTCATTCTCTGCACCATAAGGGTATTTTCCCTCCCTATAACAACTCCCTCCAAACATAACACAGGCTCCCAATGGGTGTTGAAGAAAGATTTTTAGCTCAGGGTGAGCAATCCTTGAATGTCCGTTGTCAACAATTTTAGTATTTAAACTCTAGAGGCCATACTATTTATCCAATCTTTCTCAAACTTGCTCACATTGTATATTACCATAAGAGTTTGGATGAGTTTGATTATGGTTGAAATCGGACTAGTATCTACCTTTGAAAATGGCATATTTAACAGTGTTTACACTCTAGAGGCCACAATATTTATCCAATCTTTCTCAAACTTGCTCAGATTGTATATGACCATAAGAGATCAAACATGTGCAATTATGGTTGAAATTAGACTTATAGGTCAAGAGTAATCTGCCCTTGAATTGCTGAAAATGCCATATCTAACAGCTTGCAACTAGTTTTCAGTGAATTTTGATTATAGTCTTGCAGTATAGCTAAGTTTTTCGAAGGAGTGCACATATTGTTGAAATCTAATCATTATGGCAATAGTTATGTCTTCATTTCAGTATTGTTTAGGCTCTTAAGTTCCCTGTCCTTGATGTACTCTACTATACTAGTCTTAAAGAATAATGAGGTTGTATTCCAAAATTGTTTACATGCTATACTAATTTGGATTTAGATAATATAGGTGAAACAGAAAGGTAAAGCCATCTGGCTTCAGTACAAATAGTGAGCGATATCTGGGCCTCTTGTACTTTATGTACATATGTACCTTATCTTTACTTATATCAGTTTCAGCATTGCCCTTCTTTGTAGGTCACAAGAACTAAATTTGTTGGCCAAAGCATCAGTAGATTGTTGATGAAGCTAATCAACGTGAATGGTACACTGGGTGTTGTGTCTGGTACTGATGGTCAAGTATCATGTGACGGTGATGATGAGATATATGAAGTAGACCACCTTATTGCAAACTATATGTCATCAGCACTGACATTTACCTACTCGAGATAAGTATTATTCCTGTGCAGCACGAGACCGCTGCGCTAACTTTACTGATATTTTATTCTCTCCATATAAACGCATTTGTATACAAAACTATTATTTCCATTGCAAACAGATTGGAGCCAGGTCAGACGCCGGGTAACCCGGCGTTTGATCAGCCTCCAACCTATTTGCTACTCATATTAAAAAATAATATACTTAGCAAAAATAGAAACTTTACATTCTTCAAAGCCGGTTTAAGCGATGTTTTAATGACGTTTTATGAAATATACGCACATGTCATAATGGAGAAATCGATAAAGACCATACAGAGCCACACTATCGTTCAGTTGTACCGCGCATGACGTAGCACGCTTTCTACTTCCGGTATTTAGCACTGACGTCGAGTTGACCTATTCAGCGTTGATTTAAAGTTTATTTAATGCAACAGACACACGCAGGCTTTAGCCAAACACCGAAAAAACAAAATTGTAAACTTCTGCGTTTGAAAAAAGAGATTCCACAGCTTTGTGAAAATCACAAATCAGACCATTTGGCATGCTTATGGCGGACGCGTCAGTAACTGATGTTACGCGTCATTTTGGACGTATGTTATAGACAATTCATATGCTGACTACTCGTTACAGAGTTACGGGGTAAGTCCAGGATCGCCCGAGATCGTTGACGTCACGTAGAGACGACCGCACTCTTACGTTAACGTACCGACGCAACCGTTTCATTCCAACAACGATTACTTCTCGGCGGTTTGGGATCACTGCTGAGACAATAAGGAATCGTCTGAAGCAACGTCACGGTCCTACCGTACCCGTAGACCGTATACTTGGCAGATCTTAACTGCACGCACAATGCCCAGAATAACGTCAACGTCATGACATGGGCTGCGGTATCACCTGATCTAAAACCCATAGAGCTTGTATGGATTAAACTTTGCGACGGATGCGGAATTATTACCAGATTGACACGACCAACGACCTCAGACATGCTCGATTACGAAAATTGCATGTCATCTCATATGACGTCATTAGACGGTACATCAGAGACGGAGTGTTGCTTGCATTAGACGTAACGTTGGGCATGCACGCTACTGAAGAGATTTTATGCAAAAAGTCACTTAAAATAAAACCGGAAAATGAATTTAAACACATCTTGCGCGCACGTTCACATCTCTGAGAATTTTGAAATCGACCCTTATGCATTTTGACGTCAAATTACGACGTGACGTTTGGACTTTTATCGTCACCATTGTCGAAAACATGCAGACATTGATCCAAAGTTTTCAATTACAATAAGTTTTCTGCAAAATTGTGTTTGTAGACAAAATTATACGCATCAGAATCACATGTAAAGTTTCTATTTTTGCTGAGTATAGTTAGAACTTCTAAAAGTAAATTTCCACAGTTACGTGCATTGCGTTTGCGCTTAAACGGGAAAGAAAATGTATTCTCTACTGTATACTGCGCACAATAAACACAGCTATCAATGTTTCTTGCTGGATGTAGGGAATACTCATCCCTTTTAAAGTTTTAGAATGTTCCAATCTAAAAATAACTCCGACAGGTCATAAGAAAACATCTTTACCGGTGCAACGAACTCGGAAAATCTCCGTCGTTGATCGGATGTCATCAAACCGATTTAAAAGTGTACCTTTTTCCATCAAATTCATGTGTTTGTCAGATTTATTGCCTCCATAATCATTGCGGATTACCACTTTTTAGCTCGACTTTTTCAAAAAGTCTAGCTATTGTCGTCTGCGTCTGCGTCGGCGTCTGCGTCGGTTAAGTTTTTTGCTTAAGGTTTTTGTAAGAGTTGATTTCTCAATAACTATCAGAGGTATCCATTTGAGACTTGGAATAGTTATTCAGTATCAATAGGGCAACTCATTACAACAAGGCAGGTAACCTTTGGATTTGTCATTTCAGAGTTATTGCCCTTGTTTTATTTACTTAAAAATTATAAATTAACATATCTCAATAACTATCAAAGGTATCCATTTGAAACTTGGAATAGTTGTTAAGTATCAAAAGGGCAACTCATAACAAGGCAGGTAACTCTGGGATTTGTCATTTCAGAGTTATTGCCTTTTTTATTTACTTAAAAGTTATAAATTAACATATCTAAATAACTATTAAAGATATTAACTTGAAACTTTGAATACTTGTTAAGTATCAAAAGGACAACTCATTACAACAAGGTAGGTTACTCTGTGATTTTAATTCCAGAGTAATTGTCCTTGATTTATTTACTTAAAACTTGTAAATTGAAATATCTTAATAACTTTCAAAGGTATTAACTTGAAACTTTAAATACTTGTGTTATATCAAAAGGGCAACTCATTCAAACAAGAAAGGTGACCGGGGAGGTGCCATTCCAGATTTATTGTCCTTGTTTTGACTTACTGTCCAAGTATGTTTGAGTTGTTGTTGCTTACAAATTTCCATGATCAATAGGGCATTAAACACCCATAGGCATTCTTTAAGTTTGAAAAATGTAGCCGTCTCAAGTACATGAAAGTCGAGCGTCCAGCACCCGTTTGCGGTGCTCTCGTTATATGTTTAGATTACGTATCTGCCTGAATATTCAGGTTTAAAAAATGCGCTAGTCTGGCTTACATACTGCCATTAAGAATATTTGGAATACTGGTGCCCTGTAGGTTGAACATTGATATGGCCTAGTTACAATAGAACATTTTGATTTTAGTCATAACTTCATCTGTTATGGACTGAAATTTTAAAAGTTAATAATAGAGTAAGTGTTGGAATGCACTTTTACTACATGACATGTTTGCATTAGAAAGCTGATATTTGGAATGGAGGTTCCCTGTGACTTAAAACACTTTTCTATTGATAGTTACCTATTTAAGAAAGGTTTCATTAGGTGAGCTTTGCTGATCTCCGACAGCTCTTGTTATGGCTGTTATCGCATTGTTGTATTGAGAGGTAATATATGGGAAAGAATGGGATAGAATAGCAGTTGGAAGGTTATATGGTGTACATGTTGATGCGTCACATGAGCATATTGGTCATATAGGATAAAAACTGGTCAGTAGGCCAAAATCGTATTTTGTGGTCCCATAGGAGAACATATGCATACAAACGTTAAGCTAAAGTGTTCTTAAATTTGGCACTTTTTCATTATTTGTGTGAAATGGTATTCGCTCAACTGCTGAACCACACTTGTTTATTTGTTTATAATTGTCCACTTTGAAGAATATCAGCCAGCAATGGATGAGAGGTTAGGCCCTTTTATTATTATTATTTATTAGTTAGTTAGTTATTAGCTTATTAGTCTGAATGAGTGGGATGCTGTATGACTTTCTTCAAAGTGGGCAGAAAGTAATGTTTTCCAGTTTTCAGGCTGGGGAGCACATGTAAATTGTGGGTTGGATGTTCATTAACATAATAACTGTACAGCAGTCGAGCCATAGCTATTTTATGCCTTTCAAATTTTCTTTGCTAACACTATTTTCTCAAAACATGCTAAGAATGTTAGCATGTATTGAGATGCGGTGCTTTGCAAACAACATAGGGTCATGAATGTATGTCCTTTCCAATGTGTTGAAACTTACAATGTAAATATTGTTGAAATCTTGCCTTATCAAGCATGATATAGTTTTCTTTTGGTTTAAAGACTAGGTCACTAGGTCAAATTAAAGAAAAACCTTGTGAACACTCTAGCGGCTACAAATTTCATCTGATCTTTATGAAACTTCATGACAATGTTTGTCTTGATAAAATCTAGGTCAACTTCGAATGTGGGTCATATCTGGTCAAAAACTAGGTCACTAGGTCAAATTATAGAAAAACCTTGTGAACACTCTAGCGGCTACAAATTTCATCCGATCTTTATGAAACTTCATAACAATGTTTGTCTTGGTAAAATCTAGGTTAACTTCAAATGTGGGTCATGTCCGCTCAAAAACTAGGTCACTAGGTCAAATTATAGAAAAACCTTGTGAATACTCTAGTGGCTAAAAATTTCATCTGATCTTCATGAAACTTCATGACAATGTTTGTCTTGATGAAATCTAGGTCAAGTTTGAATGTGGGTCATGTCCAGTTAAAAACTAGGTCACTAGGTCAAATCATATACTCAGCAAAAATGGAAACTTTACATTGGATTCAAATGTGTATAATTCTGTCTACAAACACAATTTTGCAGAAAGCTTAGTGTTTTTCGAAACTTTGGATCAATGTCTGTAAGTTTTCGACAATGGTGATGAAAAAATTCCAAAAGCCATGTCGTGATTTGACGTCAAAATGCATAGGGGTCTATTTCAAAATTATCAGAGATGTGAACGACTACTCAAGATGTGTTTTATTCATTTTACTGTTTCATTTTAAATGACGTTTTTGCATAAAGACAGTTCAGTAGCGCGAATGCTCACCGTCACGCCTAATGCAAGCAACACTCCGTTTCTGATGTACCCTCTAATGACGTCATCTGGGAAGTCATGCCATTTTCGTAATCGAGCATTTCTGAGGTCGTTGGTCGTGTAAATCTGGTATTTGGTCCGCATCCGTCGCTAACTTTACCCTTTACATGCTCTATTGGTTTCAAATCTGTTGATACCGCAGGCCATGGCATGACGTTGACATTATTCTGGGCTTTGTAAGTGCAGTTAAGATATGCCCTGAATACGGTCTACGGGAACGGATAGGATCGTTGCATTGTTTCAGACGATTCCTTATTGTCTCGGCAGCGATCCAAAACCGCCGAGCAGTAACCGTTGCTGGGATTGAACAGTTACGTCGATACGTTAACGTAAGAGTGCGGTCGTCTCTATGTGACGTCGACGATCTCAGACGATCCTGGACTTACCCCGTAACTCTGTAATGAGTAGTTGAGATATGAATATTCTACCGTATGCTTCCAAAATGACGCACAGCATCAGTTACTGACGCACCAGCCGTCAGCATGCCAAATGGCCTGATTTCTGTTATTTTCAGAAAGCTGTGACATCTCAGTTTTGAAACGCAGGTGTTTACAATTTGGTTTTTTCGGTGTTTGGCTGAAGCCTGCGTGTGTCTGTTGCATTAAATAAACTTGAAATAAACCTGACTAGGTCAACTCGCCGTCAGAGTTAAAAACCGGAAGTGGAAAGCGTGCTACGTCGTGCGCGGTACAAATTAGCGAGAGTGTGGCTCTGTATGGTCTTTATCGATAACCCCATTATGAAATGTACTTATATTTTATGAAACGTCATTAAACATTGCTCAAACCGGCTTTAAAGTATGTAAAGTTTCTATTTTTGTTAAGTATAGAAAAACCTTGTGAACACTCTAGAGGCAACAAATCTCATTGGATTGTGATGCAATTTGGTCAGAATCTTTGCCTAATTAATATCTAGGTCAAATTCGAATATGAGTCATGTCGGGTCAAAAACTAGGTCACTAGGTCAAATCATTGGAAAATCTTGTTACCACTCTAGAGGCTACAAATCTCGTTAGATCTGAATGAAATATTGTCAGAATGTTTGCCTACATCAAATCTAGGTCGAAATCAAACTTGTATTGTGTCTGGTCAAAAATTAGGTCACTAGGTCAATTCATAGAAAAATCTTGTTTACACTCTAGAGGTTGATTGTGGGTCATGTCAGGTCATTATCTAGGTCACTATAGGTCAAGTTTTACATGGTGTTCCAGGGGAGCGATTTAGGGCCATGGTGGCCCTTGTCTTTTGATATTTCTGGTGCTTTAAAATTAATTTGTTATTGCTTTCCAGGGTCGTTATATTGATGGGTGGGTCGTAGAACTGGATAGAGACAGGAGAATATTGCCAATTTACTATTTTCGTTGGACTGCAGACAGGGAAATTGAACAATATGTCAGAAATTTTCAAGGTACGTTTATTTTTACCCAGCATGAATTCTGCATGTTCCTGTGGTAAAAATATTGTCAGCATGTGTTCTCCATCATATTAAGATTTGTATGAGACCAATCTATTTCAAAATTAAAGAGATCTTGTTAAAAATGTTGTCTGCTTCAATTATTACGTCTGCAAAAACCACCTCAAAATCATTTTTATGCTTTTTTAAACTGAAGGCAAGTTTAATATGTAAGCCAAACAGTTTGGATCCAGATCAGACACGGCTTCATTAGGTATCTGATCTGGATCCATGTGACTTTCATACTAAAAGTGCCGTCTGCTTCAATTATTACGTCTGTCTCCAAGAAACTCAAAAATTTTATGCTTGTCTAAACAGAAAAGTTTATTATGTTTGCCAAAGAATTTGGATCTAGACCAGATGCTGTATCATGTGACGTCTGATCTGGATCCATACAGTATCTGATCTGGATCTACCGTATAGCTGGTATTTTCTGCTTCCATAATATAATTTAAAAAGCAGGGTGAATGATATTCTACTGTTATTTCTTTGAAAGCAGCATAATAAAATTCTGCTGATTCGGTTCTAAGATAGTTATCAAAGCTAATTTACATTGTTTACATGTACATTAGCTTCACTGTACTTCCGATATGGGCTAAAACATTATCCTAAATTCAGCTTTTCATGTATAGAGTAGCGGGCATGTAGATCTACGATAATTTGAAATTGGGCTTAAATGTGAAACAAATACGATAAATATCTGAACAAATGTTTATTAACACAAATACATCTGTGATTATCATAACAAATAAATATATGGCAAAGATTTCACAACCTGACTTAAGTACAATTTTACCTGTGCAAAAGTAATGTAAAACATATTATACCTGAAGATATGAAATACAAATACAGTATAACTTCTCTGATACAACCACTTAAAAGAAGGCTAGCTGCTTGTATAAATTACAGGTGTTTTACTTTCACCTTGCTTTAAGCAGAACTCTTTAACTCCTTAAAACAGTAAAATCTTTGCATGCTAGTGACGGATATACAGTGATTGCCTTTGCAAACAGTTTGGATCAAGATGAGACGCGGTGTCTCATCAGGACCCAAGCTATTAGCCAAAAGTAACTTTGAAAATGCTAATTGTAGAACAGTAACAGACGAGAAATGTTGCAGATGAAACAAGAAATATCTTTAAAAAAGATATTCGGCGGAATGAGTGGTTGAACTAAGGCTATATAGATGGGTGTGCAAAATTGAATTAAATTGAGGTTTTCAAAGAATATATATCTTGGATTGAAAAGCAAAAAATACAAGTATTCAATTGAAACAGTAACTTTTATTTAAAATGCAACACCATCATGTACAGAAATGCAAAACAAAACAATAATTTAACTCATATCCTAGCTACTGGTAGGAGATCCTCACATTAATCTATTGTTCCATTCATAGAGTTTCTTGAAACAAACTATAGCATACACAAATGTACAGATACAACAATCTACTGTACTTCACTCTTGTAAATAATGATGAAACAACACAATTGTGTTTAACTCACTTGAGGCTATTCATATATAAAATATTGCTTTTAATGTATGGCAAATGTGTACAAATAGTTAACAATTAAAACAAATTGGTTGTAAACAATTATGAAACACCTAGCTTCCTCTGTATATCTATAAATAGATTTCAGATCATAGCATAATTTTGTCAATTCTGTGGCCTAGTGTAGTAAACAGACAGCCTGTATCTCTAAATTTTACACCCACAGTCCACATCATGTAAAACTGTAATGGGACATAAACCAGCCTACAGGGCTCCAGATAAGAGTGAGTAAACTAAACAAATCACATTTTTCCACCTCTTTTAGCACCAAACCCTATGGTATTACCACTCATTTTGATTGTCTTGAAGAGACAATTCATATGTATAGTGACACCACAGGGTTTAATGCACAAATAAAGATTTTAAGTTTTGAAACAATTCCCTTATCTGGAGCCCTGGCTACTATCCAATCAGACTATTCAGTTTCAACAGGTGCTCTTAATTCTAAATTTCTGATCAAATATCATTGGTTGAAATGTGTGGCCAAATATTAAAGTGTGTCTAAATAGAAAACAGTCAGCTCCGCCGAAAAAAATACCCAGCATGTTAAGTGGTTGTAATAGAGGGGTTTTACTGTACACCCATAGCCATGGATTAGCCAAGAGATCATTGACGGGCTTTTAGCATGGGATAAGCATGCCAGAACACCAATAAGTTAGGGTGGAGTACTGTAGCGCGTTCAAGTACCGTATCGATGCAATCGATTGCATCGGAAAACGGTAACAATTCACCTTTAACAACCGTTAGGGTGTTACCGATTGCGAACGGCCTCAGAGGTAGTTCGCCATCCCCAACAAGGAAAACAAAATGGCTACCAAATGAATTTAATACAACCGGCGAACAGTCCCGACTTAATTTCTCATCAATAAACCAACATTTTCCGATACTTAATGTATCAAATAAAGCAGCTTACATCTGAGCAGCTAAATCTTATTTTTATATGCAGTAAAATTGATGCATTTCAGTTGATTAGTGCACTTTTGCTTGTGTTAAGATTCGCACATAAATCGTTCGTACCCTTGAAAAGTTAATAAACTTTGGGGCGCAATGAGTTATTATTGAAGAGTATCGGTGAATGTTAGATGTTGTACTATATGGGTTGTTTGCATCGGTTAACGTTACTGTTCGCTGGTACGGTACTTGAACGCCCTACTGTTATCAGTGGTTTTCAATTAACCATTTACCTCATAAATTCATCTTTTTATGCTTTTGATTATTATTCATACACTCCTGAACATGAAAATTGTTATTGTAAAAGGCTTTCCACCAATCTTTCCAGATTGATGCTTATATCAAGCTGAAAATAAAGCAGAATATTCCTTAACCCCTTCACTGCCATACATTAGATCAAGAGTCTACCCTGCTTGCCTATTTCTTTTTTAGCTCACCTGAGCCAAAGGCTCAAGGTGAGCTATTGTGACCGCTCACCGTCCGTAGTACGTCTGTCCGTCTGTCCGTTCACTTTTACTTCAAGCGACATCTCCTCTGAACCCGCGGATTGTAGGGCGGGTTCAAACTGCTCATGATGTTCCTTGGACGCTTCTCTACAGAAGTTGTTCAAATGAAAGAGAAAAAGCAAAAACTCTGCTTGAAAAAGCAAAAAAGCAAAAAAATTTAAAAAATCTTCTTGCTAAAAACTACTAGGCCCTAAGCTTTGATATTTTTACAGTAGAATCTCCTGGTCGATCCCTCTATAGTTTGTTAAAATGAAATCCCTAGGGTCACACTTGACGCCATGCACCCTGCGCAGTTTAACTGCTGCTCTATGCAGGTTTCACAGTATTTTTGATGAAGCAGAAGTAGAACTGTATTTTACCCGAGTTACTCTTAATATACTAAGGGCAAATAGCCAATATTTGCAAACATTTTGGATCCAGATCAGATGCAACATAATCATAATGCTACATCCAATCTGGATCCAACCTATTTGCCACTCATTTACCAACTTAACATTTTCTAAATTGTTTTTTTGTACACTTTTCACATACAGTAGGTTTTAAGCAGACATCATTTCAGTCTGGTAAGGGTAAGCCCAAGAGTTCTAGCCACTGAGGTCAAATATTATGCAACTCTGAACTGGTAGTGAGTATCACAGAACTGGTCATGATCAGCTGAACATGTTGTCTGCTAAAGTTTAGATATGGTTCAGTCTGATTCATACTTAGAGAAACAGGATCTGGAAGTGATCCACTGACAGTTATGTAATTATGTCTTATGCCATATTTCCATTACCCCATAAATGTGCATTTTTAGGCCTTTGATTTATTCCTCTACTTAAGAAAATAATTCCACTTTAAACAGTCATGAAAATGTAAGATGCAAAAGTAAAGCAAAGTGTGCATTAACCCTTAGCCCGCCAAATAAATTGTCGTCTGCTATATTTCTCGTCTGCTTCAAGTTTCAAAGTGCTTCAAAGTTGCTCAAAATTGCTGAAAATGTTGTCCGAGTGTCAAACAGCTTGGATCCGGATGAGACGCCGAGTTACTCGGCGTCTAATCCGGATCCAAGCTGTTTACATATAAAGCTATAGTCGTGAGTGGCAGGCTAAGGGTTAAGACACATTCTGCTTTACTTTCAACCTGCTTTAGGTGGCCACCTATTTTCAAAACTATAAACATGCTATGGGGTAATGGGTAAAATGAAATTGCCTATTTGGAAAGAGCCTGATGAGAGGAAGTGCCATTTGCAAAGGCCATAAGTCTGACATCATTGTTTTTTTAGTTATTTCCCTTTGTGATATTTTCTACTGATGCTATTGTATGGAAAGAAACTGAGAGAAAATGCACAAGGGCAGCAATATTTAGTTTTTCTTGTCTGGAAGATAACTCCATTTATAGTTATATTAAAATGTTGTCTTGCCCAGTCAACTTAGGTACAAACTTCAATGTCCTCAGGTGAGCGAATTTAGGGCCATGGCCCTCTTGTTATAGGACTTTGGGCACTGTAAAATGGGTAAAATATTTAGTTGCAAAGAGTTTGAATCCTGTACCACGTTCAAGTACCATATCGATGCAATTGATTGCAACGGAAAACAGTAACAATTCACCTTTAACGACCGTTACGCTGTTACCGATTGCGAACGACAACAAGGAAAACAAAATGGCTACCAAATGAATTTAATAAAAAGAACGGTAAAATTGATGCATTTCAGTTGATTAGTGCACTTTTGCTTGTGTTATTTAGATTCGCACATAAATCGTTCGTACCCTTGAAAAGTTAATAAACATTGGGGCGCAATGAGTTATTATTAAAGAGTATCGGTGAACGTTAGATGTCGGTACTATATAGGTTGTTTCCATCGGTTAACGTTACTGTTCGCTGATACGGTACTTGAACGCCCTATGAGTTATTATTGAAGAGTATCGGTGAACGTTAGATGTCGTACTATATAGGTTGTTTCCATCGGTTAACGTTACTCTTCGCTGAAACGGTACTTGAACGCCCTACTGATCACACTACATAACTGCTTGACACACCTTTTAATATTTCTGAATTCAATGTTACCTAAAAACTTAACATAAGAAATAGAAGCAGATAATCAGATCGCAGTGAAAGGGTGACTTAAAATTGCTGTACATTCAGTTTGCTATAATACAAAAAACGAGTTATGTTGGAAAGGATTAAGCCAATTAATAGTATATATGCAGCATTAGATATTTTGACACTGCAACAGTCCACTCCCAGATCAGTTGCTGTGTTGAACATGTCTCTGATCAGAAGATGTGTTTTCTTAGAAAGAAGCTCATATGGTTGTCTGCCATGTTTAAGATTGTGACTTTGTTTCGTTTCAGACGTTTATGAACAGCACCCGGATACCAGAGCAGGAGTATGTGACACTAGATCAGGACGACTTTGTGCAGCTTGGCCAAGATATTCTTTACAGTTAACCAGTGCTACCTCCTACATACAGGGCTACCATAAGTTGCTCATTTAAAACTTAAGGTTTCCAAGTTTTCAAGCGCGATTTTAGGAATTGTACCTTTAATCCTTTTGCTACCAGGCTCTATAACACTTAAATAGTTATGCAAACAGTTTAGATCCAGATCAGACGCAGCATAACATTGTTCTGGATCTAAACTGTTTGACACTCTGACTGTTTCCTAACTTAAAAACGCATAAAATTCCAAATTTTAAAAGTAAGACCAGAAATTTCGGAATAAGGCTATATGGAGTAATGGGTGAAACGGAGCATGATAATACATGAAAAGGTATGTCTATGAGGAAATTATGAGTAAAGGTGTTAAAAAAGTCAACACATAACCTAGTTTTATAATTCATGCATAAACAGGCAATAAAATTAGAAATGAATAGCTTATCTCAATTCATGCAAGCATTGAACGATAAAGAAAGTGACTGATTTTATCATTGTGTAACATTGTACTGTCATATAGCTGTTACTGTATGGGTCCTGTCCTGTTCTAGTCATTCAGTTATAAAACCAACAATTGTTGTCTGCTACTGTTCTTAAAATAGAATTTTTTCAAATTTCTTTTCAAAAGAGGGTTAGCGTGTCAGACAATTTGGATTATGATGAGATGCTGCGTCACGCGGCGTCTCATCTGGATCCAAACTGTTTGCAAAGGAAATCACGGTTTTGTCACTTAGCATGTAAAGAGATAAATTTTGGTTCTGCGGTTATATGGTTGGCCATTATTTGATAATCTTGAATGAGCAAGGTGTTATAAGAAGGTTAAGTAAACACAATATTTTAATTGAGATCAGTAGCGCGTTCAAGTACCGTAACGATACAATCAATTGCAACGGAAAACGGTAACAATTCACCTTTAACAGCCGTTACGCTGTTACCGATTGCGAACGACACGAACGGCATCGGAGGTAGTTCGCCATCCCCAACAAGGAAAACAAAATGGCTACCAAATGAATTTAATAAAACCAGCGAACAGTCCCGACTTAATTTCTCATCAATAAACCAACATTTTCCGATACTTAATGTATCAAACAAAGCAAATTACATCTGAGCAGCTAAATCTTATTTTTATATGCGGTAAAATTGATGCATTTCAGTTGATTAGTGCACTTTTGCTTGTGTTATTTAGATTCGCACATAAATCGTTCGTACCCTTGAAAAGTTAATAAACATTGGGGCGCAATGAGTTATTATTGAAGAGTATCGTTGAACGTAAGATGTCGTACTATATGGGTTGTTTGCATCGGTTAACGTTACTGTTCGCTGATACGGTACTTGAACGCCCTAATGGCTTCAAGAGAAAGCATTCTCACTTTTATACAAGGCTTCCTTTATTGCTTACTGAAAGCTGTTTCTTTGCATTGCTTTTATAGTGCAGTTACACCCAGATTGTATGAGCATGCACGGATCCACAATTTTCCCCACGTGGCTTATGGCGTCATCTACACTCAGTGCAAAAAGAAACGCACATCGTGCTCAGGCGCAGATTAGGATACATTTTTTTCAGGAAAATCAGAAAAGAAAGACCATATCTCAAGATTTATTTGATTCTGCAACAAGTTCAGAAAAAAATACTCAAAAAACATTGTGCTGCCTTTTAACCATTTTCCTCCTAATGACGCCAAAAAGCGTTTGCAAACAGTTTGAATCCTGATCAGATGACGCGTAACGCGGCGTCTGATCAGGATCCAAACTGTTTGACACTCTTATCAAATTCATTTAAGTCATTCTACATTGAATTTTACTTTGAAACGATCTTGCAAACAAAATTGAAGACGACAATAAGACGGTGAAGGGGTAAAAACCTTACGATTAATTTGGCATGTAACTAAGAATGTGATACAAAATGTGCGTTTCTTTTTGTACTGAGTGTATGTACGTATACGATGACGTGTGTCGTGGGGGAAAAAAGTCAGTTGTTTATGTTTTGTGGGTTTAAAGATGTATAGATCTAAATCTAAATCTTAATTAATAAGCAAGGTCAAATTTTAATAACTTAGTGAAATATTTGATTTGTTTGTTAATGTGCATTACTATACTAAATAGTTTTCTTAATTGTGTTGGATATATATGAATGCGTTTAAATAGTGTAGATCTAAATCTATTCAGTGCAATACTGCCGTATCCTCGAGTAACGTAACTCGCAGATGCGGTGGTGCTGCGCTGACTTCGGGTTAAATGTGAGAATGAAAATTTTTTTTCTTATGTTAACAGGGCTGCCATTTTCAAGATTTTTCCAAAATTCTTTGGATTTTTATACTAACAGAGTGTAGCTTAAACCGAGTTGAGGGTGAAGCCGAATGCGCCTTACTTTCAATCTGCTTTAAGTAATCGCGTTTAAAAAAAAATGATAAAATTGAAAGTCTTAGGATTATATAGTCAACTCTTAGAAGCCCTGTGCTAATGATGAGCACTCTCGGGATACATGGTCCATGTTGATATTTCTGTTAAACATGCCTTGTATCTCATAATTTTAGTACCATCAGTTTTGTTATGTATATATGTTATGATGATGAGCTTGTATGCTTAAGTCAAATAAAACATCTGTTCTGTTCTGTTCACAAATTGTTTGCAAGAAAGATTTTACCATTGAGAAACCGTTATTCTTTCCAAATACCGGTAAAGTGTTTTATGCTAAAACATCATTACAAATGCAAACAGTTTGGAGACAGATCAGATGCCAGGTAAATTTATTAACCAATTACACCATAAATACACCTTTTTAGCTCGCCTTTTTCGAAAAGTCCAGCTATTGTCGTCACCCCTGCGTCTGCGTCGGTTAAGTTTTTTGCTTAAGGTTTTTGTAAAAGTTGATTTCTCAATAACCATCAGGTATCCTTTTGAAACTTGGTAAAGTTGTTCAGTATCAAAGGACAACTCATAACAACAAGGCAGGTAACCCTGGGATTTGTCATTTTAGAGTTATTGCCCTTGTTTTATTTACTTAAAAATTGTAAATTAACATATCTAAATAACTATGAAAGATATTAACTTGAAACTTAGAATAGTTATTCAGTATCAAAAGGGCAATTAATTACAAGGCCGGTAACCCTGGGATTTGTCATTTCAAAGTTATTGCCCTTGATTTATTGGCCGGATTGAAAATGCGGTCTATAGATTGGCGAATGCCGTCCATCCGTCCGTCCGTCTGTCCGTCCGTCTGTCTGTCTGTCCGTCCGTCCTCACTTTGGTTGACCTTTTTGTTAGTGTCAGTTTTAGCCAAAGCTTAAGTCCTACAGCAACCAAATTTGGCATGTACATTTATAGTGAGGTCATCATCACATGCTGTGGGTAACATGGTCACTGTGACCTAGATTTCACGGTCAAATGACTTAGAGAATTCTTGGTTAACCTTTTCGTTTGCGTCTTGGTTTACCTTTTTGTTATTGTCAGTTTTAGTCAAAGTTTAAGTCCTACAGCAACCAAATTTGGCATGTACAGTTGTTGTGAGGTCATCATCACATGCCATGGGTAACTAGGTCACTGTGACCTAGATTTCAAGGTCCAATGACTTTGAGAATTCTTGGTTAACCTTTTCAGTTTAAGTCCTACAGCAACATATATATATACATGTGTATATACAAAGCAAAAGTGCAGACAATCCGGCCATACCAACTGCAGTAAAACTTCTCTATCTTCGTCGGGTTTCGACATTGTCTTCTTACATCGTCTCCAGTTCTCATGATGGTTGGGGTCCACCTGCATCGGTTTTACTGCAAGCTCGGGCTTTCAGTCACGAATGAAGAACGTTCTTCATTCGTGTTTCAGTTTAATGTAGAACAAAAGTAATTCAGAAAGCTAAGTACCTCTTTGTTTATTAATTTTAATTGTTAATTTCCTGTCAATTTTGAAGAAGTGTCGGCCGCCCATCAATAATAAAGTTAGAATTGCATTTAATGTAGGATTGCATTTAATGTAGGATTGCATTTAATATAGGAAATTCATCTTAGTTCAACAGATGGCCGTCTGACCTTCTAAAAACTGGGCAGAAATTTGCAAACCACATAGAAATGAACACGTGAATTACTGTGATTTCCAATGTGTCCAAACTTACAATGTAAATATTGTTGAAATCTTGTCTGTGCAATTATTCGTAAAACTAAATGCAGTAAAACTCCTCTCCCTTCGTTGGGTTCGACGTTGTCTGGCGGTCTTTATACATAGTCTCCAGTTCTCACGACGGTTGGGCTCCATCTTCATCGGTTTCATCAGATAGCAAACAGTTTGGATTTGGATCCGATCAGATAGCAAACAGTTTGGATTTGTTAATTTCCTGTCAAATACTGTCAAAGGTATTAACTTGAAACTTTAAATACTTGTGTTATATCTGTGGTGGAGAGCGGGAACAAACCGTCCGCGGTACGACGTTAAACTTCCGGTTTTACTGCAGGCTCGGCCTTTCAGCCACGAATGAAGAACGTTCTTCATTTGTGTTTCAGTTTAATGTAGAATAGAAGTAATACAGAAATCTAAGTACCTCTTTGTTTATTAATTTTAATTAATTCCCTGTCAATTTTTAAGAAGTGTCAGCAGCCAATCAATAATATAGTTAGAATTGCATTTACTGTAGGATTATAAGAATTATCTGTAGGATTATTAGGATTATTCATCTTAGCTTAAAGAGATGGCTGTCTGACCTTCTAAAAACTTCGGCATGATTTTAGACTTTGCGAAACACACGTATCTTAAATGCTGTGCTTTGCAAACCACATAGGAATGAACAATGAATTACTGTGATTTCCAATGTGTCCAAACTTACAATGTAATTATTGTTGAAATCTTGTCTGTGCAGTTATTCTTATTCTTTTTTTGACCGAGTCTAAAAAATTAATCAAATCAACCACGCTTCTAGTTCGACCAACTGCAGTAAAACTTCTCTATCTTCGTCGGGTTTCGACATTGTCTTCTTACATCATCTCCAGTTCTCACGATGGTTGGGGTCCACCTGCATTGGTTTTACTGCAAGCTCGGGCTTTCAGTCACGAATGAAGAACGTTCTTCATTCGTGTTTCAGTTTAATGTAAAATAAAAGTAATTCAGAAAGCTAAGTACCTCTTTGTTTATTAATTTTAATTGTTAATTTCCTGTCAATTTTGAAGTGTCAGCCGCCCATCAATAATAAAGTTAGAATTGCATTTAATGTAGGATTGCATTTAATGTAGGATTGCATTTAATATAGGAAATTCATCTTAGTTCAACAGATGGTCGTCTGACCTTCTAAAAACTGGGCAGAAATTTGCAAACCACATAGAAATGAACACGTGAATTACTGTGATTTCCAATGTGTCCAAACTTACAATGTAAATATTGTTGAAATCTTGTCTGTGCAATTATTCGTAAAACTAAATGCAGTAAAACTCCTCTCCCTTCGTTGGGTTCGACGTTGTCTGGCGGTCTTTATACATCGTCTCCAGTTCTCACGACGGTTGGGCTCCATCTTCATCGGTTTCATCAGATAGCAAACAGTTTGGATTTGGATCCTAAACAGAAAGCAAACAGTTTGGATTTGGATCCTGAACAGAAAGCAAACAGATTGGATTTGGATCCTGAACAGAAAGCAAACAGTTTGGATTTGGATCCTGAACAGAAAGCAAACAGTTTAATTTTGGATCCTGATCAGATAGCAAACAGTTTAATTTGGGATCCTGATCAGATAGCAAACAGTTTAATTTTGGATCCTGATCAGATAGCAAACAGTTTAATTTTGGATCCTGATCAGATAGCAAACAGTTTAAAATTTGGATCCTGATCAGATAGCAAACAGTTTAATTTTGGATCCTGATCAGATAGCAAACAGTTTAATTTTGGATCCTGATCAGATAGCAAACAGTTTAATTTTGGATCCTGATCAGATAGCAAACAGTTTAATTTTGGATCCTGATCAGATAGCAAACAGTTTAATTTTGGATCCTGATCAGATAGCAAACAGTTTAATTTTGGATCCTGATCAGATAGCAAACAGTTTAATTTTGGATCCTGATCAGATAGCAAACAGTTTAATTTTGGATCCGATCAGATAGCAAACAGTTTAAATTTGGATCCGATCAGATAGCAAACAGTTTAAATTTGGATCCGATCAGATAGCAAACAGTTTAAATTTGGATCCGATCAGATAGCAAACAGTTTGGATTTGGATCCGATCAGATAGCAAACAGTTTGGATTTGTTAATTTCCTGTCAATTTTGAAGAAGTGTCAGCCGGCCATCAATAATATAGTTAGAATTGCATTTAATTTAGGATTGCATTTAATTTAGGATTGCATTTAATGTAGGAAATTCATCTTAGTTCAACAGATGGCTGTCTGACCTTCTAAAAACTGGGCAGAAATTTGCAAACCACATAGGAATTTCCAATGTATCCAAACTTACAATGTAATTAAAATATCAAAATAAATAGTTTATACATACTTTTGGGAACCGATCAAAATGACTTCAAACTTGACATTTTGTTTTTAGAAATAAAACGATATATATTTTTATTTCTTAAATGCTGAGTATAAATCATACACAGCATTATAGAGTAAAAGGCAAACCAACTTTTTTCAAAATGTCTTGCTTTCTTTAAGTTAAAATATGGCATAACTGCCGGTTTTACTGCAAGCTCGGGCTTTCAGTTTAATGTAGAACAAAAGTACTGCAAAAAGCACATGAGCATATTGGTCATTTACAATAAAAACTGGTCAGTAGGCCAAATCCTAGAAGATATACATACATACGTTAACCTAAAATGTTCTTAAATTTAGCACTTTTTCATTATTTGTGTGATATGGTATTCGTTCAACTGCTGAACCACTCTTGTTTATTTGTTATTTTTATATGTGTCCACTTTGAAGAATATCAGCCAGCAATGGATGAGAGCTTAGGCCCTTTTATTATTATTATTTATTAGTTAGTTATTAGCTAATTAGTTAGTCTGAATGAGTGGGATGCTGTATGACTTTCTTCAAAGTGGGCAGAAAGTAATGTTTTCCAGTTTTCAGGCTGGGGAGCACATGTAAATTCTGGGTTGGATGTTCATTAACATAATAACTGTACAGCAGTCGAGCCATAGCTATTTTAAATGAAGTAAATTAAATTTAAATTAAGTATATGTATTAAAGGATGTTTACATGAAACAAGGTAGTAGTTAGCTAATTAGTTAATCTGAATGAAAAGTAATTAACTTTCTTTGCAAACACTATTTTCTCAAAAGTAAAATACACAAACCACATGTAACTGTAATGAAGTAAATTAAATTTAAATTAAGTATATGTATTAAAGGATGTTTACATGAAACAAGGTAGTAGTTAGCTAATTAGTTAATCTGAATGAGAAGTAATTAACTTTCTTTGCAAACACTATTTTCTCAAAAGTAAAATACACAAACCTCATAGGAATGACACTCCAGCACAATTATGGTTATAAAGCGCCTGTGAGCAAGCATGTCTGTGCATCTATTGCTGACTGTTCGAGCACTGCAGTAAAATCCCTCTAAAACTAGCTCTAGTAAACTTGTTTAATTAACGTTTTGGTTGCCTTTTACACTATGGGTCATATAAGAGTTACCTCCACGTGGTTTGACCTGGATATAGTTGAATGTTTTGAAAATAGTTCATGTATTGGATCATTCAACTGTAACGAAATGCTCTTAATTTTTTTATTTTTTTTTTTTTTTTTTTTTTTTCAAAAATATTACAATCACATATTTATATACACTCATCTTCATATCAATTTCATATACACAATATCTCTATATATATATATTGTTATATTGTTATTTAAGAAAGTCAAAACCTCATGTGTACAGTATGTATGTACATTCATATCAATATACACGTATATATAAATATATTCGTTGAAACTTTGAATGCTGATCAATGTTTGTTTGATATAGCTTTGGATGAGAAATGTTATCTGGCAAGGCGGATGAATATATCAGGTGAGCCAGATAACATTTCTCATTCAAAGATAGGAACCAAATATTCTATTTATCCTTATCACAATAGTAAAATATTATATAGATGACATCAGTGACGTCACATCCTAGTTACGTTAAAAAGAACCTTTAAAAATCTAGTCTTTTTCACTCAGGATTCTGTTGAAAGAGTTTTAGAATGCCACTTGACATAATAACATGTGACCACATAGCATACTAAAGAAAGTGGTATTTTCCAAATTTTAAGCGCTGGTGGATATGCATAGAATTTATCTACACTGTCTAATTATCTTTGCTCTGTAGATTTTAGGCTTGTCAATATTAATTGTCGTCTTTTCAGTACCGTATTTTATGTGAATCTATTTCTTGCACTGTACCACCTGTTTTATATCACCTTCATGGAATATAAACCATTTAGACCTCTGTAAATGTCGTCAGCAAAACCTAGTTTCTAAGGTGACGACTTAACGCACGTTGAAAGTAAAACAGCATGGGCATTAAGCCGTGTTCTCCTTTACCTTCAGTCTGCTTTTAGTAGTTTATGGGGTAATTTTATCATGGAGTATAACTTAGTTGTTTCTAAGTTCTTACACTATTGATACTTTTACTAATGCGTAGATCCAAGGAAATGCTGTAATTGTTACACGGTGGTGAAAAAAGTCAATGGCAATTTCTTGAAAATCAATGTCTTACAGTTTTGATCTTGATCAGATGTCATGTAGCTGATCTGGATCAAAACTGTTTACAGTTGAAATGTTAATACAACCCCCTCAAATGAAAGTCTCTTTATCCACACATGTATTAATTTGTAATTGTTTTAATCATTGTAATAAAAACTGAAATGAACTAAATATTACTGTCTTATTTACATGTTCTACCCTTATGAATATTTCATTTGCCCTTTGATCATGGTCTGCACTGTTTGTCATTTCACCAGTAGGTTTTTAATTATTGTACAGCCTTTCGCTGCCAAATTTATTGTGAAATGTTCCATAGTCATTTCAAAATAAGATTCAGTGTAGTATGACTTAAAGCAAACAGTTTGGATCCTGATCATACTCAGTTTGGTAGTTAAATAGCTAGTGCATATTGAAAAGACATTAACAGTGTCTGACACGAACTGTGCCTAATACATACACATTACCAGTTGACAGTGCAATACAGATCGAGTGATGTATTTAGCTCGATGCGTTTTTGGCGGAAATAGCCGATCCGATGAAGCGCACTGTCAACTGGTGATGTGTTTATTATATGCCTTGAATACACATCAGAAACAACTAAATAGTTGTTTAAATCCTTTTATATACAAAATTCATTAGTTATTTGAAGCAGAACAGGAATAACGCAGCACGTGTACGTAACATTGGCATTCGGCCCATTAGCTATGACACTACCCCTAGCTGCTATAACCCCCCTCCACCACCACCAAACGTGGATAAAATACCCTAAAATCTATCCATACATTCAATAATCATCATAAAAGAACATTTCCTGAAGTTTCGTGAAATTTAAAAAAAAAATTTTTGCTAATTTATAAGTAAAATAGTAAAGGCTGTCATGAAAAAGCGCCTTGCAGAAGCAACCCTCAAGTTCCCAACCCTGTCATTTTGTCAAATCTTAGACGATCTGAACAGATGATGGCTCATTGTTTACAGCAAACAGTTTTCTTTGACGATAATTGGTAAAAAATTCAAAGCAATCGGCGAACACGCGCATGGGGACTCAAAGGGTGGGGAGACCCCTTAGTCGGAAACTATCTGTCACGCAAAATTTTCCCAAAACAAACGACTGGTTGCCCAGTCAAACTTATCATTCTAGCGAACCCGAGAACCAGCTTCAAAGCAGGAAATGACGCAAAAGTCAAGCGCCTCAATTGGTCGTATTCGAATCAGGACAACTATAGCGTTAGTTTGACGTGTTGTCAACAGGTTCTATTCGAATCACCACTTGATGTTTTCCGTTGACAAAATGTTGTCAAACCATCAAATCGTTGACCACAATTTCGAGTCGGGTCAAAAACGTTGTCATCAGTAAATCTTCGAGCATTTGCGCCGTCTAGTTTTCGTTGACAAAAAATTGAATGATTCGAATACAACCAATGATCATATCCGTTTGTCAACGGAAACAAAACAGAAGTTATCTAGAAATTTAATTCGTAACAGAAATGCTCATTTACCGATAATTCAAAAGGTATTTATTATATATTTCATTTTCTATTAATTACCCGTACCATGGTGTAATGCATGGTCGCAAATGCACTTGTTAATCGCTGAATCAGTGAATGACTGACGAACAAGTCCAAAAATTAAGGTGACAGAAAAGGATGATGGACAATTCGTCACCATGCAGATTCGTCACCAAAGCATTATAGTACAAAAGGGGTAGTCAATTCGTCACCAAAGGAAATATAGTACAAAAATTTTATATACTGATTTAATGAGTATAATTGTTCACACATAGAGGTGTTTTAATTACCTTTTTTGTAGTGTTAATATACACGTTATGTAGATCTAATTGATACTTACATTTTGTTTGGATCCCGATATATACGGACAATTTTTGGTCAGTCAGTTAGGAGCCCGGGAAATGTAATTATTTATGGCTATATTTACGCTATGGGCAATTTGGTAATATTTTACCAAATAGTTTGGATCCACATAGGATCTGGCTCCAAAATGCTTGTCAAGCGGAAGAAATAAAATGCAACCAGAAACTATAGATGACATTTTATTCCAATACTTTAAGCGTTGTTTGGAAATAAATCGGAGCCAGAAAAGATTTGGATCGAAACTGTGTTATCTTTTTAGAACTTCATAGGTGAAATAAATATTCAAGACCGATCATATGTTTATCATATAAACCTTTATTACATTAAAGATAGAAGATCTTCACACCCGCTTCCTAGTTACTATATAAGATGTCACGTAGGCTAAAGCAAAATGAAAGTAAAGCAGAAGGCAAATCCATCTTTACTTCATGGCTGATTTTCCCAAATAAAAGTGGGTCTTTATGTATATAAATAAGTCCATATCTCTAGAACACTCTGTATGGAATTATTTGATAGTATAATGAGATAGATTATAATAAATGATGATGTGCAATAAAATTACAGTTAGCATTTTTTACAAAATTAAATGCAGCAGTGATAAGGGTATAGACAGATAATAATCATAATCGTGCCTCAATTTAAATCCTCTGCAAATGCCGCCAAGGACCTAAATCATAGATAACCAGAATTAATTTACACTGATCGGCACACGTATAGTAAAGGTCTTGCATTAAGCTTACCACTGCATTACTTTTGTCCAACATTAAATGGGATTAAGTATTTAATTAATTTCTTACTTTCTCATCATTTTTAAACTATTTATATAACTACCTTTAATCGGTGATATTTGAAGCCTGAATCAAAGAAAACCTGTTATCAGTATCCAGTTTCAAACTGAATGGCACCAGGAACGTCGATTATATCTAATATACGTTCCTGATGGCACGTGACTGACTGACACGTGTATGTACTGAGCATGACATTCCTTTGTACGTGTGCCTATGATATTTACATTAATTGGTTTGTTGTTTTTACAGTTTAATATCAATACAGGTATAACAGGTCGGGTAATTACCAATCAACATTTCACACCAGATTAACAACAATGTACATGTAATTAAAGTAATCTGCCTTTGGAGGTAGATATAACAAACTTTTACGTTTGACCAACTGTTTCTTACTGTATTAATTAGATCATTTTTTGCATTCATTTTAAATAACATATTCGAATATTTTAAAAAACACTCAATTAATAAATACATGTCAATTTCCGTTTTATGGTGGTGGCTAGATTAAAAAACCTTAATTTCTGTGGACACAATAGAGAGGATTTATCTCGTATTTCCATTTTTATTTTAGATTAGTTTAATAAAACCAGGGTCAGCGAACATACTCACGTATTTGTTTTAAGACAGTTTTTTTTTTAACAATCCACCCTTCTCAAGTGCAAGAACCTAAACACACATTTACTTTGAAAAGTCTTCCTATTATTAGTGTTTTAGACAGTTGGCTGCTTAAGGCAAGATGGCATTAATAAGGGAACACGTATAGCAGCTTTCTGCAACAATTTTCTTAAGCAGGAGGGATTAACGTTAATTACACAATAAGTTTTAGCCGCTGCAATCCGTGTCGCTAATTAATTTGTACATGCACATGTGGAATGTTATTTATCTAGTATATTATATCTAATTACTTTAATCTATTTAGATATAAATAAACTTGGTCATAGTTTTATCTTTTTTTCGATAAATTTCGGCATCTAGATTCATCTTTTATACTTATAGTAATTTATATATTACAATTGTAAATTCTAGAATATACATATGGGCTTATCGATACTTGTCAATTTCAACAATATAACTTATACAATTAACATAAAAATGATCCTGATCATATATATACCAGGTAAGAAAATACCCTATACAAAGTCTTTGGTGACGAATCGTCTTTTGCCATTACTATATATCGCTTTGGTGACGAATTTGCCTGGTGACGAATCGTCTGTAATTCACAGAAAATAAGGTGCCTATCGAACTTTTTATTTCTTCACTTGTGCTCGTGTCTTGCTTGGACTGTGAGCTAACTTTCTTTAAACAGAACTGTTAAATGTAAATAAGCCATCATTTGTCAAAATCGGCCCAAAAATGACAAGGTTGGGAAGTTTGAAACTTCTTGAAACATTTGTTAAGGATGTTTGTTGAACATATGGATGTATTTTGACTCATTTTGAAAGATTTATGGGGGGGTAGCAGCGAGGGGGGGGGGGGGGGGTCATAGCTTACGCGCCGAAAACCTGTGGTACGTAAATGACGTTGCGTTCAACAGAAAGCAAGCGACGTCATAGTAATATACAAAGTTGTGATGCAAGATGCAAATGCACGGGGAATATAAAATTCAATAAATTTGAAAATTTTGGTAAAATTTCATATGTTGATGATTATCTCGGGTTTCGCCTTTATATATGCCCAAAGTTTGGATCTAGATAACATCTGGGGGGCCTCCGTGCCCTAGTGGTATATTCACTGTGACTTACATCACTAGGCTCCTCACCGCTGAGATTTCGAATCCCAGTTACGAGGGTCGTTCGGATTTTTCATGTCGGGAAGCCTTCCAGCTAGCTTGCGGAAAGTCGGTGGTTCTACCCAGTTGCCGATTTGTGCCTGAAACAGTGCATAAAATTATGGGATCTTCCTCCACCTAAAATTAGCTGGACGTCGCGATATGACTGAAATACTGTTGAAAGTGACGTAAAGTCAAAACAAATCAAATCTATATAAGATCTGATCTTAAAAAGAATTGCAGATGATTTCAAAGCAGACAAAGCAACAGAAAAACTTAGACACACCGAATTTCAAGAACAGTAAAACTACTACAGCGCTCCCTCTCTACAACGACACCCAATGCGAGGCAAAAATAGCGTGCGTTCGAAGGGAAACGTTATAGGGAGTGAAATGGGTTAACATTTGCAAACAGCTTCAATCCTGATCAGACGTCGCGTAACGCGGCGTCTGATCTTGATTCAAGACGTTTGTCACTCGTAAATAAGACGTTTATTCTGTCAAAATGTCCACTGAGAAAAACAGCGGACAACTTTAAATAACCATTTACCCCATAACCTTTTTTTAGTTTTGAAAAAAGGTGACCACTGAAAGCAGGTTGAAAGTAAAGCAGAATGCGCCTAAGGGCGCATTCTGCTTTACTTTCAGCCTGCTTTGAGCTACCATCTCTCAGGATATAGAAACTTTCTGTTGGAATATGCTTATGAATTGGAACTATTTTCTTTCGTGGAGGAATAAATCAAATGCACTACAAGGCAATAAGTAGCGACAAGAATACTGGGGCGCTCTTCTTTCAGGAAAAGGGTTCAACGGAAGTCGGAGGTATGTTAGGCGCGTGATTACAATTACCGATGACGCATAATTATTGTTCATACCCAGATCATAATCACTTTATATTTGATGCAAATGAGTGTCATTGCAGAATTTCATTACCGTATTTATGGGTAATTAACTTATTTAATACCATCACGGAGTTGACAACTCCAGGTCATGGTCATTTGTTGCTCTCTATATATAGGTAGTTCAGACCCAGATCATCATCGAAAAATCTCTTGATAACGTTATGTTTTGTATCTTTTACAGAGTGTACATTGTCTGAATTAAATGTGTAAACCGTGATTAGATTTTCTATAGGGAAAGAAAATAAAACAGATTTCGACGTTTTTCGAAATTGTTAATATTCTTTCTTTAAAGCGACTCGCAACCAGATGGTGCATTAAAAATAGTAATTAGTAAATATGTGTCAAACGCTTATATAAATGGTAAAGAATTAGTTTAGGATAAGAAATTCTGTTTAAAAAAAATGTATTTCAATAAAAAAAAATATTGGTCTCTGGTGGGATTCGAACCCGGGGCCCGGCATTGGTGGACAAAAGGCAAAATAGGGGAAACCGCTTAGACCAATGGACCACGGAACTATCCGTTTATCTCGGATCGATTTAACGTATTTAAATGTGTAGCGATCGAAAGTGCATACAACTTCGTAATTCGGCTCGTGTTTATGTCTGAGCCCGTGTAATGAAGCAACAACAACAACTGTACCGTTAGCTAACGCTATAGAAAAACGATGGAAAATATCTAAAAATCTAAGATTCGGTGACGATTCTTGAGACTTTTTTTAGACTGATAATATTTTTTTAATGTCAGAAGCCAAATAATGCCACAAATTTGCTTTTATTTGAGTATTTTATTTTATTTTGACAAGTACACCATCCGGTTGCGAGTCCCTTTAACACACCAAGAAGCAATACATATATATTCAAAACGCACACACATTTGATCATATATGTTACCTAGGGCAAGGGTCAGCATATATAAATACTTATAAATACAAATTAATACATTATCAGTATGGCACGTGGCGCTAGAGAAATTAACTTTCACTTTTGATCTAACTAACCCAGCTTATATATATAAGTATTAGATCAGGATCTTAAACAATATATAGTATACACTTAATCAACTTTTAAACATAATTTTTAAATGATAAGGCAGTAAGGCACTGGATATTTAATAACAGTTATTTAACATTGTAATTTGATCTAACGTTTCTGGCTATAAATGCACTCGTGTTAATAAAAGTATTTAACCAGGGTCTACACCTTAAATACAAATGATACTTTTAGGAAATGAAGATGGGAAAAGATTTTTAATAGAGGTTATTGCTTAATATATCTATAGACGAGTCGCGCGTATGGCACGTGGCGATAGAGATACTCCAATTTCAGATTTAATAAATATATACATGTATCTTTTAAGTATCCTTTAAGCACTACTACTACTACTTCTACTACTACTACTACTACATGTACTACTACTTATACTACTACTTATACTACTTATAATAACAATAATAGTAATAAAAAGGAAATATTACTAACAACACTACTACAACTGGATATTTGAAAAAGGGTACCTGTTAAACATCCACTGGTCCTTAGGACCTATGTAAGCAGTGAAGATCCAAATCACAGGACTCCTAATTGGGTCCCCTGATCAGGGTCTGCACCGTTTGTCATTGTACAATGTTTAAAAAAAATTAAAACCTTTCTGTAACGACATATTAACCTATTACCTGCTTCAAATGTCGGGACATTAACAAACTATATTGATCGTAATAGAGATTTTACCCAGGGTATAGATATAACATATATTTTATATATTACAACTTTAATTATGGAACAATCCTTCTCACTTTCTAGGCAATCGCAAATATAACCAAGATCACCTAATCGTTCGACAATTACACATAATCGTGACATTATATTGGTGCAATATACATTGCAGATAAACATGCAAATAGTAACGACGTTTCAAAAAACCATTAGCCATGGGAACTAAAAATGTCAACCAGTGACCAACAGTGCAGACCGTGAACACATTCAAGATTCAAAGTGTCTTTATTCACTAATGTAAACACACAGTGTTGTTTCATCAACATAATCATAATTATACAATCACAGGTCCATATGCCAAGAGCATCGTTACAATCTCTATTTATAAAAAAAAAAATGTACAAATAATGCTGAAATCAATCAGAGGACTCTATTAGAAAATATTTTAAATTAAATTTGTTCATTTTATTCTACATCGATTTCTAATATTTTCCTCTTATTTTTAGGACCTTCGACATAAAATCATCAAATATCGGTAACAGGCGGTTAACATTGTTCTTGAACAGCTCCATATGATCTGAATCTGTACTATTTCCTGAAGCATCTTTTCTCAATTTGAACAACTCGGCATATCATATACTGTCAGTCACATTTTTCTCATGGGCTCTTGAGAATAACTTTTTTTTTTATATAAAATGTTGGATCTTGATCTGGATCGAAACTATTAAATCTGCAGGCTAATTGCCATCACGCCCTAGTAATGGAAAAGGCTAACATTGATAAAAACATAAATGTTTAAGAATTATTTATGTAAACATTAACATATTTTTTTTTAAATAACATCCTTTTTAAAAGAAAATTATTATGGTGATCATGATCTGGATCTGAACTATTATTACTGTTTTTGCGACAATTGCCGACTCTCTAGTGTCGGTTATATAAAAACATAAATGTTTAATATTTATTTATAAACAATTACATGTCTATTTTTAAATTACATGATTTTTTAATAAAAAAAATAATGTTATCACGATCTGGATCTGAGCTAATATTTGGGTCTTTGCAACACATGCCGGTAAAAGATGTGTGAAAACCTAATTGCTATATAAAGATAAGGTCTACTTTACAAATTAAGGTCGGCCTTAGGTAGGGTCGGCCTTGTGACTGTAAATCAAGATTTCTATCTAACTGCACTATCCCACAGTTATGGAATTCCATATACGACAGCCAACTGCTAGCTGCTTACTGCCAACTGCTTCCTGTCAATTATTCAAAATTCATGTATAGGGATTAAAAATGGAGGATCTTCTGGTAAAATACTGCCCGCTGCGGCAACCAAACTTCACATTTGACCAAATAGCTATGGAGCGCAATCGTTGCCAATAATCTAGACATGTAGATGCTAACATCTATTTTGTAGTTTGTATAAAATACAAACCCGACTGTACAAAATATAAATGTGACTTGTCCATAAGTTAGTCATGACCATACAATGCTATTTTTAGAATTGACTTTCTGCTTTGTTCAAAGCAAACACCCGCTTTACATTTCATGAAATTGACAAATTAATCCTACAGATCAGAATGAAATTCCTCAAACCGTCACATGCAAAGAACTGCATCCGAAAATCCAACTGAAATCATCTGTTTTCAATAAACTTGAACACAGATATAAACCGAAAGTTGCGGATTGACGACCGACATTGACATTTCTCCAGTGTACAGTTGACTCTTGCAAGTCGAGAATTACATTTCTCCAAATGCAAAACTAGCGAATTTTGCTATGACCTTATAAGGAATTTTTACGGAATACTACGAATATTAATTTGGGCGGAGTAAACTAAATCGGATCTTACCGGAATCGTTCGCCAGGGGTTTACCTAGCCCTATGATTTTACAGTGGAGAATACGTTATTCTTTCCCGTTTAAACGAACCGCAAAACACTAAAACATAGAAAAGTGCAACTTTTGGACAATTCTGATAATTCATGTTTATATTGGTGACAAACAGTTTGGAGCCTGATCAGACGCCGGGTTACCCAGCGTCTGATCTGGCTCCAAACTGTTTGCAATAGAAATAATAGTTTTAGCGTAAACGCGTTTATTGGGAAAGAATAACGTTTTCTCCACTGTATGTAGCCAGTTTGACACACAGGTGCCAATGCTTAACCCATTACCCCATAAATACACCTTTTTACGCCTTTCTTTTATTCATCCACTAAAGAATTAATTCCAATTTTTACAGCCATGAATATGTATCATAAGAAATGTTTTCTATTTCCTAGCAGACTGTAGCTTAAAGCAGGCTGAAAGTAAAGCAGAATGTGCCTTAAGGCACATTCTGCTTTACTTTCAACATGCTTTAAGTGGTCACGTGTCTTCAATACTAGAAACAGGCTGTGGGGTAATAGGTTAAGCAGACTGAAGTAAAGCAGATAGTTCCTGAAAGAACTTTTCTGCTTTACATGTGCCTGCTTTAAACATCCATCTGCCCAGATGCAGGGCAGGGGCCCGTTTCATAAACATTGTTGTCGTAAGTCAAAACTTTAAAATACATTTAATTTCTGATTTCTCTATTTAATCCTGTCTTGTGACATTTTTCAAGACGATTCCAAAAAGATGTTACAAGACAGGATTAGATTGAGAAATAAATAATAATTGAGACTTTTATAATCTGACTTACGACAACATTCGTCGTACAAAGTTTAAACTTTTATAAAACGACTCAAGGTTTCCAATGACTCTTTATCAGGATAATATTTGTAGAAGTATGAAAAGGTACATGCATTAAATTTGTAATAGGAATAATTAAAAAAAACTGCCAACATGTGCATCTATGTGTGAAATGGTTAAAGTGGTTGCTTACAGCAAGATAAAAGTAAAGCAGAAATCTCCTGTGGCAGCTTTTGATTAACTGCTTTACTTTTATCCTGCTTTAAGGTGGGCTCAGCTTCTTTAACCATTTGAACCCTATTGGTGCATCTATGGGTCCTTTGAAACAGTGTACCTGTGAAGACTTAGTAACATTAACCCTTTACCTGATAGCCTATTTCTAGTATTGAAAATAGGTGACTACTTAAAGAGGCTCGCAACCGGATCAAGCATTAAAAATAGTAATTTGTAAATATAGGTCAAATGCTTATATAAATGGGTAAAATTTAGTTTAGGATAATAAATTCTGTTAAAAAATGCATTTCCAAAAAAAAAAAGAAGAGGCTCTGGTGGGATTCGAACCCGTGACCATCCATGCGGAGACAAAAATGAAAAATGAGGCATCGCCTCTACGCCCTCGGCTACGGACGCTCTCTATATATATATGGTAGCGAATTAACGTACTTCAATGATAGCTATTAATAGAACATTATTCGGCTCGGGTTTATGTCTGACCCCGTGTAGAGAAGCAACAACAACAACTATACCGTTAGCTAACGCTATGGAAAAACGATGGAAAATATAAAAAACTAAGATTCGGTGACGATTCTTGAGACGTTTTTTGGACTGATCATATGTTTTTAATGTCAAAAGCCAAATAATGCCACAAATTTGCTTTTATTTGAGTATTTTATTTTATTTTGACAAGAACACCATCCGGTTGCGAGTCCCTTTAAAGCAGGTTGAAAGTAAAGCAGAATTATAGTCACTCGGAACACCTCAGAGTTCTTGGCATACGTTCTAGGAAATACCGAAACTTCACGAAAGAAAATTGACACGTCGAAGGAGGGGCTTATGTAGCTAAGACACGCCCTCGTGACTCATTTGTTACTTTCTACATTGTCTGTTGTACATTGGCGAATATCCGAAGTTCATTGTATGGTGTCTGTTTGCAAAAGGTGAAACGTCTTTCGCAAAGCGTACTTTCAATTCTTCCAGGCGGAAAATGTTTATTTCAAATGTTGGTTATATGTAGTTCTGTCTTAGAAAGTAACATTAAATCGTGGATTTTGGTTCCCTTGTTAACAGCTTTAAATGAAAGAATTGCAAGTGTTTAAAGTATAAACTATAAATACCTTTTTATGGAATACAGTATACACATGTAAACAGACATTTACATGTTAAGTTTGCATGATTCTAAACGACATTTATACAAATACATATCGTTTTTGGCCAAACAATAATTGAAAACTGGGTGATTGCATGTCTGGATTTTTGGCAACGAATGCGCTCCATAAATAGCTGCCGTATTGGAAGTAAAACATGAAGTATCGTACATGTATGGAACGTACAGTAAGTAGTTGGCAGTAAGCAGTTGGCAGTAAGCAGTTAAGAGTAGACAGTAAGCAGTTGGCAGTTGACAGTAAGAAGTTGGCTTTTGTACATGCCATAGCGAGGAAAACAAAATATCACATGCATTTGTTGTCAAATGTTTGGATAGGAGTCAAACAATGAAGCTCCTGAATGCTTTTTAGGCGCCCCATTTCGAGCTACGAGTACATCTGTATATCAATACGTGTTGGAATAGTGGCGGATTTCCATCAATTATTGATATATAGTATTTATCAATTTGGAAAATAGAAGAAAAAAATAACCTAGAAAACGACAAGTTTATTTCAGTAACAGTTCATAGGGGCCACGGTTCCTGGTTCGGGGCTTTGGTTTTATACCCGTCATCAAGTATGCATACAGTACGCATTTGGCGGTGAGAAGTTGGTAGTAAGCAGTTGGCAATAAGTAGTTGGCAGTAAGCAGTTGGCAGTAAATTCCATACACAGTGACTAATATAGGTGTAGTCTCATCAACTCCCTTTGCTCCAAGTACTTACAGTAGGTGACTGTCTGCAGCAAGATAAGAATGTAAGAACTCAACCGTCCTCTTTACTTTCATACTGCTCGTCATTCTCTTTTCCAGTGTGACGTCATACCCCCTTTATTTAAACTTAGCGAGCACGCGCACTCGGGGACAATTAACAAACCCGAAATCTACATAAGTTTGTGCAACAGGGCGTTTAATCTCATTCTTTTTTACTCATTATTATCTGAATAGGTCCTATGAATACTACGAATGTCTTACATAAGTTGCAAAAGCGTGATTTTACCGAAAATTAGAATTAATTTTTTCTCCAAATAAGACCATCGCCATCCGAATGAAGGACCGAGAGTATGCGTATGACATTAAATACCCGGATGACTGGAAAAGAGAAATTGTGATACTGTGCCTTGAGGCACTAAATGAAGCCATTGAAGGACTAGGTATAGATTTACGTATACTTTTTCTTTGGAGGGTTTAAGGGCATGGGTTACCAAAACCACCTCCCTATATAATGCATATAAAATCATCTTACTTTCGGTTCGCAAACGGTCAACTTTTATTCCAACAGCATATGATTGACACATATCACTTTGAAGATCTATCCAAATACAATGGGAAAACAATGAAAAAATGGGGGGTCATGTGGCATATAAGAAAAATTTCATTCAATATTTACCATGACTGCACTTCTGCAACCTCGGCTGACAGGCACAGCCTAAAACTGGGACCTCTCAAATCCGGTTCCACAAGTTCTAATATTTGGGGTAAATAACAGTCTAAATGCATGAAAAGTATTGTCTGGAGTCTCAGTAACTGACAAATAGCAAAAATAAAGATGAAATCACTCAAAAAATGCTTTTTTAGTGTAAAAAACTTGGAACTATTTCTTTGCCGGATTCCTTTCGACTACACCATGAAGCACTTCCGGTTGTTTTTGGTGTCCCTATACCTTAAACAAGCTGCCTTTGCTTGCTAATAAGCAATGTACATCATTTATACACATGATAAGATAAAGAACAGAAATTTGTAGCAGTCGAGCCCAGCTGGAGATGAAAATATAATTTAAATTATTAATGAAATTTTGTTTCCGATTGGGTTTCTAAAGTAAATGCTTATACTATGTCCAAATATTAACCCTTTACCCCTTAGCTTGTATCTTTGTTTTGAAGGCAGATGACTATTTAAAGCAGTTTGAAAATAAGAAGACTCTGCATTAGGGTGGTTCGCGGGTCAGCTTATCCTGTGTCAGAAATCTTTGAAATCTTGATTAAATTGAAATATACCATATCAGGGGTGAAAAATCGTTAAAATAAAAAAAAAAATTCTGACAGGACCTTTTGTCGAGAAAAGCTCCTTTTTAGCTCACCTGAGCTAGCTCAGGGTGAGCTATTGCAATCCTTGATTGTCCGTCGTGCGTCGTCCGGGCGTCAACAATTTTAGTGTTTACACTCTAGAGGCAACAATATTCATCCAATCTTTCTCAAACTTGCTCAGATGGTATATTGCCATAAGAGTTCGGATGAGTTCGATTATGGTTGAAATCGGACAAATAGGTCATGAGTTATCTACCTTTGAACTGCTGAAAATGCCATATTTAACAGTGTTTACACTCTAGAGGCCACAGTATTTATCCTATTTTTCTAAAACGTGCTTAGATTGTATATGTCCATAAGAGTTTGGATGAGTTTGATTATGGTTGAAATCAGACAAATAGATCAAGAGTTATTTACCTTTGAATTGCTGAAAATGCCATATTTAACAGTGTTTACACTCTAGAGGCCACAATTTTTATCCAATCTATCTCAAACCTGCTCAGATTGTAAATGACTATAAGAGTTCAAATGAGGTTGATTATGGTTGAAATCAGACTTATAGGTCGAGCGTTATCTACCTTTGAATTGCTGAAAATGCCATATTTAACGATGTTTACCCTCTAGAGGTCAAAAAATTTATCCAATCTTCCTCAAACTTACTCAGATTGTATATTGCCATAAGACTTTGGATGAGTTCGATTATGGTTGTAATCTGATCTATAGATCAAAAGTGATCTACCTTTGAATTGCTGAAAATGATAATATTTAACAGTGTTTACACTCTAGAGGCCACAATATTTATCCAAGTTCTCTCAAACTTGCCCAGATTGTATATGACCATAAGAGTACGAAAAAGGGTGATTATGGTTGGAATTGGACAAATAGATCAAGAGATATCTACCTTTGAATTGCTGAAAATGACATATTTTACAGCGTTTACACTCTTGCAACTACAGTTTTCAATGGATTTTGATTATACTTGTACACAAAGGATGTAGCTATACATTCTGGAAGGAGTGCAATTATTGTTGAAATGTAATCATTGTGGCAACAGTTACCTGCCCTTGATATACTTTGAAATGCTAGAAAAAGGCTTCATTTCAGTATTGTTTAGGCACTAGTTATCTGCCTTTGATGTACTCTACTATACTACAATAGGTCGACAAACTTGAATGGATTTAGAATAAAACGGGTGAAATTCAAAGGTAAAGCTATCAGGCTTCATTACAAATGGTGAGCGATATCAGGGCCTTCAGGCCCTCTTGTTTAATAAACGGGAATATTTTCTTTATAAACTAATATAACTTAATTATTTCTGTACATTCAAGTAAACTGTACAGAGACTATAAGATATTGTGCAAACAAAAATATTTCATGACATGTTTTCTGGAAATATCAATATTTTAAAAAAGTCAAATTCTGAAAAAGTCACTAAATCTCAAATTCCAAAAAACTAGCTGTTAAGGCCTTTCGCTACCGGAAGTCGGTCTTGCGGGCGAGCGGATATGCGTCTGGACGACACAGACTTTTTTCGTACGTGTTTATACTAGAAAATTTATATAAAGGAAATGTTGATATAAATTAGTATAATCCTTCATAGCGCAGTTAGTGTAGTGGTTGACTATAGTGGTTGACTAGCAATCCAAAGGTCATAGGTTCGAGACCCATCCGATCCAAATATTTTTTTTTAGTGTCCGATTTATTGACTTGTCAATCCATAACGCAGTAATCAAGAGACATGTTATGTTTAGTCTTCGTTGATTAGTACTAGTGATTTTACGGTCCAAGTATATGTCCACTTACCTGTACGTTTTAGTTTAATGACTTACAAGTCAATTAAATCGGTATACATGTAAACGATTTGATCGAACTATAAAGCCACACCTTGAAGCTTATCAATACGCTAACCTTTTCAAGATCGATATTGCCCATTATAATTATGTTCAAACAATATAATAAACCTTGTATGCAAGTCCATGAATAAATAATAATGCATTTTAATGACAAAGTTTTAATTCTAAGGTAGGTAACTGTATCTAAACAACAAATATCCCACATTTTAATAAGAAAATATGTTATTACAACTAATCCTGACTGTAATATTTTCTAATTTTTTCACACTGACTAGTTCATCAACCATATATTTGAATAAAATGAAAACAAATATACATTGAATGAGTCAGTTTTTTGTAATTCAATTTTTTAGCATTTTGCAAAATTTAAATAGCTGATAACATCTTTCTGAACACCTTTATTCAAAATGTTTTTAGCTTTTCTTGTAATGAATGTTGTGGACTACTTATTGGGCGAGAATTATAGTCATTAGCTTTATTCATTTTTAAGAAAAATAAAATCATCAAAATTCTAGGTTTTTGTCAGAAAAAAGACCTTAAAGACATACCACACGATAAATTTTGCCTATATTTACACACATTGTTTCTTAGGCTATTATCATTCTTCATGACAATTTTCATAACAATCGTATGGAAACTACGCGCATATGCCAAGTACCTTAAACACACACCAATTTTACTCTTATTAGATAGATACTACTTAGTTCTTAACTTATTAAGTCGCAAATTTTTTATGAAAATCTATGGTGGAATTGACATTTTATAATGATTTCCAGAAATTCTGACTAAATGTTAACACAAACCGAGTAACCTCCCTTGAGTTAAACTTTAAAATGCCGTCAGTTCTAAATAATACCTGACGAGTCAAACCTGTAATAAACTAATAAGGGACCATTGAAAACAGTAGCCTGTAGATCTTTAAAGACAGGTGACTGCTTAATGCATAACAAAAGTAATGCATAATAGCTCCTTTAGGATCTATCTTTTAGAATTACTTTTTTCCTGTGTTAAGCTGCAATCTGTCATATAGGCTATAAATCCTCACAAAGTTTAGTTGTCACTTGACTATACTTGCATCTGATATTATTCATTATTACGTGACTAAACATAGCCTGTCCTTTGTTCACTGCGTTATGGATCATGACTAGTCAATAAAATCGGTCAATTTATTTTTAATAAAAAGTTTTGAAGCGAGTGGGAATCGAACCTAGAACCTTTGGATTGCTAGTCAATCACCGTACCAACTGCGCTAACAGAGAAGACACTGAAGCAGACCAAACTTTTCTTTATGTAACTTTTCTACTATAAGCACGTGCCGCAAAGAGCAGGTGAAAGTCATCAGCATTTCCGGAACTCGAGATGCGGGCCGCCCGCTGTCAAACCACCTTAAGGGATATTCTGCTTTACTTTCAGCCTGCTTTAGGCTACCATCTGATAGGATATAGGAAATGTTTTTTATGTTGCTCATTCATCGTTGTATGAAATGCCAAATAGAGCTGTTTTCTTAAGTGAAGGAATTAATTAAATGATTAAAAGGTGCATGTATGGCACAATGGGTTAAGTAAATGCTTATAGGAAACTTTCTACATTCTGCTGAAATCAAACAAAGCTCCAGTACTGACTCTCAGACAGCCTAATGTAGACTCAGCTCATAAACACCTATCTAAAGCGTTACAAGCCACATGCCAAAATAAGCTATCTGTCAATTTCTGACTGTTTTAATCCATTTCCTAATAGCCTGTTTCTAGTTTTGAAGACAGGTAACCGCTTAAAACAATCTGAAAGTAAAGCAGAATTTGCCTTAAGGCATCTGTTTAGATACATGCACAGGACCTAACATCACTTTGTATTTCTATTGCTTTATATTCATGGCTGTATTAACAGTATTACAAAGACTTATTTTGTTCAGTGGGAGAATAAATATTAGAGGCGTAAAATGACATATTTATGGGTTAAGCAGCCAATTGCCAAAATCAAGTAATCAAGTTGTGAAGAAAAGAGGTAAGTGTAGATAGAAATTCCACATTAAAATGACAGGAGAAAGGTTTCACTGGTCACACAATAATTATATTACAACAGGGGAGGTAATACTTTTATCTGAGAGAACATAATCACTTTTTAGCTCGCCTGTACGAAGTACATGACGAGCTATTGCAATACCCCCGGTGTAGTCGTCGTCGTTGTCGTCGGCGTCTTCGTGAACGACGTAAACAATTTTAAGAAAATGCCTATAACTTCTATGTCCCTTGAGGTATTGCTTTCATAGTTGGTATGTGTGTGTATATGGACAAGAGCTTTCCATGCACAGAAAAATTGGGACCCCTGTGACCTTGACCTTGAACTTAGGGCCCGTGTTTAGGTTTCAAAATCGGTGTTTAGGTTTCGAAAAATGCCTATAACTTCTATGTCCCTTGAGGTATTGCTTTCATAGTTGGTATGTGTGTGTATATGGACAAGACTTTTCCATGCACAGAAAAATTTGGACCCCTGTGACCTTGACCTTGAACTTAGGGCCCGCATTTAGGTTTCGAAATCTGTGTTTAGGTTTCGAAAAATGCCTATAACTTCTATGTCCCTTGAGGTATTGCTTTCATAGTTGGTATGTGTGTGTATATGGACAAGACCTTTCCATGCACAGAAAAATTTGGACACCTGTGACCTTGACCTTGAGCTTAGGGCCCGCGTTTAGGTTTCGAAATCTGTGTTTAGGTTTCGAAAAATGCCTATAACTTCTATGTCCCTTGAGGTATTGCTTTCATAGTTGGTATGTGTGTGTATATGGACAAGACCTTTCCATGCACAGAAACATTTGAACCCCTGTGACCTTGACCTTGAACTTAAGGCCCGCGTTTAGGTTTTGAAATCTGTGTTTAGGTTTCGAAAAATGCCTATAACTTCTATGTCCCTTGAGGTGTTGCTTTCATAGTTGGTATGTGTGTGTATATGGACAAGACCTTTCCATACACAGAAAAATTTGGACCCCTGTGACCTTGACCTTGAACTTAGGGCCTGCGTTTAGGTTTCGAAATCTGTGTTTAGGTTTCGAAAAATGCCTATAACTTCTATGTCCCTTGAGGTATTGCTTTCATAGTTGGTATGTGTGTGTATATGGACAAGAGCTTTCCATGCACAGAAAAAGTTGGACCCCTGTGACCTTGACCTTGAACTTAGGGCCCGCTTAGGTTTCGAAATCTGTGTTTAGGTTTCGAAAAATGCCTATAACTTCTATGTCCCTTGAGGTATTGCTTTCATAGTTGGTATGTGTGTGTATATGGACAAGACCTTTCCATGTACAGAAAAATTTGTACCCCTGTGACCTTGACCTTGAACTAAGGGCCAGCGTTTGGGTTTCGAAATCTGTGTTTAGGTTTCGAAAAATGCCTATAACTTCTATGTCCCTTGAGGTATTGCTTTCATAGTTGGTATGTGTGTGTATATGGACAAGACCTTTCCATGCACAGAAAAATTTGTACCCCTGTGACCTTGACCTTGAACTTAGGGCCCGCGTTTAGGTTTCAAAACCTGTGTTAAGGTTTTGAAAAATGCCTATAACTTCTATGTCCCTTGAGGTATTGCTTTCATAGTTGGTATGTGTGTGTATATTGACAAGACCTTTCCAGACACAGAAAAATTTGGACCCCTGTGACGTTGACCTTGAACTTAGGGCCCGCGTTTGGGTTTCGAAATCTGTGTTTAGGTTTCGAAAATTGCCTATAACTTCTATGTCCCTTGAGGTTTTGCTTTCATAGTTGGTATGTGTGTGTATATGTAGCATCCCCGATAAACGCTGATATCGATTTCAGAATCACCTGTTTTCCCTGGGCAGTGTAGAATAAATCATGATTACTTTGCCATCATAACTTCGATTTGGATAAGAATTATTTCATTGAAAAGCTAATAAAATGAGCTTTAACATGATATAAGTTTAAATAAAATCGGAGGGGAAAAAAGTGACTTTATTGTCAGTTAAAATCGAAATATCGGCTTTTTGTAAGAATCTGGGCTGATAACAGATTTCTGCAGGTGCCCTCTGGGGGTGACCTAATTAAATCAAGCACTCGAAAAAATTACATAAGGTGATGATAATGAGGTATTATTATCCAATCAGATTAGAGAATGACCTTTCTAATTGTTTTTGAATCCAGTTAATCCGACAATTTGTTCCCGAGTTACAGATCACCAAAGTCATTGTTCACCTACAAGAAAACTAACAGTTATAAAATATGGATTCGGTGATATTCAAATTCATAATGCTTCAAAGTTTTTAAAAATGTATATTTCAATCAGTTTATGTGCTGTTCAGTACCCCGAATCGAGAGTCAAAGTTGAAAGGTCACAATTTTGACACGCTCGCGCGATAAACAATAGGCCGCCATATTGGATTTTTCCACATCGATAGATTATCGACACACTGTCACACACTATTGATTTAGCTTTTGTTAATGTTTCTTCGCGATATAACATCCTATTATGTTAATTAATAAATACATTTACGATAAAAACATGCGTCCTTTCTTTGTTCAATATAAAGACCTGTAGATATGAAATCCCGTCATAACAAAAAAGTCCGATTTGGCGACGCGAATTTCCCACCCACGGAAATGGATTATTTTACCAGTTAAACTTGCTTTGCGACTTAACCATCATGAGCCAGTAAAGATTATTATAAGAAATGCAGCCCATTAAATATTATACAGAATGAAATAAGAAATGTTTAAAAAGAAATCGATTTTCACCCGAGAGAGATTGCGTTGTTTCGGGAAAGTGTACATAAATTCGGACAGTTAAATTTTCGGATACGCATTTTTTTTTTATGAATTTCTTCAACGATTTTCAAGATATCAGTCATAAACTAACTATTAATTTTTGCTTATGCGTATTTTCAGCTGAAAAAGGTTTAGGTCACTTTTCAAACTTTAAATGGACGATTCTTACTTCCAATTAAGTCTAGTACAGTCTACTTGGACACATTAAAATATTTTGCACAATACTGACAAACAATGCAGACCCTGATCAGAGGGATCCTACTTTTTGCATTGGACAAGTGCACTCATCACATACACACTGCTTATGACAAGTATTCCTTTTTATGTTCATTTTCAGATATAATATTCAATATTAATATTACCTATATTAACTTGTTGAAGTTGTTCACCACTGAACTTTTAATAACTTTTATTGATTATTCTAATATCCAATCATCATTATGAACAACCCATTTATTAACTAGATCTGTGTGTAAAAAACCTCAAGCAGTTTCAACCTTTAATTCATTACCCCATTTATTCCTCCATCGAAGAAAATAGTTAAACTTTATACGGTCATGAAATTGATGAATATCCAATATATAAGAAATAGTTTCTTTATTCTTACAATGGAAGCTAAAAGCAGGCTGAAAGTAAAGCAGAATATGCCTTAAGGCACTTTCTGCTTTACATTCTGCTTGCTTTAAGTAGTTACCTGATTTAAAAACTACAAATGGGCTATGGTGCAATGGGGAAACATACATGTCTTGTTTGGAATAAATATAATCCAGTTTGATTCGACTTTGTTGAAGTAAAACAAACAAATATGTTGTATCGAATGTCGAGATAATTTGTAGTTACCTCAAAACACTTTCAGAAAAATATAAAACATCTACATTTTGATCAGAATCCTTACATAAAATCATAGCTTTATAAACAAATTAATGATTAGTGTGTATGGTTAGCTATGCATAGGAACATGTTTATATAAATGTAAAAATTCTGATCACAGTGTAAAAATATCAGTTGGAAAATCTATTAATGTACCTATAATGGTTGTTTTCATTTTGTTTTTGTACGACATATATTTTATAAATGAATGTCATCAACTGCTCTTTACAATTATTTCCATACTTCTAAGAAGTTGTACTTTCATAATTTACTATTTACAGTAGATGCTATGTTGTTGAGAATCTTTTTTAAATATTGAAAAACATGATAAAGGTTTCATTTCAAAATGAATATTAAAATTTGTGTATTTTATACCTAGTTTTTGTTTAATTACTTGTTATCCTATCAGTATACAACAATTCTGATTGCAAAAATGGAATCAGCAGGAAAAAATACATTAGAGTACCAAATTTTACTTTTAAATCTTGAAAAATAAAAAAGTTACAGCAATTTAAAAAAAAATATCTCTAAATTCGGTTCCGTCGCGATGCGGATATAAGTACACGATAAAAGGGATTTTGTTCCTAAAAACCACCAATTTTCGACAACTTCAAATTGCTGTAACTTTTTTTTTCTAGTAGAGATATTTCAATAATTCAAACTGTTTTGCACTTGTACCTATGAGCCCTTTCATTTAAAACTGCTTTCATTGACATTGGTGATAATTAAAAAAATGACTGGGGATGCTAGTATATGGACAAGACCTTTCCAGGCACAGAAACATTTGAACCCCTGTGACCTTGACCTTGAACTTTGGTCCGCGTTTAGGTTTCGAAATCTGTGTTTAGGTTTCGAAAAATGCCTATAACTTCTATGTCCCTTGAGGTATTGCTTTCATAGTTGGTATGTGTGTGTATATGGACAAGACCTTTCCATGCACAGAAAAATTTGGACCCCTGTGACGTTGACCTTGAACTTAGGGCCCGCGTTTAGGTTTCGAAATCTGTGTTTAGGTTTCGAAAAATGCCTATAACTTCTATGTCCCTTGAGGTATTGCTTTCATAGTTGGTATGTGTGTGTATATGGACAAGACCTTTCCATGCACAGAAAAATTTGACCCCCTGTGACCTTGACCTTGAACTTAAGGCCTGCGTTTAGGTTTCGAAATCTGTGTTTAGGTTTCGAAAAATGCCTATAACTTCTACGTCCCTTGAGGTATTGCTTTCATAGTTGGTATGTGTGTGTATATGGACAAGACCTATCTATGCACAGAAACATTTGGACCCCTGTGACCTTGATCTTGAACTTAAGGCCTGCGTTTAGGTTTCGAAATCTGTGTTTAGGTTTCGAAAAATGCCTATAACTTCTATGCCCCTTGAGGGTTGCTTTCATAGTTGGTATGTGTGTGTATGTGTATATGGACAAGACCTTTCCATGCACAGAAAAATTTGGACCCCTGTGAACTTGACCTTGAACTTAGATCCAGGGTTAAGGTTTCGAAATCTGTGTTTAGGTTTCAAAAAATGCTTATATTTCCTATGTCCCCTGAAGTGTAACTTCATACATGTATTTGATTTTCATGTGTATATGGACAAGACCTTTCCATGCAGGCAAAAAGGTTGAACTCGGTGACCTTGAGTGTGCTTTTAAGTTTCTAAATGTGCCGATGGCGATCGAGCTTTGTTGTCTCTCTGACAATTCTTGTTATCTTTTATTCAGTCTTGAGTTTTTCCCCTTTAGCAAAGTCAAGATATTCAGTTATATTTGCGAATTGCTTTGTATATGGAATGTGGAATCAACAAGACATAATAAATGCAGGCTTTATATCTATATATAATGATATGATAAAGTTAATGACCTTAAGACTAATACAATGTAAATACTATTGAAGAGATCATTCTAATGAGCACACACAATATAGGAACTTTAATCCATTCCCCACTAGTTTGTTTTCAGTATTTAAGACAGATGGTTGCTTAACTCTTTCCTCCCTGAAACCTCAAATGGACAATTCCAGTTTCCATTTTAGTTTAGTCCAATTCGGACTTTCAAGGGCTGTTTTTGTCAATGTTTGACATCATGACAAACAGTAAAGACCCTGATCAGAGGGCTCCTTTCGGAGTCCTCTGATCTGGGTCTTCACTGTTTGCATAGGACAAGTGTACTATTCACATGTTCACTTTTTGCAAAGGACGCCTATATATGGGACTAGGGTTCAAAGGGTTAAAGTAGGCTATACTCCTGAAATGTACTGATTACACACAAATCATTCAAGCCAAGCAGAACATGGGGTATTTTTAACCCTTTTCCCCAAAAGCCTGTTTCTAGTCTTGAAGATAAGTGACCACTTAAGAAGTATTCTTATTTACTTTCAACCTGCTTTAAATTACCATCTGCTACAACATAGGACATTTTTCTTGTGGTGCATATCCATGATTATATAAAGTGATACTGTTTTCTTAATTGGAGGAATTAATGCAAGGCATAAAAAGGTGAATCTCATAATCTATTGTGTTGATAATTAGGGTTGATGGAGACCAAGAAGAAAATGTTTGAAAGTTTCAGTTTAAATTACTGTAGCTTATCTGGGAGCACTGCAATAGGGGTAATTCAGGGCTGTAGATATGGTGAGTATAATAATTTCAACAAAAAAATCTTTAGTCCTCCACCAAACCCTGTGATGTGACAACTCAGAATAGTCGCATGGTAATGATTCTAATGAGTTAAGTCAAGGGCTGCCATAAGTTGATCACGAGAAATCATAAGATATGCAATTTTTCTGTTTTTCAAGCGCGATTGAAAGTAAATCAGAATGCAGCTTAAGGCGCATTCTACTTTACTTTCAATCTGCGTTAAGCAACCATCTACAAGGTTAGAAATCTGAAGATTTTTGGATAATCCGGAGAAATGGCAGCCCTGTAAGTGTCACATCATAGGGTTTGGTGGAGGCATAAAGGAGAAAACATTGAAAAGAAGTGGTTAACTCACTTTCTCTGGATCCCTGGTGATAACTGAACCCTAAATGTACACCACATGTTCAAGCTATATATTTTACATGGCCTTAGTTTATCAAATGAAATAAGAAGTCTTTATTATACTTTTATCGGTGGGTTTTCTTGGAAGCGGCCAAGTCATAAACCCTTGCAGTGCTGAATATCAACTTCTGTGTATCCTATTCAGCTTTATCGCTATTCTCCATTGCCAAAAGTTTTAATCCCCTGTCAACAACTGTGGTTAGAGAAAGATGCTGCTCAAGTTAACGTAAAATGAAATTAAGGCAGAAGGCTCCAGAAGAAGCTTTCTGCTTTTTAGCTCACCTATGCACAAAGTGCTCAAGGTGAGCTATTGTGATCGATCGCCGTCCGTCGTACGTCGGTGTCGGTGTTGGTGTCGTCCGTTCACAATTTGTTTCAAACAACTTCTTCTCTGAAACCAATGGCCCAATTTTAACCAAACTTGGTCAAATACATACTGTACTTGTGAGCTTTAAAAATTGTTAAAAAAAGTGGGTGGGGCCATCAGTCTTGTTGCCATAGCAACCATGCACAATATCTTAAAAAATCTTCTTCTCAAGAACGACTGGTCCGATTTCAATTTGGTTTTCACCAAAATGTTTCTCAATTAGTATACTTTCAAAATTGTTCAAAGAATTTTGATCCGTCAAAAAACATGGCCGCCAGAGGGTGCGGTCAATTTCCATACTTACATCATCAGTTCTTAAAACCTTTAAAAATCTTCTTCTCTGAGACCGTAAGGCCCAGACCTTTTATATTTGGCATCTAGCTTTGCTTTGTGGTCTTCTACAAAAATTATTCAAAGCATGACCCCAGGGTTAAAAATGGCCCTGCCATGGGCCTTATCAGTTTTGCATAGACTTATATAGGAAAACCTTTAAATATCTTCTTCTCTGAAACCATAAGGCCCAGACCATTTATATTTGGTATCTAGCTTTGCCTTATGGTCCTCTACCAAAATTGATCAAATCATGACCCCTGTGTCAAAAATGGACCCGCCCTGGGGCTTATCAATTTTACATAGACTTATATAGGAAAACCTTTAAAAATCTTCTTCTCTGAAACCGTAAGACCCAGCCCTTTTATATTTGGCATCTAGCTTTGCCTTATGGTCCTCTACCAAAATTGTTCAAATCATGACCCCTGTGTCAAAAATGGACCTGCCCTGGGGCTTATCAATTTTACATTGACTTATATAGGGGAAACCTTTAAAAATCTTCTTCTCTGAAACGGTAAGGCCCAGACCTTTTATATTTTGCATCTTAGCTTTGCCTTATGGTCCTCTACAAAAATTGTTCAAATCATGTCCCCATGGTCAAAAATGGCCCTGTCCCGGGGCTTATCAGCTTTACATAGACTTATAATGGAATTATTTTAAAAACAATTGCTTCTCTGAAACCATTGTCAGAATTCAATAATATTTTGAAAGAATATTGTTTAAGTGAGACGTAACGTCAAAAGCTCATGCCCCCTTTGAAATATGCTCACATGACCGTTCATTTTGCCTTTCAAAGCATGTAAAGATTTAGAACAGTAGTAGTGTTATACATCAAAATGAACGTCCAAGATTGCTGAATGTCATGATGCATTCATATTTTAGAAATAAACAAAGGGCGATTAAATAGAGTCGTTATTACTAGTAATGATCAGTAAAAAATCCAATGTCCCATGTTACATTTGCATGCAGCTGTTTGTGACGAAACTTGTCTGTTCCGTTAAAACGTGGGAAATTGCACTTATCTCTTCTGCAGTGTTGACGGAACATCATTTCCAGATATAATGAACAAAATTGTTTGAAAATTCTACATTAATGGAAGACAAAATGGAGAGAAATTTAAAGTAAGAGAATTTGTCCCATGCGCCAAAAAAATTGTCTGCACTGTTTTTAATCAAATATCTGACATATAAAGAATTTATATTAGTTCAATAATTTTTGTTGGCAAAATACACTTTTTGTCCTGTTTTGAAATATGGTGTCGTTTTACCAAAAGCGCTTCAGATATTTCTGTTATCCGTGAAATGGATTGTCCATTCAAATGTCCCAAAGTAAGAAATCAACGTCATATTTACTTATTCCGAAAAAATAGCGCTGTTTTATTAAAATAATAATGAGTTTTAGCCAAAAAATAGTCAGATAGGAAAAATACACTTTTTCTTGCGATTATTTTGATATATAAATTATTGTACTTTTCAATTTACTAATTTTGTAATTTACCAAACAAATTGTCCCTAAGAAATGTCCCAGACGCTAGTTTATGTGTAACTTTGACGTTCGAATAGATAGATAACGTTTAAACATTTTTCGGGTTTGTTTTGGTTTGTTTATATCTAAAGGGGACTTTGCAGATATAAAAACGAAACTTCAATGTAAATTGAAAAAGAAACAAACTGGTATATTTGTAAAAGAAAAGAACATCACCGTGTCTCTACATAAGCACAACCGCATAATGAACATCCGAAAAAACGCGTGTATAGAATATAAATAACTACAGGTTTTTTTTTATTGACTAGCTCTCTAGACCCAACTTCGAGTGAATTTGGAATCATAAAACGTAGCAAACAGTGTAAACATAAATACTTTACCACTGATAATGCCGCAACTGATATTGGTCTGCATGGGTCCAGAAAAATGGTGCGTACCCATGAATAGTAAACATTGCAGACCTTGGTAAGACGCCGCATTTTCATACAGATGCTGATCTGAGTCTACACTGATTTTCAAATTGTACTCTAAAAAGATGGACTCATTTGCTGTATGCACAATTGCTCACAGTCTACATACCAAATTCTGCTTTCCTCTTTTATTTCTTCAAAGTCTCGACAGTCTTTTCATTTTCCACTCCTTAAACACATCAACTTTGACAGGTGTACCTACCTCTGGTCGTGGGGAACACAGGTGCTTGTATTGTATGTTCGTTTTCCCTGTGTATGTAGATCTAGATCGATTTAAAAAAAATATTATACATATACAAGGTCTACCGTAGTCTACAAAAAATTAAAAAAAAAAAAAAAATTTTTTTTTTTTTAAAAATCGACATAGATCTACATAGACAGGGAAAACAAACATACAATACAAGCACCTGTGGTGGGGAAAACCAAACCGTACCAATATAGCCAATATTGATTTTTAATGGAGAAAGTGATGTCATAATAGACGTCACCATTATTTGTATATAAACGTCATCAGTGAAAAAAACCACGATAGATGGTACATATACATGTATAGGCGACCTAGTTCACTACACAGGGCCGCGACACGATTGCTTTTTGAGAGAAAAAAATCGTCAGAAAGTATATATAGAGACAAGGGATACAACTGATTGTCAGTATATTCTCACCCCACCTCGACAAAACCGGGCATATCATGAATAAATATTGATGAAACGACACCCTTTTTTGCATTTCTGTCTAGCTAATATGATACCCTTCCATAAAAACATAACATAAAAACATTGATATCTATGGAACTGTATTACTGTAATGCTCGAAAATAGCGCCTAAACAAGCGTACAGAGGTGTCTAATGCTGTGTTGGCTATGAACGAACACCTGTCCCGTTTTCCGAAAATCGGTGATTTCAATGAGTGGACGCAGTCACTGTTAAAATTGTATGCTTACAGTTGGTTTTATGTTATGTTTTTATGGAAGGGTATCATATTAGCTAGACAGAAATGCAAAAAGGGTGTCGTTTCATCAATATTTATTCATGATATGCCCGGTGTTGTCGAGATGGGGTGAGAATATGCTGAAAATCAGTTGTGTCCCTTGTCTCTATATATACTTTCTGACAATTTTTTCCCCTAAAAATTAATCGTGTCGGGGCCCTGTGGTTCACTAGCCTGGTAGATCTAGTAGAACTGTATTTCAACGTCATGTGTAACGCTGTGGGTCATGAGCTTTTGACGTTACGTCTGACCCTTTATTAGCATTATTTATATCATTGCCATATTTTCCCCTTTTGCTCAAATAGTAATAAATTAATGACAAACAGATTCCGAATTACTTCTTCATGCAACAGTCCACATACATTTGTACATGCAATGACAAACTTCATTTTGCATTGAGTAATATATAACACATGTGACAATAGTCCTCAGGTGAGCGATTTAGGGCTGCATGCGGCTCATGTCTTTCAGCGGCGTAGCCAGGCTTGAACGAATGTTACGCACATCAGGGGGAGGGTGCGGGAGGGGGTACCCCCTCCTGCTGGTGGGGGTCCGGTGGGCCACCCCCGGGAGAAAAAAGTAAATTAGAAGTAAAATGGTGAGCTCTGAAGTGTGTTTAGAGGGATTTGGAGCACTGAATACGATCTATGAGAACTATACAAATGTGTCCAACATATAATTAAATTTTGTGATTAGCGTTTTTTTCTGCTAAAATAATTTGACTTTTAGCCGCACGAGTGGTATATAAAAGAAGCACTGTAGTCTTTTATGATGTCGACTTAAATTTTTAGTTGTTGAGATCCTGAGTTTCCGAAACTCGAACTTGAAAAATGCAAGTGGGGGTTCGGGGGTCCTCCCCCGGGAGAAAAATGGAAATAAGAACTGAAATGATGAGCTCTGAAGTGTGTTTAGAGGGATCTGGAGCACTGAATACGATCAACGTGAACCATACAATTGTGTTCAAAGCTCCGTTATAACTTATAACATAACAATAAATTTAGTGATTAACATTTTTTCCGCTATATAATACATGTAATTTGAGTTTCCAAAACTCGAACTTGAAAAATGCAAGTGGGGGTCCGGGGTAGTCCTAGTCCGGGGGTCCTCCCCCGGGGAGAAAAATGGAAACAATAACTGAAATGGTGAGCTCTGAAGTGTTTTTGGAGGGAATAGGGACACTGAATACGATCAACGTGAACCATACAATTGCTTTGAAGGCTCTGTTTTATTAGACACAACCTTATTTTGTGACTAATTTTTCCACGTCTAGAACTATTTGACTTTAAAGCGACTCGCAACCGGATGGTGTACTTGTCAAAATAAAATAAAATACTCAAATAAAAGCAAATTTGTGGCATTATTTGGCTTCTGACATTAAACAAATATGATCAGTCCAAAAAAAGTCTCAAGAATCGTCACCGAATCTTAGATTTTTAGATATTTTCCATCGTTTTTCTATACCGACTAGTAGACGGTATAGTTGTTGCTGTTGCTTCTCTACACGGGCTCAGACATAAACACGAGCCGAATTACGAAGTTGTATGCACTTTCGACCGCAACACATTGAAATACGTTAAATCGATCCGAGATAAACGGATAGTTCCGTGGTCCATTGGTCTAAGCGGTTTCCCCTATTTTGCCTTCTGTCCGCCAATGCCGGGCCATGGGTTCGAATCCCACCAGAGACCAATATTTTTTTTTATTGAAATTCATTTGTTTAAACAGAATTTCTTATCCTAAACTAATTCTTTACCATTTATATAAGCGTTTGACACATATTTACAAATTACTATTTTTAATGCACCATCTGGTTGCGAGTCGCTTTAAGACTCACGAGAAGTACCCGAAACACTGTAGAAGGTTTTCAGGCTGCCAACTTTCTAGTAACTAAGTTCTTTATTTTCTGAAACTTGAACTTGACCGATGAAAGTGGGGTTCGGGGGTCATCCCCCGGGAGAAAAAAATCGAAATAAGAACTGAAATGGTGAGTTCTGAAGTGTGTTTGTAGGGATGTTGGACACTGAATACGATCAATGTGACTAACCTATATGTTTCCAAGAACTTTCGACTTTTAGACGATTTAGGTATACATTGTACGTACGATCCTTATGTATATGAACTATGAAAAATTGTTGGTGGGGGATTTTGGGCACTAAATACGAACTATGTGATCCATACAATTTTCTTCAAAGGTTCGTTATATAAGACATAACATTAACTATTTGACTCAATGTTTAGACGCACGAGAGGTACATGTAGCAGATTACATGTAGCACCGTAGGTTTGAGCTGCCATCTTTGTAATTACTAAGTTATTGGTTTTCTAAAACTTGAAATTGATCAATGCTGGAGGGGGGTCTGGGGGTTCTCCCCCGGCGAGAAAAATGGAAATTAGAACTGAAATGGTGAGCTCTGAAGTGTGTTTGAAATCTTCATTTTAGACTTTAAGGTCTAACCCCCCTTAGCCTTCGGTTTTTATGCCATTTTTGGCCATGTTTCATTTTTCATTTTTCAAACTGATGTTACGCACGTGCGTACGTGCGTATCGCTGGCTACGCCCCTGTCTTTCATATTGCTTTATACTGTCATCTGTAAAGAAGATGACTATTTACTCGTTGCACTAAATATGTGGATTAGTACTGGTAGATAGAGGCACTGTTAGGCACTTAAATTTTATACACTACCAATGTCATATCAAAATTGGACCCCGTTAAAATTAGATCCCCGGGTCCAATTTTGATATCAAATATGGACCCCTGGGTCAAATTTACGCTATCAAATTTGGACCCCCCCTCTCCAACTGAAATAATTTACAGCGCATAGTATCCTCAGGATAGGAGTTAGAACATCACTAAAACTAAACAACTAATAGAAAAGAATTAAAGTTGATATGTAGATCAAATGACTTTAGGTTTGATGGTTGGGTGTTGACGAGGGAGAGGGGGGGGGGGGTTTCCAATTTTAACACCATCAAATTTGGACCACCCCCTCTCCAACTGAAATAATTTGCAAGGCATATGGAGTAAAAACATCACTAAAACTAAACAACTAATTGAAAAGAATTAAAGTTGATGTATAGATCAAATGACTAAGGTTTGATGGTTGGGTGTTGACAAGGGAAAGGGGGAGGGGTTCAAATTTTAACGCCATCAAATTTAGACTCCCCTCTCCGACTGAAATAGTATACATTGCATAGCAACCTCAGGATAGGAATGAGAACATCACTAAAACTAAACAACTAATTGAAAAGAATTAAAGTTTTTTTGATGTGTAGATCAAGTGACTTTAAGGTTTGATGGTTGGGTAATGACAAGGGAAAGGGGGGGGGGGGGGGGGGGGTAGCACATATTTGACTAGGGGGTCAAAAACAGATGACCATTGAAAGCAGGTTGAAAGTAAAGCTGAATTTGCCTTAAGGCACACTCTGCTTTAGTTTAAGCCTGCATTGAGCTACCATTTACTAGGATATAGAATATAGCTTTTTTGGTACATATTCATGACCGTATAAATTGAAACTATCTTCTTCAATGAAGGAATACATTACATGCATGAAATTATGTATTTTAAGAGTAATGGGTTAATCAAATGCTCTGCGTTTTTTTGGTGCAAAGTAATATCTCATTAACCCTAATGATTACATGCATCATTTACAAACAGTATGACTGTGAAGAGTTCACTTGTCCAGTGCATACAGTGAAGACTGATCAGAGAGCTCCCACAGGAGCCCTCTGATCAGAGTTTGCAGTGTTTGTAATTTTGCAATACATGTATACTTTAAAAAACACCCTGAGTAGTCAGACATGAACAAGACTTAATTGGAAACTGGAATTGACCGTTGAAGTTTTGGTGGGAAATGAGTTTAGCATATCCTAATGACCATTAACTTTATGTTCAATTTTCAGCTGGAACATGTCACGTCCCCAAACATAACAAACAAGGACTTACATGTCAGCTTCACACTCTATGCAAAGGAGTCTGAGCTAATGCAAGAGTTCCTCGAGTCATTGATTACATCCCCACCCACTGTGGTTATCCCAGGCATCAGGATCGAGGACCATATAGAGGAGCTTGTGTCAGTCGTAGAGGAACAGCTGAATCAATATGGAACAGAACTAAACAATCAACATTTGGAAATGTAAGTACACTCAAACTTCAATATCTCAAACTCAATTTGCTTGATTTCTTCCAAATTTCTTTACCTCGCTTAAGTCAAATCATATCATTATTTCAAAGTTAAAATGTGACTTGGCCAAGTTTTAACTTTGAAATATGGATAGTTTTGATAAAAGCGCTAAATATGAAAGTATGACTGTAGTTTTATTTTATGAGTATGCAGATAAAAGTAATAGTTTTATAACTTCATTGTCTTACCCTGAATGTTGTTGTATTTGCAAATGGTTTTGAGAGAGTACTTCAAAACGACATTGACGCTATATCATCGTGGGCTAACAACTGGTTAGTTACTTTTAACCCTGCCAAATCTGTATCCATGCTTATATCCCGAAAAAGGAATACTGTAGATCATCCTGCACTTACCATGTATAATCAGGTAATCCTTGAAGATACCTCACATAAACATCTAGGTGTATTTTTCTCGAACGATGGAACTTGGCACAACCATATAGATTATATTAGAGAGAAAGCATGGAGCAGAATTAATTTAATGAGACAGCTAAAATTTACAATTAATAGAAAATCGCTCGAAATTATATACTTTTCATTCATTAGACCTTTATTAGAATATGCCGACGTTGTTTGGGATAATTGCACAGCATCCGAAAAACAAGAATTAGACAAAATCCAAACCGAAGCTGGTAGGATCATCAGTGGTGCTACCAAACTTATCTCTCTCCAGGAACTCAAAAAGGAACTTCTGTGGGATAGTTTATCGGAAAGACGTCGAAAACATAAATTATGCTTGCTATACAAGATGAAAAATGACCTTACTCCTGATTATCTCTCTGCCATTGTTCCTCCTGATGTTGGTGAAATGTCTCGCTATAACCTGCGGAATTCACAGGAAGCTCAGACGGTTCCAGCTAGAACGTCTCTGTACTTTAATTCTTTCCTTCCATCTACAATACGTGAATGGAACAACATGCCGCTTTCCGTGCGTCAAAGCCCATCCTTGAGCAGTTTTAAATCATTCCTAAATCAAGACCTTAGAAAGCTACCTGAATATTACTACTACGGAGACCGTAAACTCCAAGTCCTTCACACTCGCCTGCGTACAAAATGTAGCTCCCTCAATCATCACCTCTTTCTAAAAAACATTGTTGAGTCTCCACTGTGTCAATGTGGATTGATTGAAAGCACCAGGCACTTCTTCCTCGAATGTCATGCGTACAATGATATAAGAGATGTACTAGTAAATGAAATATGCCAAATAAGCAACTTGAGCTTAGACATAATACTATATGGAGACCCTACACTTAATAAAGAAAGCAACAAACATATTTTTGACATTGTTCATTCTTATATTAAGAGCTCAAACCGATTTATCTAACTTATTATCACTTACTACTATCCCCTGGTTAAATGATGTATCGTCAAGGTCTAGCGTCGCCACATCTTTCCAGTCCCGTATCCATTATTCTTTAACTACCATCTTCCTTATCTCTATTCTTTACAAAAGTTTACTGTATCTCTTTTAAACTGTTCGAAAATATTGCTCATCAAATGATGTATTTACTCCAATAACAAATTGATTGTTTTTGTCCGCATGCACCTACAGTTTGTCTTGTCTCCAGCGGCACCCTGTGAACGAATATGATGCTCTGCTAAAATGTTGATAAATTGGTGCATTGCAGAAGTAAATCAGAAATACACTTTGTGCTTTCTCCTTTACTTCTGTTCTGTATCAAGCAACCGAAAGTAATACAATATGAAACTATATTTTCTCTAGTAAGAAAGATTTCTAGGAAGCCGCTGAACACAAGACTAACTGTTTAGTTTATAAGTAAGGAGAGAAACTCAATAAGTTTATTCTTTCGTTTCAATCCTTTTCCTAAGTATTGTAAAATAACGTTAGCATGTATAATTGTAATCATATGTACTTCTGGAAATAAATATGTTTAAACATTATTTAAACTAAATGGTTTTGACCCTTATTAGATGCCAAGGAAACAATTCACTTTAAATCTTCACTCATAGTGCAGTTTCTACAGACAATATAGAGTCACAACATAGATATTAGGTGTTTGAATACTTAAGGGTGATTTTAATGAGTAGTCAGAACATTATGTTTGGTTGAAACAAATGGATTTTTAAATACTTCACTGCCTTACCACGAGTACAATGTATATTTGCAAGCAGTTTAGATCCTGATCAGACTTTACGTAACACAACACCTGATAAGGATCCAAACTGTTTGACATTCAATATAATATTACCTAAAGTTGTCAATTTACCTAAAATTTGAATTAGAGACATAAAAGCAGACAGCAGTTGTTTATTCCATTACCCCATAAATACACCTTTTTACTCCTTTAATTTATTCCTCCACTGAAGAAAATAATTTCAGTATAAACAGTTATGAATATGTATCATAGAAATGTTTTCTAAATTCTAGCAGATGGTAGCTTAAAGCAGGCTGAAAGTAAAGCAGAATGCGCCTTTAGGGTAGGGGTGTAACAAACTAACAATACGTGGAAAACCGTATTGCAAAAATCTTGTACTTTCAACTCCTCCTTCAGATTCAACCTGATTCATTTGATACGTAGCATAAATGTTACTCAGGTGTAGTAGATATGCAAGACACAAATTTCAGGTCTCTGTGACCTTGACCTTGATCTTTGACCTTGAAATTGGCAGGCAAAATCTTGTACTTTGGACTCCTCCTTCAATTTCAACCTGATTCACTTGATACTTGGCATTAATGTTACTCAGGAGTAGTATATGTGCAAGACACAAATTTCATGTCTCTGTGACCTTGACCTCAACCCTTTTCCTTGAAATTGGTCTTAAAATTGGCAGGCAAAATCTTGTACGGCAAACTCCCCCTTCAGGTTCAACCTGATTCATTTGATACTTGGCATAAATATTACTCAGGTGTAGTAGATATGCAAGACACACATTTCAGGTCTCTATGAACTTGAACATTGGCCTTGAGATTGGTCTTGAAATTGGCAGGTAAAATCTTTTACTTTGAACTCCTCCTTCAATTTCAACCTGATTCACTTGATACATGGCATAAATGTTACTCAGGAGAAGTAGATGTGCAAGACACAAATTTCAGGTCTCTGTGACCTTGACCTTTGTCCTTGAAATTGGTCTTGAAATTGGCAGGCAACATCTTGTACTATGAACTCCTCCTTCACTTTTAACCTGATTCATCTGTGACCTTTGGCCTTAGAATTGGTTTTAAATATGGCAGGAAAAATATTGTATGGCAAACTCCTCCTTCACTTTCAACCTGATTTACTTGATACTTGGCATAAATGTTACTCAGGAGTTGCAGAGTGTCATATGCTATTTTTAAGTCATTTTAACCTTGGCTATCACCTTTGACCTTATTGTAAAACCTTATTTGAAAGTGTCTGCAGAGTGTGACTGAGTGCTGTATAGTGGGGGTATTTATCACCTTAAGTGATAGCAGTTCTAGTGCAATATATTGTGGCAACTTAAGTACAAAAATTGGATAGAAATTAGCATTGAAAACTTGTTTATAGCATTGAAAGAATAAAAGGAGTACTTTAAATACAAGGGAGAGTCCACATTAATATAGACATTTGCTTTGAATGTTATTATTGTCACAGAATAACATTCAAAATAACAGGGAAACCCTCTCGTATGTGCTCAAATGATATACACTGTACATGTATAGAATATTGCAATACGGAAAAACCGCATTGCAATACGTATTGCCAAGAGGTGTATTGCAATTTAACAAAATATTGCCATATTGTTACACTCCTACTTTAGGCACATTCTGCTATGCTTCCAGCCTGCTTTAGAGGTCACCTATTTTCAAATCTAGAAAAAGGCTATTGGGTAATGGTTTAAAACTGATGACGTCATGGCAGTGAAGTGTTTAAGTTACCCTGTATATAGAGGATATTGAATGAGTGTTTTTTCAGTAATGAATTTATTGAACGAGTTGGATAAAAAATGATATTTTGCGAGCCTTGGCGAGCAACATATCATTTTTATCCAACGAGTTCAATAAATTTATTACTGAAAAAACACGAATTTGATATCCTATTTATCACATAAACACCAAATGACACGAAAATCCGAACGGTCTTACTTTCACTTTTGCCCTCGGCTCTATGGAAAACGATTCGCCATAGGAGTTATTCGGTTTTATTCATCCGTAGATAAAAACACCTACCAAGCTAAAATAAAGAAAATCAACATCAATGTGTTGCGAAAAGACTTCTCCGATAGGCTACCATATTCAAATTTTAAATTAATATTTAATTTAAAACTGTTCTAACTGACTAAAATTGATCATTTGACAGTTAGAGTCAAGTTTTGTTTTCAAATAACGTCGTTATAGTAACACGACGTCATTATCATTGTAACGTCTAAATTTGAAAAACTGTCTGAGTCACTGTTATAACAGAGCTCTACATAGCCTAATTTGCAGCCTGAGTTTGCGGGACTGCTCGGGATAATGTTTTAGGACACTTGGAAATGTTTTAAAACCCTAGTGGTGATCTTATTTTGTCTAGATTTTCTTAACTGATTCAAAGTCGGCGTAGTAATACAGTATTTGGGTGATTCGAAAATTAGTATAAAATATATGCCCAGTGGGCCATACGATTTTTACGGCCCTCTATATTTTGCACGTTTATGTGATAAATAGAGTTATGCATACAGCATGATTTCCGATATCTTCAGAATGCTGCAGTCACTAGGTTCTCAGGGTATTGGTGCCTTTAGTCTGGTCATGGAAAGACCTAAAAACTTGTGGAGTGTAGCCAGTTTGTATGTAGGCAGCCTGCAAAACATGATCAACCTAATGCTAAAAGTAAGTGAACATTAGTCAAATTCATATTAACCCTGTATTCCATAGATACGCCTTTTCACACATTTAATTGATTCCTCCATGATAGAAAATATTATAATTTTATACAGTTATGAATGCAACATAAGAAAGATGGTATCTTAAATCATGTTGAAAGTAAAGAAGAATATGCCTTAAGGCATATTCTGCTGTACTTTCAACCTGTTTCAAGCAGTCATCTGGCTTAAAACAAAAAACACAAAACAACCGCAAGCTATGGAGTAAAGGATTAAGCCATCTAAAATGGTGAGACTGGCAGTTACTGCTTGTTATTAGATACAGCTCTGCAGTAGCTTCCTGCATTCCTTTTGCCCTGCATTAACCCTCTTCTTTTGATATCTAAACATGTATATTGTTCTGAATCAGAAACAGGTGGTAGTGTCAAGCTGAAATCAAGTACATGTAAAGCAGAAAGCTCCTTCAGGAGCTTTCTCAGCTTCACTTTCATCTTGCTTAAAGCTGCCATTTGTATGGGGGAGGGGTGGGATTAGTGTAGTTAGGGAAAAGGCAATACAGGGCTACCATAAGTTGCTCATAAAAATCCTGAGATTTCCAAATTTTCAAGCGCAAATTTAAGAATGGTACTATATACCCTGTTGCTGGTAGGCTCTATAACTGTGACATAATTTGCAAACAGTTTGAATCCAGATCAGATGCTGCGTAAGGTGGCGTCTGATCTGGATACAAATTGTTTTACACCCACATCATTATTATACTGCAAAGTAAATACTCTGTGAGCTGACAGGGTACTTAGAAATGCAGCTGTTTTCATAAATGCTGACAGGTCCCTGAGTCTTGCTTTGCAGAAAATAAGATGGCAGATTGCTCGACAGGATTGAGTGCATTCAATCGTGCATCCTCCGTTTTAAGTCCATTTCGACTAAGAACCAATCGGTCTTTGGATCTTTTAACAGTCGCATTATTTCTGGGAAAGTTTGACGTCGAAGTCTACAAGTATGACCATTTTTCTTATGAATAACAACCTTCAGAAACATGACGTCACTAATACGCTCAACGTTATCTGCTTTGGCGTGATTTTGTTATAGTTCATTATGAGTGCTGTACACGACAAATTCCGAAATATTTCATTTAAACAATGAAAACTTTGCAGTATAATAAATTCATTATACAGTTTCTTCACAGGGTACATGAGGATTTTTTCCCGGCTGGTAAAATCATGTAACCCTCACCTAAAGGCTTGGGCAACATGATTTTCCTCAGCCGTGAAGAAATCCTCATGTACTAATAATGTTTCCAAAGTATAAAAACTAATTCCAAATTTGAAAAGTAAGAGCAAAAATCTGATGATTTTGAAAAAAAATCATAGGTCCTGAGAAATTAAGAAAAACCAAAGCTTTTGGAAAACTCCGGAGAAATGGAAGCCCTGCAGGCAATTCAAGATTAATGACCTGTACAATGTATTCCCTACTTTGATGCCACTGAAAAGGTTTGCTTTGAGAGTTTAAGGCAGTTTACTACCTAAATTAGGATAAAACATACATTTGTTTAATGGGGCCCTACCGATATACAGAGTTACTCCGCATGAAACGTGTGTTTAGATAGCGGTTCAATAGCGAAGTACACATAGTATCGAGAATCCTTTATCCTCAAACACGAATTTGAGGAGATCGTCTGCTTGTTAGTGTAGAGCTTATATTATATACAGTAGAACCTGGCTATACATTATTGAAAGCGCAATCTCGCATATTGTTCAAAAATAGAATCAAGACATGCATTTACTTTGCCTACAATAATGCATCATTTATTCATATGCTTATTAGAATAAGTCATCAATCTGCACCTCAATAAATATGATATACCTCCCAGCAGATGATAGCTTAAAGCAGAATGTACCTTAACCTGCCTTAAGGGGTCACCTATCTTCAAAATTAATACCATCTATTGGGTAAAGGGTTAAACCCCGTTAGATGGATGTGTCATAGCAACATTCTGGTTGCTGTTAATCAACCGTAAACCCTACCCGCTATGAATACCTATCATTTGATTTATTACTTTAGCTGATTAAATAAGGAAAAATACCGTAGGAATGATCAATTATGCTAATAGCATGATAAGGGTTAATATTTAAAAAAAAGACTGCCTACTTTCTTGATAAAAGTTTAAAACATGATATATTAATTTTGACTTAAAACATATATGAGTGTGAAACAGTTCTACCCCTGATCAGCCTGTTAATATCTATGCTGCATATCTTATCTGGTTCCAAACTTTTTATAAATGATAGTGTTTTAAGCCTATTATAATTAGTGAACTGGTAAAAGATCAACAGAAATAAAGTTTTAATCTACTAAAACGATGGAATACATGCTTTACTTTCAACATTGAGTTTTCAATAGAGTACACATTTAATGATAGGAGAGCGGTTCTAAAGTATTTATGTTGTTAAAACGGTATGTATTTCCTATTAACCCTTTAAATACGCCTTTGGTTTATGCCTCCATTGAAGGAAAGGGTTCTAATTCAAAGTTTTTATTAGCATGAATGTGCAACATTAAAAACATTGAACATCCTAGCAGATGGTAGCTTAAAGCAAGCTGAAAGTAAAGTAGCATGCACTTTTCAATCTACCTTTAATGGACACCTGTCTTTCCAGGTAGGAACAGGTGATCGGGTAATGGGTTTACCCATTACCTAAACCCATTACCCCACAGCCCGTATTAAGTATTGAAAATTATAGGTCACCACTTAAAGCAGGTTGAAAGTAAAACATAATGCGCCTTAGGGTGCACCCTGCTTTACTTTAATCCTTGTTTTAAGGCACCACCCACTACGACATAAAATATCACCTATGATTCATAAATTAATTATGACTGCTTAGTGCTTGAAGAGGATTTATTTGCTTATGAAGGTGGAATTCATTAAAGGAGTAAAAGGCATAATGATGGGGGTAATGGGTTAAGCTTTTGCACATGAAGGAGTGCATGGTATAGGAGATTAAAATGTATTCCCCACATGAATAACAATCTGGATCCTATATTAAAAAAAAACCTAATATTTTGGTGTGATTTGAATCCAGCCTGTGTACCCAAGACTTAAGCTTCCGTTTTATGGCTTGTCATAGCAGGGCTTCACATGGGGCGTGTATTTATGACTCTTATGGGACAGTGGGGGTTCAGTATACAATTCGATTTCTAGCTAATAGGTTACTTCCTGTTGTTAGTTGTGATGATGCTTAGCGCTTTATGGTCCCTGGGCAGAAGCCTTGAGATGTGAAATCCATGTGCGCTATGTGCATGACAGGCTGAACTATTTCTATGAAATTTCTGTCAACTAAAATCTGCAGGTATATGATGAACAAACTAAATATACATTTTTGAAGAAACTGTTAACCATTCAACATATTTTAAAAGATCAGTTTAACCCTTTGCCTAATGAATATTCATGTCATTATTAATAACTGAATAATACAAAGTTTATGTTTAATACCGGTATGTCTTAATAAATACCCCCCTTTTCACCTGTAATAGGCAGCATTTATTAAGACCTAAACTCAACTCAAACTCAAGACCTATAATTTCATTTAAGAACCAGAGAGGACAGTCATTGATTATAGAGACTGTTCCTATATAGTAACCATCTGATCAGGATCTACTTACGTAGTAACTATTAAGAAATGCACAACTACTGATGTAAAGAAGGAAGATAAGAAGTAATGTGCCACTTTGTCTTATGAGCAACAAAGATTTATGTCACACTGATGTTTTTGCAGATTAAGACCAATACTCATATCTGTTTACAAGCTAACAGATAAGAGCCTGATTTGATGGCTCTTATAACTAAAAGAGCTCTTTGAACAGGGTCTATTATGTTTTCAAAGGTGTGAAAAAACATTCCTATGAAGTAAAGAAAGGATTAACACTAAGCGCGACTCAACAGAGTTCATGACGACTTTTGCCAAACAATTTGGATCCAGGTAAGATGCACGGTATCACATTCCAGCGGTATAAACAGTATAGAATACGTTACAAAAATTAATAATTGTTTCAAATATTAATCCATATTAACGTTCTTTAACGGAGGTGAGAACCCGTTGTTAAGTATGTTAAATGTCGGCTTCTTTGTTATATAGAAAAAGTATGATCAGGGCTACTTTCGGTTTGCTAAAAACGATGAAATAAATAACCGCCACATTTGACAGTAAACAAAATTAATACATTAAAATACATAGGGATAAACGGGAGCTTGACTGCATATTGATATATGTATCAAACTAATAAACCGCATTCGATCTAATCTTTTCCGAATCGTTTATGACCGTTATCGACACCGTCTCAATGATGCGTTAACTAAACCGGAAACAACCCTTTCCTTATCAGGGGAGTTCACTCTGGAGGAAAATCGGGATAACTCTGTAATGCGGTAGGGCCCCATTGCCAGTTCTAATGATGGAGCCTGGAGCCAGGACAGGAACTTGCCCACAGATGCAGAAGGTATGGGACCTGATGGACTGGTTCCCAGAAGTATTGTTGCCTACACATATACAGTAGAACCCCTCTATTAGGATCACTAAATAGAAGGCTAATTGTCCGTATAAAGGACAGGTGACAGCTTAAAGCAATGTGAAAGTGAAACTGAAAGCTCCTGTAGGAGCTTTTTGTTTCACTTTCACATTGCTTTAAGCAGTCACCTGTCTTAAACAACTGATATTTGACACAATTTAGTGGTCGTACAAGTGAAAATGAGGAACCAAAGGTAGGTTGACATTATAGACCAATATTTTGTTCCTCACTGACAATGTTTAACCATTTACTACATTTACACTTTTTTTCCTGCATTTAATTTTTCCCCAATTGAAGAAATTAGTTCCAATATTATAGTCACAAAAATGTATCATTATTTTTCTATACCCTGGAAGATGGTTGCTTAAAGTAAGCTGAAAGTAAAACAGAATAAGACTTATAGAGCATTTTGCTTTACTTTCAAACTGCTTTAAGTGGTCACCTGTCTTCAAAACTAGAAACAGGCTATGGGGTAATCGGTTAAAGTCTTTTCATGTTGATAGTGACTTGACTGATATTTACAAACAGTTTGGATTCAGATAAAGCTGAGTTACTCTGCATCTAATCAAAATAAGCAGACCATTACACCATAAATACACCTTTTTATGCCTTTAATTTGTTCTTAGAAATAATTCCATTCTATTCAGTTATGACCTTGTATGTACCAGAAATATTTTGATTCCCGAGCAGATTGTAGCTTAAAGTTAGAATCAGGCTCTGGAGTAAAGGGTTATTTGTAGCTAATTGGGTAAGAACAGAGTAGAAAAATGTGGTCTTAAGAATTTATCATACATTAAACGTTTAGCACCAATCTGTTTATATTACAGATGATCAAGTTTATAGAGTCGCTAGAGGGTGGCACAGAAGTATTGTGTATAGCAAACCCTGATGACCTCATGACAGTTCCTGCTGGCATTGACTTTGATTTCACAGATTTCTTCAACAAGTTCTGTGCAATTGACATTGAAGCTCTTACTCAAGAAATGGAAAAGATTAGCAGTCTCCAAGAAATCTCAGGTGCAGTATGTTTTTAGCTCGCTTGCTTGTAGAAAAGCAGAGCTAACGCAATACTCCCAGCGTGAGCAGGGGCGTTGGCGTGGACCAAGGTTAAATTTTTTGGACGGGTTGTTTTAAAGCTTAATGCTTGTGCTAGGGTGCTGAAATTTTGTATGGAGGTTTATTAGGGGTCACACATTGATGTTATGAAGTTAAAATTTACAAATGATTTTGATTTTTGTCAATATTTGACATGTTTTGGACTTAGGTTTGTTGCTACAAAAGACCAGGATAATGTTTTTGGACGGGTTGTTTTAAAGTTTAATACTTGTGCTAGGTTGCTGATATTTTGTATGAAGCTTTCTTTTGGGGTCAAACATTGATGTTATGAAGTTTGAATTTAAAAAACAATTTTAATATTTGTCAATTTTTAACATGTTTTGGACTTGTTTAATACTTGTGTTAGGGTGCTGAAATTTTGTATGGAGCTTCATTTGGGAACAAACATTGAGGCTATGAAGTTGGACTTAAAAATTATTTTAATTTATTTAAATTTTGACATGTTTACCTCAAATCACCAGGTTAAAGTTTTTTGTACTGGTTGTTTTAAAGTTTTATATAACAAGATTAAGACTCATCATTCATTTAATAATCTGTCTAAAACTGAAAATTGATTTGTTTTTGATACATACACATTACCAGTTGACAGTGCGATACAGAGTGATGTTTTTAGCTCGAGACGTTTTTGGCGGAAATAGCAGATCTGACGAGCGCCTTGGCGCGAGTCTGATCGGTTGTTTCCACCAAAAACGCCGAGAGCTAAATGCAACACTCTGTTGCACACTGCCAACTGGTAATGTGTTTATTATATGCCTTGAATACAAATCAGAAACAACTTAATAGTTGTTTAAATCATTTTATATCCAAAATTTATTAGTTATTTGAAGCAGATCGATAAGTTTTGTATGCCACAAAGAATAACGCGGCACTCATAAATGTACGTAAATGACGTCACGTTAAATCGAAAGCGACGTCAGAGTAAAATACAAAGTGGCTGATACAAGGTGGCTGATACAGACTCTTTGTATTTTACTCTGCAGATACACGCGGAAATGCTCGCTATCATTCGAAGGCATATAATAAAAGATGTTTTTATGCTTAAATTTCAATCAGGTGAGCATCAGGTTGCTTTGACACCCATTTCTGGTTATGTATTGAATCTATCAAATTAGCTATTTTATGCCTGAAATTTCAAATCAGTCTTTGAGACTTTTTCTCATTGTGATACCTTCGTCTTCAACATGAGATATCCAACTTGGACATTCTTGTTACATTATACAGTAAAACATTAGAGAGTTTATAGCAGTTGTTTATCTTTCTGTTGTAAAAATGTAGAGACGCTGAAGTTAACAATTGAGCTTGACTGTCACTCTCTGATAGTATGGTTCAAATCAAATCAAATGCAAGCAAACCCAGATAAATTTCAAGCAATAGCAGTAGGCAAAAAATCTTTTAACGAAATCAAAAGTTTGAATATAGCAAATAATACTATTAATTGTGAAGAAACAGTCAAACTTTTAGGAATAGAAATTGATTTCATCTTAAATTTTAATGAAGATCACTAAAATATGTCGGAGGGTGGCAAGACAGCTCAATGTGCTTCAGCACCTCAGCAAGTTTTTAAGTACTGAAACTAGACTGCTTGTTTTCAAATCTTTCATAAGCTCAAATTTTAATTACTGTCCAATAATTTGGCATTTCTGTAGCAAAAACCAGTACAGAAAAATTGGAAAAACTGCAGCACAGGGGTCTGAAAATTGTTTTCAATGACTTTACCAGCTCATACTCAGATTTATTAAATAGAGTGGACCTTCCAACGACCTTCCAACTCTTCATCTTGGGAGGCTTTGCACCATTGCTACAGAACCTTACATATGCATAAATGATTTGTCGCCTGTTTACATCAGAGATCTAGTCTTATACTTTCAGGTATGAAAACACAGTTCGGGTACCAACAGTACGGACCTCGATATATGGCCTTTTTAAGTTACCATCATATGGTACATGTGAATGTCTGTATGAAGTGGAACTATCTGCCTCATGGGAGTAAAAAAAGGTTTATTAAAAGAAAAGATAAATAAATCATTGTTTCTTTAATAGTTATATAGCCAAGTAAAGGGAGACAATCTATGCATAATTCCAAATTGGATTTTGTGTGAGTTTTCTCCCTTTGAATATCATATATAATTTTTCTTCCAAAAATCATGCCAGGCTTAAGCGACCGTGAACAAGTGCTATTTCTGTTGTTTTCTTTTGCTTATAATGCTTATAACCAGGGCAGTTGGTGAGGAACATAGTAATGATGAGGGGTAAAGGGTGCCCTCAGCATTGCTTTATGTCCTGCACTAGGTGACCACCTCTTTTTAACATCTAATGTGCTTCTTCATAAGGGAGGCGGCTTGAGACAGGCATTGCCTATGCCTGATAACTGTGATGTATTGTACTGTGATATTGCTATGCCATAAAGCATGTGTGTTTATTTTAGACTTTTCATTTACCTAGACTGCATGGTCAAACATGCCTTATTAGACCGGAAAGATGTGATACGCCTATGTACAGTGTTGTGATTGGTGGCAGCTAGGTGTGGGACAGAGGGGGTGCTGGGGCTTCTATAGGAGTATTCCACACTGCTTTTGTCCTGCAGTATGTGATACGCCTATGTACAGTGTTGTGATTGGTGGCAGCAGGGTGCGGGACAGAGGGGGTGCTGGGGCTTCTATAGGAGTATTCCACACTGCTTTTGTCCTGCAGTATGTGATACGCCTATGTACAGTGTTGTGATTGGTGGCAGCTAGGTGTGTGACAGAGGGGGTGCTAGGGCTTCTATAGGAGTATTCCACACTGCATTCGTCCTGCAGTATGTGATACGCCTATGTACAGTGTTGTGATTGGTGGCAGCAGGGTGCGGGACAGAGGGGGTGCTGGGGCTTCTATAGGAGTATTTCCACACTGCTTTTGTCCTGCAGTATGTGATACGCCTATGTACAGTGTTGTGATTGGTGGCAGCAGGGTGCGGGACAGAGGGGGTGCTGGGGCTTCTATAGGAGTATTCCACACTGCTTTTGTCCTGCAGTATGTGATACGCCTATGTACAGTGTTGTGATTGGTGGCAGCTAGGTGTGGGACAGAGGGGGTGCTGGGGCTTCTATAGGAGTATTCCACACTGCATTCGTCCTGCAGTATGTGATACGCCTATGTACAGTGTTGTGATTGGTGGCAGCTAGGTGCGGGACAGAGGGGGTGCTGGGGCTTCTATAAGAGTCTTCCACACTGCTTTTGTCCTGTAGTATGCGGCCGCCAGTCTTTGAAAATTAATCATTGGGTTCTTTTCAATTGTATGGTTACCGAGGTAGGTTTGACCATGACATGTCAATTGTGACTTTTTATGCCCCCGGCATCGACAGATGGGGAGCATAATTATAGTAATCGTCCTGTCTGTCCGTCCGTCCGTCTGTAACCAGGTTAAGTAGATTTTACCGTTTCGTCTAGCATCAACACCGCTTACTCCAATGCTTGGATACTTATACAGTTGTTGCCTTGGACCGTTCCCTATCCACCAAAATCACCGAACCGTGATTTTGACCTTGACCTAATTTGGACTTAGAATATTTTGAATGGACTATTTCTTGGTTAACTAGATTTTACCCTTTCGTCTAGCATCAACACTACTCACTACAATGCTTCTATACTTATACAGTTATTGCCTTGGACCATTACCAACCCACCAGTAATACCCAAGCTCAGTTTGACCTTGACCTTGACTTATTTGGACTTAGAAACGATTCAGAATATATTCTCAAGGATGCCACCGGGGGCATAAGCGTTTATTGAACGCAGTCTTGTTATTTAACTATTCTTGTTCATTTAATTAAATGTCAGTTGTGTAGTCAGACCTGTGATAAGCGAAAAGGAAGGTGATATTCCAGCCGTGTCAATAGTTAAAGCAGCCTGAAAGTGGTGCAGATGGCTAAGGCTTCTTCTGCACTGTATATTTGCCCTGCATTAAGCACACCTATTGCTAAAAATCAGTGTGTCTCTTTTGGTGGTCGCTTGGCTCAGGTCGATCTGTATTTCTCCTGTTTAGCTCACCTGGCACAAAGTGCCAAGGTGAGCTATTTTGATCGTCCTCTGTCCGTCGTCGTTCGTTCGTCCATCCGTTCGTCGTCAACAATTTCTTTAAACGACATCTCCTCCTAAACTACTGGATGGATTTTAACCAAACTTGGCAGGAATGATCCTTATATGGTCCTCTTTAAAAGTTGTTCAAATGGTTCTGGTCTGTTGCATATCTAGGTCACAGGAGCTAAAAATAGATTGTTTCAATAAAAACTTAAAAAATCTTCTTCTCTGAAACCACAGTATCCTGAGCTTAGATATTTTGCACAAAGCATCATCTACAAGTCCTTTATCAAGATTGTTCAAATTATGTCCCTGGGGTCAAAAATGACCCCGCCCCGGGGGTCACAAATTTACATAGATTTATTTAGTGAAATCTTCAAACCTCTTCTTCTCTGAAATTAATATAGCTAGAGCTTTGATATTTGGCATGGTGTAACTTCTAGAGGTACTTTACCAATATTGTTCAAATGAGTTCGGTCCGTTGCATATCTAGGTCACAGGAGCTAAAACTAGATTTTTTTTCTCAATAAAAACTTAAAAAATCTTCTTTTCTGAAACCACAGTACCCTGAGCTTAGATATTTTGCACAAAGTATCATCTTCAGTTCCTCTATCAAGATTGTTCAAATTATGCCCCTGGGGTCAAATATGACCCCGCCCTGTGGGTCACAAATTTACATAGAGTTATAAAGTGAAATCGTCAAACCTCTTCTTCTCTGAAACTAATATAGCTAGAGCTTTGATATTTGGCATGGTGTAACTTCTAGAGGTATACTTTACCAACATTGTTCAAATGGTACCGGTCCGTTGCATATCTAGGTCACAGGAGCTAAAAATAGATTTTAAAAAAAAAAGTTTAAAAAATCTTCTCTTAAACTACAGTACCCTAAGCTTAGCTATTCTGCACTCAGCATCATCCAATCAGCAATTGGCACAATCATATTGTCATAATTTCTCAGCTTTCCAAGATATGTTACATTTACATCAACGGTCCCAGGTGAGCGATTTAGGGCCGTATACGGCTCTTGTTTGTTTTTAGTGCTGTGCTTATGTAACAGCCTCTTACAGTGATGTACATATAATTTGTTTTGTTGTGTGTGTTTTGTTCTTTTGAACTAACCAATATTAGACCTGTAAAATACTTAGCAAACAGTGCAGAGTCTGATGATCAAAAGCTCCTTGTTCTGGAGAACAAAACAAAAACAACATAATTAATTTGTATTCCTATATTGCAGCCTTATATGTAAACCCTTTTTTTTACAGTCCTTCTTTTTTACAACATTTTTACTCTTGTTTATATTATACTTGTGTTTGTCTGAAAAATGCTGTTACAGCTAATGTTTATTGTTATATTGTATCTGACTTTAAATAAATCTTCTTGTATCTTGTATCTAATCACTCTAAACAAGGCAAATACTGGAACATAGTATTTCACATATACTGACTAATTGTGTTAATTGTTAGGTGTTTAAGGCTGGTGACTGCTTATAACAAGGAGGCAGCTTTCTGTTTCAGTGTCACATTGCTTTAAGCTGTCATCTGTCTCTTTCAATCAATTAGTCTTCTTTCTAGTGGTCAGTAAAACTGTACATAATGATAATTTGCTTCCACATATACATACACTGTCTGTCCACATATACATACATTGTCTGTCCACATATACATACACTGTCTGTCCACATATACATACATTGTCTGTCCAAGTGCTCTTAGTTTGTTTGTCTGTCCACGTATACATACATTGTCTGTTCACATACATACATTGTCTGTCCAAATATACATACATTGTCTGTCCAAGTGCTCCTAGTTTGTTTGTCTGTCCACATATACATACATTGTCTGTCCACATATACATACATTGTCTGTCCAAGTGCTCCTAGTTTGTTTGTCTGTTCACATATACATGTACATACATTGTCTGTCCACATATACATATATTGTCTGTACACATATACATACATTGTCTGTCCACATATACATATATTGTCTGTCCACATATACATACATTGTCTGTCCACATATACATACATTGTCTGTCCAAGTGCTCCTAGTTTGTTTGTCTGTCCACATATACATACATTGTCTGTCCAAGTGCTCCTAGTTTGTTTGTCTGTCCACATATACATACATTGTCTGTCTAAGTGCTCCTAGTTTTCAAGCTACACCTTTATAATTCCACAGTATATCTCCACATGTACTACAGATATGCAGATTGCCAGGGGTTTGATTTCCATCAAGTTTTCAAAGAGTAAGGGACAGTTAACCCTTAGCCCGCCAAAGAAAGTGTTGTCTGCTATATTTCTTGTCTGCTTCAAGTTGCAAAGTGCTTCAAAGTTGCTCAAAATTGCTGAAAATGTTGTCCAAGTGTCAAACAGCATGGATCTGGATGAGACGCCGAGTTACTCGGCGTCTCATCCGGATCCAAGCTGTTTGCATATGGAGCTATAGTCGTGAGTGGCAGGCTAAGGGTTAAACTTTTGTCATTTTGGCACAAACAGTTCATGCATATATAAGGGTCTTACACACTAAGCCATGTCTCTAGTTTTCCTTGATGGCCTGCTGTAAAAAGTATAGCTAGATCATGTTGAGAATTATGTTAAACAATACTTATTGTGTTATGTCACAGGAGGAAAGAACTCTTTTGAAATCACTTACAGTATAGACTTGCTGGTCCAATCTGTTTGTGTTCTTATTCTGTTTTGTTTTTCTTTCTAGGACAATTAAGACTACATTGGACCAGATAGAGGGAAATTTGTTAACCATGCTGGACTCAAGCCCGGAGCTAGATGCCATCCTAAAGATCAGACATACATATGTACGAGTCCTACATATGATGGTCAGCTTACAAGAAGGTGAACATTTAACAGCTTGAGTTTTATATATAGCTCATCTTGTATTAAGCAATGGAAGGTCTGTGAGTTGTCTTGTATACAGGTGACTGCTTAATGCAGGATAGAAATAAGACAGAAAGCTCCAATAGCAGCTTTCTGCATTATTTCTACCATGCATTTAAGCAGCCACCTGCCATAATCATGCAACACACTTTAAATTAACTATTACCCAATGGCCTGTTTTTAGCTCACCTGAGCCAAAGGCTCAAGGTGAGCTATTGGGATGGCCCGGCGTCCGTCGTCGTGCGTTGTCCGCCGTGCGTCTTGTCTCGTCAGTCGTCGTTAACAATTGCTTCAAATGACATCTCCTCCTAAACCGCTGAACAGATTTCAACCAAAGTTTACAGAAATGTTTCTTGGGTCAAGCTCTTTCAAATTTGTTCAAAGAATTAAAAACAATGCAGAACTCTGGTTGCCATGGGAACCAAAGTGAAAAAATAAGGAAATCTTTAAAAATCTTCTTGACAAAAAGTTCAAGGACCAAGGCTTAGATATTTGGCATATAGCATCACCTACAGGTCCTCTATTAAGTTTGTTCAAATTATGCCCCTGGGGTCAAAATTGGCCCGCCCCAGGGGTCACAGTTTTACATAGTGTTATATAGTGAAATTTTCAAACGTCTTCTCCTCTGAAACTAATATGGCCAGAGCTTTGATATTGGGCATGGTGACACTTCTAGATGTCCTTTACCAATTTTTTTCAAATGGTTCCGGTCTATTGAATATCTAGGTCACCGGAGCTGAAATAGACTTTTTCAATGAAAACTTGCAAAAATCTTCTTGTCAAAAACTACATGGGCCAAAGCTTAAATATTTGAAACATAGCATCATCGACAGGTCCTCTATCAAGATTGTTCAAATTATGCCCCTGGGGCCGGGGGTCACAGTTTTACATAGAGTTATATAGTGAAATTTTCAAACGTCTTCTCCTCTGAAACTAATATGGCCAGAGCTTTGATATTTGGCATGGTGACACTTCTAGATGTCCTTCACTTATTTTGTTCAAATGGTTCCAGTCTGTTGCATATGTAGGTCACCGGAGCTAAAAATAGATTTTTTCCATGGAAACTTAAAAAAATCTTCTTGTCTAAAACTTTAGTACTCTGATCTTAGGTATTTGGCACATAGAATCATCTACAGGTCCTCTATCAAGATTGTTCAAGTTATGCCCCTCGGGTAAAAAATGACCCCATCCTGGACATAAATCATTATCATCATTTTGTCATTTTTCCTCAGGTGAGCGAAATATGCCCAATGGGGCTCTTGCTTGGTTTTGTGGACAGGTGACCACTACAGTGTGATGAAAGTAAAGCAGAATGTGCCTTAATGCACATTGTGACTTACTTTCAACCTACTTTGAGTGACAAGCTTTAAGCTACCATTTGCTTGGATATTAGAATTGTTGTTTATGTTGCATATTTTGGACTGTATAATATGGGATGTTGATTTTATGTCATTTCGACAATCAACTGTTGAAAATCATGCAGCTTACAGTGTGTTTGAGGTGAAGAAGAGAGTGTACTTATGCACATTCTGCTTTACTTTCAGCCTGTTTTAAGCTGCCTGATACAGGGATACGGGAAAGGTTTATTTATCATGCATAACCATGAATGTATTAATATGGTGTAGAGTTAGTTTATCTGTGTTCTGATGTCAACTAAAAGTACTTTTTTGTCTCTTCTACATTATATTCAACTTGACCACTTGGAGTGGGTTGACGGTGAAGCGGAATAGAAGTAATTCTCATTCCACTGCTCCTTCAGCCTGCTTGAAGCTATGGTCTGCTAGGACTTGAACATATTTCTTATGATTTATTCTCATGACAATGAAAAGAACTGTTTTCTCTGATTGAGTATTAATATTAAGTTGGAGACGCTAAGGATACTTACAAAAAAAGAGCAAATTACATCACCACTGTTAATACCACTTTTTGCTGTCATATTTTCCAGAGAACTTTTTGCTGAACTTTCTTCTTACTTAAGCTTTTTATTACTTAAGTCTATTTATTTTTTCTTTGTTTCTCTTCGCCATTCTATATTCTTTATCTTTTCTTCATGTCTTTTCTTTCCATTTTTGCTTTCACCTTTATCCTGTTTCTTTTCAGACACTTTGTTTATGGTGATCAGGAGACAAACTGCTGTGGAACTGAAGTGATGAACATCTCAAATACTACTGTTGTGAAACTGCTTCCAAATGGGTAATGCCCTAGAACTCTGGAGATGTTCCATCGGTCGGTTCCACGGCAGAAGTTTCTTATGTTGTAAGAAAGTATCAGTAAAGGTATAATTCATTCCTTTCATTATTATCTTGTGGTTATATAATCTGAGTCTATACTGTACCAAATTTGTTATTAATTCTATTAATAGCTATTATTTATACACAGTCTTATTATTATTATTGCTGCAGTCATTATTATTATTATTATACCAGATTTATATAGCGCTCTTTTCACACAGGGATTGTGCGTTCAAAAGCGCTTAAAGTCAGGCGATGTTGAACCGAACACCGGTCCAACAACTAGCAATAGTGGCCATAGTCTCTCATTATTGCATTGTTATATCAGAAGTATAAGACAAAAACTGGACTACATCAGAGACAGCTATTTAGACTTTGATATTTTCTGGTGTGATATATCAAACCCTTCTGATGTTAGTGATCACTGTGCAACTTTTATATTTCTTCCTTTTTCATATGAAATGAAAGCTAGTTTTGAAAGAACTGTTTAATCTATATGCAAATGCTGACTTTCAGCTCTAATAGGTCAAAATATTTCTTCTTTTGACTGGCAAATACTTTATAATGGTAGCGTGGATGAAGCTTGTGATTGTTTTACTAAAACTTTTCTTCAGTTTGTTAATGCCTATATTCTATCACAGAAAATATTAGTGCGCCCTGATGACAAGCCTTGGTTTGACTCTGAATTAAGAAAATTTTGTAGGAAAAGAGACAGACTAAGGAAATTAGCTTTCAAAACAGGTAAATTGTCTATTTTAAATAAATAAAAACAGCTAAGAAATAAACAACATGAAAAAACATGCTAAACAGTCATTCTCCAACTAATTAGAAATTAACTTGGAAAATTTACACTCTACGTAATGATAAGAAAGGTTTTTGGAGAATTAATAAACACTTTGTCAAAAATAATGATTGTTCCGCTAATATTCCTCCTTTGTGTGTAACCTCTAATAGAGGTGAATCTTCATATTATATAACTGATCAAGAAAAAGCTGAATGACTTTTTTGCCTCTATATCTACCTTAAATGAAGAAAAAAGCTGTTCTTCCTGATTTTGCTGCTAAAACCCAAAACTGTTTGTCAAACATAGTTATATCCGAATCAGAAATAAAGGACATTATCAATTCCTTAAATATAAATAAGGCCAGTGGACCTGATTCTATCAGTCATAAAATGCTTAAAGGTTTTGAAACATCAGTTGCCAAACCACTCTCTATATTGTACAACAGGTCCATTACTTAAGGGATTTTTCCAGACTGTTGGAAAATTGCAAATGTCATACCTATTTATAAAAAAGGTGATAAATCTTCTGTTTCAAACTATAGACCTGTCTCACTTCTCAGTTGCTGCGGTAAATTGTTCGAGAGAGTGATCTTTAAGCACATGTACAATTTCTTTCTCAATAATAACCTTCCATACAAATATCAATCTGGGTTTTTGCCAGCCGGTCTTCTCTTTAAATTGAAACAAAATGGTATAAATGGTTCTTTACTTGACTGGCTTTCCAGTTACTTGTCAGATAGAAGTCAGAGAGTCGTCCTATAGTCTAGCGTGTCAGCTTCTAGGTCTATTTTAGCCGGTGTTCCTCAGGGATCTGTGCTAGGGCCGTTTATGTTTCTTATTTATGTCAATGATATATCTAACTCTCTACTCAGTTTAACTAGACTGTTTGCAGATGATAGCTCTCTCTTCTATTCGGCTACATCTGTTGGTGATATAGAAGGTATTGTGAATCATGACCTTAATATCATATCTTCATGGGCTAAACAATGGCTGGTTACTTTCAATCCTAACAAAACTGAAGCTATTCTATTCTCTCTAAAAAAGTATGACAATCTACCAAAACTAATATTCGAAGATACACTAATTAATTTTGTCAAAAGCCACAAGCACTTAGGAGTTACTTTTAGCAACAATGGTTAGTGGAATTCTCATATAGATAATGTAGTAATATCTGCCTCAAAAGTAGTAAACATTATGAGAAGAGAAGATTAAAATTTACTCTAAATAGGAAATCTTTAAATCAAATCTATCTCTCATATGTATCTCCTATAGTTTGGGATGGTTGCTCTGATAGCTGTTCAGATTCCTTACAAAAACTTCAAAAGAAGCTGCCAGAATTGTTGCTTGTCTTACTTGTGCTGTTTCATTAAAAAATCTTTACCGTGAATGTGGATGGCAGAATTTGGAAAAGAGACATCATTTTCAAAAGCTGTTTTTAGGGCTAGATGATTTATCATCTAGACCTTTAGCTAACCAAATTTCAGAATTACAATCAGTATGCGGACTCACATTTTTTGAAAAACTACTTTCTGTTCTTAATTCTATATCAACGAGTGATTCGGCTCATGCGCGAGCTGTGATTTGGCCTCAACCCGAAATAGTCCAGAGTTCTCTAATTTTGATTAGTCTAAAGTGTACCACGTGACATACCCACGCTAAAATAGACGCGGAGTCGGCCATATTTGATCAGTTGCTGAAGCCTGAAAGACGTGAAAGAAAACCAGAACAAGAAGTTAAACAGGTATCAATATTGATTCTATTATACATTTGAAGGACAACTGAAATCACCAGTTAATGAACATATTTGCTTTGGGAGAGTTGTAAGCAAAAGTGTAAGAGTTCATTTATCAACCTCCAAAGTCACAGTTTACTCGCTTCGAAATTTCGCCGAGGCGTTTCAGTGTTAAATATAACGATCTGAGTAAGGATTTGTACATATTCGGTACAGGACTTTTATAAGAAACAGTTTAAGAGTTATTTTATCGACTTCTGAACTGACATAAGATCGCTAAAAATGTTCAACGTTCTTACGTAAATGTTCTGAAAGTTGCGCTAATGGCGGCCTCCATTTTCCATATCTATATCATTTCCGGCATGTATGCGCAGTCGTGGTGCGCAAAAGAACTTTGCGCGTATTTGAGCTTCGTCGTGAGCGAGGCTGCGGGAGAATATCGGAGAATAGACAGGTAAATAATTTTCCTAAGATTTCGCGGAAATGTAATCAAATTTCAGCATTTTGCTGAACATTAATAAGTGCCAGTAATAAAAAAAAGCCCAATAAGTTTTGTTTACCACGTTGATGCAGTATCCCGCGGCAACCTGTTTAGAGCACGAAAACTTTAAATTTTAGCTGTTGCTGCTTCAAGAATTACCTTTTTTTAGTAATGATCAGATATTGGAATTACCGAGTTATAGACTAAGCGTGCCACGGACTAAGCGTACCGGGTCTAAGTGTGCCATTTCAGGACTAAGCGTGCCACATATGAATTATATAGAGGAATATTTAATTTTGTACCATGTATTATGTTATCACATTATATTTTTCATAATAATGTTTTAAAGAGGTGAAATTGTGAAATATTGAACCTTAGGTGTTAAAAACATGAAGTTAAATGTACAAACTTTGAAATTAGATGTTCCACTTTATCACACTTATTCACTTTTCTCCTTGAAAGAATAGGATATATATCCAACACTATAGATCTAATCCATTTAGTACAGCACACAAAATGAAAGTAAAAAGTAATTTAGCATTTGTTTTATTTCACACCTATATGTGTTAGATGTCATTAGGATCCAAACTTGGTCGCAGTTTGGATGCCTGTTAAAACCACACTAGCTAACAATTAACTATTAAGTGTAATTAACACATCATTTTTGACCACCCAACAGATCTACCCTATATAATTTCATAGGTGGCACGCTTAGTCTAGAAATGGTACACTTAGGCAGTGGGACACTTGGGCAGTGGCACACTTAGTCTGTCACCCGGAATGACCTCCATTCTGTATACATTTGATTTTTTTAAACTTAACTTTGCACCCTAGTTCTGTATATTCTGTATACGTACTTTTGTTTGATCTATCTGTTTGTGTTATCTTTGATCTCTTAATTTTAAGTAACACTTGACTAACACAGGCCCTGACTAACACTGTCTTTACCAGACAAAGTGCGTCCGAATCATAAGTTTTGATTGTTCTGAAGAATAAAGTTGATGTTTTACTTTAGCCTGTTTCAGGTTATTTATCATGTCCTTTGGTTTAGATCTATCTTTTGTCTTTTTGCTATACATGTACCACTACCAGTCAGGGATTTCGCCAGGATTTCCTGAAGGCATGTCGAAATTGGGCCATAGGGGGAGGGTGCAGGAGGAAACCTCCGTCCTGTGTTGAGGCAATATTTTTTGCTCTTTTAACACTGAAATGCATGTTCACATGTTTTCATTTTACTCTGCCATACACACTTCTGTCCAATGACTAAATCAGTAAATGTGAACCCCATCCCCAAAATATAGGTTTCTGGTTGTTTTGAAAGCTTTGTGATGGTATATTCAGGCTATCCGGCCTTAAATATGTTTAATTGCAATAATAAATGAATTTTAATGCCAGAAGACCCCAAATCCTTGTTAAAAGTCTCAAAATAGTCTTTCTCAAGGTTGTCAATGTCGCCCTAAACGCCGGTGTAGTTTATTGGAAGAAGCCCCTTTAGGCTTTGTCACGGAGGGAGGTCTGGGTTCGAATCCCAGCACCGGCTATATATTGACAGAAGCTTCCTTGAGATTGTTTTAAATGAAGTTTAACAGCCTTTTGCAACATTTATTGTCAAATAAATACATAAGACGGCCACAGCAAGGCCTCTTTGCCATGTACTGGTGCATCAGAAACCCCCCTCCCCAGGCCGCTGCACCTTTTTTTTAAAAAGGTTTTCATTAGATCCAAGCGACCCATACAGTCTACATGACATGTCGGTTGTGCTGAATGGGCATTTATGGATGGTAGGATATCATTTTAAACCCTGATCTCACTGTCCCGGTGAGAATAACCGGTGTACCGGGATGAGCCGGGGCGATTTTTATGAAAAAATAAAATGCGATCTCACATTCAAGGCATTTCCCCGTTGGACTCCCGGTAAAGAAGTCAGAACTCCCCGATCTATCCCGGTTAGGGCCGGTATTACACGGTGTTCACCGGTGGCGTGCTGGTGTTCGCCGGAAAGGACATAAACCGGGGTGGACGTGAATTAGTATAAATTCTCTTTTGTCTCTCGGGGTATATGAGATGAAATACAAACGAAATGCAATAAAAAAAGAACATAATAATGTTGTAGATTGTTCAAACTTCATTTTAATAAGAGTTTCAAACAGTTTGCCCGGCGTCTGATCTGGTTACATACGGTTTGTGGTGGACATAAAGACTTTAGTCTGAAGCCATATTGTTTTTATACGCCCGTCATCGACGGTCGTATTATAGTATACCCAGCGCTGTACGTCCGTCAACTTTTCTTGTTAGCGCTCTCTCACCTTCATTTATTTACCGATTTTGATTAAACTTCCTACAAATATTCCATACCACAATAGTTCGGACGAGTTCGCGTTTCAGACGTTGGCGTCTTTTTTTTAACAGAGTTATGCCCCTTTATTGTCAAAAATGGGCATTTTTAAAAATTTCAAATTTGATATGGTGATACAATGAATGAAGTTACTTAACATACATTACGGGTTTTTGGTTTGACTTTGTATTTTCAGAGTTATGCCCCTTTACACAATTTTTTTAACAATATATTGTTTCCTGATAATAATTTTACTTACATTTTGTCTATTGTAACCAAATTTCATATTTATCTTTCTCATCATGCAGGGAAGGCACCTGTGAATTTTGGTTCCTGTTAAATTCTTTTTCTTTGAGTTATGCGCCTTTACATACTTAAAATTTAAAATAAGCCACACTTTGTCCGTTAACTTTTCTTCTTAGCGCTCTCTCACCTTCATTTATTGACCGATTTTGATTCAACTTCCTACAAATATTCCATACCACAATAGTTAGGATGAGTTCGCGTTTCAGACGTTGGCGGTTATTTTTAGCAGAGTAATGCCCCTTTATTGTCAAAAATGGGCATTTAAAAAAAAAAAAAAACAGAACTTTTTTATTTTTTTATTCAATTGATTTCAAATTTGCTATGGTGATACAATGAATGAAGTGACTTAATATGTATTACGGGTTTTTGGTTTGACTCTGTATTTTCAGAGTTATGCCCCTTCACATAATTTTTTTAACAATATATTGTTTCCTGATAATAATTTGACTTACATTTTGTCTATTGTAACCAAATTTCATATTTAGCTTTCTCATCATACAGGGAAGGCACCTGTGAATTTTGGTTCCTGTTAATTTTCAGACGTTGGCGACTATTTTTAGCAGAGTTATGTCCCCTTTATTGTCAAAAATGGGCACTTTTTAAAAAACCCAGAACTTTTTTCTTGACTATCGCAATACTATCCGGATAGTACTTGAGCTATCGCAATACTACAGCATAGTCTTTTTTAGATCGATAGTCGGGCCTGCACTCCGGGCGACTTTTTCCAGTCGGCCCGAGTCCGGACGACTTTGACACCCGCCGGCCATGACGGGCGTATTTTGCCGCACTGCGGTGCTGTTGTTATATATTAGATTTACCCTATACAATAGAGAGGACGATATTATTTCCTATCTAAACACAGAAGAAACGCAAACGCTAAAAACAAAAGTTAGAAATCTGCATTTTTTTAAAAACAAATTCAAATTTATCCTTGCAAACACCCCAGTTGTTCACGGTAGAGACCTGGATGTGCCTGTAAAGATCCTGCGTTGCTCCGGCATTCCCGGATGAAGCCGGTTATGGTTTCTGTCCCGATGACCCTCGGTTGTATTAAACATTTTAAAGCATCCGGGGATATTAGCCGGTGGAAGCAAATCGAGCCGGTCGTCCCCGGCGCTGACAAGGTTGTACTGCCGGTTTGCTAAACCAGGACTCACCGGGGACCCAAACCGGGACAGTGAGATCATGGCTTAAGCAATTGTTGACTGCAAAAATATATAATGTATAATCCTATGCCTCTATGATAAGCATAGTTTTCATAAAACCGCAGCTCTAATGTTTGTATATAATCAGTGGCGGCTATCTAGACAGAGCCAAGGTTGCATTTTAGCCACAGGGTGTGGGTTTACAGTTTTGCAAAGCTGCTATCTACTTGTTCAAATGAAAGAATGGTTTCTTCCATCTATGTCTGGTGCGACAGAAGAACAGTTACACACCAATGTGACACCATACACCTCATTCATCTTTCTTGTTGTTTAATGCATGCAACTGAAGACCCACTGATTGTGTATACGAGGGTTGTTCGGAAAGTTCGTAGAATTTTGTTATATCTCTGGTTAGCTTTATTTGATAAATTTGAAATTTGGTATGTAAGTACCTCATCTTATTTTTAAACTATTTTGTAAGAGAGAAATGAAATAGATAATGTTTACCGAATATACAGGTTACCGTAGCAACGCAGTAACGGGGACCCGGAGCAGCTCGAAAGTTGTAATTTTTTAAACTTTCTTCTAATAAAGCAAACGTGATTTCTCTCAATTCTGTTGACGCTAGATAAGCGCGAAAAGGTCTGATTGTAACGTGACGTCATGAAGTTAGTTACTCATAGTTTCAAAACATTGTAAGCGCTTGAACAGAATTTACAGTATTTAGTCTACAGATAGCGGAAATGCGAACTAAAAAGAAATGACGTCGACCAGTGACGTTGACTTGCAAACTGTTGTAAATAAAATTATGTTACTGTAGGTAAATCGCCGACAAAAACTCTTAAAATGATTAAATCCACGGGAAAATATGACAAGAAGTTGAGTCTCGCATTCCTGTATAAACGGCGATCACTTTTTAGGAATGGAAAATAATCGATCCAGGACGCTCCTAGGAGCGACCGACCATCAATCTTAGCTGCTTCCATTAAGGACAAGTGAAAAGATAAGGAAAATGCGGACAGAGTTACAACAGTAAGATATATGCTTGATAAAATTGGTGTTTCTTGCTCTACCGTACTTGAACTATTAATAGATGAACTTGGTATGTCTAACGTTAGAGCATGCTGGGTGCCGAGGTTGTTCACGGACAAGGGAAAGAAGAACCGAGTTCGATGCTCTCAGATGTTTCTCTGCCAAAACGATGCCGAAGGTGACGATTTTAAGGACAGAAGCACACTACGGATGAGATACGAGAGAAGCGACTACACATGGATCTTGAGCGCGTAATGCTACATCAGGATAATGAACCGGATCGTAGAGCAGCTTCAACGCAGTTAGAAATCAGCTTACTATGGTTTGATATGTAAGAACACCCGCCAAACGGCCCCGAATTGGCTCCCATGGGTTTTAGAGTGCTGACAGTTAAAGGCGAGCTTACATGGAATTACATTTGTTTCAGCAGCTGAATTTACCAAACAGACCCAGAAATTTGTATCTACATTCAGTGAGGACTTGTATACAGAAACATGCGTAAAATGAGTTAGAAAGCCATAAGGAGTAGGTGGATATTGCGGGTGATTATGTTGGGAAAGTGAGACGTTCGCTTGACGTATATAACGTTTGACATCACGTCGACGTTGACGTGCTCCGGGTATGCGTTATGTATGTATTTGTAAGATGCATAGAAAAAATGTGTTTAAGCGTATATTGCCGATTTTCACAGAATATGTAGCACAGATCTGGAAATTAATGTTGATATAATTTTTTGCATCCAACTACGACTATACGTATTTTTATAGCAAAATTCTACGAACTTTCCGAACAACCCTCGTATAATGCCTGTGACAGCTTAGAGGGCAGGATGAAAGTTGTCAAAACAGAAAAACTTCTATAAATTTGGAGCTGATCAGTGATTAGAACTCAAATTTAATACCCAGAAAGTGTATATAGGACATATTCTGCAAGAAATCCTGATAAAATCATATAAAAATGTTTGAAAATCTGCAAATAAAGCAGTGTTTGATACAGGTTATAGCTAAATACAGGACAAAAGTAAAGCAGATGGCCAAAATGTCTTTTCACTGAAGTGTTTCATTTAATTCCAAACCCAAAAGGTGTATATGGGACATATTCTGCAAGGAGAACTATTAAATGCATTGAAAATGTTTGATATTTCTGCAATAAACAGTCAATATTGTGTAAAGCGACTACTGAAAAATGTACAAAAAGTAGTCTTTGATAAAGGTTATAGTTTATTACAGGACAAAATAGAGCAGATGGCCCAAATGAATTTTCATTGAAGTATTTAATTTATTTCCACAGTCAGAAACTTTATATAGGACATATACAAGAAAAAACATTGACAAGCCATGAAATGTTTGAAAATGCTGCATTAAACAGCCAATTCTGTGTTAACCAGTCCCTCAAAAGTGTATTAGTAGCAGTATTTGATACAGGTTATGGCTAAATTAGTAGAATAATAAAGCACAAAGGTAAAGCAGCTGGCCAAAAGTTATAATTAATTATTTATTTACTGAAGTATTTGAATAAAGGTTTTGCTTTACTCCAGCAATACGCCTATTTACACATTTACTTTGTTCCTCCACTGGAGAAAATAGTTAAATTTATACAGTTATGCATTATTATGTGCAATATTACTTATATCCTAGCAGATGGAACTTGAAAGCAGCTGACAATTCAGTATGATGTGACAATTTGGAAATAGTTGACAATTTCAACACAGTGGTTAGACCTCAGGATCCAAAACCAGGAAGTGTACATTAGGACATAATATTATCTTAAAAAAAAAAAGCAAAGTGAAAAAGTGTGAAAAATCAGTATAATGTGACATTGTGGAAATACTTGACAATTTCAACACTTCCTGAGAGCCTGTCTGCACTTCTAAAGCTACCTGGCCTTAAATTTGTTTTATTGCAATAATAAAACGAATTCAATGCCAGAAGGTCCAAAGTCCTTACAAAAAGCTGATGGGAAGAAGTATGGTGTAAACTTTGTGCCATTAAATTTTTCAAAATAAGTCTTTCTCAAGGTTGCTAATGTCTCCCCTAACGCCAGTGTAGTTTAATTGGTAAGAACGTCCTCTATAATGGAGGGAGGTCTGGGTTCGAATCCCAGCGCTGGCTTTATAAAAAAAAATGTTGACAAAAGCTTCCTTGGGATTGTTTTTAATGAAAATTTAACAGCCATGTGCACAGAAAATTCTCCAATATATCTGAAATATCCACGAGTGTACGTGAAATAAGAAATGAAAACATGACTTTTATGGTGTTGTTAAGGTTATGTTATATTCATATTAATCCCTTCTATCTACCTTTTCCTCACATTTCCAGTAAAACTGCTTTTGAGTGCAAATAGAGGACCAAAAATGCTAAAAAGTGTGAATAAGCCCCGATTTTAGCTTTATAAGTTATGAAAAAACACTTTTCTCCCAATATTTCTTTGTTATACCACTCTGTGGTATTTTACATAAATAACCCATTTTACGCCTTTAAAATAGCTGTGGCTCGTTGCTGGGGTAAAAAGGGCTAAAAATGGGGTAAATTTAACGCATGTAGCGACCTTGTAAAATCCCGTCAAATTTCACTATAGAAACGCTTTAACTCGCATTTTTTGGCGTTTCCCTCTCGAATAGACATCAATGTACATGAAAAACACGAGTTGGTGGTAAAAAACATATATCTTGCCCTAGGCTCCTATTTCTCGGAGCCCGAATTTAGGCGCAAAAATTTGAAAATGCCGTCTTTGAACTGAATTTATGACCTTTAAGGGTGTATCCAACCCATAAGCGCTTTTTTCAAAGTATCAAACTTTTTTCTATCATTGTTTTTTTGGAAGAGCTATTTTTGATGAATGAAAAAATGGGAAAAAATATATATGGTGGTGTCCTTGTTTTTGAGCTACAGCGATTTGAAAAAAGGTATGTCAAATTTAGATTTTTGTTCTCAAATTTTACGGTTGCAGGTCAAAACGCCCCCAAGTCAAAACGCCCCCAAAGTCAAAACGCCCCCAAATTGGTCAAAACGCCCCCATAATTGGTCAAAACGCCCCCATAGCCTGGTCAAAACGCCCCCATTTTTTTCTACATATATATCATATGTAAAATATTTATATATATTTGTATAAAAAATTATGTATATATATATAAAAATGTATCAGTATGAATTGTATCAATTTTTGTTCGAATTTTGTTCGATTTTATATAATTTTTAAAACTTGTGTTTTTTTCACTTCTCTTTCAGGTGATTCGGTTTGTCGGCCATAGACGGTTGCCGAAAAATGGATTTGAAATTTGTGTATTAAAATTGATTGAGGTGTATTTACTGCAATAAATGTAGATGGAAATGCATGTTGTGTTGTTAAATTATGTGTTTGGTGTGTGCGAAAGGGTCCATTTGAGTGAGAGTATAACATACTACAAAGAAACGAAACCTTATAATGAGCCCCAGCGACGAGTATACTCGTCATGAACACAACAATCACCTATCAAGCGTACACCTGTCCTGTGCAAACAGTGAATACCCTGATCAGAGGCTAAAGTTTAAAACATAGTTAATACTAACGACGAGTGTACTTATCAAGGGTACATTTGTCCTATGCAAAAGGTGAAGACCCTAATCAGAGGCTTAATAAATTGAGCAATAGCGACGAGTGTATTTATCAAGAGTAAATTTGTCCTATTCAAAGAATAAAGACCCAAATCAGAGTATGCTCGACATGAACAAAACATAAACATTTCAAGAGTACAATTGTCTTGATTATAGAAACAGTGAAGAGCCTGATCATTTGTAAGCGAAGTTTGTATAATTTAGCAAATACACCATAATTATAAATGGAATTAATTTAATTGTAAACTGGAATTGTCCATTTAAAGATTCAGGGATGAATAGTAAATCCTTCAATTAATCATAAAACAAAGAATCTTAAGGTACTTCGCATATGCACTTAGTTTCCATACGATTGTTATGAAAATTGTCATGAAGAATGATAATAGCCTAAGAAACAATGTGTGTAAATATAGGCAAAATTTATCGTGTGGTTTGTCTTTAAGGTCTTTTTTCTGACAAAAACCTAGACTTTTGATGATTTTATTTTTCTTAAAAATGAATAAAGCTAATGACTATAATTCTCGCCCAATAAGTAGTCCACAACATTCATTACAAGAAAAGCTAAAAACATTTTGAATAAAGGTGTTCAGAAAGATGTTATCAGCTATTTAAATTTTGCAAAATGCTAAAAAATTGAATTACAAAAAACTGACTCATTCAATGTATATTTGTTTTCATTTTATTCAAATATATGGTTGATGAACTAGTCAGTCTGAAAAAATTAGAAAATATTACAGTCAGGATTTGTTGTAATAACATATTTTCTTATTAACATGTGGGATATTTGTTGTTTAGATACAGTTACCTACCTTAGAATTAAAACTTTGTCATTAAAATGCATTATTATTTATTCATGGACTTGCATACAAGGTTTATTATATTGTTTGAACATAATTATAATGGGCAATATCGATCTTGAAAATGTTAGCATATTGATAAGCTTCAAGGTGTGGCTTTATAGTTCGATCAAATCGTTTACATGTATACCGATTTAATTGACTTGTAAGTCATTAAACTAAAACGTACAGGTAAGTGGACATATACTTGGACCGTAAACATCACTAGTACTAATCAACGAAGACTAAACATAACATGTCTCTTGATTACTGCGTTATGGATTGACAAGTCAATAAATCGGACACTAAAAAAAATATTTGGATCGGATGGGTCTCGAACCTATGACCTTTGGATTGCTAGTCAACCACTATAGTCAACCACTATACTAACTGCGCTATGAAGGATTATACTAATTTATATCAACATTTCCTTTATATAAATTTTCTACTATAAACACGTACGAAAAAAGTCTGTGTCGTCCAGACGCATATCCGCTCGCCCGCAAGACCGACTTCCGGTAGCGAAAGGCCTTAAACTTAAAGATCCTCAAAGAATAAAAAGCTTGTAACGCGGCAATCACAACGAAATCAAATAACGTTTTCTTCAAAGATCTGCAAAGGATAAAAAAAATAATTTTTTTTTAAATCTCCTTTGAAGTGAGAGCGGGTTTTTTTCTGTAAACTCTCCAATTATATTTAACATCAAAGAATGTTTTTTTTTAAAGAATATTCAAAGACATTCAAAGAGAAAAAAATGAAATCTTTAATCTCCTTGGAAGTACATGTAATCGCGTTATACCAGTAATTAAAGCTTTCACCAATTAGCACCTTGCGGTTGAGTTTTGCTGTTAATCCTGGAATCATATATTCAAAGATAACTGAAATCTTTATGTAAATAAAAATAAACTGTCAGCTGTTTCCGTAATTTTTACAATCCAAAATCAATCAGCTGCTACAAATCACGAAGGTGTGATTACTTCGTGTACAGGTAAACAGACAAAGAGCAGTGAACCATAAAATCCACAGGCGATTTGATTGACACGTACACAAAGGATATCTTATCTGGCTTGCTGGCAGACATGCATAGCATATATATAGTGGAACGACCGACGATAAAAGTACCTTAAATGTTCAAAGTTCTCTTATTCAACCTATTAATGATGGAAATATAGTTAAATTATGGAAATAAAAAAATAAAAATGGGGGCGTTTTGAAAAAAAAAATGGGGGCGTTTTGACCAGGCTTTGGGGGCGTTTTGACCAAAATGGGGGCGTTTTGACTATAAATCAAATTTTACCCATTCAGAGTACAAGCTTCAGTAAAATCTGTTTCAAAACAAAACAAACATGGTAATTTGGGGTTTCTTTATTTCATGTCTATGGTGATATTTCCACATATAGAAACCAAATTTAGACAAAGCAGGCACCAGGTTTGAACAATATGGATCCTTGAATATCAAAAATATGCTTTTTATAGGGCATGAATATTAGATTTTTTATTTTGTGAAAAAAAAGTTTGAAAATGAAATAGTTCTAGAATTAAACTTTTTCTTATATTCTACCAAATGAAAGCCAATGCTAAGGCAGTTCAAAATAGGAAAAGAAATTGAAAGGTCAGTGTTGAAAATTTTGAGTTATTAAAGTAAAAAGAGTTATCTCCCCTTACAAAATTTACAAAAAAGTAGGCCTACCATATCGATGGTATTTAGAGCTTTATAAATTTCACATTTAGGCCTTTTTTTTCTTAAATTAGTTTTTGTATGAAGAAATACTACCATAGATAGGAAATAAATAAGACAAAACCAAATTATCATAATTATTTTCATTTAAAATGGATTTTATTGAAGCGGACTGTTTGAAAAGGACAAAATAAGAGAAAGTGGGTGGGGTAAATTTTACATGGCCATAGAGCCAACTGTTGTTCACCAAAATGTACCCCCCCCCCCCCCCCCCCACACACACCCCCCTCTCGGAAATTGAATTAATTTCTAGCAGGTGGCTTCTCAAAGCAATGTGTTTGACTTTCACATTGCTTTGCAGTGTTTCAATCCTTTAGTTGGCTGTAACGTAGGGCTGTTAAATATCTTTTGGTTGCCATTCATTTAATTCCAGATCATTTGTTTCGAGTTAAGTGCTTCTTGATAAAATAGGTATTTACTATCTCTATCTTTCTGTTTAGTTCGTATTATTTTAATAAATTTTATTTGAACAAAAACTAACCAGTTTTGTTATGCACTTTATGCCCTTCTATAAATTGAATACATGGAGTCCTAAATGTCAAGGTCATCTTGACGTTTTGGCATGATAGATTATTTGCTGTCTGTTCAAGGGGCAGCCAAGCCTGACAGTAGCTTCTTCATATAAAAAGGATTCCAACACTTGAAAAAAAAATACTTTATTGTTCCATCATTAAGGATATAACAAACCTCTAATCATCTAGCCCTATCTGTCCTCTCAGGCCTTTCATTTATGTATAAAGCCACACACAGCATGGTACCATCATATATTTCAGACTTGATACCTCCTACTGTGGAAGAATCAAACCCATATCCACTAAGAAACCGAGAAAATATTAGAATTCCTATTGCTAGAACTTCAGTCTCACAAAAATCATGTATTTCATCCTTCATAGATTTGTGGAATAGCTTAGATCTTGATATGAGAAACATTGAATCATACACTAGTTTCAGACATGTATTATTAAATGACATTATTCTCTTATAAATGTGCCATTATATTATTCACAGGGTAACAGATACTTATCAGTTTTACATGCAAGAATTAGAAACAATTGCAGTAATCTATAAATAATGATCTGTGTAATAACCACCTCAGATTGGATCCTTATTGCTCTGACATGTACTGAAGCTATTGAAGATGCAGAACATTTCTTCTTTACCTGTAAGAATTATACACAGGCAATACTAACTTTATTTCGTTCAATTAGTAAATTTCAACCTCTGAACTTAGATACATTATTATTTGGGAAAAGATATTTAAATGACAAAGAAAATCTCAATATTTTCAGTGCAGTGCATGAATTTATTAGAGGATCTAAAAGGTTTACATAAATGTCAAGCAGTTTTGATCCTGATCGGATACCACGCTACATGAAATCCGATCAGGATCCAAACTATTTGAAATTAAAAGTAATTTACAGAGCTCTTGATAAAGGTAATACAATGTACTCAAAAACTTAAATCTTTATTTCTGCATTAGGCCCTGTGGGATCATTGCTCGTTAGAATCGTCTCTTTGAGACGGTTCTGATGAGTAGTCACATCATGGGATTTGGTGCTGAAATGAGGGAGGAAATGTTGAATTTGTTCAGTTCGCGTTAAACCAGTCTAGAGCCCTGGATTTATAGATTTGGCAGTGGGGATTGAAAAGATTTGTTTTCTGCAAGCATGATTTGAGTAAAGGGAGACAATTCATACCTTTTTCAGTTACAGTTGACTCTCTTATACCGGATAAAGGCATGATACCACTTACATGTATACTTTATCAATTATTTACACCATATAACTCAATACACATTTATTTGGTCTGAATCATTGAAACCATGCTTGTCCCTTGATCACCATGAATGAATTAAATGTATATCTAGCTATACCCCCCTTTCTCTCTCTCTTTCTCTGACAGTCTGTGTCTTTCCTTCTTCTTTCCTTCTGTAGTCTTTCTCTCCAACAAAATAGTTCAGATGAGTGTTGAAATCGGACCAATAGGTCAAGAGTTATCTACCTTTGAATTGCTGAAAATGCAATATTTAAGGGTGTTTACACTCTAGACGCCACAATTTTAATCAAATCTTTCTCAAAATTGCTCAGATTGTATATGACTAAAAGAGTTCATATGAGTTTGATTATGGTTGAAATCAGGCTTATAAGTCAAGAGTTAACCGCCCTTGAATTGCTGAAAATGTCATATATAACAGTGTTTTACACTCTGGCAACTACAGTTTTCAATGGATTTTAATTATATTTGCACATCATGTATATAGGTATAAGTTCTCAAGGGAGTGCAATTATTGTTAATCTGATCATTGTGGCAAGAGTTATCTGCCCTTGATATACTTTGAAATGCTAGAAAAGGCGTCATTTCAGTATTATTTTGGCTCTAGTTATCTGCCCTTGATGTACTCAACTATACTAGAGTAGGTCATTATCATATTCCAATGTTGTTAACATGCTATACTACAAGTTTGAATGAATTTAGAATAAACGGGTGAAATTCAAAGGTAAAGCTAAAAGGCCTCATTATAACAGGTGAGCGATATCAGGGCCTTCAGGCCCTCGTTTTATTTTTCGCCCGACATTCATAGTATTTCACAGAAACAAAGCTATAAGAAATCTAAATTCAAGTCGCAAATGTTTGGAGTTTCTAAGAAGCTGCATAGAAGGAAATGTGGTTTCTATAGTAATGTCAACAACGTCATCCCGGCTCAAATTTACAAATTTTGAACACTAAACTGTAACGAAACACCGTGTCGCGTTCGTAGAGTTTTTAAGATAGCTTCACCAAACGAGAGGTACTAAACGCGCGAACTTTCGTCATGACGTTCATGACGTCATGTTGATGTCTGAAGTCGGACATGTAAACAATGTCTGTTTTTAGTGCTTATTGTGTGAAAATGAGTGATGAACAGAGATTAGCTATAACATTTTGCGTGCGAAATGGATTTTCAAAATCAAAAACTATTGACATGCTTCTGATTGCTACTGAATATATGCATATAAGGCCATAAAATACAGCAGTTTACATGGGGTATAAACGCTTTTAAGAGGGCAGGAAAACATCAAGGATGATCAGCGCAGTGGTCGTCCAAGCGTCGTTACATCATCTCACGTCGCCGCCGTCAAGCAGCTACTGGATAATGATCGGCGCATCACGATCAGGGATATTGTTGCAAAAAATGACAACAGTTACGGTACAGTGTGGGGTATTATTCATAACCAATTAAATATCCATCAAATTTGTGCTAGGTGGATTCCCAAAATGCTCAATACTGATCAGAAAAGACTTTGTGTGGAATGTTGTGAACAGCTTCTGAAGAGATTCCAGCGAGAAGGGGAATAGTTCATGGACAGTATTGTCACTGTTGATGAAACGTGGATCAGCCTGTACACGCCAGAGACCAACTGAGTCGACGATGAGGAAAACCCAAGGTTCGCCATCCCCAAAGAAATTCAAAATTAGCCAGTCCTCCAAGAAACATGTTCGTGGTATTCTTTGATGCGAGAGGGGTGATCTTAGCCCATGCAGTTCCCTAGGGACACACGGTGGATGCTGCATATTATACGAAGGTGAGTTGGAACATTTTACCTGTTATACAGGTAGTTCGTAGATAAGGTTTAGATATATAGATAAAATACACCAACTTCCGAAGAGCCGCGATTTAGAATATTTACAACTTGCTTACATTTTTGCTTACAGGTTTTGAAACGAGACTTCATGCAAGCAATGCTCAAAAAGAGGGCCTCACTCCTACCATCTGTGATATTTCACCATGACAACGCCCCGTCTCATTGAGCAGCAACAACCCAGACGTTGTGCATGTGCAAGCTACTGATGTAAAAATATATATATATATAAAAATTTATTGCATTATGTGAATTGGTTTAATGTATATTCACACAAAATTTCAGCAAAATCAATAATACAGTAAAGAATTTAGAGCACTTTTCTGCGTATTTCCTGATCACCCTTCGTATATGCCATTGTTCTTGTACTGTATATTTACATTGTAGGGGAAGGGTCAGATCTAATGTTATAACGTGTGACCCAACCCCAATTCAATGTATATTTGAGAGAATAAAAATATATTTAAACTTTTTTAAATCTGCCATAAGAGATATTCACACTTTTTGAATGAGTGATGGGTTTATATGAAGATTTTATCATATAATTGCTAGGCTAAGAGGGAGCTGACTTAACCTTTACTCCTGAACTCCATCAACACCATGGACCTGTTAAAAATATACTAATCACAATTTAAAACAGTGTAGATCGAGATCAGAAGGCTCCTATAGGAGCCCTCTGATCAGGGTCTGCACTGTTTTTAGCTCACCTCAAGATGAGCTATTGGGATGGCCCTGTGTCCGACATCTCCTCCTATACCACTTGACAGATCAGAGAACTGTTCCTTGGGTCAAGCTCATTCAAATTTGTTCAAAGAATTAAAACAATGCAGAAATCTGGTTGCCAAAGTGAGAAAATAGAGAAATTTAAAAAAATCTTCAAATCAAAAACTGCAAAGGCCAGAGCTGTGATATTTGGCAAATAGCATCATCTACAGGTCCTCTATCAAGTTTGTTCAAATTATGTTTCTGGGGTCAAAATTGGCCCCGCCCCGGGGGGTCACAGTTTCAAATAGAGTTATATAGTGAAATTTTCAAACCTCTTCTCCTCTGTAACTAATATGGCCAGAGCTTTGATATTCAGCTTGGTGTCACTTCTAGATGTCCTTTACATATAAAGGTGGTATGGTCTCTCATGCAGGAGCTACCAGATGTGGCACAGACATTCTTGTACACTACCATCACTGGGGGTCAAAAGGTGAGCCAGAAAAGATGTTTGTAGCTCACCTGAGCCAAAGGCTCAGGATGAGCTATTGTGATACCATTCCGTCCGTCGTCCAGCGTACGTCGTACGTCGTCCGTCGTCCGTTCACATTTTCAAACATCTCCTCAGAAACCACTGAACCGATTTCAACCAAACTTTGTCAGAAGCATCAGTGACAAGGGGGAACGAAATCTTGTTCAAATAGAGTTATTCCCCTTGCTGTGGGACCAGATTTTCTAACATGACCCTATAGACAACTTTTAATGCATAAGAAAATCTTAAAAAATCTTCTTCTCAGAAACTAAAAGGCCCAGACCTTTGATATTTGGTATGTATCATGACCTTATGATCTTCTACCAAGAGTGTTCAAAGTTTTACCCTTGGGCCAAAAATGGCCCCACCCTGCGGCTTATCAGTTTTTTAGCTCACCTGAGCCAAAGGCTCAAGGTGAGCTATTGTGACCGCTCACCGTCCGTAGTACGTCTGTCCGTCTGTCCATCTGTCCGTCTGTCCGTTCACATTTACTTCAAACGACATCTCCTCTGAACCCGCGGATTGTAGGGAGGATTCAAACTGCTCATGATGTTCCTTGGATGCTTCTCTACAGAAGTTGTTCAAATGAAAAAGAAAAAGCAAAAACTCTGCTTGAAAAAGCAAAAAAGCAAAAAACTTTAAAAAATCTTCTTCCCCAAAACTACTAGGCCCTAAGCTTTGATATTTCTACAGTAGAATCTCATGGTCGATCCCTCTATAGTTTGTTAAAATGAAATCCCTAGGGTCACACTTGACGCCACCCTGCGCAGTTGAAGTGCTGCTGTAGGCAGATTTCACAGTATTTTTGATGAAGCAGAACTGTATTTTACCTGAGTTACCCTTAATATACTAAGGGCAAATAGCCAATATTTGCAAACATTTTGGATCCAGATCAGATGCAACATATTCATAATGCTACATCTAATCTGGATCCAACCTATTTGCCACTCATTTACCAACTTAACATTTTCTAAATTGTTTTTTTGTACACTTTTCACATACAGTAGGTTTTAAGCAGACATCATTTCAGTCTGGTAAGGGTAAGCTCCACAGCTCTACCCACTGAGGTCAAATATTATGCAACAGTTTGGGAGTATCACAGAACTGGTCATGATCAGCTGAACATGTTGTCTGCTAAAGTTTAGATATGGTTCAGAGTCTGCTTCATACTTAGAGAGACAGGATCTGGAAGTGATCCACTGACAGTTATGTTATTATGTCGTATGCCATATTTATACATATGTTTAATATTGGTTTTGTCAGAGTTATCTGTATGTCTTGTCATTTTTTCTTGTCCAGGATTCAACCCTTTCTACCCATATACTGACGTTTGTTAACCCATAACCCCATAAATGTGCATTTTTAGGCCTTTGATTTATTCCTCTACTTAAGAAAATAGTTCAACTTTAAACAGTCATGAAAATGTAAGATGCGAAAGTAAAGCAAAGTGTGCATTAAGACACATTCTGCTTTACTTTCAACCTGCTTTAGGTGGCCACCTATTTTCAAAACTAGAAACATGCTATGGGGTAATGGGTAAAATGAAATTGCCTATTTGGAAATAGCCTGATGAGGTGAAGTGCCATTTGCAAAGGCCATAACTCTGACATCATTGTTTTTTGAGTTATTTCCCTTTGTGATATTTTCTTGTCAAGAAGACAACTCCAGTTCTACTGATGCTATTGTAATGAAATTTTATGTATGGAAAGAAACTGATGAGAGAAAATGCCATGCACAAGGGCAGCAATATTTAGTTTTTCCCCTTTGTCATATTTTATTGTCAGGAAAATAATTCCAGTTCTGCTGACGCTAGTGAAATAATTATCATTTATTGGAAATGGAAATAGCTTGATAAGAGGATGTGTCATGGATAAGGGTCATAAGCTTGGCAACAAAATTCACTTTTGTCATAATTTCTTGTCTGGAAGATAACTCCATTTATAGTTATATTAAAATGTTGTCTTGCCCAGTCAACTTAGGTACAAACTTCAATGTCCTCAGGTGAGCGAATTTAGGGCCATGGCCCTCTTGTCTTAGGAAAACCTTTAAAAATCTTCTCCTCAGAAACTGTATGGCCTAGATCATTAATATTTGACATGTAGCTTTGCCCTATGGTCCTCTACCAAGATTGTTCAAATTATGACCCCCGGGTCAAAATTGACCCCGCCCCGGGGCTTATCAGTTTTACATAGACTTATATAGGAAAACCTTGAAAAATCTTCTTCTCTGAAACTGTAAGGCCCAGATCTTTAATATTTGACATATAGCTTTGCCTTGTGGTCCTCTTCCAAGATTGTTCAAATTATGACCCCCTGGCCAAAAATGGCCCCGCCCTCGGGCTTATCAGTTTTTCATAGGAAAACCTTTAAAAATCTTCTACTCTTAAACTGTAAGGCCTAGATCATTTATATTTGACATGTAGCTTTGCCTTAAAGTCCTCTACCAAAGTTGTTCAAATTATAACCCCTGGGTCAAAATTGGCCCCGCCCGGGGCTTATCAGTTTTACAAAGACTTATATAGGAAAACCTTTAAAAATCTCTTCTCTTAAACTGTATGGCCTAGATCTTTAATATTTGACATATAGCTTTGCCTTGTGGTCCTCTACCAAGATTGTTCAAATTATGACACCCGGGCAAAAAATTGCCACGCCCTCGGGCCTATTAGTTTTTAGCTCACCTGAGCCTTAGGCTCAGGGTGAGCTATTGTGATCCCATTCCATCCGTCGTACCTCGTCCGTAGTACGTCGTACGTCGTCCGTTCACATTTTCAAACAACATCTCCTCTGAAACCACTGACCCGATTTCAACCAAACTTTATCAGAACCTTCAGTGACAAGGGGGAACGAAATCTTGTTCAAAGTGTTTGGCTAGAGTTATTCCACTTGCTATAGGACCAGATTTTCTAGCATGACCGTATGAACAACTTGTAATGCATAAGGAAATCTTTAAAAATCTTCTTCTCTGAAACTGAAAGGCCCAGACCTTTGATATTTGGTATGTATCATGACCTAATGGTATTCTACCAAGATTGTTCAAATAATGACCCCCGGGCCAAAAATGGCCCCGCCCTGGGGCTTATCAGTTTTTCTTAGGAAAACCTTTAAAAATCTTTTTCTCTGAAACCGTAAGGCCTAGATCATTAATATTTGACATGTAGCTTTGCCTTGTGGTCCTCTTCCAAGATTGTTCAAATTATGACCCCCTGGCCAAAAATGGCCCTGCCCTCGGGCTTATCAGTTTTTCATAGGAAAACCTTTAAAAATCTTCTACTCTTAAACTGTAAGGCCTAGATCATTTATATTTGACATGTAGCTTTGCCTTAAAGTCCTCTACCAAAGTTGTTCAAATTATAACCCCTGGGTCAAAATTGGCCCCGCCCGGGGCTTATCAGTTTTACATAGACTTATATAGGAAAACCTTGAAAAATCTTCTTCTCTGAAACTGTAAGGCCCAGATCTTTAATATTTGACATATAGCTTTGCCTTGTGGTCCTCTTCCAAGATTGTTCAAATTATGACCCCCTGGCCAAAAATGGCCCCGCCCTCGGGCTTATCAGTTTTTCATAGGAAAACCTTTAAAAATCTTCTACTCTTAAACTGTAAGGCCTAGATCATTTATATTTGACATGTAGCTTTGCCTTAAAGTCCTCTACCAAAGTTGTTCAAATTATAACCCCTGGGTCAAAATTGGCCCCGCCCGGGGCTTATCAGTTTTACAAAGACTTATATAGGAAAACCTTTAAAAATCTCTTCTCTTAAACTGTATGGCCTAGATCTTTAATATTTGACATATAGCTTTGCCTTGTGGTCCTCTACCAAGATTGTTCAAATTATGACACCCGGGCAAAAAATTGCCACGCCCTCGGGCCTATTAGTTTTTAGCTCACCTGAGCCTTAGGCTCAGGGTGAGCTATTGTGATCCCATTCCATCCGTCGTACCTCGTCCGTAGTACGTCGTCCGTTCACATTTTCAAACAACATCTCCTCTGAAACCACTGACCCGATTTCAACCAAACTTTATCAGAACCTTCAGTGACAAGGGGGAACGAAATCTTGTTCAAAGTGTTTGGCTAGAGTTATTCCACTTGCTATAGGACCAGATTTTCTAGCATGACCGTATGAACAACTTGTAATGCATAAGGAAATCTTTAAAAATCTTCTTCTCTGAAACTGAAAGGCCCAGACCTTTGATATTTGGTATGTATCATGACCTAATGGTATTCTACCAAGATTGTTCAAATAATGACCCCCGGGCCAAAAATGGCCCCGCCCTGGGGCTTATCAGTTTTTCTTAGGAAAACCTTTAAAAATCTTTTTCTCTGAAACCGTAAGGCCTAGATCATTAATATTTGACATGTAGCTTTGCCTCATGATCCTCTACCAAGATTGTACAAATTATGACCCCCGGGCCAAAAATGGCCCCGCCCCTGGGCTTATCAGTTTTACATTGAATTATATAGGAAAATCTTAAAAAATCTTCTACTCTGAAACTGTAAGGCCCAAATCATTAATATTTGACATGTAGCTTTGCCTCATGGTCCTCTACCAAGATTGTTCAAATTATGACCCCCGGGTCAAAAATGGCCCCGCCCCGGGGCTTATCAGTTTAACATAGACTTATATAGGAAAACCTTTAAAAATCTTCTTCTCTGAAACTGTAAGGCCCAGATCTTTAATATTTGACATATAGCTTTGCCTTGTGGTCCTCTACCAAGATTGTTCAAATTATGACCCTCGGGCCAAAAAAGGCCCCCCACTTGGGCTTATCAGTTTTTCATAGGAAAACCTTTAAAAATCTTCTTCTCTGAAACCGTAAGGCCCAGATCATTTATATTTGACACGTGGCTTTGCCTTATAGTCCTCTACCAAAGTTGTTCAAATTATGACCCCCGGGTCAAAATTGGCCCCACCCCTGGGCTTATCAGTTTTACATAGACTTATATAGGAAAACCTTTAAAAATCTTCTTCTCTGAAACTGTAAGGCCCAGATCTTTAATATTTGACATATAGCTTTGCCTTGTGGTCCTCTACCAAGATTGTTCAAATTATGACCCCCGGCTAAAAATGGCCCGCCCTCAGGCTTATTAGTTTTTCATAGGAAAACCTTTAAAAATCTTCTTCTCTGAAACCATAAGGCCCAGATCATTTATATTTGACATATAGCTTTGGCTTATGGTCCTTTACCAAGATTGTTCAAATTATGACCCCTGGATCAAATTTGGCCCCACCCCCGGGCTTATCAGTTATATCAGCTATATCAAAATGTTGTCTTGCCCAGTCAGCTTCTATGGTACAATGTCTCAGGTGAGCGAAATGTGGCCCTCCGGGCCTCTTGTTCATAGGAAAACCTTTAAAAATCTTCTTCTCTGAAACCGTAAGGCCAAGATCATTAATATTTGACATGTAGCTTTGCCCTATGGTACTCTACCAAGATTGTTCAAATTATGAACTGTTGATCAAATTTGGCCCCGCCCCGGGGCTTATCAGTTTTACATAGACTTATATAGGAAAACCTTTAAAAATCTTCTACTCTGAAATTGTAAGGCCCAGATTCTTAATATTTGACATATAGCTTTGCCTTGTGGTTCTCTACCAAGTGTGTTCAAAGTATAACCCCCGGGCCAAAATTGGCCCCACCCAGGGGCTCATCAGACATGTAGCTTCGCATTGTGGTCCAAGATCAAATTATGGCACCTGGGTCATAGCTATATCAAAATGTTGTCTTGCCCAGTCAGATTCTATGGTACAGTGTCCTCAGGTGAGCGAAATGTGACCCTCTGGGTCTCTTGTTTTATTTTTTCATGACTTGAATTTTTTTTATTGCCTATTGTTATTTGTTAGGAGCCTTAATTATAATAGTTTAGCCGTTAAAATTGTGTCTCAGCCTTCTCCTGCACATAACTCATTACTCCATAAATACACCTTTTTATGCAGTTTGTTAACCCTTAGCCTGCCAGTCACGACTAAATAGCTCCATATGCAAACAGCTTGGATCCGGATGAGACGCCGAGTAACTCGGCGTCTCATCCGGATCCAAGCTGTTTGACACTCGGACAACATTTTCAGCAATTTTGAGCAACTTTGAAGCACTTTGAAACTTGAAGCAGACGAGAAATATAGCAGATGACAATTTATTTGGCGGGCTAAGGGTTAATTCCTGCAATGAAGAAAAGTTTCATACAGTAATGAATGAATAATTCCTCTATTCTAGCAGATTGTAACTTAAAACATACTGAAAGTAGAGCAGAATGCGCCTTAACTCTTTCCTCCCTAAAACTTTAAATGGACCTTTCCAGTTTCCATTTAAGTCTAGTCCATTTCTGACCTTTAAGGGTGGTTTTTGTCAATGTTTGACATTATGACAAACAGTGAAGACCCTGATCAGAGGGCTCCTTTCGGAGCCCTCTGATCTGGGTCTTCACTGTTTGCATAGGACAAGTGTACAATTCTCATGTACACTGTTTGAAAAGGACGCCTATAGGCGGGACTAGGGTTCAAAGAGTTAAGGCTCATTCTGTTTTACTTTCAACCTATTTTAAGTGGTCACTTGTCTTCAAAACTAGAAACAGGCTATCGGGTAATAGATTTAGCAGTATCCACACCCCAACTCTAATCTGATCATTTTTTCTCAATCCAGAACAGTTTTAGTTTTCAGAGGTTTTATTATATTCTTTTGTTGTTAACTGTCACCATGCTGAATTTTCAAATAGACAAACAGTGCAGACTATGATCAGAGAGCTCATTCAGGACAGATATACATTCCAGCGCTTAAAGGGTTATTTAAACTGACAAAAGAGATGTTAAGATTCATTTGTAAATATTTGCTTGTAACATATTAATTTTCTCCTCTTTCTGGTTACAAGGTTCTTCGATGCCTTGGCTCAAGGCTTTGATGAGTTTTGCATGGAAAACCCTGAAGATTTGATGACCGTGAGTCCTGCCTGGTGATATGTTTAGTTTTAAAGACTTTACACTGATGGCGAGTTGACCTATTCTGGGTTTATTTCAAGTTAATTTAATGTAACAGACAGACGCAGGCTTTAGCCAAACACTGAAAAAACAAAATTGTAAACATGTGCGTTTCAAAACTCACAGAGATGCCACAGCTTTCTGAAAATCACAGAAATCAGGCAATTTGGCTTGCTTATGGGGGGCGCGTCAGTAACTGATGTTGCGTGTCATTTTGGACATATACAGTATACATGTACAATTTATATCCTGGCTATTGGTAACAAAGTCCAGGGTCGTCCGATATCGTTTACGTCACGTAGAGACGACTGCACTCTTACGTTAACGTACCGACATAACTGGTTCATCCCAACAACGGTTTCTGCTCAGTGGTTTGGGATCACTGCTGAGACAATAAGGAATTGTCTGAGGCAGTCATGGTCCATTCCGTACCCGTAGTTCGTATTCTGGGCAGATCTTAACTGCACGCACAACGCCCAGAATAACTTTAATGTCATGTCCTGGCCTTCGGTATCATTGGATCTGAAACCAATATGGCATGTATGGGGTAAACTTTGTATCGGGGGCGGAACAATTACCAGATTGACACAACCAACGACCTCAGACATACTCGATTAAGAATATGTCATGTCATCCCAGATAATGTCATTAGACGGTACATCCGAGACGGGGCGTTGCTTGCATTAGAAGTGACGGTAGGCATGCACGATACTAAAGTGACTTTATGCAAAAAAGTCACTTAAAATGAAACCGGTGTCATATAGTGGATTAACCCCCCCCCCCCCCATTGTTAATTTAACCCGGGGGTTAGTTTTCAGCCATTGAAATTTAACCCCCCCATTTGTAGATTACCCCCCCCCCCCCCCCCCATGAATTTTTTTTGTCAAATATTTTTTTAAATCCAACTATCAGAAATGAAAATTTATGTGTACATGATTATGTTGCAACTGTTGTTAACATTGTAACTCAAAATTTTACACGTTAAGATTTCTTAAGGGGGGGATGGGGGTGGGGGGTAATTTACAATGGCCATTGTAGATTAAACCCCTCCCCCCCATGAACTTTTTTTGCCAATTATTTTTTTAAATCCAACTATCAGAAATGAAAATATATGTGTACATGATCATTTTGCAACTGTGTTAGATGCCCTGGAATAGAAGCTCTTGGCCTACCTGGAGGATTGCAGTATGTTTTGACTGTGATTCTTCCTTCATTCTAACTTATGTTCAATTGACAATTGTGGTTCTCTAAGGAAGCATAATAATGTCTAAAGATCCTTTGATTTATTCCTTCTCTCAAGAAATTAGTTCCAGTTAATTAAGACAGGTGACCACTTAAGGTGCATTCTACTTTACTTCAACTTGATTTAAGCTATGATCTGCTTTGATATAGAAAATATTTCTGATGAGTGATGACTGTATTAAGTAGAAATATTTTCTTCAGTGAAGGAATAAATTAAAGGCAAAAAAGGTATATTTATGGAGTAATAGGTTAAGGAGTTATTGCCTTGCTTTGGGCTGTGGAAACATGCAATTAGGGAGATGGCAGTTCAAAACTCTCAGACTTAGCTCAAACATTAGACATAGCTTTGCTACTTCTCACTGTATACCTTGACACATTCAACCCTAGTGACGAGTATATTCGTCATGAACAAAGTTTAACAGTGTACCAGTGAAGAGTACACTTGCCCGGTGCAAACAATTAAGTCCCTGATCAGAGGGCTCCTGCAGGAGCCCTGTAACCAGGGTCATCACTGTTTGTCATTTTGCAAGATGTTGTTAAAATCAACCCCTAAAATTAAAAGTAAAAAATGGACTAGAATTGTCCACTAAAATTCCCTTTTGCTTATACTTTGAGGATAGTTATTGGAATTCTTGTTACGTTCCTAGGCTGCTGTATGGGAAGCCACTAATGGTACAGCCAATGTGACCAAGCTGATGACAGACGTGGAGCATCTGATGACAGGAACTGTTAATGTGTTTACTAGGATTGTTGACAGCCAGCCACCAGCCTTCCTCAACCTTGCCAGGTGGGAGGAGGTGTTGAAACCAGTGCTAGAAACTATCATGAACTCCCCCAACCTACACCAGTGAGTTCTTATGTCTGATTATACCTGTAACATATCGCTTTTGATCCCTGACTGGGTTGTACCAAAGACTTTAACCCTTTCCTTCCTGAAACCCTCAAATGTACAAATCTAATTTTCAATTTAGTCTAGTCCATTTTTGACTTTTTAGGGTTTATTTTTACATTGACAAACAGTGTAGACCCTGATCAGAGGGCTCCTTAGGAGCCCTCTGATCAGGGTCTACTCTGTTTGCATAGGACAAGTAAACTCCATGTTCGCTTATTATTTCTACACTAAGGAAAGCAGTGTCCACCTATGAAGTCTTGAACAGAAAACACAGGAGGTATTTCCAGAATATTTCCAGGTGGTTGCTTTAAAGCAAACTTAAAGACTGCTGTACACAATCATATGTTTTTTTAAACTGACACCAATACAATTGGTAATGGATTAAAAATGGCATTAGAAACTCCTTGGCTTGGTGCTTGTATTGTGATTACTATTTATGATGAATGAACTTGATGTGGGTTAATGTTCTATTGTGTATCAATACCTTCACCGCGCTTTAAGCATGCAACCTGCCTTAAATGCAAAGTAATTAAAATAATTTAGTGATTGTAATAGAGAGGTTTTATTGTATTTGGTTAAAGATGGTTCTACTGTGTATATGTTATTTTCTTTCAGAATTACTTCAACTGTTGATCTGTTTGAGTGCCTCTTTGACAGTGAAACATTGAAGATATTATCTACCATGAATGTTGTCGTTGAAGAAGTCATCAAAGGTCTAGAGGATGCCATGTTGAATTAAAACCCCTGGGTTAACCCTTCTCACGCTGAAAATTTAAGAAATTAACTGATTTTTTTTTAAGTTTATGCGAAATAAACAACAGAAAATGATCAGCAAATACAAGAATTGCTCTAGCTCCTGTTTTACTTAAAGTTATGATAATTTCTCTGGCATAATGTTAGTATGGCTATCAGACATGGAGCATTTGACATAGGTGTCAATGTTTCTCCAGTCAAAACAAATAATTTGTTTGTATGAATTCGAGGAATTAAAATTTGTTGTTGACATTAGAAATACCTTAAAGAAATGAATTTTGAAAAGTTTAAAGCAAACAAAGTAATATCAACAAAAATTACACATAAGCAGTGGGATTATCGTTGCACATGCTTCTTTTATGAGTTATCCCTGTAGGGCTCCTCAAGAATGGTAGTCAATCGTGTCTTATTGTTTAATTCCGGCATCTCGATTTGTCGCTAACCACTCAACAGAAGGACACAAATTCAAGATCGGAAGTAATGACGTAATTCCGATGACGTCAAATCAATAAATCAGTGACGTCATTGATCCGCAAACTGTCAAGAAAATATGTTGGATATAACTTTTGGGTTCCACACGGGATAAATAATGTACTTTCCCTTTTAATTGTCAAACAAGTTTCGTTTAAAAAGTGGCTTTAAAGCCGCATTGTGTTTTTGGGAAACCTGCATAAAACGGTTGTTTGGGATCCCATTAGAACTACATGGGACGTGATTCTTTCATAAAAAGCGGCTTTATCTAAGAAATTCGCTTTTAAATTTTTATTATAATTTTTTTGTGCTAGCACAATTTAAAGAGCCTCCTTGTGAATGGAAAGAAGGACAACTCTGTAAATACAGGGCTCCAGATAACGGAAGTATTTCGATTACTAAACTCTTTATTTCTGCTTTTAAACCCAATGGTGTCATACTCATTAGAATCGTCTCGAAGAGACGGTTTAATTAGTAGTAACACCGTAGCATTCGGTGCTAAAATGAGTGAGAACATGTTGGATTTGTTCAGTTTATTCCTCTTATCTGGAGCCGGATGAAATGAAGAATTTAACCCTTATTCTGCTGCTAAGACGTCTGCTTTGACATTGTCGTGTGCAATATTTGTTCAGTTTAGATTTATGCATATTTTTGATTAAACAAACCTTAAGACGAGTGTCAAACAGTTTGGATCCAGATGAGACGCCGCGTTACACGGTGTCTGTTTTAGAGTCAAACAGTTGCGACCAGTAGGCACAGGATTAAACTATGAGATAAGGTCCCCACGTGTAAACAATTAATCACGGTGGTAAACGTGTACAATCCAATACGGGGTATCTTGTTGAAAATGACTGTTTCAGCCTTGTCTTCTCTCTAACTCAACCACCTATTTTTGGATCTTCACCAAACTTGCTGAAAATTTTATTAGTATAGAATCTAGCTCAATTTTGATAACTATTAAAGTCGCATGAGGCATGTCTGAGTTATTGCCCTTGAATAATTAAAAATAAATGACTGTTTCAGCCTTTTCTGCTCTCTAACACAAACACTTTTTATTGGATCTTCACCAAACTTGCTGGCATTGTGTATTTGTTTTAAATATAGATCAAGACAACAATCGAATACAGCTGACTGAAAATCCTTCAAGAGGTAAAGGAGGTATGGAGTAGTCATTTATTACTTTACTTATTACCAACACGGCCAACATGAAGCACATGCAACTATTGACCAAATAGTTGGTTTAAATAGAATAAAAACAGTTCCTGTTACAGAGTTGACAGGGCTAAAATAAGGATGAAATAGCAAATTTTTAATAATTGAAGAACCGTAACTCCAACATGCCTTCGGCGATTTGGGTATTCATAGAACTGGACTAAGTTTTTATCCAATATTATTTTCAGCAAATTTGGTGAAGATCCAATTAAAACCGTTTGAGTCAGAAAGCTGACAAGCCTGAAGTATGCAATCTATAATCATTCAAGGGCAATAACTTCAACATGCCTTGTGCGATTTTGGTAGTTAAGATTATGAACTTGATTTTATATTAATAAACATTTTCAACAAGTTTGGTGAAAATCACAAAAAAGTTATTTGTGTTAGAGAGCAAAAAATGGTGAAACAGGTATTTCTAAATACATAAAGGACAATAACTCAGACATGCCTTATGCGATTTAAGTAATAATCAAACTGAACCTAGATTTTGTATAAATAAAGAATTTCAGCAAGGTTTTGTTAAGATCCGAAAAGAAATGTTTGTGATAGAGAGCAAAAAATGCTGAAACATTAATTTTTAATAACTAAAGGGCAAAAAACTCAGACATGCCTTATGCGATATAAGTACTATTCGAACTGGAGATATATTTTATATTTATAAACTTGTTCAGCAAGTTTGGTGAATATCCGATAAAATATGTATGTGTTAGAGTGCAAAAAACCCTGAAACAGTCATATTTTAATAATTAAAGGACAATAACTCAGATATACATTATGCGATTTTAGTAATATTCAAACTTAACCTTGATTTTATATTAATAAACATTTTCAGCAAATTGGGTGAAAATCAATAAAAAGCATTTATGTTAGAGAGCAAAAAATGGTGAAACAGTCCTTTTTAATACATTAAGGGCAATAACTCAGACAATCATTATGGGATTTTAGTAATAATCAAACTGGACCTAGATTTTATATAAATAAAGAATTTCAGCAAGTTTGTAGAAGATCCGATGAAAACTCTTTGTGTTAGAGAGCAACAAAGGCTGAAACAGTCATTTCTAATAATTCAAGAGCAATTACTCCGACATTCCTTATGCGATTTTACTAGTATTCAAATTTAACCATGATTTAATATCAATGAAAATTTTCAGCAAGTTTGGTGAAAACTCAATAAAAAAGAATTTGTGTTAGAGATAAAAACTGGCTGAAAACAGTCATTTTAATACATAAAGGGCAAAAAAATCTTAGATATGCCTCATACGATTTTAGTAGTTATCAAACTAAACCTCGATTTTATACTAATGAACATTTTCAGCAAGTTTTGTGAAGATCCAATAAATGTATTTGTGAAAGAGAGCAATAATTGCTGAATCACTCATTTTTAATACAAAAATGGCAAAAACGCAAACATGCCACATGCGATTTTAGTAGTAATCAAACTGGACCAAGATTTTATAATAATAAACAATTTCAGTAAGTTTGGTGAAGATCAACTAAAAAATGCTTGTTTTAGAGAGCAAAAAATGCTGAAACAGTCAACTTTTAATACATAAAGGGCAAAACGTCTTACATGCCTTATTCGATTTAAGTAGAAATTTAACTGTACCTAGATTTTATATAAAAGAACATTTAATGCAAGTTTGGTGAAGATCCGATAAAAACTCTTTGTGTTAGAGAGCAAAAAGGGTTGAAACACCGTTGTGACGAAATGTGACTCATTTTATAGCAATCGTTCGCACCCGGTGATATTGAACCCAGCTGTTCCACGTGCCACTAATCCCTGTGGTAATATTTATGTCAGACGATCTACTTTCGGTTTGTTATGGTTTTAAATCGCTTTTTTGGTGATTTAGGTCTGTCTTCAATAGTTCATAGATCAGTTTGGCCCATTAGAATGTTCAAGCATTATTATCAACCGTTATTGTATTTCGCACATTAAAAAAAGGTCTGAAAACACAATGGGACTTTAAAGCATAAATAAATAGAATAACTGTGTTTTTTTCAGTCTAAGATTGAATTTAATCCGTTTCGTGATCATCAGACTGTTATATTTTCACTCGTGGCTTCGCCACTCATGAAAATATAACGTCTGATGTTTTGATGAAGGTTTAACTGTGTGGTGTTATTCATTTCATTTTAAGTCTAAACTTTTCAATTTCACACACAAAATGTAGAATCCCCAATGAGAAGTCAATTCAGTTGGATGACGAAGTCCGAAGTACTCGGACGAAAGCTACCAGGTAATGCTTTCTACATTTTGTGTGTGAAATTGAAAAGTTTAGACTTAAAATGAAACGTCTGATGTTCATGAAATGGATTAAATTTCGATCATACACTGAAAAAACAGTTATCCTCTATGTCTATTACTGTTTTCAACATACTCGCTTGATAACGCCTGGATTTGGCATTTGCCTGTCTTAAGCGGCCAGTTTGTCTGTTCCACATGGCTGGTTGCTTATAACAGGTTTTACTATTATACCTATGTGCTGCATTAACCCTCCTGTATGAAAAATCCACACGGATTCCGGGCGGAATTGACACGGAATCCCAATTTTCCAGGCGGATTCCGGGCGGACACGGAATTTATGAAAAATGTCTGTAAGGAAATTCTGCATTCGGAGCAAAATTCCGTGCGGACAAAATAAATTTTCGTGCGGAATTTCTATCTTGTCCACACAGAATGTCTTCCCCTCACGGATATTTCATACTTTATCATTTTGAGACACGGATTTTTTATACTCTAACATTCAGAGACACGGATTTTTAATACTTTAACATTTTGAGACACGGATTTTTCATACTTTAACATTTTGAGACACGGATTTTTAATACTTGAATATTTTAAGAACACGAAAATTTCGTACTTTAATAAATGAGAATGAAGCAGGAATATAAATCTGCATGGACATTTAATACTTAGAGTTTTTTCAGTATTGATTATTTTGGATCTAGAATTTTCAAATAGTCTATTTGTCCAATATACCACATCTGGTTACTTTAGTGGTAATAGATACATGTATATAAGTTATGAACTAGCAACATGTTTGTAAAACATGCATGCCACAGGGCCTCCTTGAACATGAAAATGCAATACTAGATATGTCCATAAATGACCTTAAGGCAAAAACTTAATCAAGGTCAAGTTCATAGGTTAATGTCAACAAACTACAATGCAACATGCTGTACTCATTAAGGGACATACACAAATGCAGAATTAGTGACTCTAACTACAATGTGTACTTAGTCCAATACGGAGTTAAATACTGAAGCTTAAGCAAGGAAAGCAATAAGGTCAAAGTCAAGGTCACCTAAAACTGCAAGGCAACATGCATGCTGTACTCATTTAGTGCTACAAGCATGCGGAATTGAGGGACAATAGCTTCAGTTCTAATAGTCCATAGCTGAATAAAAATCAAAACACTTCACCAAGGTCACATTGTTCAAGGTCAAAGGTCAAGGTCGTCAATTTTCAATACCAACATTCTGTAATTATTCTGGCAAATAAGCATTATAAGTTGAGGGGTACTTAAAGTCGTTCTCAAGCATTTGATTGGTCAGATTTGAGCCTAGAACACACTTAGACTCAGCTCAAACGCTTTATAACCTTGGACGCTGGTGGCAGCTTAACCTTTTACCTCATAGCCTGTTTCTAGTTTTGAAGACCACTTATAGCAGGTTGAAAGAAGAGCAAACTGTGCCGCAAGGCTCATTCTGCTTTACTTTTAACCTGCTTTGAGCTAAAATCTGTTAGGATATAGAAAATATATGGGTATAAAATGGAACTATAATTGTCTTCAGTGAGGGAATGAATTAAAGGCGTATTTATTTAGTAATGAGTTGAAACAAGATGAGAATATATCATTTATGCTATATTTTTATCATGCTTCAACCAGCCACCTACCTTTCATACAGAATTTTATTAGTTTAATAATGGTCATTTTCACTGATTGATAAAGAAGAAAGTTTTTTTCTGATAAGTAATCACAACATAGGAATTAGTGGAAACATCATGGAAAACATTGGAAATAATTGGTTAACTGGCTCTGACCAGAGTGGAGCTTTCATTCATTTTTGGCTCGTACGAGCCTATATGGAAGGATAAGTTCTGAAAGGTGTGCAAGTCTAGCTCCCCCTACAAAAAATTCTGTCATACGGGGTTTACATATGCTTTCTAACAGAGCTTCAGTGGCTGAGCACGTCACTATTAGATAAACGGTGTAACAGCACTGAGTTAAACTCAGGATCCTTAGTCTGTACCTGTGGTGATTTAAACATCGTATTTACTCCCTTGTAATAAACATTCACCTAATAATCGTGGCAGCCGATGCATTATAAGAAAAGCATATTACAAAATTCTCTAGGGTCTTTAAGGGTGTATCAATGTCATAAGCGATTTTTTCAAAGTATCAAACTTTTTTTCTATCATTGTTATTTTGGAAGAGCTATGTATGATGAATGAAAAATTGGAGAAAAAAATATATGATGGTGTCCTTTTTTTTAAGCTACAGCGATTTGAAAAAGGTATGCCAAATTCTCTCAAATTTTACCCATTACAAGCTTCAGTAAAATCTATTTCAAAACAAAACAAACATGGTAATTTGGGTTTTCATTATTTATTTCATGTCTATGGTGGTATTTTCACATATAGAAACCAAATTTAGACAAAGCAGGCACTAGGTTTGAAAAATATTGATCCTTGAATATCACAAATATGCTTTTATTAGGGCATGATTGTATTAGATTTTTCATTTTATGAAAAAATAGTAAAAAAGTTAGAAAATGAAATAGTTCTAGTATTAAAGTTTTTCTTATATTCTACCAAATGAAAGCCAATGCTAAGGCAGTTCAAAATATGAAAAGAAATTGAAAAGTCAGTGTTGAAAATTTTGAGTTATTAAAGTAAAAAGAGTTATCTCCCCTACAAAATATACAAAAAAGTACTATATCGATGATTATTTAGAGCTTTATAAATTTCACATTTGGTGCCTTTTTTTCTTAAATTAGTTTTTGTATGAAGAAATACTACCATTGACAGAAAATAAATAACACAAAACCAAATTATCATATGTGTTTTCATTTAAAATGGATTTTATTGAAACGGGCTGTTTGAAAAGGACAAAATAAGAGGAAGTGGGTGGGGTAAATTTTACATGGCCATGGAGCCAACTGTTGTTCACCAAAATGTACACTTTTTCTATTTTTTCATTCATCTTAAATAGCTCTTCAATACAAAACCATCATAAAGTGTTTTCATATACTCTGAAAATTTCTTAAATTTGTTTGTTTGTTTGTTTGTTTTTGATTTTACGTCGCTTTCAACAGTATTTCAGTCATATCGCGACGTCCAGCTAATTATAGGTGGAGGAAGACCCCAGAAGTCTTTTATGCACTGTTTCAGGCACAAATCGGCAACTGGGTAGAACCACCGACCTTCCGCAAGCCAGCTGGAAGGCTTCCCCACATGAAAAATCCGAACGACCCTACTGGGATTCGAACTCACAGCGGTGAGGAGCTTAGTGATGTAAGTCACAGTGACTATACCACTAGGCCACGGAGGCCCCCAAAAATTTCTTAAAGTCATGACATTGAAACACCCTGGAAACACCAGTTGACCTTAGTCAAATTTTTGCCAGCGGGGCATCATATTTGTCTTACAGACAAAGCTATCCCTCTAGTTTGGATATCAATACAGTGAAACAAGATACAAGAAGATTTATTTAACGTCGGATACAATATAACAATAAACATTAGCTGTAACAGCTATTTTCCGACAAATACAAGTATAATATAAACAAGAGTAAAATTGCTGTAAAAAAGAAGGACTGTAAAAGAAAGGGTTTACATATAGGGTTGCAATTTAAGAATACAAATTATTTAGGTTGTTTATGTTTTGTTCTCCAGAACTAGGGGCTTTTGATCAACAGACTCTGCACTGTTTGCTAAGTATTTTACAGGTCTAATATTGGTTAGTTCAAGAGAACAAAACACACACACAAAAACAGAAATTATATGTACATCACTGTAGAGGCTGTTACATAAGCACAGTACTAAACAAAAGAGGAGAAATACAGATAGACCTGAGCCAAGCGACCACCAGTAAAGACACATTGGTTTTTGGCAATAGGTGTGCTTAATGCAGTGCAAATACATAGTGCAGAAGACGCCTGAGCCATCTGCGCCAATTTTGCCCTACACCAGGCTGCTTTAATAGTTTGACACAGTTGGAAATAACGCCTTCCGTTTCGCTTCGCACAGGTCTGGCTGCACAACTGACAAATTGCACTAAGTCTTATACCCTTCAATAATCATCTCAAAGATACAATTTAGAAAAAAAGTGTATAACATGAAGGAAGATCTTCATTAAAGTATAGTAAAATTTACATAGACATGTGTTAATAGATTATCACAGAAAGGTATAGGTTTGCATATAATACGAGACAAAAACAGGTAAAGGGAGCCAACTCTATTTCTTTTAGAAAGAATCATGCATGAGTCGTCCCCCTTCCCTTAAGCACATGTACATCTAAAAGCTGTGTTGAAAAATGCTGATCTAGACCAAAGCCTAAGAACTGCAATAAAAAAGGGATTTAAAATGCTGACAGGCAAAAGGAACACAAAAGTGTGACAGATAAGATTGAATTAAAAACATATATCTCCTCAAATCAGATTTGGGGGGAACTGATCAGCACCTTTCACATCATAAAGAATATTAGAAGAAAGGAACCAAAACAAAAAACAGATTAGACTGAGACATTCAGCCTGACAGTCCATTTGTCTTAATTTTTGGCGTTCACTTTAACATATATTGTTTTAATGTTTAATAAATAAGGTAGATTCAGTAGCACTTGAGGTTTAAATAGACATGTATAATGTAGGACAAGAGCAATGCAGAGTGCTCCATGAGCTGTCTGCATTATCTTATGCCATAATTTACTGTCATGTAATTCCAAGTTATCTTTATAAGGTTTTTAAATTCCTTGCCATATTAGAATATTCTTCTAATTTACAAAACAGTTTGATACATACATATTTTAACCCTCCATCCGCCAGCTACTTCTATCTCTGTTTTCAAGCAGTTTGGATCCAGTCCAGGTGCCTATTGGTTTGACATCCGGTCTGGGTCCTAAGCATTTTGATATTCTAGTTTAACTTCTTACTTAGAATTTTTTTTTTTTTAAATTATAATTTACAAGCGGTTAGATCCAGATTAGATTTAGCGCAGTTTGGCGTCTGATCTGGTTTTCAGCCGCTTGCCACTCTGATAGTTCAGTTCGGCAGGATATGGGTTAAGAAGTTAACAAGCACATACAGGGGCGTAGCCAGCGATACGCACTTACGCACGTGTGTAACATCAGTTTGAAAAATGAAAAATCAAACATGGCCAAAAATGGCATAAAAACCAAAGGCTAAGGGGGGTTAGACCTTAATGTCTAAAATAAAGAATTCAAACACACTCCAGAGCTCACCATTGCAGTTCTAATTTCCAATTTTCTCCCCCGGACCCCCCGTCAGCATTGGAAAATTTCAAGTTTTAGAAACCCAAGAACTTAGTAACTATAAAGACGGCAGCCTTAAGCCTATGGTGCTGCATGTAATCTACTACATGTACCTTTCGTGCGTCTAAACATTGAGTCAAATAGTCAAAACAGATGTTAGTCAGAATATACTGCTATGTCTTATATAACCAAGCTTTGAACAAAATTGTATGGTTCACATAGTTCGTACTTGGAAACTCAGGAACTTTACAACTATAATTTTTAGTCGCCATCATAAAATCTGTTAGGATATAGAAAATATATCTAGTGCGGATAAAAGTCTAATTATTTTAGCAGAAAAATGTTAACACACATGTTATGTTATAACGGAGCTTTGAACACAATTGTATAGTTCACATAGATCGTATTCAGTGCTCCAAATCCCTCTAAACGCTCTTCAGAGCTCACCATTTCGGTTCTTATTTCCATCTTTCTCCCGGGGAAGGACCCCCGGACCCCCACTTGCATTTTCAAATTCGAGTTTCGGAAACTCAGGAACTTTACAACTACAAATTTAAGTCGGCATCATAAAAAAAAATGTAATGTCATAGCCGAGTTTTGAACACAATTTTATAGTTCACATAGATCGTATTCAGTGCTCCAAATCCCTCTAAACACTCTTCAGAGCTCACCATTTCGGTTCTTATTTCCATTTTTCTCCCGGGGAAGGACCCCCGGACCCCCACTTGCATTTTCAAATTCGAGTTATGGAAACTCAGGAACTTTACAACTACAAATTTAAGTCGGCATCATAAAAAAAAATGTTATGTCATAGCGGAGTTTTGAACACAATTTTATAGTTCACATAGATCGTATTCAGTGCTCCAAATCCCTCTAAACACTCTTCAGAGCTCACCATTTAAGTTCTAATTTCCATTTTTCTCCCGGGGGAGGCCCGGACCCCCACCTACAGGAGGGGGTGCCCCCCTCCCGCACCCTCCCCCTGATGTGCGTAACATTCGTTCAAGTCTGGCTACGTGCCTGACATATAATGCATGCCATCACAATACACAGCACAGAAAGCCATTACTGTAGCACATTACACGCCAAGCAGAGTATTTAATAGTTTATATAGACATCCCAAGTTTAATTGCTAAACTAAACCAAATCAAAACTCTGTTTACTTCGCTTCAGTTTAGCCCAACTCACTTTAGTTTTACTAATTCAAGCTAAGTCAGAATTTAGTCAATTGTATATACGAGGGTTGTTCGGAAAGTTCGTAGAATTTTGTTATATCTCTGGTCTGCTTTATTTGATCAATTTGAAATTTGGTATGTAAGTACCTCATCTTATTTTTAAACTATGTTGTAAGAGAGAAATGAAATAGATAATGTTTACCGAATATACAGGTTACTGTAGCAACGCAGTAACGGGGACCCGGAGCAGCTCGAAAGTTGTAATTTTTTAAACTTTATTCTAATAAAGCAAACGTGATTTTTCTCAATTCTGTTGACGCTAGATAAGCACGAAAAGGTCTGATTGTAACGTGACGTCATGACGTTAGTTACTCATAGTTTCAAAACATTGTAAGCGTTTGAACAGAATTTACAGTATTTAGTCTACAGATAGTGGAAATGCGAACTAAAAAGAAATGACGTCAACCAGTGACGTTGACTTGCGAACTGTTGTAAATAAAATTATGTTACTGTAGGTAAATCGCCGACAAAAACTCTTAAAAAGATTAAATCCACGGGAAAATATGACAAGAATTTGAGTCTCGCATTCCTGTATAAATGGCACTCACTTTTTAGGAATGGAAGATAATCGATCCAGGACGCTCCTTGGAGCGACCGACCATCAATCTTAGCTGCTTCCATTAAGGACAAGTGAAAAGATAAGGAAAATGCGGACAGTCTAACAGTATGATATATGCCTGATAAAATCGGTGTTTCTTGCTCTACCGTACATGAACTATTAATAGATGAACTTGGTATGTATAACGTTAGAGCACGCTGGGTGCCGAGGTTGTTCACGGACAAGGGAAAGAAGAACCGAGTTCGATGCTCTCAGATGTTTCTCTGCCAAAACGATGCCGAAGGTGACGATTTTTAGGACAGAAGCACACTACGGATGAGATACGAGAGAAGCGACTACACATGGATCTTGAGCGCGTAATGCTACATCAGGATAATGAACCGGATCGTAGAGCAGCTTCAACGCAGTTAGAAATCAGCTTGCTATGGTTTGATATGTAAGAACACCCGCCAAACGGCCCCGAATTGGCTCCCATGGGTTTTAGAGTGCTGACAGAGTTAAAGGCGAGCTTACATGGAATTACATTTGTTTCAGCAGCTGAATTTACCAAACAGATCCAGAAATTTGTATCTACATTTAGTGAGGACTTGTATACAGAAACATGCGTAAAATGAGTTAGAAAGCCATAACGAGTAGGTGAATATTGCGGGTGATTATGTTGAGAAAGTGAGACGTTCGCTTGACGTTTGACGTCACGTCGACGTTGAAGTGCTCCGGGTATGCGTTATGTATGTATTTGTAAGATGCATAGAAAAAATGTGTTTTAGCGTATATTGCCGATTTTCACAGAATATGTAGCACAGATCTGGAAATTAATGTTGATCTAATTTTTTGCATCCAACTACGACTATACGTATTTTTATAGCAAAATTCTACGAACTTTCCGAACAACCCTCGTAGTTAACTCAATTTAATGAAACTTTAGGGTTAAATAAAAATACATAAACTCCATAAATATGCCTTTTTATGCATTTAATTTATTCCAAATTCAAAATTACTATAGGCATGAAGCGAATGAAATAAAGAGACATTATGTTCTTTGGAGAAATATGCAATTTAAAACACAGCAAGGTATAACAAGCAGCAATTTAAAATGAGGGCGGATCTGGAAAAAGGGGGCTTATGGCAAAAAAAAATTGATTTTTACTTTTTTGCAATTTCTGAAAATATATGGATTTCTGTTTACAACTTTGAAAGAATTTTTCAAAAATCTCGATTTAAACATGCATAAGCATAGCAAGATAAGCAACACAGATAGATAACCCCTCTAAACGGGATGTGTGGGGACAACAAAAACATCCGGTTTAGAGGGGTTCCAGGTTTAGAGGGGTTTTAACCCATAACTTGTTTCTAGTATGGAAGGTAGCTGACCACTTAAAGCAGGTTGAAAGTAAAGTAGAATGGGCCTTAAGGCGCATGCATTCTACTTTACTTTCAACCTGCTTTAAGATATCATCTGCTAGAATATAGAAAATATTTCTGATGATATATGTTCATGAATGTACTCTCTTCAGTGAAGGAATAAATAAAAGGTGTAAAAATGGGTGGGAAATGGGACCAAAGTTTGTGTCAGGTTTAGAGAGAATTTAGGTATTTAGAGGTTCTGGGGCCGTTTCATAAAACTTTGTACGACAAAAACAATCGTAAGTCAGATTATAAAAGTCTCAATAATTATTTATTTCTCCATCTAATCCTGTCTTGTGACATCTTTTTGGAATCGTCTTGAAAAGACGATTCCAAAAAGATGTCACAAGACAGGATTAGATAGAGAAATCAGAAATTAAATGCAGAGACTGTCTCTGTTAAATGTATTTTAAAGTTTAGACTTACGATCGTTTTTGTCGTACGAAGTTTTATGAAACGGGTTTTTAGAGGGGTTTTACTGTACATTCAACTAGGAGGTATTGTATGTCTTACTGACACTGTCACATCTTTACCTCTTCTTATTTGTGTTTCTATATATATTTCAGGTTATTCACAGTGATATTATGTTGCATGCAGAGCTTCTTCAAATCTGTAAGTATTGCATTATTTTTATGCATGGATGAAAGATTTTGAGCTAAATGCACTAGTCAGTCACCTGTCAAACATTTCACCAATTGACCTTGACCGTTGACCTAATTTTACTGTATTTTTCACTCATCTTCAAAAACAGATTAGTCTTGGCACCCGCATGTGGTGCTGTTGTTTACTATAGTATTTAGTGTTGTTAATACAATATATTTGCAAAATGGCAAACACTGTTGACCCTGATTAGAAGGCTCCTTTAGGATCCCTCTGAACTTGGTTTACACTGTTTGCATAGGACAAATGTACTTAACACAGGTACACAGTTTGTAAAGGACAAGTATACATGTTGTTGGGGTATTATACTGGAATCGCTCTGTACTTTCATCTGTAGACGGAATTTTGTACAGAGTTTATCTTGGCTGTCTTTCAACGTTTTTAGCTCGCCAGACTGTGTTCATTAAACTTAGGGCCCACTTTTAGGTTTCAAAACCTACGTTTAGGTTTGAAAAATGCCTATTACTCCTATGTTCATTGAGATGTTCCTTTAATATTTGGCATGCATGTGCATAATTATGGACAATACCTTTTCATGCATACAAATTTTTTCAGACTAATGACCCTGACCTTGAACTTGAAGCCCATGTTTAAGTTTCGAAATATACATTTAGGTTTCGAAAAAATTCTTGTAACTCCTATGTCCCATTGTATGCATGTGAATATGGAAAAGACCGTACCATGCAAATTGTTACCACAGTGACATTGACCTTGAAGTTAGGGACTGCGTTTAGGTTTCCAAATCCGCCTTAGCAGTTTCTCAAAATGCCTACAACTTCTATGTCCCTGGAGGTATAACTTTCATATTGTGTATGTGTGTGTGTGTGTGTATGAACTTAGGGCCCGTACGTATTTAGATTTCGAAATCTATGTTTAGGTTTCGAAAAAGGCTAATTACTCCTATGTCCCTTGAGATATTGCTTTCATATCTGGTATGCATGTGTATATTATGGACAAGACCTTACCAATCTTACAATTTCTTAACCCCAGGGACCTTGACCTTGAAGTAAGGGTCCATGTTTAGGTTTCTAAATCTGCCTTTAGGTTTCTCAAAATGCCTATAACTCCTATGTCCATTGAGATATTTCTTTCATATTCCGTATGCATACGTATATTGATAAGACCTTTCCTTGCATGCAAAAAGTTTGACCCCAGTGATCATAATTGTATCACTAGTGATCAATATTTAGATTACTGATCACAGTGATCAATTCATTCTGTTGTGATCCTACCCACTTTTGTAGTGATGACATACCCATAAAGTGGAAGTGATGTACATCGGTTAGCAGGGAAGAAGCTGGCCAGATTTGAGTTGTAGGCCCATATGGGGTTCTAAAGGGCAGTTCATAGAGTACCATCTACAGATCTGCATGAAGAAATATTTTTAAAAATTCCGCATTTAATAGACAGTCTAAGGTCAAGGTCATTTACAGGTCAAATAGGGTTAATTTAAAATTGGCCATAACTCTTTGGGCATGTGATCATTTCTAAACTTATAAAAATAGTCCTCAATATGATAACAATTAGTGCTCAGAAGTTAAAATCTTTGCATGCTGGGTAGTTTTTTCATCTGTAACTATTGTCTGCTACTGTTCAAAATTTCTTTTAAATTCAGGGTCAGAATGGCAAACAGTTTGGATCCTGATGAGACGCCTATCAGGACCAAACTGTTTGCAAAGGTAATTACTGTTCCACATAATTATATTCGCCGCTACAGTGTTCCCTCTCTACAACGGCCCTCCAAACAATGAGACCCTCCTTACAACGACACTTGACGCAGTTCCCTAAACAGGACAATTATGTCCAACCTTTTAACTGCAGCTGCAATATCGTCTGCTAAAATTGTTGTCTGCTGTTTTTCTCAAAGTTATATATAAGTGGATATTTTGATAGAATAAATCAAATGACGAGTTATGAGGGGTCTGATCTGGATTCAAGCTGTTTGCAAGTGTAACTCGAGTCTTAACCCTTAGCCTGCCACTCACGACTATAGCTCCATATGCAAACAGCTTGGATCCGGATGAGACGCCGAGTAACTCGGCGTCTCATCCGGATCCAAGCTGTTTGACACTCGGACAACATTTTCAGCAATTTTGAGCAACTTTGAAGCACTTTGAAACTTGAAGCAGACGAGAAATGTAGCAGACGACAATTTATTTGGCGGGCTAAGGGTTAATGTTCCCTCTCTACAACAACTCCTTCTGAACAACACATACAATATGTGTCTCCCATTGAGTGTCGTGGTAGAGATGGAGCACTGTAGCATGCAAACAGTTAAAAATAATAAAGTTCTCAATATTTTGAATGTTTTCATTTCAGGTGATGTGATATTGAATAACGTTTTTGAATTACAGGTAAAAAGAAGTTTTGCTCAGAGGCATGAAAAACTCATCAATAAAGTTCTGAATATTATGGTTTCAGGTGACGTGATATTGAATAACGTTTTTGAATTCTTCATGCCAGCAGATAAACAAATACAGTAAGTGCAGTTTATTAGTGTTTTCTTCTGACTTGTCCGAGTTATTTTTAGATTGGAACATTCTAAAACTTTAAAAGGGATGAGTATCATACTCGATGTTTTCTCTACAGCCAGTTGGAGATACGGATAGCTGTAATGTACAGTAGAGAAGATATTTTTCTTTCCCGTTTAAACGCAAATGCAATGCACTCAACTGTGGAAATTTACTTTTAGAAATTTATAACTATATTTTAATCTGAGTGGCAAGCAGGTTGGAGCATGATCAGATGCCGGGTTACCCGGCGTCTGATCAGGCTCCAGCCTGTTTGCAATGGAAATAATAGTTTCAGCTTAAATGCGTTTATTGGAAAAGAATAACATATCAGTCAAATTAGCGCATCGGTCTCGTGCTGCACAGAGATCATGCTTATAGCAAGTAGGAAAGTGTACAAATTTATATCAGATGTTACCTTGCTTAGCTATTTATGATTATAAACTCATCTGTTCTAAAAATAACTCAAACAAGTCAGAAAAATCAGATAATACATGTTGTGAATTTGTCTTGATCCATAATTACTCCATAGATACACCTTTTTCATGCTCTTTGATTTATTCATCTACTGGAAAAAGTTCCAAGTTGTACAGTCATGAATACCATATGCAGCGTAATGCATATTTTCTATATCCTAGTAGAAGGTTGCTTAAACCAGGCTGAAAGTAAAGCAGAGTTCATCTTAAGGTGCATTCCACTTTTCCTTTAAACTGCTTTAAGTGGTCATGTTTCTTCAAAACTAGAAATTGTATTATGGAGTAAAGGATTAGACAGCTATTGTTTGAAAAAGCATGATTCTGAATACAGGTGACAGATTAATGTGAAACTAAATAGAGCAGAAAGCTCCTATTGCAACTTTCTGTTTAATTATTTCCCTGGGTCCAAGGCTATAAAACTTTTGAGCTGTATCTGAGTGTGTTCTCAAGCATTTGATTGGTCAGATTTGAGCCTAGGCTCAAATCTGACCAATCAAATGCTTGAGAACCACTTTAGACTCAACTGAAAAGCTTTATAACCTTGGACCGTGAACTAAGCTGCAGTCCGTATCAAAGACTAATCTATTACCCCATAGCCTATTTCTAGTATTGAACACAGGTGATTACTTAAAGCAGGATGAAGTAAAGCAGAATGTACCTTAACCCTTTCCCACATAGCATATCTCTAGTACAGTAAAACCCAGTTATAGTGAACTCTGATACAGTGAATTTCTTGTTATAGTGAATCGAAATCGATTCCCCGGCGAAAAGCCTCTATAGCCTATACAAAATTTGATGTTTATAGTGAATTTGGTTATAGTGCAGTTTCGTTTATAGTGAATCAAATCTCAGGTCCCGAAATGATTAAAATTGCATAAAATGCCTGCGTTATAGTGCAGTCGAATCTGGAGGCATAATTAGTTCAGCATGTATGTTTTTTTGCATTCTTTGATACATTACCTAATCAGATTTTAGTAAAGTAATAAAAGAAGCTCATTAATTTTATAGATACAAAAGTTACAGTAAGATGTTTAAAGTACATTTTTATTTAATTAGAATTGTATGATCTAATAATTGATTAGGCTTAAATTATACATGTATTTACAATTTACATACATTTAACAAGATCATAGAGATCTATTATATAAATCCATTTCAATTTATTTCCTACAATGACACTTAAACACTCAAATGTGTTAATGTCACACCTCAAATAACTAATTGTTGAACCATAAATGTTTGACCATGTGCTAAAAAGTGTTAAAACACTATCTTAAAGTCTTTAAATACAGGGTGATAATTGCCGATGGGAGTCACATTTCATGGTCACTTGTCACATAAGACAGGTAGTCTCTGATTCAGGTTCACTATATAGTAAAAACTGTTGGGAGCCTCAAGTAAGGTCACATAAAACAGATAGTTTCTTAAAACAGACGGTCACTAAGGCATGTTCGACTTTACACTGAATTAGCCGAAGTATATGAATCCATATTTGAGTTGAAAAATTGTAGCGAATTATTTCACTATATCAATATAGTGAAGTATGCTTATAGTGAAGTAAATCTGGTGGTCCCCTGAAATTCACTATATCAGAGTTTTACTGTATTGAATATAGGTGTCCACTTAAAGCAGGTTGAACGTAAAGCAGAATGTGCTTTAAGCGCATTCTGCTTTACTTTTAGCCTGCTTTAAGCTATTATCTGCTAGAATATAGAAAATATTTTGTATTATATATATTTATGAATGTATAAATTGGAACTATTTTCTTCAAGGCAAATATAAACTGAATGCGCTAAAAGGCGCTTCTATGGGGGAAAGGGTTAAGGAACATTCTACTTTACTTTCAGCATGCTTTAAGCTACCATCTACTAGGACAAAATTATTTATTACGGTGCATATTCTTGAAGAGGAACTACTTTCTTCAGAGGATGAATAAATTGAAGTCATTACGGTATTGGTGTGTTTGAGGAGTAATGGGTAAAGTGGGCAGATTAACCCTTTCCCCAATAGAAGCGACTTTTAGCGTATTTAATTTATTCTTCCGCTGAAGAAAATAGTTCCAATTTATACTGTTACAAATAAGAAGCATAAGAAATATTTTCTATATTCTAGCAGATGGTAGTTTAAAGTAGGCTGAAAGTAAAGCAGAAAGTGCCTTAAGGCACATTCTGCTTTACTTTCAACCTACTTTAAGTGATCACCTATATTTAATGTAATATACGGGTTATTGGGTAAAGGGTTAACACCGGTCAACTGTGATCTTTACCGTTGTGATTAAGATCTTTACCAGAAAGAAGTGAATTGCAAAGAACAGACCTCTCAGGCTATCATAGAATTTTATAAATTGTGGTGACATTTTAAATATTCATTAGTGTGGTGTGTAGACCGCAAATGAATAAGCTCACACATCTCTTACAATAGGTGACTGCTTAATGAAATTAGTGAATGAATTAATTTAATCATACATTATTTATAGCAAGCTTTTTAACCCTTTACCCTATAGCCTCTTTCTGGTTTTAAAGACAGGTGACTTAAAACAGATTAAAAGTAAAGCTACCATCTGCTAGTAACCTTTCAGGAAAGGTTAACATAGGTTTTAAAACATACAAACAGTTTTTGAACAAGAAAAAGATATTGATGTAAGCTACTCTTATTTCAGAATATGGAACTTTCTTATCCAAACACTGAGAAAGCCAGGGTCAATTTTAATCACTAATCCTAGTATTGAGGAGTCTCTGTCGACAGTGAAGGTAAGAATCTGTTATTGTTACTCTCTTGCAGCATTTTAGATATACATGTGTATTATTTTGACTTATATCTGGGAAGTATTAGATTATGCTGATAAAAGTGCAGAATGTGACTTTAAATTCATTGAGCTCTAAATTATAATAATTGTTATGTTCCACCAACAGACGCGGAGGCATATAGTGATTGTCCTGTCCGTCCTTACAAGGTTAACCAGATATTACTTCTTGGTCTAGCATCAACATCACTGATTAGAATGCTTTGATACTTATGCAGTCATTGCCTGAGACCATTACAAATCCTCCCATATCACCCATCCTGAATTTGACCTTGACCTCTTTTGGACTTAGAATATTGTAAATTAGCCATTTCTTGGTTATCAAGATTTTACCCTTTCACCTGACATTGATACTGCTAACTAGAATACAGTTACATGTTGCCTTGGTCCATACCCAACACATGCATATCACCCAACCTTGATTTGACTTTGACCTAATTCTTACTTAGAAATGATTCCCAATATTTTGGCAAGGATGCCACTTGGGGCATATATTAAGTGTATATTAACGCAGTCTTATTCTGTCGGCAGCAATTGTTGTCTGCTAATGTCCTAAAATTTAAGTAGATTTTTTCTAAAGTATCTTAAAACAATGTCCCAGTTGCACGCAGTTCGATCATGATAAGAAGCCTAGGCTCAAATCTGACCAATCAAATGCTTGACATTGAACTCAGACTCAATGCAAACGCTTTATAAGCGCTGGACCAGAGCACAAAGTGTTTGTACTCAAGGTGAGATTTTGTGATAACCCTGCTATCCGCTGTCAGTCCAAGCGCAATGATGAAACTTGCGCAAAATAATCACCTAGAAAAAATCTAGGCAGTGTACATTGGCGTAGCTTCCTATTAGGCAAGTAGACACGTGCCTACACTTTTTTTTAGAAGTCCAAAAAATAAAAAAGGCTAAAAATGCAGAAAAAGCAATAAAATTGACATCTAAGGGGGGTTAGAGGTGACCCCCAATTATTTTTACATAGATTCATGTTAGTATTTTGCCATTATCAAACGCGGGAAAAGACCTCAGAACGCACCTAGAGACTATATAGGAATAAAAATTTCCCGGGGGAGCATACCCCCGGACCCCCCTAGTAAGAAAGCGTACACTTATTAATTGGTCTAATCACCCCGTTGGCACGCATGTACAATTGTACATGTAGCTGCCTTATACAAAACACGCGCTATCGTGTACACACTCTCCTCATACTTGTGACAATTCAAAAAGTAAAAAAAATGCAATAAGATAGGAATAGGGTGGTGTTAGAGTCTAACTTAGAGATTAATGGAAGACAACCTGTCAACAGACCTTGATGCTGCAGCACGGTGGGGACAAGACTGGCTCATGCACTTTCACCCAGACAAATGCACTGTACTTTCTGTCACGCAAAAAACGCAAATCACACAAATTTACTTATACTCTCCATTCACAAGATCTTGAAAAAGTTGATCATGCTAAATATTTAGGCCTCACCGTTCAAAACAATCTTAAATGGGACAAACACATCAACAACATTACAAATAAAGCCAACCAAACACTTGGATTTCTGAAACGAAACTTGAAAATAAATTCGGTGAAAGCAAAAGATCATGCTTATAAAGCTCTCATAAGACCAAAATTGGAATACTCTGCATCTGTAAATCAAATTGAAAAAGTGCAAAGGCGTGCAGCCAGGTTTATTTGTAACCGTTACCACAACACTAGCTCAATATCTGATATGTTACACAGTCTCAACTGGCCCACTTTAGAATTAAGAAGAACTAGATGTAGATTAGTAATGTTTTACAAAATTATCCATAATGTAGTAGCTATCTGCCCACCTTACCAACTTCTCCAGGCATCAGATCTCAGAACTAGACAAGGCAACACATACTCTTTCAAACATATCGCAACATCAAAAGACACCTACAAATAATCATTCTATCCAAGAACAGTAGCCCAGTGGAACCTTTTGCCTGTCTCTATACAATCAGCAGTCACACTTGACACATTCAGAACTCTTGTTCCTGTGACTGTCCTAACACCAATTTTCAGCAGCTAAATCTATAAGCTTGTAAATAGTTTTAACTTGTTTTAACCTTTTGGCATTCGTGCTGTTCTTTTTAATGATGTTTCTATTAAATCTGGCGCCAACACATAATTCTCAAAGTTGAGAGAGAAGAACAATAACATTAATTATAATAACCTGGAACAGAAAATTTATGTCATTTTCAGCCGAGTTTTTACATATATTTATGGCAGAATTTTACCTGTCTTGGACGCGCAAAAACGCCCTCAGAACAAGCCAGAGGCTATCTAGGAATCAACCCTCCCCAATCCCCTCCTAGTAAGAGTGAGTTCATAAATTGGTATAGTTACTTTGGATTTCATACGGGCCTGTAGTGTGCTCGATCAATTTGTCCCGAAAAGAAAGTTACATCCAAATAATTTCAAGTAGCGAGTATGTTAATGAAAAAATTACGGTATCAGATCCTATGATATACTAATTGACGTGGGGTTGTTTTTGGTGAGTTTTTTTCAAGAAAATATGACATATTCCTTTGCAAAAAATTAAAATTGTCTGTTGTTTGAAGCTTTTCATTTCATTAATTCTTCATATAAATGTCTCCCCAGACCCTCCTTTAATGCGTCTACAGTATTGTAGAACTCAAAATTTTCCCGGGGGAGCATGCCCCCGGACCCCCCTAGAAAAAATATGCCTACACTTTCATTTCGGCCAAGCTACGCCCCTGGTGTATGAATAAGAGTTATGTCAGGTCAAAAAGTAGGTCATTAGGTGAAATCATAGAAAGGCTTCTGAACCCTCTTATAGTTCATATAGAGTACACACATCAGTATTCTCCTCATTATCCTGACACATTTGTTTCTTGTGACAAGGTGCAAGGTTAGGGTATAAATCACTGTTGGTGATAAGTATATTAAATCTGGGAACTTTGTACTATGGTGAGCGCCTTAGAGCCATTGGGCTCTTGTTTTTAGCTCACCTGAGCTACCTCAGGGTGAGCTTTTGCAATCCTTGAATGTCCGGCGCCAACAATTTTAATGTTTACACTCTAGAGGCCACAATATTTATCCAATCTTTCTCAAACTTGCTCAGATGGTATCTTGCCATAATAGTTCAGATGATTTTGATTATTGTTGAAATCGGACAAATAGGTCATGAGTTATCTACCTTTGAACTGCTGAAAAGCCATATTTAACAGTGTTTACACTCTAGAGGCCACAGTATTTATTCAATCTTTTTAAAACTTGCCCAGATTGTGTATGACTATAAGAGTTCGGAAGAGTTCAATTTTGGTTGAAATCAGACAAATAGATCAAGAGTTGTCTACCTTTGAATTGCTGAAAATGTCCTATTTAACGGTGTTTACACTCTAGAGGCCACAGTATTTATACAATCTTTCTAAAACTTGCCCAGATTGTATATGACCATAAGATTTCGGACGAGTTCGATATTGGTTGAAATCAGACAAATAGATCAAGAGTTGTCTACCTTTGAATTGCTGAAAATGTCATATTTAACAGTGTTTACACTCTAGAGGCCACAGTATTTATACAATCTTTCTAAAACTTGCCCAGATTGTATATGACCATAAGAGTTCGGACGAGTTCGATATTGGTTGAAATCAGACAAACAGATCAAGAGTTATCTACCTTTGAATTGCTGAAAATGTCATATTTAACGGTGTTTACACTCTAGAGTTCACAATTTTTATCAAATCTTTCTGAAACTTGCTCAGATTGTATATTACTATAAGAGTTCAGATGAGTTTGATTATGGTTGAAATCAGACTTATAGATCGACAGTTATCTACCTTTGAATTGCTGAAAATGCCATATTTAAAGATGTTTACACTCTAGAGGCCACAAATTTTATCCAATCTTTCTCAAACTTACTCAGATTGTATATTACCATAAGGCTTCGAATGAGTTTAATTATGGTTGTAATCGGATCAATAGGTTAAGAGTTATCTACCTTTGATTTGCTGAAAATGATATATTTAACAGTGTTTACGCTCTAGAGGCCACAATATTTATCCCAGCTCTCTCAAACTTGTCCAGATTGTATGTGACCATAAGAGTTCGTAAAAGGGTGATTATGGTTGGAATTGGACAAATAGATCAAGAGATATCTACCTTTGAGTTGCTGAAAATGCCATATTTTACAGCGTTTACACTCTTGCAACTACAGTTTTCAATGGATTTTGATTATACTTGTACACAAAGGATGTAGCTATACGTTCTCGAAGGAGTGCAATTATTGTTGAAATGTAATCACTGTGTCAATACTTACCTGCCCTTGATATATTTTGAAATGCTAGAAAAAGGCTTTATTTCGTATTGTTTAGGCTCTAGTTATCTGCCTTTGATGTACTCTACTATACTACAGTAGGTCGACAAACTTGAATGGATTTAGAATAAAATTTAGAAATTCAAAGGTAAAGTTATCGGGCTTCATTACAAATGGTGAGCGATATCAGGGCCTTCAGGCCCTCTTGTTACTGTTTGGGGGTGTCCTATTTTACAATATATTACAAAATAAAATTCAGGGCACCCCAAGTCAGAGCTCCTGGAGTGCTCTAATCTTGGCTTACACTTTTTGCATAGGAAAAGTGTACTCTTCATTAGTACACTGATTGTAAATGATGCACGCACATGTCACTAAGCGTTAATGAGTTAAAAATGCTGGGACAACTGAGATTATAAAATTTGGTAATTAACCCATTACCACATAGCCTGTTTCTAGCTTTGATTACAGGTGACCACTTAAAGGTTGAAAGTAAAGCAAAATGTGCCTTTTTACTTTCAGTCTGCTTTAAGCTACCATCTGTTAGAATATAGAAACTATATCTTATGATACTTATTCATAACTGTATAATGTGAAACTATTTTCTTCAGTGGAAGAATATATTACGGCGTAAAAAGGCGTATTTATGGGGTAATTGGCTAATCGGTCTATTCAAGATGATACTTATTAATGAGAAGTCGTGAAAACATGAGAATATCAGTCAATGAAATATTGAAAGCTCGAGCTATAATGTTATCTTGTATTCATTTCAGCTGAACTTAGATCTCCATACATGGCTCACCCCAGTTGATACAGAGGAGAAGAAGAACTTGGCAACTTTGAAATATTTCAAAGACTCTGTAGATAGTGACTTAGATGACATACATATGTACCAAGTCATATAGAGTCCAACCAGTACATGTTTGTGTGTTCAACAGTATCTGTTATCATTAAGCAGTCGTTTCCAGTCTTCCTCAATCATGCTCAATTATGCTAACAATGTAGACCCTGATCAGAGGGCTCCTTAAGGAGCCCTCTGATCAGGGTCTACACTGTTTGTCATTTTGATATATATTGTGAAAATCCACACCAAAAAGTCAAAAAATGGACTAGACTCCATTGAAAACTAGAATTTTCCACATGAGGTTTCAGGGAGGAAAGGTTTAACCCATTAAAACCCAGTTATACATATGTTCCATTTACAAACAGTTTACTTTTAAAGAGTACACTTGTCATATACAAACAGGGCAGATCCATATCAGAGGAATCCTAAAGGAGTCCTCTGATCTTGGTCTGCATTGTTTGACATTTTGCAATAAATTGTGAAAAGCAATACACAATTGCCATAGATGGACTAGATACTGGAATTATTCATTAAAAGTTTCTGGGTTGATTGAGTGTTTGATTATACATGTATTAAAATATATAAACAAATATTTAGGATTGTAATTAATTTTACCTTATACAAACAAATCACTCAAAAGAGGATGTGCCTGTAGTCTTTAGGACAGGTTGCAGCTTAACCCATTTCCACCAGCTGTCCCCATAGCTTGTTCCTAGTTTTGAAGACAGGTGACCACTTAAAGCAGGTTGAAGGTCAAGCAGAATGTCCTATAAGGGACATCCTGCTTAACTTAAGAACTGCTTTATGGTACCATCTGCTAGGATACAGAAAATGTTTTATTATAATGAATTCTTTTCTTACACATTCAACCCTAGCGACGAGTATACTTATTATTAACAAACAGTGTACCTGTGAAGAATACACTTGTTCAATACAAACAGTGTAGACCCTGATCAGAGGGCTCCTTAAGGAGCCCTTTGATGAGGGGCCAACAGTTTGTCAATTGGCAATAAATGGCAGAAAACAACCTTAAATAGAATAAAATGGACTAGACTAAATTGGAGACAGGAATTATCAATTACAAGTTTCAGGGGTGAATTAGTTAATTGGGTGAATAAATTAAAGGCATTAAAAGGTGTATTTATGGGGTAATAAGTTAAACAGTTAGAAAAAAGTGATTAGTACAGTCAAACCTGTAATAAGGGCCGACTCAAGAAAATGAATTTGTAGTATTCAAGACAGGTGGCAGTTTCATGCAGGACAAAAGAAATGCAGAAAGCTCCTATACTAGCATTCTTTATTACTTTTGCCAAGCCTTTAGCCATCACCTTTCTTTAACACATTCAACCCTAGCGACAAGTATACTCCTCATTAACAAACAGTGTAGACCCTGATCAGAGGGCTCCTTGAGGGTCTACACACTTTGTCATTTTGAAATATATCGTTAACATCAACCCTAAATAGGTCAGATGGTAAGTAGAATGTTTGCTCGAGCAATCTACGTACAGATTTCATATTATTCATTGTATTACTTTCAAAATAATATTACATTTATCCTATGATGTAAAATGTTTCAAATGTAGGCTATTTGGTAAACAATGCTATTAAACATGATATGAACATTACCATTTTAGATTGATTGTATCAATGAAATATTCTTTGGGTTATAAAGAATCTGTAGTAATACAATAAATGGATTTTAAATCGAGTTTAACAAATTTACCGTGTATAGGTGCCGCACAGAGTATGTATACGTTATAAAACGAAGTCCATTTTATTAGCTCACCTGAGCACAAAGTGCTCAAGGTGAGCTATTGTGTTCGGTTGCCGTACGTCGGTGTTGGTGTCCGTGTCCGTGTCGGTGTCGTCTGTTCACAATTTGTTTCAAATAACTTCTTCTCTGAAACCAATGGCCCAATTATGACCAAACTTGGTCAGATACATACTGTAGTTGTGAGCTTCAAAAACTGTTAAAAAAAGTGGGATGGGGCAATCGGTCTTGTTGCCATGGCAACCATGCACACTATCTAAAAAATCTTCTTCTCAAAAACGACTGGTCCGATTTCAATTTGGTTTGCACCAAAATGTTTCTCAATTAATATACTTTCAAAATTGATCAAAGAATTTTGATCCGTCAAAAAACATGGCCGCCAGAGGGCGTGGTCATTTTCCGTATTTACGTAATATTGACAACTAAAGTCAAAACTTTAAACATTTTCTTGTCAATAACTACTTTTAGCAAAATTGTTCAATTAATGACCCCCGGGTCAAAATGGCCCGCCCCAGGGCTTATCAGTTTTACATCCTTTTAATCCTTTAAAACTCTTCTTCTCTAAAACTGTATGGCCTAGACCTTTTATATTTAGCATCTAGCTTTGCCCTATGGACCTCTACTAAGATTGTTCAAATCATGACCCCAGGGTAAAAAATGGCCCGCCCCGGGGCTTATCAGTTTTACTTAAGACTTATATAGGAAAACCTTTAAAAATCTTCAACTCTGAAACCGTAAGGCCCAGACAATTTATATTTGGCATCTAGCTTTATCTTATGGTCCTCTACCAGGATTGTTCAAATCATGACCCTAGGGTCAAAAATGGCCCCGCCCCAGGGCTTATCAGTTTTACATTGATTATATAGGAAAACCTTTAAAAATCTTCTTCTCTGAAACCGTTAGGCCTAGACAATTTATATTTGGCATCTAGCTTTATCTTATGATCCTCTACCAGGATTGTTCAAATCATGACCCCAGGGTCAAAAATGGCCCCGCCCCGGGGCTTATCAGTTTTACTTAAGACTTATATAGGAAAACCTTTAAAAATCTTCAACTCTGAAACCGTAAGACCCAGACAATTTATATTTGGCATCTAGCTTTATCTTATGGTCCTCTACCAGGATTGTTCAAATCATGACCCCAGGGTCAAAAATGGCCCCGCCCCGGGGCTTATCAGTTTTACATTGACTTATATAGGAAAACCTTTAAAAATCTTCTTCTCTGAAACCGTAAGGCCCAGACCTTTTATATTTGGCATCTAGCTTTGCCTCGGTCCATGGAAAAACCCCATACGACTGGCACACTACTGGCACACTACTGGTATGGCTGCCCATACGTATCCATACGAGTTGAATCTATACTGTAGGGGCTTTTTTACGGGTTTTATTCTATCATATATGATAAATATGATCTTTATGAAGATATTCCATTAAAAAAATTACATTAAATCCCATTATTAATCATATAATATCGATATTTCCAAATACGTATGAATATCCCATACGAGTAAATGACCATACGAGTTGAATCTATACCGTAGGGCCATTTTTATGGGTATTATTCTATCATATATGATAAATATGATCTTTATGAAGATATTCCATTAAAAAAATTACATTAAATCCCATTATTAATCATATAATATCGATATTTCCAAATACGTATGAATATCCCATACGAGTAAATGACCATACGAGTTGAATCTATACCGTAGGGCCATTTTTATGGTTATTATTCTATCATATATGATAAATATGATCTTTATGAAGATATTCCATTAAAAAAATTACATTAAATCCCATTATTAATCATATAATATCGATATTTCCAAATACGTATGAATATCCCATACGAGTAAATGACCATATGAACTAGGGCCAAAAACGAGTTGAATCTACACTGTAAGGTTCATTTATATGGCTGATATTCTATTAGAAACAATAGATATGATAATTAGAGATCCAAATATTTTGTTTTAATTTAAATTCCATTTTATCCTATAATATTCCTATGATTAAATATGTGAACCCGAACCCCATACGAATTAAATCTATAATACATGGCCACAAATTTAAATGCACACACAATTCGTAAGGTATGGAAAACACAAATAAATTCACAATTGAATAGAATCTATAATTTATTTTAATATATGCTGACTAAATGCTGATAATAAAAACGACAATAAACGCAATAATAACATTAATTCAGAATAAAATCAGTTTGGTGTATATGCAGATCAGATTTTTACGATAAGGATACATACTATTCAATAAATAATATGAGACACGGTCCTTTTGATGGGTTATTTCATTGATGCAAAATATCAATTAGACTCGATAATCACTTATAAAACATGGAGGGTGTCATGCTGAGACCTTTAATTACATACCACTAATCCCCTTTAACAAACCGCAAGGTGATAGTCGCCGATCTTTAATGTGCCGCCAAACTGTTATCTGTTACCTGTGTTGATTGTCAACAAGCGAGTTGAATCTAATGCATGCATGTTAAATATGATCATTATTTATTAATTCCATATAAATGGAATTAGATTAGATCCCATTATTTGTCCTTTAATATCGATATTTCCAAATACGTATGAATATCCCATATACGAGTCAATGATCATATGAACCAGACCAAATACGAGTTGAATCTACACTATAAGGAATATAAGCATGCAGAGTATAATCGAAACCAAAATTTGCCAGGGATAGTCGGTAATACGGAACAGTCTGTATATATGGTTATATTTAAATATCATGATTATTAACTGCTGCGAAGAGGGACTTTGATGATATCGAACTATCCAGTAATTCGACACATTTATAAAATGCACAATTTATGTTACGTTTTAACTTTGAAATACGAGTAAGTCCGAGTTAACCGAGTTTGAGATTGATGAAGTTCGAATGTACATACATCATATACACAATCAGCATAAAACAAATCATACATACATAAAGTTAAGCAATAAGCAAAAATCATACATTACAAGCATACTGTTTATAAGGAAACACAAATTAAAAAAAAAATGTCTGTGGTATAGTTACAGATCAGAATGACATAAGATAAGTACGGTTCTTTTGATATGAGATCAAAGTTTGATTGATGATGCAATCAGACTACCGTTAATCGCTTTAACGAGTGAATGGTGTCATACCGATACTGTTAATTAGACTTAATCCTCTTTACACACCGCGTGATGATTGACGATTGCTCTTAATTCCCGGATAAACTGTCATAATTGATTAACACCTGTATTATTAGAAACAAAACAGATTAAGGGAAGTTTGATTGTCACATTGTGAGAGAATAGTATTAATACTGTTATTTCGTGAGCACTTTATCATTAGTTAATCTAGTTCTAATTGCTACGGTGATAGTTCTTTAGATTACTTGGAATTGATATCTTGTGCTAGTTTAGTTTAGCCTGTGCATTTTAGAATATTACGTTTTAGATTTGGATAAAGAAATTAGAAAAAAAGTTTAGTTGAGCAGGATTTGGCAGCTTCTGCTTTCATAAAGCTTAGCGTAGCTTAAATTGGCTAAGTTAGCTAAATTAATCGTTTAGTTTAGACCAAGTTTTGTGAGTCGTTATTAAATATAGTGATAGATAGGAAATCAACATGGTTAAACACCTGTGTTACGTGAGTACCAAGGTTTGCAGAGATGGGACCATTTATTGCCAGGTAAGTGGATTTGAGTATAAAAAAATCTGTTTCCACACTGATTGACCGGTAATTAAGTAGCCGCTTTTTAATTGTCTTTCCAGTAATTTAATGATTTTTGAGACTTGTTAAAGGTTATGATCCAAATGATTCAATGATCAGGATACAATATATGAAAAATGGGCCATGCTTAGGATACAAAAAAACGGTCTACTGTGTGGAAAGGGTTAAACAAAAAACTAACAAACTTTTGTAGTGAATTAATATTAACCAACACTGGTTATCTTGAGTCAACCCGTTCACTTTCAAGCGCATTTGCAAACTGTTTGATCTTGATCTGACGCGGCGAAACGTGGCGTCTGATCAGGTTCGGAACTTTTTGACACTCGTTTTTTAAATTGTTCATACCTTCTTATTTAAACGATATTGCATACAAAAGAAATGAAGCAGACGAAATTGAAACAGTGAAGAGATATTTTGGTGGTGAAAGGGTTAATCCAATTTCTTAAACACATTCTGCACATAATGTCTAAAAATATTGAGTCCTCCTTCTTCTAATCCTGGGTGCACTAGGTCACTGTCATAATGTAGTGGGTATCTCAGACGCTTTCCTACTTGAATAAAGTCCTCTCCAAAAATTGTCTTCAGCTTCTTGTTGATGTATTTCCTACACTTGTTGAATTCCTCCTGTGTTAAGCCGGTCCTTGGTGGAAACTTTCCTCGATGCACAATACTTGCCACGAAAACCTTCTCAACTCCCGCCTCGTACAACGCCTCTGTAATGTTGACTAAGTCCCACACAATCTTGTCTGCCGTGCATCCTGCTGATATATCATTCACTCCTAGGTTGATGAAAACTGCTCTGAAAAATAAATGCAATAAATATAATAAGTATGTACAATCAAGTCTATAGCATTATGTAAAGGAAGTACAAAAGTAATGTTAGTTCTTTTCCACATTGAACCCTAGCGACGAATATATTCGTCATACTCATATTGTATACCTGTCAAGAGTACACTTATACTATGCCAATAGTGTAGACCCTGATCAGAGGGCTACTGACGGCTCTTCTATACTGTTATACACAATTATTTTATAATTTTTATGCACTCTAAAGTTTAAAGTAGGATGAAAGTAAAGCAAATTCTGCTGTACTTTCAACCTGTTATATTAAATACTAGAAACAGACAACCGTGTAATGGGATACGACGCATTTTGCTTTACTTTCAACCTGCGTTAAGTGGTCACCTGGATTAAAATACTAGAAACAGATTAAAGTAGGGTTAAAGCAAAGCATATTCTGCTTTACTTTCAACCTGATATCATTAAATACTAGAAAAACTAGAAACAGACTAATGTGTAATGGGATACGGTCATCTATATTAAAATATTAGAAACAGATTAAAGTAGGGTGAAAGTAAAGCAATTTCTGATATACATGTATTATTATTATTATTATTATTATTGAACCTGATATATTTAATACGAGAAACAGGCGAAGGTGTAATGGGATACGGTGCATTCTGCTTTACTTTCAACCTGCGTTAAGTGGTAACGAGTTGAAATGGATCCCACAGCTGTGTAAATTGATACAAATTTTAAATTTGCAGACTTGTCGGGGCTGGGCACATTTTAAGTGCCAGGATATCGACAAGAGTGACGGTAAAGAATGGGACAACATTAGCCTACAGTACGTCTGTATCCGCTGTCGCACTACAGAGGACGAACAATTTGACTATTTGATGGGAATGGAGCGTTTGCGTCAGGTGTGAAAAAATTATATATCGATTTAAATTTCAGGAAATTAAGTAACTGTCGGAGTAAACTTGTAATATTCAAACATTAAGACCAATTTTGTAATACATTTAAAAATAACCATCTTTATTAGTCGTAAATGGGATACACTTAATTTGAAATTAGACGTTAACACTGTCACTGCCAGGAAACGATGTTTGCTGAAATCGTAAGACGGGTTTACTTATTTTTTTAGGCGAGTGCAGGAGGGTTCTCCAGTCTGGTTGCAGCAGTGGAGCGGGAACAACTGTTCTTGAAGAAGGTCCCCATGGTAACAAAACTGCATGAAAATTTCAATCAACATTGTCAGGATACTGTAGCAAACACATTAATAGAGCATTTCCATACAACTCAAAAATCTGCTTTGCAAAGTTCAGCGGACGGTGACTGTCTGTTTAACTCTTTGTCAATTTTATTGTCAGGGGGGGAATCAAGAAGTGTAGAATTAAGATTGAGATGTTGCATAGAAATGGTTCAAAACAGACAGAAAATCGTGCTCCATCCCCAATTTAAACGATTGACCCTGATCAGCCGCCCTTATGAGGAGGACTGTATGGCTTGTGCTAAACAAGGGGCATTTTCAACAATGCATATGTTTCTTGCTATGTCTAGGTTATTGAATATTCCCATCCAAGTTGTAATGCCCATGGTCAATGGTAGCAACAACTACCACTGGAAAGTCTCAAATACTCTGCTGAGGCCCCCTTTTGCAGACCCAGACACTCCCCACTTATCATTAATGTGGACAAGCATGGATGTACCTGAAAGGCCCCCAACATCCGCAAACCCATGGCAACCAAACCATATTGTCCCTTTAGTAGGTAACGTTCAACGTGGTCCCAGAAAATCCATGGTTCAGTACAATCGAATCTTAATGGATCAAAGCATTAATGTCAAACCAAAAACTCCTACAATCAGTTCAAATAACCGATTTCAAATTCTGGACGATGATGTTATTGACCTTGACACATCTGTTGAATCAATTAAATCAGGGGAACATGATCAAAGTCGATTAAGGACAAGTGCTGCAAAAACTAAAAAACTTTCACTCAGAAGGGCAAACAAAACTCATGAACACAAAGCAAAGAAGATCAGTGAGAATGACTGTGAAGGAAATACTGTGAGAAAGAGCAGTTAACAAGTAAAAATAAAGAGAAAGAAAGTAAAAGAAAGCAGACCGGTATTCACCCTCGGGTTGAAGCGCTTGGCGCACCGGTTTCTGCTAGTGAAAAAGACTGTGAGAATAAATGTGAGAAATCTTGTGAGAAAGAGCAGTTAACAAGAAAAACTCATGAACACAAAGCAAAGAAGATCAGTGAGAATGACTGTGAGAAATACTGTGAGAAAGAGCAGTTAACAAGTAAAAATAAAGAGAAAGAAAGTAAAAGAAAGCAGACCGGTATTCACCCTCGGGTTGAAGCGCTTGGCGCACCGGTTTCTGCTAGTGACAAAGACTGTGAGAATGAGCAGTCAGAAGAGAAAATGAGTGAGAAAGAAGACGAAAAAGATCAGATAGCAGAGAAAATGTGTGAGGAAAACAGTGAGAATGAGCAGTCAGACGTGAAAATGAGTGAGAAAGAAGACGAGAAAGATCAGATTGCAGAGAAAATGTGTGAGGAAAAAAGTGAGATTGGGCAGTCACATGTGAAAATGAGTGAGAAAGAATGCGAAAAAGTTGATACATTATTAAAAAAAAACCAAAGATATAGCTATATGTTTATATTATGGTCATATATTTTTTATATAGACTTATGTCCACACACGTTCACCTACGGTATGGATTCAACTCGTATTTGGCCCTTTTACTCGTATGGGATATTCATACGTATTTGGAAATATCGATATTATATGATTAATAATGGGATTTAATTTAATCTTTTTATGGAATTTCTTCATAATGATCACATTTAACATGTATGATAGAATAATACCCATAAAAATGGCCCTACGGTATAGATTCAACTCGTATGGTCATTTACTCGTATGGGATATTCATACGTATTTGGAAATATCGATATTATATGATTAATAATGGGATTTAATGTAATCTTTTTTATGGAATATCTTCATAAAGATCATATTTATCATATATGATAGAATAAAACCCATAAAAAAGCCCCTACAGTATAGATTCAACTCGTATGGATACGTATGGGCAGCCATACCAGTAGTGTGCCAGTAGTGTGCCAGTCGTATGGGGTTTTTCCATGGACCCGCTTTGCCTTATGGTCCTCTACCAATTTTTTTCGTAGTCTACTTTAAAGCGACTCGCAACCAGATGATGCATTAAAAATAGTAATTTGTAAATATGTGTCAAACGGTTATATAAATGATAAAGAATTAGTTTAGGATAAGAAATTCTGTTTAAAAAAAATGTATTTCAACAAAAAAAAATATTAGTCTCTGGTGGGATTCGAACCCGGGGCCCGGCATTGGCGGACAGAAGGCAAAATAGGGGAAACCGCTTAGACCAATGGACCATGGAACTATCCGTTTATCTCGGATCGATTTAACGTATTTCAATGTGTAGAGATCGAAAGTGCATACAACTTCGTAATTCGGCTCGTGTTTATGTCTGAGCCCGTGTAGAGAAGCAACAACAACAACTATACCGTCTACTAGTCGGTATAGAAAAACGATGGAAAATATCTAAAAATCTAAGATTCGGTGACGATTCTTGAGACTTTTTTTGGACTGATCATATTTTTTTAATGTCAGAAGCCAAATAATGCCACAAATTTGCTTTTATTTGAGTATTTTATTTTATTTTGACAAGTACACCATCCGGTTGCGAGTCCCTTTAAGACGTTAAGATGTACTAATGGTCTAAATTGTTCTACAGAACTAACTTAATGTCTACTTTATTTTGATTGATTGATTGGTTTTATTTTGGCAACAGTGGCATAACATGGCAATACAAATGCATCACATATAATGAAATCTATGTCAAATACTGCATACACATGAAAAATGCACATGATATGCTCACCAAAACCAAGGATAGCACAAAAAAGGGAAACAGTATTTTCCCCTTATTTCCATTGCGGATCCCGATTTATGGGCGGTTTCTTAAAAAACCTTTGCCGACAATTTTGATCTAAGTGAGACGTCGGTTAACTCGATCCAAATTGATACTGCAGTTCCATATCTGTGCATCCGAACATCCGCTTTCTGCACCCACATTTTCCATGAGAATTTATAGGGCCATCAGAACTATTGAATGGTAACCTTTATAGTTAAAGAACAGCGATCCTCCACCCTTCTGCTGTTTGATGGCCACATGCTTTCTATCTAGTGCACCTAGAACATGTGGGAAGATCCATCTTTCCTCGAACTGGTGTGCTTCTTCCAGCCATTCTTCAGGAGTGGAAAGAGTAGTTACAACCTTTTCCATGTATTCCTCGATAATAGCCTCGCATACTTCTTTCATAATGGCACCTATGGTGTAATGTGCCACCCTCTATCCATACATCAGTGACCTGTAACTGTCCCCTGTTGCAAGGTGTCTCAAGGTCATTGCAAGTATTATCCTAGGGCTGATGGCTTTCCTCAGGGCTGCCATAAGTTGACATGAAAAATCCTAAGATTTCCAAATTTACATTTTTCAATTGCGATTTTACGAATCGTACCTTTACCCCATAGCATTTTTCTTGTTTTGTTGACATGCGACTACTTTCAGCAGGCTGTAAGCTACCATAACCTGGGGAAAAATCCGGAGATTTAGGAAAAATCCGGAGAAATGGCAGCCCTGTTTCCTATAACTAGAGTTTTTCTTGGCTAATCTTGAGCGAAGTCTTTCAAGAAGCTCCGCGAACAACTGTACATCTACCATTACAAAGTTCCTGAACGCCTCTGGGTTTTCTATTCTTATTTCAGTCATCAATGTATCATGTTGGCCACGAAGCTGTCGTCTATGAAACCAGTCTCTCACCAATCATCTCCTCTCTTGCCTCTTTCTCCTTAATATATTTAGTTCCGACACGAACTAAATATTTTCTAGATCATCTCTGTGTATTGCAACCAAAGCCAACAACAAATCATGCCCTTTATCACACATAATTGCGTACACAATCAAAGAAGATATAAAACAAGACCATCAACACAGAGAAATAGAAATGTGTTTTCACACAAGTTTTCAATTGAATTATCTGCCTGAAATTATAATACCCAGTAGTTAACCGTACTAATCCGATCTAGAACTTAAGTGACCGTGTTAGCCAGTAACAAGACGTATTAATCCGGCACTATCCGTGTTGGAAACGTATCAGACCGTCGACGTCCTGTTTGAACCGTATTAGTCCGTTTTTGTGTACTTAGTATCCCCGTACACAGCCGTAGGAAACCGTCTTGAACCATACTTAACCCGTATACCGGTCCGTATTAACTAGGGATGGCAACGGTTAACCGGTTAACGGTTAACCGTTCGAACGTCCGGTTATCGGTTAGAAAATTCTGTAACCGGTTAATTGAAAAAAAAAAGTTCAAATTCGTAGTTTAACAGCTAAATTTCCATTAAAGTTTCTATATTGCACAAGGTATTTCGCTGGCAGGCATACGGCATTAATCTGTCAAGGTGTATAGGAGATAGCTTTAGGGTGAGGGGGATATTAAACAATGTGATTGTAGCAATAAACATTCGGAACCTTACAGTTTGGTGTTTGTTGTGCTAATCTCCCAACGGTCCTTTCCCTTAACAGTACTAATTGAACTATGTATTCTTCCCGGCTGAAGAGTTAATTGCGTGTCTATAATCCGTCATTACATAATGTGTCGGTGCTTGGTAAAAAAATCAGCCCGCTTTCTTTTTGAGTAAAGGTTGTTTGTATATAGGAATAAACCTTTAAAATCTTCTTCTCTGAAACCGTAAGGCCCATACCTTTTATATTTGGCATTAAGCTTTGCCGTATGGTCCTCTACCAAGATTGTTCAATTCATGACTCCCGGATCAAAAATGGCCCTGCCCAGGGGCTTATCAGTTTTACATAGACTTATATAGGAATAAACCTTTAAAAATCTTCTTCTCTGAAAACGTAAGGCCCATACCTTTTATATTTGGCATTAAGCTTTGCCTTACAGTCCTCTACCAAGATTGTTCAAATCATGACTCCAGGGTAAAAAATGGACCCGCCCCGGGGCTTATCAGTTTTACATAGACTTATACAGGAAACCCTAATTCCGAGTTGTTTCAGTTTCATGCAACAGTCCACATACATGCAATGACAAACTTCATTATGCATCGAGTATAACACAATAGTTTCTCAAGTGAGCGATTTAGGGCCGCATGCGGCTCTTGTTTAAAAATCTTCTCTGAAACCACAGTACCCTGAGCTTGGATATTTTGAACAAAGCATCATCTACAGGTCCTCTATCAAGATTGTTCAATTTATGTCCCTGGGGTCAAAAATGACCCCGCCCCGGGGGTCACAAATTTACATAGAGTTATATAGTGAAATCTTCAAACCTCTTTATCTCTGAAACTAATATGACTAGAGCTTTAATATTTGGCATAGTGTAACTTCTAGAGGTACCTTATCAATATTGTTCAAATGGTTCCGGTCCGTTGCATATCTAGGTCACTGGAGCTAAATATAGAATATTTTTTCAATAAAAACTTAAAAGTTCTTCTTCTCTGAAACCACAGTACCCTGAGCTTAGCTATTTTGAACAAAGCATCATCTTCAGTTACTCTATCAATATTGTTCAAATAATGCCCCTGGGGTCAAATATGACCCCGCCCCGGGGGTCACAAATTTACATAGAGTTATAAAGTGAAATCGTCAAACCTCTTCTTCTCTGAAACTAATATAGCTAGAGCTTTGATATTTGGCATGGTGTAACTTCTAGAGGTATACTTTACCAATATTGTTCAAATGGTTCCGGTCCGTTGCATATCTAGGTCACAGGAGCTAAAACTAGATTGTTCAAAAAAAAAAAGCTTAAAAAATCTTCTTCTCTGAAACCACAGTACCCTAAGCTTAGCTATTATGCACTCAGCACCATCCAATCAGCAATTGGCACAATCATATTGTCATAATTTCTCAGCTTTCCAAGATATGTTACATTTACATCAACGGTCCCAGGTGATCGATTTAGGGCCGTATACGGCTCTTGTTAAATGATAAATGCCACTGCAGATCAACATTAGATCCGAAAAGCTAAGCTAGTAGAAGCTATAATAGATCACATCACACTCATAATCACGAACGTGACCCTCTTTTTCATAAAGTGGTACAATTTTCAGGTAACGTTTTACAGGAGCAGATCAAGATCACCAATTCCAAGGATGTGACTTTTGACAAAGAGGAAAATTTGTATTTGTTGCACAGTGGAGAAGACGTTGCCATCCCGTTAAAACGAAACACATACAATAAAATGTACTTGAAAATCGATGTCTTATAGTTTTGATCCTAATCAGATGTCATGTAGCCGATCTGGATCCAAACTGTTCGCAGTTGAAATGTTTACCCCCTCAAATGAAAGTATCTTGATACACGCATATATTTATTTATAATTGTATATATAATCTTTATTAAAGTCTCATCATGGTTACATCACATAGTAAATATACATATGAAAAACTCGTTTGAATGAACCATGCCATTCATTTTGAATTATAAGAGACTATACAGAACAACAGCACAATCAAATATAGCATTTCTAGCATTGTGTCCATACAAAAACACAGTATTGACTAGTTATGCGTCACAAAAACACCATTGAAATAGGTATGCTATATGACACTGAACTGTTCAGTAGTGCACTTAATTACTCCAAAGATATGTTTTTAAATAATTTACTCTGGTGGGAAAATGTCATTAAATAGTCAAGAATGGATACAAAAGAGAGTTTCTATAGTTTAGTAAGTAAATTTAACCGGTTGAAAGTAGAGCAGGATGTCCCTTAAGGCGCATTCTCATTTACTTTCAATCCACTTTAAGTGGTCACTCGCCCTTAAAACTAGATACTTGCTATATCATGGAGTAAGAGGTTACACAAGATATTTTGCATTGTAGTGTATGTGCAGTGGACAAAGGGAGACACTCAGTACGGATATGCATAAATTATAAGTAATTGATTATCTCCCCTGCTACCCTTGCAGATTATGAAGAACAGCAATATTGGAAGCCAAATTAATATCCCATAGCGGAATTTTAATTGATAACTCCCGAAATTGCCCCCACACACAGTTTGGAAGGTAAGCAGTTAGTTGTAATAAAATAGAAAATAGACTTACCATCAAATTGGGGCCATATTGAAAATACATATTGCATACAGTGTCATTACAGTTGTATTAATCATTGTAATATAAACTGAAATAAACTATCGATAACTGGAGGTTCTTGTTTGCGACGAATATACTTATGAATAGTACATTTGTCCTATGCCCTTTGATCATGGTCTACACTGTTTGTCATTTCACCAGAATATTTTAATTGTACAGTTTAACTCTTTCGCTGCCAAATTTATGGTGAAATGTTTAATTGTCGTCTGCTTCAATTTTGATGTCTGCAATTTTCGTCTGCAAACCCTAGCCTGTTTCTAGGTGACAACTTAACGCACGTTGAAAGTAAAAGAGCATTAGTGAGCATTAAGCCTTGTTTTCCTTTACCTTCAGTCTGCTTTGGGCTATTGACGGGGCATTGTATCACGGAGTATAACGGAGTTCTTACACTATTGATACTTTTACTTACACCGTCCCGTTGTGAAAAAAAGGCAATGGCAATTTCTTGAAATTCAATGTCTTATAGTTTTGATCCTGATCAGATGCCATGTAGCTAATCTGGATCCAAACTGTTCGCTAAACTATAGATTACTGGAGGTTCTTATTTAAATGTTCTACCCTACCCTGGTGAAGACCTAATTAAAACTGCTTTAATCATTCAAGGGCAATAACCCCAATATGCCTTGTGTGGATTTGGTAGTTAACATGATTGACCTAGATTTTATATAAATAAACATTTTCAACAAGTTTGTGAATATCCGATAAAAACTGTATGTGTTAGAGTGCAAAAAGACTGAAAGTCATTTTTAATAGTCAAAGGGAAATTACTCAGATATACCTTATGTGATTTTAGTAGTTATCAAACTTAACCTTAATTTCATATAAATAAACAATTTCAGCAAGTTTGGTGCAGATCAAATAAAAAGTCTTTGTGTTAGAGAACAAAAAACGGTGAAACAGTCAATATTTAATGCATAAAGGGCATGACGGGTGGCCATTGTAGGCAGAGAACAATTGTGACACCGCAGAGACGCATAAGTACATGTATGTCCCTCCTTCCCTCTGTTAATCACACTCTCTGTCATTCTCGCCTTCCGTCATTCCCTCTGTTAGTTATTCTCTTTGTCATTCTCATTATCCATCATTCTCTCTGTCATTGTTACCTTCCGCCATTCCCTTTGTTATACACCCTCCCTTTCCACCCTTCCCTCTGTTAATCACTCTCTCGGTCATTCTCACTTTCCGTCATTCTCTGTTTTTTACTCTCTCTCTCTCTCTCTCTCTCTCTGTCGAGGGAGCTATCCTGCCAACCCTATGGGATATTCATGCCATCTGCTGCCCCTCAGTTGTTGGAGAGAGCTGTGTCGGCGGGACTACATGTAAGTGTCCTGGTACATGTAGTGCCACGCAAGCCGGATTGGTATCTCCAATGGGGTGTAGTAGATGGTATATTTTCTCTTTTTCCTAACTTCTCTCTACATGCAAAGCCTTACCCTTGCCCGTACTAGCTCTTTTCTGTCTTTCCTTTTTCTCTTTATACATTGTTCTCTCTTACACTTGCGCACCATTAAATAATTGTCAAGTGTGACAGCTTAACGTAACCTGTACATGTAGATGTAGAGAAGTGATCCGTTGATGACCCTCTACCAGAATTCTTGAAATATTTTTGTTATCTTAAAGCAATGGTGTATTTGCAAAAATAAAAGAAAATAATCAAATAAAACCAAATGTGTAGCATTATCGTGCATCTGTCAATAGAAAAATGTGATCAGTCTAAAAACACCCTCAAGAAAAGTCTTCAAATCTTATTTTTTTAGATATTTTCTATTGCTTTATCCTATATTTATTTTATAGCATCGAAAGACGCAACAGAAATAGATCACGAGTCGGACATATACCCGGGCCGAATTATGTACTCTCCAGCGCTACACAACTAAGTACATTAAATCTATCCCAGAGATATACATAGTCCGGCTAGTCGAGCGGTCTAAGTGTTTGTCCTATTTTGCTTCCTGTATGTCTTATACATGTATAAGAGAAACGAAATGAAAAGTTCCGTAAAAATCAAAACGAAAACGCAATTGCAATTAAGTTTAGAAAATGGTGATTTTATTTTTATCTGGGTGGAAAACATGATGTAAGACGCCATAATACTGGCTGCTTAAATTGATCAAGTTTGAAATAGTGAAATATTGTTTTCTGCATTTAGCCCTATCGTGTCATTACTCATTAGAATCGTCTCTTTAAGACGATTCTAATGAGTAGCAACACCATAGGATTTGGTACTGAATTGAGTGGGGGAAATGCTCCCTTTCATTTCAAACAACGTGAATCCTGGTGTGCAGCCGAATTTAGCTACATTTAATCAATTTTCTAACTGTCTTCTAAACTGTTGCCCTCGAACAATTCCAATGAAAGTGGGTACAGAAGAAAACATGTCAGAATCCGATGACCACATATATCGGCCTTCTGTTATTTTACCATTTTTCACAATGGTAGAGAGAGAGAGAGAGAGAGAGCGACGAGAATGAAGGACACAACCAATTCCCTTGTGGAAAAGGCATAAGCCAGAGGCGATTTCAAATAACGCCAAATGAAAGGTAAGTGTGAATAATCGCACAATGGAGACATACTTTGGAACATTGCTCGAGTTAAATCTCAGTGCTGTATATCCGAACTCAATAATACGTTTGAAAAGTTTACTAATTCATTGTGAAACAAAAGCAATCACCAAAGCTTCAGAGGCTGTTTTTTTTAACATTAATTTCTTATCTTTCCATCTGCTCCTTCTGTATCTCTCTAATTATTACAAACTCCGTGAATTTCAATTCGGTGTCACGAGTATAATATGTACGACTCGTTATGAGCAATGATTATCTCTATGGGTCGGATTAACAAACAATCAGGGCAAGAAATAATATTTTGTTTGATATCAGTAGGTAGCAAAATACAGTATGCGTCGATTTAATGAATACGGTCAATCTCATAGCAGAGTTGTATTTATTATGAATGAAACACTATGTCAAACGTCTATGATTATGGTAATTAGCAGGACCTTCTCGATGTTCTAGGACAAACGGGCTATATTATATAGACGGTTGTTTGCAGAGACAGTTGGACGAAATGTCGGATCTTAGTGAATACTATGCTTTCGAAGATTTCGGGCTACGGCCGGTTGATGGTTATAAAAACTATGGTTTTCGTTATTTTAAAGTAAGTAAGAAGGGAAAGGGGATAGGAGTTAGGGATAGACTGTATAAATATATATAAATCAATGAATATAACAAAATTAAAATGAAATAAAAAAAAGAAAACAGAATTAGAACTTGTAATGGACAATTCCATTACAAATTTAGTCTTGCCAATTTATGATTTTGTCTGATTGTTTTACAATATTGTGCTAAAACAATGTCCGTCAAATATCACTTTGCTCAGGGTGTACACTGTTTGCCAACGACAAGTGAACTCTGGCAAGGTGCACTGTTTGTAAAGGGCGAGTAGACTCGTCACCAGGACTGCGTGTGTCAACCCATCACCCTATAAATACGCATTTTTATGCCTTTAATTTATTCCTCCACTGAGGAAAATGATTCAACTTTATAATTTTAGCTATGAATATTCAGCTTAAGAAATATTTTCTAGATCCATGTAGAGAGAAGGCTCGAAGCAGGATGAAAGTAAAGCAGAATGCCCCTTAAGGTGCATTCTGTTTTACTCTCATCCTGCTTAGTGTGATCACCTGTCTTCAAAACTAGAAACAGGATACGGGGTAAAGGGTTAAACAGCTACCATTACTGCTCATAACCCCCTATGTTTGATTTGAAAAATGCTGAAGGGGCGGTAGGGTTAATTTATATCCTAGCTTAAACGTATGTACGTCGCGCACGATGTTCGAACTAACGTTTGTTACGTCTTTAGAATTCGGTGTTGACGTCCAATGCGGGTTTCGCGTAGCGTTTAAAGTTGTATTTACCTTTACATATAGATCTATTATATTTCAAGAGATAGAACTTAAATTGTAGATATAGCAACTTAGAAACAAGGTAACAAACTTGGAGAGGACTCACATAGGCTTTACCTATTGTCCAATCCTTTTCTTCTAAAAGTATGATATTGCATTGCATGGTGTCACAGTCGACTCTCAATAACTCAAGCTTGCTAAAGTCGAACAAAATAATATTTCACAGTTAAAACGCGGCTTACCTTCTTTATTGTAACTTTGAAATACAAGTATCATCCACAGCTCGTGCTATCAAATGTGACTGTTAAAATACAGTTTAAGCTCTCTCACTTTCCGTCATTCTCCCTATCAGTTCTTTCTGTCAATTATTCTCGCTTTCCGTCATTCCCTGTTCTTTACTGTCTCTCTCTCTCTCTCTCTCTCTCTCTCTGTCATTCTCACTTTTCGTCATTCTCCCTGTCAGTTCTTTCTGTCAATTATTCTCGCTTTCCGCCATTCCCTGTTTTTCATGTCTCTCTCTCTCTGTCATTCTCACTTTCCGTCATTCTACCTGTCAGTTCTTTCTGTCAATTATTCTCGCTTTCCGTCATTCACTGTTCTTTACTCTCTCTCTCTCTCTCTCTCTCTCTGTCATTCTCACTTTCCGTCATTCTCCCTGTCAGTTCTTTCTGTCAATTATTCTCGCTTTCCGCCATTCCCTGTTCTTTAATCTCTCTCTCTCTCTGTCATTCTCACTTTCAGTCATTCCCTGTTCTTTACTCCCTCTCTCTCTCTCTGTCATTCTCACTTTCAGTCATTCCCTGTTCTTTACTCTCTCTCTCTCTCTCTCTCTCTCTCTCTGTCATTCTCACTTTCCGTCATTCCCTGTTGTTTACTGTCTCTCTCTCTGTCATTCTCACTTTCCGTCATTCCCTGTTCTTTACTCTCTCTCTCTCTCTCTCTCTCTCTCTCTCTCTCTCTCTCTCTCTCTCTCTGTCATTCTCACTTTCAGTCATTCCCTGTTCTTTACTCTCTCTCTCTCTCTCTGTCATTCTCACTTTCCGTCATTCCCTGTTGTTTACTGTCTCTCTCTCTGTCATTCTTACTTTCCGTCATTCCCTGTTCTTTACTCTCTCTCTCTCTCTGTCATTCTCACTTTCCGTCATTCCCTGTTGTTTACTGTCTCTCTCTCTCTCTGTCATTCTCACTTTCCGTCATTCCCTGTTCTTTACTCTCTCTCTCTCTCTCTCTGTCATTCTCACTTTCCGTCATTCTCTCTGTCATTGTTACCTTCCGCCATTCCCTGTGTCTTTTACCCACCCTTTCTTCCCTCCCTCTGTTAATCACTCTCTCTGTCATTCTCACTTTCCGTCATTCCCTGTTCTTTACTCTCTATCTCTCTCTGACAAGTATACTTTTCACAGGCGCACTGTTTGTTAATAATGAGAAAACTGGTCGTAATCGTTGAATGGGTTAAAAAGCATCACACATCCTCAAACAGAGACAACTAGCGTTCTCTCAATTGGTAGTAATTGTCGGGTTTACTGTTAATTCATACAGTGGAGAAAACGTTATAAATTTTCCAAAATATATAACAATTGGAACTACATGTAGTTTTGAGCCAGATAAGACGCCGTGTAACTCGGCGTTTCGTCAGTCTACAAACTATTGCTGGTGTGATAAGATTAACAGAGCTGCCATAAGTTGACATGAAAAATCCTAAGAATTTCCAAGTGCGATTTTACGAATCGTACCTTTATCTCCATCGCCTGTTTCTAGTTTTTTTGACACGTGGCTGCTTAACGCAACCTGAAAGTAAAGCAGAATGCGCCTTAAGACACATTCTGCTTTACTTTCAGGTTGCTTTAGCTACCATGTACTAGAAAAAAATCCGAAGATTTAGGAAAAATCCGTAGAAATGGCAGCCCTGGATTATATCAACTGTGTACATGTTCAAGAACCTGTCATTTCATTTCATTTCATTTCGTTTAAGTTTCGTCAGAACGGGAGAAAATAACGTCTTCCCAACTCTAACAGATATAGTATTATATACCTAAGGTCTTGGTATGTTACACTGGAGAAAACGCCATTCTTTCGATATACATGTAAATGCAACTCTGCTAAAAAGTATGTTCGGTGCAAACAGTTTGGAGACAGATCAGACGCCGGGTAACCCGACGTCTGATCTGACTCCAAACTGTTTGCCACTCATATCAATATAGTGCCAACATTGACAAATTGTCAATTTCTACGTTTTATAGTTTTGCGTTATAAACGGGAGACATAGACATAGACACTTTTTATTTAACGTCGGATAGGTTTAACAAATTAACATAAGCCCTGTAGGTCTTTACTCCGACAAACATAGGTAAACGTTATAAGAAACAAAGAAATAAAACAGATTTCAACAGGATCACAGGTATGCATGAAAAACAAACACAGTAGGCAAATTGGTCAAAGCATGTTAAAAAAGAAAATAGAAAAAATATTTTGTTGGTCAATGGGAGACAACTCATGCACAACTAAATTTAAGTAATGCATAATTTGTCTACCTTGACCAGTCTATAGTGTTAATGCAGTTTCTAATTTAGACCCTGCACTGATCGTCAATGTCACTGTTAATTAATAAAAATTACATTATGACGGTCAGAGGAAGCCACTTCAGCACAATCCAAGAGGAATGGCATTTTCTCCACTGCAACTACCGGTACATTTTTAGCTCACCTGAGCACAAAGAGCTCAAGGTGAGCTATTGTGATCGGTTGCCGTCCGTCGTACGTCGGTGTCCGTGTCCGTGTCGTCTGTTCACAATTTGTTTCAAATAACTTCTTCTCTGACACCAATGGCCCAATTTTAACCAAACTTGGTCAGATACATACTGTAGTTGTGAGCTTCAAAAACTGTTCTAAAAAAGTGGGTGGGGCAATCGGTCTTGTTGCCATGGCAACCATGCACGATATCTAAAAAAAATCTTCTCCTAAAAAACTACTGGTCCGATTTCAATTTGGTTTTCACCAAAATGTTTCTCAATTAATATACTTTCAAATTGTTCAAAGAATTTTGATCCGTCAAAAAACATGGCCGCCAGAGGGCGTGGTCATTTTCCGTATTTACGTAATATTGACAACTAAAGTCAAAACTTTAAACATCTTCTTTTCAATAACTACACGTCCTAGGACAACCAAATTTCACATGTAGCATCATGTTGTGAACTTAATCAAGATTGTTAAAATCATGACCCCAGGGTCAAAAATGGCCCCGCCCGGGGCTTATGAGTTTTTCATAGGAAAACCTTTAAAACTCTTCTTCTCTAAAACTGTATGGCCTAGACCTTTTATATTTGGCATGTAACTTTTCCTTATGGATCTCTATTAAGTCTGTTCAAATCATGACCCCAGGGTAAAAAATGGCCCCGCCCGGGGCTTATCAGTTTTACATAGACTTATATAGGAAAACCTTTAAAAATCTTCTTCTCTGAAACCGTAAGGCCCATACATTTTATATTTGGCATCTAGCTTTGCCTTATGGTCCTCTACCAAGACTGTTCAAATCATGACCCCAGGGTCAAAAATGGCCCCGCCCCGGGGCTTATCAGTTTTACATAGACTTATATAGAAAAACCTTTAAAAATCTTCTTCTCTGAAACCGTGAGGCCCATACCTTCTATATTTTGGCATCTAGCTTTGCCTTATGGTCCTCTACCAAGATTGTTCAAATCATGACCCAGGGTCAAAAATGGCCCCGCCCCGGGGCTTATCAGTTTTACATAGACTTATATAGGAATAAACCTTTAAAATTTTCTTCTCTGAAACCGTAAGGCCCATACCTTTTATATTTGGCATTAAGCTTTGCCGTGTGGTCCTCTACCAAGATTGTTCAATTCATGACTCCCGGATCAAAAATGGCCCTGCCCAGGGGCTTATCAGTTTTACATAGACGTATATAGGAATAAACCTTTAAAAATCTTCTTCTCTGAAAACGTAAGGCCCATACCTTTTATATTTGGCATTAAGCTTTGCCTACAGTCCTCTACCAAGATTGTTAAAATCATGACTCCAGGGTAAAAAATGGACCCGCCCCGGGGCTTATCAGTTTTACATAGACTTATACGGGAAAACCTAATTCCGAGTTGTTTCAGTTTCATGCAACAGTCCACATACATGCAATGACAAACTTCATTATGCATCGAGTATAACACAATAGTTTCTCAAGTGAGCGATTTAGGGCCGCATGCGGCTCTTGTTTAAAAATCTTCTTCTCTGAAACCACAGTACCCTGAGCTTGGATATTTTGAACAAAGCATCATCTACAGGTCCTCTATCAAGATTGTTCAATTTATGTCCCTGGGGTCAAAAATGACCCCGCCCCGGGGGTCACAAATTTACATAGTTATATAGTGAAATCTCCAAACCTCTTCTTCTCTGAAATTAATATAGCTAGAGCTTTGATATTTGGCATAGTGTAACTTCTAGAGGTACTTTACCGATATTGTTCAAATGGATCCTGTCCGTTGCATATCTAGGTCACAGGAGCTAAAAATAGATTTGTTTTTCAATAAAAACTTTAAAATTCTTCTTCTCTGAAACCACAGTACCCTGAGCTTAGATATTTTGCACAACGCATCATCTTCAGGTCCTCTATCAAGATTGTTCAAATTATGCCCCTGGGGTTAAAAATGACCCCGCCCCGGGGGTCACAAATTTACATAGAGTTATATATTAAGTGAAATCTTCAAACCTCTTCTTCTCTGAAACTAACATGACTAGAGCTTTAATATTTGGCATAGTGTAACTTCTAGAGGTACCTTATCAATATTGTTCAAATGGTTCCGGTCCGTTGCATATCTAGGTCACTGGAGCTAAATATAGAATATTTTTTCAATAAAATCTTAAAAAATCTTCAGTTACTCTATCAAGATTGCTTAAGTAATGCCCCTGGGGTCAAATATGACCCCGCCCCGGGGGTCACAAATTTACATAGAGTTATAAAGTGAAATCGTCAAACCTCTTCTTCTCTGAAACTAATATAGCTAGAGCTTTGATATTTGGCATGGTGTAACTTCTAGAGGTATACTTTACCAATATTGTTCAAATGGTTCCGGTCCGTTGCATATCTAGGTCACAGGAGCTTAAACTAGATTGTTAAAAAAAAAAAAGCTTAAAAAATCTTCTTCTCTGAAACCACAGTACCCTAAGCTTAGCTATTATGCACTCAGCACCATCCAATCAGCAATTGGCACAATCATATAGTCATAATTTCTCAGCTTTCCAAGATATGTTACATTTACATCAACGGTCCCAGGTGATCGATTTAGGGCCGTATACGGCTCTTGTTAAATGATAAATGCCACTGCAGATCAACATTAGATCCGAAAAGCTAAGCTAGTAGAAGCTACATGTATAATACATCACATCACACTCATAATCACGAACGTGACCCTCTTTTTCATAAAGTGGTACAATTTTCAGGTAACGTTTTACAGGAGCAGATCAAGATCACCAATTCCAAGGATGTGACTTTTGACAAAGAGGAAAATTTGTATTTGTTGCACAGTGGAGAAGACGTTGCCATCCCGTTAAAACGAAACACATACAATAAAATGTACTTGAAAATCGATGTCTTATAGTTTTGATCCTAATCAGATGTCATGTAGCTGATCTGGATCCAAACTGTTCGCAGTTGAAATGTTTACCCCCTCAAATGAAAGTATCTTGATACACGCATATATTTATTTATAATTGTATATATAATCTTTATTAAAGTCTCATCATGGTTACATCACATAGTAAATATACATATGAAAAACTCGTTTGAATGAACCATGCCATTCATTTTGAATTATAAGAGACTATACAGAACAACAGCACAATCAAATATAGCATTTCTAGCATTGTGTCCATACAAAAACACAGTATTGACTAGTTATGCGTCACAAAAACACCATTGAAATAGGTATGCTATATGACACTGAACTGTTCAGTAGTGCACTTAATTACTCCAAAGATATGTTTTTAAATAATTTACTCTGGTGGGAAAATGTCATTAAATAGTCAAGAATGGATACAAAAGAGAGTTTCTATAGTTTAGTAAGTAAATTTTAACCGGTTGAAAGTAGAGCAGGATGTCCCTTAAGGCGCATTCTCATTTACTTTCAATCCACTTTAAGTGGTCACTCGCCCTTAAAACGAGATACTTGCTATATCATGGAGTAAGAGGTTACACAAGATATTTTGCATTGTAGTGTATGTGCAGTGGACAAAGGGAGACAATCAGTACGGATATGCATAAATTATAAGTAATTGATTATCTCCCCTGCTACCCTTGCAGATTATGAAGAACAGCAATATTGGAAGCCAAATTAATATCCCATAGCGGAATTGTAATTGATAACTCCCGAAATTGCCCCCACACACAGTTTGGAAGGTAAGCAGTTAGTTGTAATAAAATAGAAAATAGACTTACCATCAAATTGGGGCCATATTGAAAATACATATTGCATACAGTGTCATTACAGTTGTATTAATCATTGTAATATAAACTGAAATAAACTATCGATTACTGGAGGTTCTTGTTTGCGACGAATATACTTATGAATAGTACATTTGTCCTATGCCCTTTGATCATGGTCTACACTGTTTGTCATTTCACCAAAATATTTTAATTGTACAGTTTAACTCTTTCGCTGCCAAATTTATGGTGAAATGTTTAATTGTCGTCTGCTTCAATTTTGATGTCTGCAATTTTCGTCTGTTTCTAGGTGACAACTTAACGCACGTTGAAAGTAAAAGAGCATTAGTGAGCATTAAGCCTTGTTTTCCTTTACCTTCAGTCTGCTTTGGGCTATTGACGGGGCATTGTATCACGGAGTATAACGGAGTTCTTACACTATTGATACTTTTACTTACACCGTCCCGTTGTGAAAAAAGGCAATGGCAATTTCTTGAAAATCAATGTCTTATAGTTTTGATCCTGATCAGATGCCATGTAGCTAATCTGGATCCAAACTGTTCGCTAAACTATAGATTACTGGAGGTTCTTATTTAAATGTTCTACCCTACCCTGGTGAAGACCTAATTAAAACTGCTTTAATCATTCAAGGGCAATAACCCCAATATGCCTTGTGTGAATTTGGTAGTTAACATGATTGACCTAGATTTTATATAAATAAACATTTTCAACAAGTTTGTGAATATCCGATAAAAACTGTATGTGTTAGAGTGCAAAAAGACTGAAAGTCATTTTTAATAGTCAAAGGGAAATTACTCAGATATACCTTATGTGATTTTAGTAGTTATCAAACTTAACCTTAATTTCATATAAATAAACAATTTCAGCAAGTTTGGTGCAGATCAAATAAAAAGTCTTTGTGTTAGAGAACAAAAAACGGTGAAACAGTCAATATTTAATGCATAAAGGGCATGACGGGTGGCCATTGTAGGCAGAGAACAATTGTGACACCGCAGAGACGCATAAGTACATGTATGTCCCTCCTTCCCTCTGTTAACCACACTCTCTGTCATTCTCGCCTTCCGTCATTCCCTCTGTTAGTTATTCTCTTTTGTCATTCTCATTATCCATCATTCTCTCTGTCATTGTTACCTTCCGCCATTCCCTGTGTTATACACCCTCCCTTTCCACCCTTCCCTCTGTTAATCACTCTCTCGGTCATTCTCACTTTCCGTCATTCTCTGTTTTTTACTCTCTCTCTCTCTCTCTGTCGAGGGAGCTATCCTGCCAACCCTATGGGATATTCATGCCATCTGCTGCCCCTCAGTTGTTGGAGAGAGCTGTGTCGGCGGGACTACATGTAAGTGTCCTGGTACATGTAGCGCCACGCAAGCCGGATTGGTATCTCCAATGGGGTGTAGTAGATGGTGTATTTTCTCTTTTTCCTAACTTCTCTCTACATGCAAAGCCTTACCCTTGCCCGTACTAGCTCTTTTCTGTCTTTCCTTTTTCTCTTTATACATTGTTCTCTCTTACACTTGCACACCATTAAATAATTGTCAAGTGTGACAGCTTAACGTAACCTGTACATGTAGATGTAGAGAAGTGATCCGTTGATGACCCTCTACCAGAATTCTTGAAATATTTTTGTTATCTTAAAGCAATGGTGTATTTGCAAAAATAAAAGAAAATAATCAAATAAAACCAAATGTGTAGCATTATCGTGCATCTGTCAATAGAAAAATGTGATCAGTCTAAAAACACCCTCAAGAAAAGTCTTCAAATCTTTTTTTTTTTAGATATTTTCTATTGCTTTATCCTATATTTATTTTATAGCATCGAAAGACGCAACAGAAATAGATCACGAGTCGGACATATACCCGGGCCGAATTATGTACTCTCCAGCGCTACACAGCTAAGTACATTAAATCTATCCCAGAGATATACATAGTCCGGCTAGTCGAGCGGTCTAAGTGATTGTCCTATTTTGCTTCCTGTATGTCTTATACATGTATAAGAGAAACGAAATGAAAAGTATGTGATAAACACCAAAGTTCCGTAAAAATCAAAACGAAAACGCAATTGCAATTAAGTTTAGAAAATGGTGATTTTATTTTTATCTGAGTGGAAAACATGATGTAAGACGCCATAATACTGGCTGCTTAAATTGATCAAGTTTGAAATAGTGAAATATTGTTTTCTGCATTTAGCCCTATCGTGTCATTACTCATTAGAATCGTCTCTTTAAGACGATTCTAATGAGTAGCAACACCATAGGATTTGGTACTGAATTGAGTGGGGAAATGCTCCCTTTCATTTCAAACAACGTGAATCCTGGTGTGCAGCCGAATTTAGCTACATTTAATCAATTTTCTAACTGTCTTCTAAACTGTTGCCCTCGAACCATACCAATGAAAGTGGGTACAGAAGAAAACATGTCAGAATCCGATGACCATATATATCGGCCTTCTGTTAATTTACCATTCTTCACAATGGTAGAGAGAGAGAGAAAACGACGAGAATGAAGGACACAACCAATTCGCTTGTGGATAAGGCATAAGCCAGAGGCGATTTCAAATAACGCCAAATGAAAGGTAAGTGTGAATAATCGCACAATGGAGACATACTTTGGAACATTGCTCGAGTTAAATCTCAGTGCTGTATATCCGAACTCAATGATACGTTTGAAAAGTTTACTAATTCATTGTGAAACAAAAGCAATCACCAAAGCTTCAGAGGCTGTTTTTTTTTTAACATTTATTTCTTATCTTTCCATCTGCTCCTTCTGTATCTCTCTAATTATTACAAACTCCGTGAATTTCAATTCGGTGTCACGAGTATAATATGTACGACTCGTTATGAGCAATGATTATCTCTATGGGTCGGATTAACAAACAATCAGGGCAAGAAATAATATTTTGTTTGATATCAGTAGGTAGCAAAATACAGTATGCGTCGATTTAATGAATACGGTCAATCTCATAGCAGAGTTGTATTTATTATGAATGAAACACTATGTCAAACGTCTATGATTATGGTAATTAGCAGGACCTTCTCAATGTTCTAGGACAAACGGGCTATATTATATAGACGGTTGTTTGCAGAGACAGTTGGACGAAATGTCGGATCTTAGTGGATACTATGCTTTCGAAGATTTCGGGCTACGGCCGGTTGATGGTTATAAAAACTATGGTTTTCGTTATTTTAAAGTAAGTAAGTAAGTAAGAAGGGAAAGGGGATAGGAGTTAGGGATAGACTGTATAAATATATAAATTAATGAATATAACGTATAAATATATAAATTAATGAATATAACAAAATTAAAACTGAAATAAAAAAAAGAAAACAGAATTAGAACTTGTAATGGACAATTCCATTACAAATTTAGTCTTGCCAATTTATGATTATGTCTGATTGTTTTGTGCTAAAACAATGTCCGTCAAATATCACTTTGCTCAGGGTGTACACTGTTTGCCAACGACAAGTGAACTCTGGCAAGGTGCACTGTTTGTAAAGGGCGAGTAGACTCGTCACCAGGACTGCGTGTGTCAACCCATCACCCTATAAATACGCATTTTTATGCCTTTAATTTATTCCTCCACTGAGGAAAATGATTCAACTTTATAATTATAGCTATGAATATTCAGCTTAAGAAATATGTTCTAGATCCATTTAGAGAGAAGGCTCGAAGCAGGATGAAAGTAAAGCAGAATGCCCCTTAAGGTGCATTCTGTTTTACTCTCATCCTGCTTAGTGTGATCACCTGTCTTCAAAACTAGAAACAGGATACGGGGTAAAGGGTTAAACAGCTACCATTACTGCTCATAACCCCCTATGTTTGATTTGAAAAATGCTGAAGGGGCGGTAGGGTTAATTTATATCCTAGCTTAAACGTATGTACGTCGCGCACGATGTTCGAACTAACGTTTGTTACGTCTTTAGAATTCGGTGTTGACGTCCAATGCGGGTTTCGCGTAGCGTTTAAAGTTGTATTTACATTTACATATAGATCTATTATATTTCAAGAGATAGAACTTAAATTGTAGATATAGCAACTTAGAAACAAGGTAACAAACTTGGAGAGGACTCACATAGGCTTTACCTGTTGTCCAATCCTTTTCGTCTAAAAGTATGATATTGCATTGCATGGTGTCACAGTCGACTCTCAATAACTCAAGCTTGCTAAAGTCGAACAAAATAATATTTCACAGTTAAAACGCGGCTTACCTTCTTTATTGTAACTTTGAAATACAAGTATCATCCACAGCTCGTGCTATCAAATGTGACTGTTAAAATACAGTTTAAGCTCTCTCACTTTCCGTCATTCTCCCTGTCAGTTCTTTCTGTCAATTATTCTCGCTTTCCGTCATTCCCTGTTCTTTACTGTCTCTCTGTTAATCACTCTTTCTGTCATTCTCACTTTCCGTCATTTCCTGTTGTTTACTGTCTCTCTCTCTGTCATTCTCACGTTCCGTCATTCCCTGTTGTTTACTGTCTCTCTCTCTCTGTCATTCTCACTTTTCGTCATTCTTCCTGTCAGTTCTTTCTGTCAATTATTCTCGCTTTCCGTCATTCCCTGTTCTTTACTGTCTCTCTCTCTCTCTGTCATTCTCACTTTCCGTCATTCTACCTGTCAGTTCTTTCTGTCAATTATTCTCGCTTTCCGTCATTCACTGTTCTTTACTCTCTCTCTCTCTCTCTCTCTGTCATTCTCACTTTCCGTCATTCTCCCTGTCAGTTCTTTCTGTCAATTATTCTCGCTTTCCGCCATTCCCTGTTCTTTACTCTCTCTCTCTGTCATTCTCACTTTCAGTCATTCCCTGTTCTTTACTCTCTCTCTCTCTCTCTCTCTCTCTGTCATTCTCACTTTCAGTCATTCCCTGTTGTTTACTCTCTCTCTCTCTCTCTCTCTCTCTCTCTCTCTCTCTCTCTGTCATTCTCACTTTCCGTCATTCCCTGTTGTTTACTGTCTCTTAATGACCTACTTTTTGACTTGACACAACTCATTCACTACATTGCCTATATTTTATCAAGGTGATAGTTCTAAGCAAGTTGTGTGAAATGATGGCTAAATTATGTCCCTACATGGTCTGCACTGTTTGTACACTAATTAAAAAACCTACTGGTGAAATGACAAACAGTGCAGACCATGAAATGACTATGGAACATTTCACAATGGCAGCGAAAGATTGTACAATAATAATTAAAAACCTACTGGTGAAATGAGTCTTTCGCTGCCAAATTTATTGTGAAATGTTCCATAGTCATTTCAAAGTAAGATTCAGTGTAGTATGACTTAAAGCAAACAGTTTGGATCCTGATCATACGCAGTTGGTAGTGAAATAGTGCATGCCTATTGAAAAGACATTAACAATGTCTGACACGAACTGCTCCTACTACAGGATGTAAATAATGCAGACAGTAATGTCCTTGTTAAGCCTTTACCCTATAGCCTGTTTTCAATTATGAAAACATGTGACCACTTAAAACAGGTTGAATTGTACATTTTAATGTTCTTAGATATGCTGTCTGTTGGTAAAACAATGTTTTGCCTTTTAATGTTCAATTTTACCCATTGTAACGTCTATAAGTACATTAAAATGTAGAATTCAATAGATTTGAAAATTTGGGTGAAATTTCACATGTCTCGGGTTTCGCCTATATATATGCCCAACGTCGCCTATATATATGCCCAAAGTTTGGATCTAGATAAGATCTGATCTTAAAAAGAATTACAGATGATTTCAAAGCAGACAAAGCAACAGAAAAACTGTATATATCGGTCCCTTGGCGTAATGGAAGAGTGCAGAGTTCGTAACCCAGGGGTCCGTGGTTCGAGCCGGACTATTACCATTTTTTGGTTCGAACATAAATCTTTTTTCTTTTGTTTTACCATAATACATGTACTTGAGAAAACACATACTGAACTTTACCTCTTATGATTCATTTGAGGCTCTTGGTGACATGTCTTGCAGAGAAACGCCTCGAAAAAATGAACCTATAAAGATTCTCCTCGACCTTTAATCAGTGATTATATAGGGATTAGATGTTTAGTGTGAAGAAAACTTTGGAGGGCAGTGTATAATGTATGTGTATGTTTGATTGAACGTTAATTAAAAATATACATTTGCATTCATTTTTTTTTATTTGTGTACATTTTCAGGCAAATGCTGTGATGATGATATCTTTGTTCATATTCCAATGGTCCCGAGCAACTGCAGCTGTGCCATCTAATGTTCTACAAACGGGAACTAGTACTAGACTTGATCTGATCGTTCAATATTTCTTTTGTGGATTACATAGTCTGAAATCGTCCTTCTGTTATCCGTGGTGAACAATATAAAAATATCGCTCCGTCAGCTAAAGATAGTACTGAAACGAAACAACCTGAGACGACGATGCATGTACACACCTGACGATACTGTGGCAAATTACATATTACAAGAAATTGAAAACAGCGGCAAGTGTGTTGGTTATCGAAACCTGTGGAAACGTCTGTTGAATGACCATAAGTTACGAGTACCATGTAGGAAAGTACTGTCAATTATGAGAAAACTTGACCCAGAGGGCATCGTCCTTAGAAAAACATATCGTTTTTTCGGTACAACGACAAGGACAGAATGGCTGGCCTAAAATGTTTCGTATATGGAAGAAGTGTATCTAATCAACGAATAGAAGCTTGGTGGGGAACATTAAGACGCGGGGGATTGGATTTGTGGATCTACTATTTTAAAGATCTAAAGGACAGTGATGAATATGACGAAATGAATCAAAATGCATCCCAAAGGTAATGGCAGATATCTTTCGAAGAAGCATTCTATTTCATGTAAAACTGTATTAACTCATTCACCCCTGAAACTTTTAATGGACAATTCCAATTTTCAATAAAGTCTAATCCATTATGAAGTATTTAGGGTTGATTTTTACAATAGATTTAAAAATTACAAACAGTGCAGACCCTGGTTAGAGGGCTCCTTAAGGAGCCCTCTAATCAGGGTCTACACTGTTTGCATAGGACAAGTGTAATTCTCACAAATACACTGTTTGTAAATGACGAGTATACTCGTCGCTAAGGTTGAATGTGTTAAGACAGATTGAAGCTTAATGCGGCCCAAAGGTAATGCCAGATATCTTTCGAAGAAACATTCTATTTCATGTAAAACTATATTAAGCAATAACGTGTAATAAAGATTTCCGTTTGTACCATATTGAATTCGCTTCAAGAGAGGCATAACTGTAAATCGGTTATAAAACGACTTTAATTTTGTATCAAAAATATATTTACATACATGTATATATTAAAATAAACTCTCAAACACGCTACAGTGGAGAAGACGTTATTCTTTGACAAGTATGTCCTTAACAGACAGTTCGGAGCCAGATGGGGCACCGAGTAACTCTGCGTCTGATCCTACTCTAAACTGGTAATTGCCACTCGGATTTTATTTAAGAAATAATAAATTCATACCAGTGTTTTATCGTGCAATCGAACACTGGTAGGAGTTGAGATGCGTAGTAATTTAATCACGAGGCCTTTAGGCCGAGTGGTTTAATTACAAGCATCTCAACGACTACCCGTTTCGATTCTAACACATAATCTAACCTTAATTTGCACCGAAGCAACTGCGCTACATTTTTTTTTTCGAAGCCAAATGACGTCACGTTAGAACGTTTAGCGCGTGAGTGTTCTACTGAAAATTCGTACACTGAGACGGTCCTTCTTCGCTTATAGAGGGGTGTGAGCGAGGTGTGTTAGAATTAAGAAATAAAAAATTCATACCAGTGTTCTATCGTGCAATCGAACACTGGTAGGAGTTGATATGCGTAGTAATTTAATCACGAGGCCTTTAGGCCGAGTGATTTAATTACAAGCATCTCAACGACTACCAGTGTTCGATTGTTAGATAGAACACTGGTATGAATTTTTTATTTCGATTCTAACACATAATTTAACCGAAATTTGCACCGAAGCAACGGCGCTACATTTCTTGGCGTACGCATTTTCGAAGCCAAATGACGTCACGTTAGAACGTTTAGCGCGTGAGTGTTCTACTGAAAATTCGTACACTGAGACGGTCCTTCTTCGCTTATATAGGGATGTGGGCGAGGTGTGTTAGAATTATCAATACTTGCAAAAGTCTGTCTTTTTCTACATTTGAGCACTGTTAAACCTTTCTATTCCGAACACAAAATTGTGACAGGTGACTGATTCAAGCAAGGTGACAAAACAGGAAGCTCTGTGTAACATGACGTTGACGTAATATTAATATAAATAAAGAAAATATACCTTAAAGAACGTTCCGCATTTTAAACAGTTATTTTATATGGACACTAATTATCGAAATGCGAAAACATTGTAATCAAATATCCCTCATTTTAGTGGTTGTAATAGAGAGGTATTACTGTACATTACAACAAATGAAATTACAAATATTCACTGTTGGTCGTGTTATCGTGCTTTCTGTTTTATTGTCACCTTGCTTTAAGCTGTCACCTGTTTATTATACAATCAATTAGCCATCGTTTTAGTGGTCTTAATATAAAGGTTTTACTGTAGTTTTTGCTCGTGTTTCGTTTCGTTTAACCCTTTACCTGATAGCCTATTTCAGGTATTGAAGATAGGTGACTACTTAAAGCAGGTTGAAAGTAAAGCAGAATGCGCCTTAAGGCGCATTCTGCTTTACTTTCAGCCTGATTTAAGCTACCATCTGCTAATATGTAGAAATTATATCTTATGGCACATGTTTATAACTGTTTAAATAGGAACTATTTTCTTCAGCGGAGGAATAAATTAAATACGCTAAAAGTCGCTTCTATGGGGGAAAGGGTTAAACGGGAAAATAACATCTTCTCCACTGTAACTATAACAAAATCTGTTTTTGTTTTATCAACACTATCAGGCTTTCTTGATAATATGGTCTGCAATAATGTTCTCTATTATGGCGACAGTTTTAGCCCATGACTGTCTCACTGGTTTTGATGGTTTCAAGGTGTCTGTCAAATAGCTAAGCAGTTCCTGTAGGGCGCTCTAAAAAATAAAATATCACAGGTGGCAATGACATGCTTGAAATATCAGATAATATCAAGGACAAGTTTGTACAATAAATCGTATTGCGTTAAGCCGGTAAGGGCATGCGGAATTTTCATGTGGGGAAGCCTTGCAGCTGGCTTGTGGAAGGTCGGCGGTTCTATCCATTGCCGATTTGTGTCTGAAACAGGGCATAAAGGGCTTCTTGGGGCTTCCTCCACCTGTAATTAGCGACTGAAATACTATTGAAAACGACGTAAAATCATAAAAAAAACTACCTCAAATGAAATCAAATCTTGCATTAAATAGAGGATATTGTATGAGTGTTCATTATTTATCATTTTTAATAAACGAGTTGACTAAAATAATATGACGCGAGCCTTGGCGAGCGTCATATTCATTTTAGTCAACGAGTTTATTAAAAATGATAAATAATGAACACGAATGTGATATTCTATTTATCACATTACAAGTTCAAGCACCTATTAAATTGATTTGAAGCCGTAGTTTGTAGACCCTCCGCTATATAGATTTTCCGCCAAACGTTACGTTGTTAACGTTAACGTCATAGTAAATGACGTCATTTGGCACCCGCTACATGCATCGCTTATGGACGAACAACTTAGGCCGGAGCCCAAAAAACGATATTCCACTAGTGGATTACGATATTTATACAATCGCTTTATGCAACTCCCAGACCGCAAATTATGTGATAAATAACGTTTTAATCAATCTCCTGCTATTAGGGTATATTGACGCATTTTTTAAAACAGTGTAGACCCAGATCAGACATATTCTAAAGGAGCTGTCTGATCAGGGTCTGCACAGTTTTCTTATAGTATCTGTCTGAAATGAGTCTGCACCTTTTTACCTGGGGATAACTTGCCTTTTTAATTAGCCAATGTTATAGTTCATATGATAGACCTTCATAGTGGAAGGAAATTTATTCAGAAATATTCAGCAGGAGAAGGGTTAAAATATAGTAAAGTCCCTATAGCCCTTTACCTGATAGCCTATTTCCAGTACTTAAGATAGGTGACTACTTAAAGCAGGTTGAAAGTAAAGCAGAATGCGCCCTAGGGCGGATTCTGCTTTACTATCAGCCTGCTGTAAGCAATCATGTGCTAAAATATAGAAAATATTCCCTATAATACATATTCATTACTGATTAAATTGGAACTATTTTCTTCAGCGGATGAATAAATCATATCCGCTAAAAGGCGCTTCTATTGGGGAAAGGGATAGTATATATATAACAGCCAATGCGAGTAGGACTTGATATGTTATTAACTCTTTCACTGCCTAGTTTTTTCGCCTGCTTTAACCGTCTTACCGCCAAAATATCGTCTGCAATATTTTTAAAGCCAGCTTTAGGGCTGTTTTGACTGAAGAAATGTCGATACAAGGGTCTAACAATTTGAATCCTATCATAAGTTGCCAGGATCCAAACTACATGTATTTGCAAAGTCGCCTTTTTGCGCCGTTGATAGTGAAAGACTTAAACATACAGTGGAGAATATATTATTCTTTCCCAATAAACGCGTTTACGCTAAAACTATTATTTGCCGTGCAAACAGTTTGGAGCCAGATCAGACGCCGGGTAACCCGGCGTCTGATCAGGCTCCAAACTGTTTGCCACCAAGATAAACAAGAATTACTAGAATTGTCCAAAAGTTGTTCTTTTCTACGTTTCAGTGCTTTGCGTTTGCGTTTAAACGGGAAAGAATAACAGATTCTCCACTGTAGATGACAGATTCATGAGGGGTTTAAGATAAAGCAGAAAACTCCCTTGATCTAACTCTCATGAAATATTAATAAAATAGCAAACAGTGTTGGACAATAAGTTATGTACACCGCGTCAAACAGAATCGAATAGTTGCCCTTATAATCTTCCATACTTTACCGTACCTTAAAAAACGGTAATGTTACACCACGAGCTGTGTGATTGTCCGCCAGTTTGTGTATGGAAGACACCAGAGTGTCATTATTCGTTAGGTTGTCTACCATTCCAGACACAGCGCTGCCAAACAAAATCACGTGGGCCAACAACTCCGGACTCTCAGCCAGCTCCGCATCGGACAATTTTTCAAACTTTTGAAAGAACTCTTTCACTTTCCCGTAGTGCTCGAACAATCTTGCAAAAGAGAAACAGTAAAGTTCCTAAGCTTCGACTGTTACAGTGATACATTAAGAAATCAGACGAATGAGTCCTTGGGATGCACATTGTGTTAAATAATGGGTCCTTGTGGCGAATTTGAGTTTAACATTACTGCTTTGCCTATTTCTAGTTTTAAAGCCACTTAAAGCAGGTTGAAAGTAAAGCAGAATGTGCCTCAAGGCACATTCTGCTTTACTTTCAGCCTGGTTTAAGCCACCATCTTCTAGGATATAGAAAATATTCTTATGTTGCATCTTATTTTTATTATTTATATAACTATACATGTATAAAGTAGAACTATCATCCTCAATGGAAGAATAAATCAAAGGCGAAAACATGCATTTTTATAGAGTAGTGGGTTAATAAAGGCCAGAATAGTTATTGGTCAAAGGGACTCGCAACTTTTCAACAAATGAGTCCATGGCAATTATCACTGCTGTTACAATAGCTCAAAAGAATGTGCTTGTTTCAGGGGTGAATGAGTTAAGGTAAAAGTATATAAGGCGCTTTCTTTTTACAGCACTCCCTCTCTACAACGACATCCAATGGGAGACAACAATTGTGTGCATTGTTCGGAGGGAGTTGTTAGAGGGAGGGAAATCCGCTTACATTTGCAAACAGCTTGAATCTAGATCAGACGCCGCGTAACGCGGCGTCTGATCTAGATTCAAGCTGTTTGTCACTCGTCATTAAGTTTTTTTCTTTCAAAATGTCCAATACGTAACTTTGAGAAAAGCAGCAGACGACATTGCAGTCGTGAATAGGTTGGACATAATTGTCCTATTATTGGAACTGCGGCAAGGGTCGTTGTAAGGAGGGAGTCGTTGTTGGGAGGGCCGTTGTAGAGAGGGAACACTGTACTTTAGTCCTACATAAAGCTAGAGTCTACCTCTTACAAAAGAGATGGATGCTAGTTAGAATGGGAATTGTTTGTAAATGTACATGTACTCGTATGAGGCATTGCAGATGCTTTAATTGTTAAAATGAAAGTCATAATTGATTACCAAATTATTAATCGGCAAATAATAAAGATATGTAGAATACTGTCGCCTGTAACAATAAAACAGTCAAACAATCTCCATTTCCCTGTCTGCCAATCTGTTTGACTGTACATGTCTGACTTTCTTTGTCTGCCTCCGTCTCGGTATATGTTCGTCCCTCTCTGTGTCTGCTGTCTGCCGTCTGTATGTCTGTATGTCTGACTGCCTCTGTTTATCTCTCTGTCTCTATCTCAGTCTATATATATATATATATATATGGTTGAGATATAATTTACTCTTATAGTGCTGCAATGTTCTAACTAAATATATATTTTCCCGAGCGCTTTCGACAGTTACGTCTTCATCAGGGGATATGCAATAATGCAATGAACTTGTTTTGGTTTTAAAACAAGTCAGATGTTTTCATAAAATGTCGTTGTTTGAAAATATATGTAGTTAGAACATTGCAGCACTGTAAATCTCAACCATATCTTAAAACCATTCTTATTCTGCGAATCAAATATTTTTTTGATCCAGTGCTACGAAAGGTCGTTTGTAGATGTCTGTTTATATATTTCTCTACCTTATATAGAGAAATATATAAACAGACATCTACAAATATATATCCTCTGTCTGTCTGTCTGTCTCTCTCTCTCTCTCTCTCTCTCTCTCTCTCTCTCTATCTATCTATCTATCTATATATCTATCTCTCGCTCTCTCTCTCCCTCATACCTCAAGAAGAAAGGAACTCCATATTTGGCTTCCCACTGTTCGTGCACTTGTTTCCACGTCTTCTGGACGTTTGCTACATCTTCAGGTGTTAATGTCGTGTCGGCCGGTGCCTGGTTACTGCCACACTGACCTGTCAATCACATATGGTAAACAGCAAAACTTATCTTCAACACATTATAATAAGAAGGTGTTGTTGATTAATAGACAGGTGGCAACTTAATACAGTACAAATGTAGTGCAGAAACCTCCTCTATAAAGTGTATGAATTACTTTTTTAAGTTTCAACAGTTGAAGCGGGTTGAAAGATAAGCCGAAAGGGCATGTATGAGCTTTCGGTCTAACTTTCAACCAAGTTCAGAGTTTGATTCGTACACATTGTGCAGATAAAGGGAGGTAACTTATAGAACATAATATACTCTTGGAAAACTGTGTTATCTCCTTTACCCAATAAAAATAATTTTTTGGGTTGCTATTGTGAGGCTTAATTATAAATGTTGAGTTAGCCATAGTCACATGTGGATCCAGGTCTGTTATGTGGTTAACGCCACAACTGTTTATATGGGATGCTGGCCAGTAAGAGATATGGATCTACATAATTTCATATGGATCCACAAGTTTGCTCAGTTCTGTTTTCAAAAATGTATGTGATAGCTCCAGCAAGTGGGTCCAGGTCAGATTTAGCGCCACACCGATATGTCTCGGGCTACTGGTCTAGCTATGATCTGGATCCTCTAGCTATGCAAAAATGTGAACCTGTCATCTTTTAAATTTTGTTATTTACCATAGTAATGCATAAGAATATATTTTTAACTATGATTATACATGTACTTATGATCTCATCTTATTGAAAACTTTTATAGGAATCTCTTATAGAAGTCTCTTAAATATCTTAATGCATATTTTATTACAGATTGTTTGTTTAAATTGTTATTGGATAATCTTGTTATGTTGGACAATAGCTTATAGCTAGTGTTATTATGTTGACTGAAACCGACTATAAATAAAGATTATCTTATCTTATCTTACTTTTGACCTACATTAAGCAGTCACCTATTTATAATAAACCTCATTCTCTCTTACTCATCCCTTCATCCCATAGCCAGTTGCAAATTTGTTTGAACACTTATAGCAGGCTGAAAGTAAAGCAGAATGCGCGTTTATGCGCATTCTGCAATTATTTTAGCGCTCATCTGCATGGATATAGACTAATTTTCTTATGGTGCATATTCATGACTGTATAAAGCGGAACTGTTTTCTTCAGTGGAGGAATAAATATGTATAAATGCGAATCTATGGGGTAATAGGTTATGCCGGCCAATATGTCTTTATCTTAAGTTCTTAACTCATTCACCCCTGAAACTTTTAATGGACACTTCCAATTTCAAAATTAGTCAAGTCCATTTTTGACAACTTAGGGTTGATTTTAACAATATACTTCTAAATGACAAACAGTGTATACCCTTATCAGAGGAATCCTTAAGGAGCCCTCTGACCATGGTCTACACTGTTTGCATAGGATAAATGTTCTCCTCACAGGTACATGTACACTGTTTGTAAATGACGAGTATACTCGTCGCTAGAGTTGAATGTGTAAACAGTAAGTTCAGATATTGACTGACATTGAATCAATCGCATGAAAGACGTACTACCTTAAAGATAGCTGACTGCTTATAATGCACTGTAGTAACATAATTGGAGCATTATGTATTGCCTTTGTCCTACATAAAGCCATCAACTGCACTGAGGCTCAGAGTCATTCATATAATTATATGCTACCAACGTTTACTTTTAAAATACAACCCAAACTGTAGATTCAAGTTTATTTTGTTTCAAACTGAACAAATGTAAGTACGATTATCAAACAATTTAACCCATTACCACATAAATACGCCTTTTTACGCCTTAATTGTATTCATCCACTGAAAAAATAGTTCCTCTTTATACAGACATGAATATGTACCATAAGAAATAGTTTCTATATCCTGGCAGATGGTAGCTTAAAACAGGTTGAAAGTAAATCAGAATGCGTCTTAAGGCCGCTGCGCATTCTGCTTTACTTTCAACTTGCTTTAAGTGGTCATGCACCTTTCTTCAATGCTAGAAAAAGTCAATGTGTTGATGGTTGATTTCATTAGGAGTTGCCGTTTTACATGGTGTCAGGTCTAGATACAAACTATTTGTATATTCAAGTCGAGTTGACATGATATAGGGAATGCCTTTAATCTTTTTTTCAAACATTTACTAATTCACTCAGGTGTGTAAACTATATGTTAACCCTTACAGTGCGGACATCGAGTATATATATATATATACAGTCTTTGCGAACAGTGAAGACACAGATCAGTGGGCTCCTCCAACACCCTCGACAATCAATGTAACTAGTCATCCATTAAAATATGGAAGAGTCCATTTAAAAATTCATTGCCGTAAGCATCAATCCCTTGAGTAGGAGAAACGAACTTCCTGAAGAGGTGCCAACGGTATGGATCCAGATCAGACGCCAAGTAACTGGATCCATTATCGATCGGTTAATCAGAATACATGTATTTCGAATTTAATAAGTTTTCATAATTTAATCAGACATTTTGTGCAGAAAATAGAGTTTTTAGACTGGCGACTTGTTGCCAGTCTTAAGTAACCGTACTTCCAAATCAGTGCTCGAAGCTGGCGAAGCAACCTTAACATTCTGAGATAAATGCGCCATAGGTGTATCCACATACACATCGTTAAGGGCTGCGATAGTTTGTCTAAGATCCAGAACTTAAAATCTGATCAAACGTTTGGGTTTTTATTAAGAAGATGATAAGCTTCGATGTAAGAAATTATTTGTAGCAATATTTAACTGAAACATACACTTGATACCGATGAATTCAATAATGACTAGATAAATGGGGTTGTTAATCCGCCCCTGGTAATTTCTATACTTCAGGACACCGTGCGATCGCTGGTGTGTAATCTGGTCTAAATAGTGCAGTGGAAAATCCGATTTAACATATAATTATTGAAGTGTTTTGCTAACATTTTCGCAATAAACCTTAAATATACAAAACAGTACCCTCAACCCATATTTCTCTAAATTTCTCTTAATATTGTCAAATTTCTCTAATATTTATCCAAAATTCAATGTCAAGATACCAATTATAAGAGAGACTGTATTAAGTCAATTTATAGAGAATGACTGAAAGAAACATGGGAGAACACTGCACAAACAGATAAACAACTGAGATAGAAAGAGAGAAAGAAAAGTGAGACTGGCAAAGGGTGAGTGACAGAATGAAATAGAATCTAGTTAGAAATGGAAATGTGAGGTTGTATAGATCTAGATATATCTGTTACGATAACAATATTAACACTATCAAGTCTTCAAATATAGATTAGCTTTTTATTCAATGTTGCATCAACTCAAGTCAGTAAGTCAGTCTGTCATTAAACCAACAAATTTAATAAATAATACACAGGACTCGAGATAAGGGAGGTATTTCATAAACTAAAATCTTTATTTCTGAACTAAACACTATGGTGTCCATACTCATTAGAATAGTCTCAAAGGGGCGATTCTAATGAGTAGTAACATCATAGGGTTTGATTTTAAAATAACTGAGAAAATGTTGGATTTGTGCAGTTTACTCCCTCTTATCTGGAGCCCTGATACAGTTCAACTCCAAAATCAATGTGTCACTCCAACCAGGGAACACAGATCTACTGTACAGTTGGACTAATGAGCTAGGATCCAATGAAAAGCGATATTGGACAAGGGTACAGTAAACTATTCATGCATAAAATAAACAAAAAAAGCATGCCTTCTTACCTTAGAAAGCATTAATCCTTTACAGTTACACAACAAACAGTATTCCATTTAGAATTCACCCAATACACATGTAAACAGGATAACTGTAGATAGCCACAACACTGAATAATTGTAAATTTGTAATCCATGTTTACTGTTTAGCACGTGTGTTAACAAATATGTACATATAAATAGAACGATGATCTATTAATAGAATTGGAATAGGTATAAAATATTTACTCGACTCGCCAGATACCGGCGACACATTTGAAATATTACGGTCTTCGGCAAAATAACAATCATTACAATATTAACTTTCAAAAAGTATAAATGAGTATTGGTATGTTTAATCACGAAATTATACACTTGGTATGTGCATAATTCCGTGGTTTAATATAATTAATACTACACCCAATTGTTAATAATATTCCTATATTCATAATAGATTCAACGAATATTTATAAACGTGTTTCCTTGACAAATTGTGAATTAGTATGTATGGGACTGTTCTCATGTTTTTGTATGTTACAAACTGAGAGTGAAATAAATAAAACTGAAACTGAAACTTCATATTATGACAGCGATTACGGCTGTATTGATAATATCCCATGGAAATATTCACAGTGAGACTCAGGTTAACAGATGCCATAAAGTATTCTGTTTTCACGCTTATTATACAGTGAACCCCTTCTATATTAGGACCACATAATTGTGTTATTTATTAGGTGTTTAAAAATGTGACGGCTTACAGCAAGATGCATGGCCTTTAAACAAACAGGAAACACCTTTAGGGGCTTTTTGTTGTACTGTTACCTTGCTTTAAGCTGTCACCTGAGATGTTTACAATTAATCGGCTGTCTTTTTTAGTAGTCGTAGTAAAGAGGTTTCACTGTACTCAGCTCGCATGATTCCGGGTCGTTTCGCCTCCAAACAATTTCGCAACTTAGACGTTTCGCGCCCAAACCAGTTCCACCCTGGTCGTTTCCAACCCTGGTAGTTTCGCCCCCAATATAAAATATGCACATAAGGTATTGAAGTTTTTAAAATTGATGTAGATTTAAATGTTACTTTAATCGGACGTTGATTAGATAGAAATTAGATAAGAGAACGTACTATAGCACGTGAAACGGATCATCGAGAATAAAAGCAGACATCAATTCTGTGCGAATGTGTGAAGTGTGCCGCCAAACTGTGCTGCCTGTGATTGACACATGGCTAATTGTTTGATTGCATTAAAGTTGTTATTGTTTTGCTCTTTGACCTGTTGTTGTAACAGTTAGTTACATTAACCACTTCACTGCCTTACCTAAGGTACATTGGGTATTGGCCAACAGTTTTGATTCTCATCAAACGCGTAACACAGCTTCTGATCAAGATCCAAACTTTAACTGATATCAAAAACACATAATGAAAGTTTTTTTGGTTTACGTAGACACTGGATTAAAGCAGACGACATATTGGTAGTTAAGAGGATAAACTTAACGTATAGATCTGTTTCCAATCAGTATCCAGTGTAGTAGAAAGAATAGTCGCATAGCAAACTTTTTTTTATTTTTAAAGTCGTCTGCATTTACTTCTTAACGTTCAACTTTAAGTATCTTGACTGAAACTATGAGCATCAAGCAGTTTGTATTGTGACCAGAAGCCTGCATGCGCGGCGTCTGAGTACCCAAACTGTTGGCAAATAACCTTTGTACTCGGGGTAATCCCAGTAAGGCAACAAATGAGATAATTCAAATGCAAATCTATTTCGCAGAGTTAACTTTTTGACTAAAGTTATAATGACTTTTTTTGTAAGAAGTGTCGAACAGTTGGAATCCTGATCAGACGCCACTAACTGGTTGCAAATAGCAAATACATAAGCATTAGTACATGATGAGTAAACTCGTCGATAGGGTTGACGGTGTTAAGATTTATTGATGATCCGATTGCGATCAGATGACGCTCCGATGGCGATCCGTTAGCGATCTGTAAGATCCGATATAGACTTTATGGTCATTGGTCGCCTCCCAAGTCATAAAAAATGTTGCGACCTTGTATGATCGGATTGCGCTTCGTTGACGCTCAAAGGCGACTAAGGTGGTATCCTGGTTGAATGCGCTCTATTGGCACTCCGATGGCGACCAATGCAATCTATGGTGCTCAAAAGAGATCCGATAGCGATGTCGACGACCGATGGACTTGATTTAAATTGGAACATATCCTACGAAGACATGTTGCGCTCTGCCGCGCTCATTCGTTTTAGATTCGGCAGCAGATGTTTAGGCAAATAGCTATATACATAGCTGCTTTCTTTTTGACATGTATCCGCTTAATGCAGTAGTATCGTAATGTAGACAGTTCCTATAAGAGCTTTCTGCATTACGTTCGTACTGCCAAAAGTCTTTAGACATCTCTGGGAGCTTTTTCTCCATTTTATAGCTACTATACATGTTCTAATGCACATCAAAACCATGTTGAACGCCATTATATTTACGCACTTTTCGGTACCATCATTGTGTATAACAGTTTGGATCCGGATGAGACGTCGAGTTACAGCATGCAATTTGGATCTATTGATAGAAAATACTATCGGGTATTTTAAGATACACAGAATCATTATCAGATCGCCACGGAGCGCAAAGTATCTACTAATTTGCTTTGTTGGATCGTGGTGGCGCTCCAGTTAGGATCTTGGCGATCAGGTAGCGCTCTGATGGCGACTTAGGCGATCAATTAGCGATCTAATGGCGTTCCGGTCGGAGCGCCACGGATTTTTGTGCAGGGAGTAAACCGACGGCGATCATGGGGATCAGATAGCGATCCATTTGTGTAATATGTACACTCCTGGCCAAGTTCGATAATTACCTATGTCGCATAAGATGTCTAGATTATGCACCTTGAATTACCAGAAATAACCAATAGTTTTCATCCAATCTTTATAATTTTGTTGTAATTTTTATTCAAATTTGATTTTAGATACTTGTACATGTACTTACGAACGAAACATCACCCTTTATTACATATTCACGGAAATAGTTATTACAATTGTTTCACAGACAAATTGTTATGAGTATATAGCTATATTTGAACTATCATTGTTTATAATTGCCTCCTTTATTATTCATAGTAGGTGTAAAGATGCATGAGTGTTTTACTAAGTTCACTTTCATTCAAATGATTCCTCATAGAAATTTCATGATTCTAATTTATCCTGATAAAGAGCCATAAAGAAGTGTTTGGCAGCAAGTGAAATAAAACCAAAACAGAAAGCCCATGGATGTTTCTGTTTTACTTTCGTCTTACTTTAAGTTTCCACTTGTCTTCAAAATTCTCTTTTTAGCAACCACCAGCATAAAATTAGCTTAACATTGAACTAACCATACTTGTCAGAGACTTATACATATAGTTTTACCACTGTACACAACATAAAATTGTACAGCTGAACGCAAATGCTTTCTCTTAATACGTCGCCAGTCTTTCAGCGCCTTCAGCGCTTTGATTTCATATAAGGTGGCAAAAGGTACTTTAATCCCTTCACTGCCTTAACCCGAGTACAATGGTTGTTTTCAAACAATTTGGATTCTGATCAGACGCCGCGTTACGCGGCGACTTATCAGGATCCAAACTGTTTGACATTCATTTCAATATATCTTATGTCAAAATACCTAAAATTTAAATTTGAAAAATAAAAGCAGACGACAATTCTTTAAAACAGATGACGTCACGGCAATAAAAGGGTGAACATATTTCATGCTCATTTCCCCCCCACAACAACCTTCTGCGCGAGAATAGCAATTTTGTTATAACTGTTACAACCAGTTTACGTCCACAACGGACATCCATCCAGCTTGCGTCTCATCTGAATCCAAACTTGTTGAAATGTTCGTGATATTTTCATAAAGAAAATGCAGACAAATCGATTATGAAAATTGTTGCAGCCGACAGATTTAGCAGACGACAATTATACAAGTTGCTAAAGGTTTGCGTAATGGGAAAAGATGCGCATGGTGCATCTATTAAAGAATAATGGTTACCCGGATGATAAAGCAACTAAAGGAATGCCTTTACGGTATTTAAGTCTGTTTCAGTCATACATGTAAAGGCCTACCTATATAGTAAGTGTTAATATTGATTGTGGGTGCTTTTAGTTTAACTGAAAATCATCTTAGAATATTCAGACCAGTCTACGGACGGAAATCCAGTATTTTGACTTAAGAAACAACATTTATAACATTGCATAGAACAATGCATTTTGAATTACAGCAAAACCTCTCTATTACGGCCCCCAAAACAAAGGCTAATTGCTTATACAAAAGACAGGTGACAGTTTAAAGCAAGGTGAAGGTAAAACAAACAAGAAATATCTTTAAAAAAGATATTCCGTCGCAGGTTAAAGTTGGTTTTTTTGGGGGGTACAGTATTCACTTAACCAGAGACAAGTGTATACACTGTCTCTGACTTAACATGTTTCGTACACAGACTTTCCCACATGCTAAATTTAGAGCTTATCCACGCTAAATTTAGAAATGATGACATAGTAACACAGCAATAATTTAGACTGCATCTCATTGTTTTGCCAGGTTTACACTCGCAAGATAGATGTGAAAAAAGAACAGAACGCCAGTCTAGGCCATTGGCCGATAAGAGTACTGCATTTCAAGCACGTGGTTATTGACCAGGATTTCTGATCATTCCTGATTGGTTAAATTGTTTCATAGAGTTGCGGTCAAAAGACAAAACAGACCCGTCTGCGACGGGAATAATAATCCACACGATTTAGTAGAGAGGTTTTACTGTAGAATGGTGTGTATGGTGATTGTGGGTTTTATGTTGTTTCAACTGTAAATCATTCTAAAATATTCAGACCAGTCTGCTAACGGAAATGTAGGGCTACCATAATTTGCTCATAAAAATCCTAATATTTCTAAACTTTCCAGCGCGATTTTAGGAACCATACCTTTAACCCCTTCACTGCCTTACCCCGAGTACACTTGTAAATTGACAACAGTTTGTATCCTGATCAGACGCCGCGTTACGCGGCGTCTGATCAGGATACAAACTGTTTTACACTCATTTCAATATTTCATAAGTCAAAATAACTAAATATTTAATTTTAGAAATAAAAGCAGACGACAATTGTTTAAAATTGGTGACGTCATGGCAGTGAAGGGGTTAATACCTTTTTCTCTCACATCCTCTATAACACTAACATATTCAATTAATTATACAAACAGTTTTATCCAGACAAGACGCAGAGTAACTGGGCGTCTGATCTGGATCCAACTGTTTGATACCCATTTCAATGTTTTCTAAGTAGGCCTACATGTCATGTATAAAATCGCATAACATTCCAAATTTTAAAAGTAAGAGCAGAAGTGCGAAGATTTCGGAAAAGTCCGTAGTTCCATAGAAAATAAGAACATACCGTAGTTATCGGAAAAATCTGAAGAAATGGCAGCCCTGGAAAGTTACTTTTTGACTTAACAACATTCATACCATTGCATTAGACAATGCACTTTGAATTAATTTAAACGAGGATGTAAAACCCCATTGTCTGTCACTTAACAAGTACAATGTACAGTCAAAACTCAATGACTCGATCTGGCATAACCTATTACTCTACGAATAGAAGCTGTATTTTCAGTTGGAAATGAAGCTTTAAGCATGGTAGACAATAATTATGTTTATCTTGGTTTACTAATTGACGAATTTGTAAATCTAAACGTAACAGCTAAATATGTGCATGGCCCAGTCAGCGGGCCGGGCACTTGGATTGTTAATTGTTAGATATAGACGATTCTATTTTCGATAATCGTTTGTATTATACATAATATGTGCTATAACAAATGTAAGTGATCATGTTTATCCCATGTAAATATGAACTCTTATGTGTGTATATATGTAACATGTTTTGTTTAAACCTATAGCTTATTTTTATTATTATTATTATTTTTATTATTACTTCGTTCATGTAAATTCTGCTTATTAAGTTATCGTTGATCTGATGAATGGTAAGAATGGATTTCTTATAAACATTACTTTAATTACGCATGTTACATGATACATTTTTTGAATACTGTATCAGATTTTAATAATAAACTTTATGGCAGGTTTAAGTCTTAATATTAGCACTATTTACATGGTTTTCGTTTTATGGTTTGCTTTGAATAACCGACACTTGAAATATGTGAGTTTCAGAAAAATAGTTTATTGTGATAATTACTTCATAGTCTCTTATGGTTCTTATTTGAATGGCATGGTCAATAAAATAGCTCGACTCGTACACCATAAAAAATAAGAGAGCCGTGCCAGGACAAACCCAGCCTTATTGCATTGCAACGCTGTACAGGCCGAACACCGTTGTCATCGCAGGCTCTGTATCTGAGTTTGGCCTACACTAAAAAAAAACGTTTAAAGAAAACAGCTACAAAGAATGTTTAAGATGCACGTGGGTGCCAAACAGTGTAGATCAAGACCAGTCGCTGTTTCTTTTTTTTTGTCTGCAACAATTGTCGCCTGCTATTGTTCTAAAAATAGAGTCCTCTTTCTTTTTAAAGTAGGGTCACAGTGTCAGACAGTTGGGATCCTGATAATGAGACGCCAAACTATTTGCAAAGGTAATCACTGTTGGGCATATCCGCCGCTAGCATGGTCAACCACTTGATATATATCACAGGATACTTATTTATTTATTTTCTCTTCAGTATAGAATATGACAATTTATCACAGTTAAAAGGACAAGTGCTTCTGTTTGACTGATATTGTACAGTGTTCCCTCCCTACAACGGCCCTCCCAACAACGAATCCCTCCTTACAACGGCCCTTCCGCAGTTCCCTAAATAGGACAATTAAGTCTAACTATTTTACTGCTGCAACATCGTCTGCTCAAAATTGTCGTCTGATGTTTTTTCTCAAAGTTACATATATAGGAAGAGATTTTGATAAAATAAATATAATGACGAGTGACAAACAGCTTGAATATAGATCAGACGCCGCGTTACGCAGAGTCTGATCTGGATTCAAGCTGTTTGCAAATGTAAGCCAAGTAATAATTTTCCCTCTCTATATATAACGGCTCTCTCCGAATAACACACACAATATGTGTCTCCCATCTACGGAAGCCCATTGAGGACCTTTTGAGATAGAAGTTAGATGGCATCAACTCGAACTTAAGTTCTAATTCCTAAGTTCGAAATGTTGCCGGAACATCTAAGATCTAATATCTTATATCTAAGTTCTAACTCATAAGTTCGAATTGTTGCCGAAATTGTTCCAGAACATCTAAAAGCTAAGATCTAAGTTCTAAGTTATAACTCCTAAGTTCGAATTGTTGCCGGAATTGTTGCCGGAACATCTAAGATCTAAGACCTAAGTTCTAAGTTCTAACTTCTAACTTCTAAGTTCGAATTGGTTCCGGGACCATCTAAGTTCTAAGTTCTAACATCTAAGTTCTAAGGTCGAATAATTCGAACTTAGAACTTAGGTGTTAGAACTTAGAACTTAGATCTTAGATCTTAGATATTTCCGGCATCAATTCGAACTTAGAAGTTAGAAGTTAAAACTTAGGCCTTAGATCTTAGATGTTCCGGCAACAATTACTGCAACAATTCGAACTTAGAAGTTAGAAGTTAGAACTTAGGTCTTAGATCTTAGATGTTCCGCCAACAATTCTGGCAAAATTCAAACTTAGAAATTATTACTTAGAACTCAGGTCTTAGATCTTAGATATTTCGGCAACAATTCGAACTTAGGAGTTAGAGCTAAAGTTCGAATGAATGCCTTCTAACTTCTATCTCAAAAGGGCCCCAATGGGCTTCCGTACCCATCGGGTGTCATTGTAGAGAGGGGGCCACTGTAGTTATGAAATGACAACTTTTAACTCTTAAAAAAATCTGCCACGATATCATCTGCTTCATAGTGGTCGTCTATAGATTTCTTGATTTTTTTTTATAAAGTCATGTCAACTTTAACTCGATTATGAAACAGTTTAACTCTTGATCAGATGCTGCGTTTCACGGCGCCTGGTCTGGATCCAAACGTTTTGCAAATTTTAGTCAAGTGGGGACTAACAGGCGAGTGTTGAGATGTATATTTACTAACTTGTGATATGCATGTGTAAATGTTAAGAAATGTGACTGATTCATGCAAACAAAAGTAAAACTAAAAGCTTCTAAACGAGAATTTTACGCGGCGTCTGATCAGGATCTAAGCTGTTTTACAAATATCCGTGTTGTCGGCCTTGGTTTAGTGAAAGGGCTAACCCTTCTCCGACCACACGACGTGACATATCTTTGCAGTAGTTTGGATCAATATCAGACGATGTGTAACTCGGTGTTAAATCTATATCCACACTGTTCTCAAATATATTATCCGGTGTCAAACTATCTGGGACTCGTGCATGTGCATTTGGCTTCTTTAAAACATTTGAACAATATGCAAACATAACGTCTTTATTACAGTGGAGAATCTGATATTCTTTCCCGTTTAAACGCAAACGTACGCAAACGCAAAGCACTAAAACGTAGAAAAGAACAACTTTTGGACAATTCTGATAATTCTTGTTTATCTTGGTGGCAAACAGTTTGGAGCCTGATCAGACGCCGGATTACCCGGCGTCTGATCTGGCTCCAAACTGTTTGCACTGCAAATAATAGTTTTAGCGTAAACGCGTTTATTGGGAAAGAATAACAGATTCTCCACTGTATAAATGTAGACAGCAATTTTGTTGTAGAAGAAATAACAACTAGATAAGGCTTTTTTCAGGCATAAGAAGAGAGTAGATAACTAGGAGCATACTACGGTAAAAACTCTCTAAACTGGAAATTCTTTGGGAATTAAGGTAAACCACAAAAGACATGACTACTTAATGTAGGATAAACGTAAGGCAGAAAGCTCATAACGGAAGCCATCTCCCTTACTTTTATCTTATAAGTACTGTTATAATTATACATGTAGTAATAAAATACAAAAATGTACAATTGTCCAAGAAGTGTAGATCCAGATTTGAGGGCTCGTGTATACAAGATCCACCTGATCAGAGTTTGCACTGTTTGTCATTTTGAAAACATATTGTAAAACGCTACCACATAATGCGGTAGGATTTATACAATATGCATATTTCAAAATGCCATATAGTAAGAATTTGGCTAGAAATTATTAGATTTTGATAAAAAAAAAAAAATAAAAAAAAAAACCACCTCACCGTACTCTTACGAGACATATAATGCACTATTCAACTTTTTTTAAAGTTGAGCAATTTATGTCAATTTGGATGGCTGTTTATTGTATTGGAAAAGACAACAAACAACGCAGATATTGATCCGATGGCTTTCTTATGAACCTTATTTACCTTTGATTTACCTTTGGTGAGAGGTCTTGTAGAAGCATCAATGCTTATGTTGACCCGTTTATATCCTTCATAAATTCACTCAGTTGTTATGATCAAGGTCTATGCTGTTTTCAAAAGGTACGTTATTACATGTATTATCATTATTATTAAATGGCATTATGTACATGAACATGTAGATCTTTATTGTTTTCCTGCAGGCTAAGTCATGTAAATAACAGATAGTTTGTGATGTTCAGCACTATAAAATAACTCGTGTGCACAAATAAATGAGGTGCTTGGGTCATATAACCATCATATTAAGTTCCAAAATGTGTTTTCGGATGCTTGAAATCAGTATTTTTCAGATAATTTGGGATGTTTTATAGCAAGAAGTGCTCCGAGACTGTTTTGATATTTAAAAATCAGGATATTTATATGGGAAGTAAAAAGGGATAATTGGCCCACCAAGAAGAGACTGCAATTGTAAATGTTCTACATTCATTCTTTCCCGTTTAAACACAGACGAACGTAAGCGCATTGCAAAAAATGTAGAAAATAAAAACTTTTTCACAACTCTGACTACTTATTTTAATATGAGTGGCTAACCGTGTGGAGCATGGTCAGACGCCGGGTTACCCGGCGTCTGATCTGGCTCCAAACTATTTGCAATTAGATAAAAAAAAATAGATTTAGCATAAACGCGTTTATCGGAAAATAAAAACATCTTTTCCTCTGTATCAATAGAGTAACTAGACGATTTTTAGCATGTTGATACAGTGGAGAAATTTAACGTAATTGCTTTCCAAATAAACGTATTTGTTCTGAAACAATTATTACCATTTCGAACAGATTGGAGCAAGATCAAAGACGCCGAGTACCTTGGCGTCTGGTCTGGTTCCAAACTGTTTGCGACGCAGATAAAAATAATTCGTCGTCATTTTGTACATTTTGTTGCATTGTATTTGCGTAAAGTTCTACAATAACCACAATACTCTCTTGGCTCTACAATATACCTTAATACATGCTGGTTCCTACAGGGTTGCCATAAGTTGATTTTGAAAAATCCTAAGATTTTCAATTTTTCTATTTTTCAAACGCTATTACATAAAGCAGGTTGAAAGTAAAGCAGAATGCACCTTAAGGCGCATTCTGCTTTACTTTCAATCCGCTCTAAGCTACAATCTGCTAGGATAAAAATCCGAAGATTTCGGTAAAATCCAGAGACGTAGATGATCCATTTCTGAATAACAAGTATAACCCTTTTACCGCAATTTGTTTAACGTCTGTTTGAAAAAATGTTCGCCATTATACCGTCTGCTTTAAAATGCTGTCTAAACTACCATTACCAGTTTGAATCCACAGTAGTTGCCGAACACCGATGAATGTTGATTCAAGTTCAGGACTTCAGCACTCAATTGCATAAACGTTGGTTAGAATTTAACCGCCGCCGGTTAGTTTAACCCTGAGTTAAAACTCTCAAATTTTCGTTTTAACTTCTCATCTGTCTGCTAGCCTGCATCACGCGGCGTCTGATCAGGGTCCAAACTGCTTGATCCTCGTGTTAAGGTTCCTTATGCTAAATTCTAGTAACCAAACAACGATTCCCTCCTTACAACAACGTCCGTCAAAACAAGACAAGTATGCCCAACCTTTTCACTATCGCAATAGTGTCTGCTTAAATTAGTGTTAAAGTTCCTTATGCTAAAGCCTAGTTTTAAAAACAAATAACAGTGCTCCCTCCCTACAGCGGCACTCCCTACAGCGACCCTCCCAATTACTATTCCCTCCTTAAAACTTAAATTTGTGTTAAGGTTCATTATGCTAATTTCTAGTTTTAAAAACAAATAACAGTGCTCCCTCCCTACAGCGACACTCCCTACAGCGGCCCTCCCAATTACTATTCCCTCCTTAAAACTTAAATTTGTGTTAAGGTTCATTATGCTAAATTCTAGTTTTAAAAACAAATAACAGTGCTCCCTCCCTACAGCGGCACTCCCAACAACGATTCCCTCCTTACAACAACGTTTGCCAAAACAAGACAAGTATGCCAAACCTTTTCACTGCTGCACTATCGTCTGCTTAAATTTTTAGTCAGCTGTTTTTCTTAAAGTCACATAATTGACATTTTGACAGAAAGAATCATTATGACGAGTGACAAATAGCTGCGTCTGATCTGGATTCGAGCTTTTTGCAAATGTAAGCCATTGCCCTCCCTATAACAACTCCCTCCAAACAACACATAAAGTCTCCTGTCGGGTGTTGCTGTAGAGAGGGAGCACTGTAAATGCAGACGATAACTACGCAACAGACGATATTATAGCAGACGAAGAGTTGAAAAGCTACCTCGTCATTTCATCAACAATTCTAAACTCAAAATGCCTTAATTTTGAACCTGAGAAAAAAAGCAGACGACCATTGTTCAAAATTGATGACGTCAAGAAAGTGAGGGAGTTAAACTGGGAGTAAATTAAAGTAGGAACTACATCTACAATAAGGTGTCTGCTTTCTTACATACTTATACATTCCCTATGCTAGAGGCATTTGCTTCCCATTGAATCGTTTAGCATTCTGCTCCATTGAAGCCGTATTGTTATATTTCGAATGTTTTGTATTCAAATCTGGATTCTGCAAACAGTTTAGAATTAATTAAGCGTTAAAAATATTAAGCGGTCCGAATTCAAGCTTATTTCAAACGGAGCTATTTCCAGGACCCATCTATGTGACTGCGACGTATTGCAATATAACCAGATAAGCGAAAGTGAACTATCTTTTTTAAAATATTTTCTCCGTTATGTCTGTACCAAATCTTATGGTGTTACTACTCATTAGAATCGTCTCGAAGAGACGATTCTAATGAGGAGTAGAACCATAGGGTTTGGTGCATGCATAAAAATTCAGATTTTAAAATACCCCCAATGTGAAACCCTACTAACAACATAATAACAAAATCAAATTTAACATATAGTATTTTGTCAAATTCAACTTAAAAGTTACAAAATATAATGATATTACACAGACTAATAAAACTTATAAGCATACTTACCCATCTGTTAATAATATACGACCGCCTCCTATGAAAATCTACCCGTACTCGTCAATGGATGTCATATAAAGCACAGTTTACATACATACTATAATCACCCTTTGCAATAATGGGGGAACATTTTTGTCATAACAAATCAATTAAGATCCAGATCAGGTGCTGAATGCTTGGCTGTCTGGTCAGAATACAAACCGCTGTGGACTTTGAAAATACTATTTTAATGTATACACAAGTAAAGAAGAATAACACTTGATATATACAGTCACGAGAAGGCGACGTAGTTCAGTTTTCAGTCATCGAAAGGATACAGTGCATATATAGTCAAGAGGACCCTCAGGTAAGTTGGTATAAATTAATAAAACTTCACAAAGTCTCAATATGCAAGCGCAGATCTATTTCCAGTTCACATTCGCACACATATAAACATACATAGACACGCACGCGCATGCATTCTCGGAAACTCGCAGGCATATGCACGTGACACAACTATCCCATACCTGTGCTGTTATAAATTGAAGTCCAGTCTTTGGGCCACGTTGCAAAAACATCTTTTGGCCACAGCAAACCATGAAGACCCTGATAAGACACCGTCTTGGAAACACAAATGTATACCTCTATTTCCACTTACGTGACTCTTATTTCAGCATAAAAGAAATGTGAGGTTTGAGTTGCGCCCCTAGTGGAATTCCCATAAAAGAAACCATAGATCCGCTCCTAATAAGTAGTCGTCCTTATCCCAGTAAGTAATCCTCTGGATGACAACGTGTTTGTTTGCTTATTTTAACCCTTTCACTGACATGACGCCATCTGCTTTAAACAATCGTCGCCTGGTTTTATTTTTTAAATGTGAATTTTAGGTATATTGACTATATTATATCATAATGAATGTCAAGCAGTTTGTATCCTGATCAGATGCTACATCATGAGCCCTATGATCGGGATCCTAACTGTTTGCCAATAAGCATTGCATTCCAGGTAAGGCAGTGAAGGGGCTAACACTTAAAATTTGGTATTTGTCAACAGGTTAACACTATAGCGCTTTATCTGATGGAAGTTAATTAAATAGTAGAATTATCGGGAATTCTTCGCTCTGTCCGGTTCCATCCGTTTAAGATGTGTTTGTTTAACCCATTTATCGCCTTACACCAATCCTCTGGTACAGTCGAAACTCGATACTTCGAACTCGCTTAAATCGAACTAACAAGTATTTCATAAGTTTAATTTCGATAATTCGATCTCGCTCAAGTCGAACATACCCGTATTTCAAAGTTAAAACGTGGCTTAGCCACGTTTTAACTTTGAAATATGGGTATGTTCGAAGTAACGCGAGTTCAAAGTATCGAGTTTCGACTGTATTTGGAAACCGTTTGGACCCTAGTGTGACACAGGGTTACTCGGCATTTGATCAGTATCCAAACTATTTGACACGGATATCGATGTTTCTTTGAACGAACTGCCTCAAGTCTTACTCATAAGAAATAACAGCTGCTACTTTTTAAATTTTAAAAATAGAATTTTCTAAAATTATTTTCAAAGCATATGTACTCGTTAGGGCTTAACTTCATGTATTCGTCTTGTTTTATCGTCTTCTTCAAAGATGTGGCCCGTATCTCTTTTCAGCTGTAGGCGTTTTGTTGTATTTTTTTAACATCATATGAAGAAACCGAAACTTACCTCAGAACTAAGGTATTTTCAAATTCTGGTCAGTTCGTATTTGACAGGTCAAGTATTTTAACTAGAGATGTCAACAAATACCAGAAATGCTATCCTGATATTCGAGTGAGGCATTCGAGTAGTATTCGGATATTCGGTTACGATTTGAATCTCTTTAAAAATTCATTCCCCCACAGATACCCCTTTAATTTATTCCTTAGCTGAAAAAATAGTTCCAATTTATACATTTATGAATATGTGTGATAAGGAATAGTTTCTATATTCTAGCACATGGTAGCTTAAAGCAGGTTGAAAGTAAAGCAGAATGTGCCTTATGGCACATTCTGCTTTACTTTCAGTCTGCTTTAAGTGGTCACTTGTTTTCAAAACTAGACACAAGCTATGGGGTATTGGGTTAAAATGTGATTAGGGTATCTACATCATATTGAAATACGATTGTCATTTTGAGTTTCCTTTAATTATTCAGAGAAGTGTATAGTGTTTAACACTGAAGCATCTATTTTACTAGATCTAAATTTTTCGATCGTGTCTTTGCAAGCTGTAGCAAAGACAATCTGTAAATGTTTTTTTTAATTTTCATTCCTCAATGAAAGAATGGATCTATTATATACAATTCATTTCAAGTACTCTTAATTTTCTCAGTTTTCATTTATGTACAAAACATGAGAACTTTCCTCCACACACATTCAGCATTACCACTGCCGTTGTGTGCCAAGGCATAATTTTTTTTAGAAATACTGATGATCTTAAATGAAAAGATATTTAAATTTACTTTAAATCTTCTGTATTGAATAATGTGTTATTAGGAATTCCATTGAAGAAGGAACTGATGGCCATTACATTAATGAGGTTATTGTGACTTTTTCGGTTACCATTATGACGTCACTACTCGTCCAATACATTCGCTGTTTTAATATCGTCTGCATGTAAGAGATAAGGTCTGCTTTTAATGATGAAGTTACGAATTTTAGGCATTTTGATTTAAATAAAAACATTTACACGAGTGTAAAACAGTTTGGAACCTAATCAGATGCCGCGTTTCGCAGCTTCTGATCAGGGTTCAAACTATTTGCAAAGTCGACTGCTATTTGCCTTTGTCGCTGAAAGGTTTATTAATATATAATTTGACCATAAGTAGAAAATACAGTGTCCCCTCTCCGATTTATCGGTAGTGTAAGATAAATTGCAGACAACAGTGTTGATATAGACGATATATCGGTAGTGTAAGATATATTGCAGACAACAGTTTCGATACAGACGATATATCGGTAGTGTAAGATATATTGCAGACATTAAGTTTTTAACGACAAGAGCGTTAATTAGAAAAGTCTATGAACAAATAATCGACTGTCCTGTTTGAAAACAAACGATAAAAGAAAGTACAAACAGTAAAACCTCTCTATTACGACCACAAAGTGTGTTAACAAGTAAGTTTTTACCACATATTACTTTTTAAAGCAATGTGACAGTATAACAGAAAGCTCCTTCAGGGTTTCTGTTTTACTGTCACCTTGCTTTAAGCTGTCTCCTGTCTTTTATACAATCAATTAGCCTTCGTGTTTAGTGATCGCAATAGAGAGTTTTTTACTGTACTCGACTGTCTTTTTTGAAAACAAATGATCAAAGAAAGATCATATTTGTATTACATTATATTTCGTATTTGTAAAGGTTAGCTAACTATGTCATCCCTCCGTTAAAACCCTTCGCGACCACAGTACCGTCTGCTGTATAAATATTATCGTTTGCAATTTTTTTCGTTTTTATATTTTAGTCATATTGAAAAGAATGATAAATAGTATAGAATAAGATTCTGATCATACACCAAATTTGCTCTATCTTCAATGGGTCCAAATAGTTTTCAAATACCAGTCTAGTACATGGCTTTGGCTGCGAAAGGGCCAAGTTTATAGGTTGTCTGGTTTTAAGTAGCTTTGGTAAATTGTGGTTTTAATTTGATTTCGAAAGATTATTGAAAGTCAATAAACCTTGTCTACAGCGCTTGCAAGTCAAATGACCACCCGGCACAAAACTTGTGATCTTAACCCCTTCATTGCCTTACCCCGAGCACAACAGTTTTTTGCAAACAGTTTGGATCATGATCAGACACCTCGTCACGCGGCGTCTGATCAGGATCCAAACTGTTTGACACTCATTTCAATATTTCTTCAGTCAAAATGACAAAAATTAAAATTTAAGAAATAAAAGCAGACGACAATTGTTTAAAATTGATGACGTCACGTCAGTGAAGGGGTTAAGCACGCTATGTAATGGTCGTCTGCAGAATTTGTCGTCTGCACTTTCCTTTCAGAAAGTACCATCAGAGTATCAAACATTTGCAATACAGTCGAAGCTCGATACTTCGAACTCGCTTAAATCGATTGTACCAGTGATAAGCCGATCTCTTTTAAGTCGATCATAGAAAATGACGTAATGAAAATTCTTAGTATTCATTTTAATGTGGATGACAAACAATGTTGAACCTGATCAAATGCCGGATTACCCGGCCTCTAATCTGGCGCCAAACTGTTTGCAGTTGAAATAATTGTTTCAACATAAATGCGTTTATTGGGAAAGAATAACGTCCTCCCCACTGTATCATCAATTCGACAAAAATTCTATATAGATGGTTAGTTAGTATAGATCTAGATGCAAGAAAATGTCCCGTCAAGGTATGCACTGTTTGCTAATGTCTACTTGTGTGAGACGATGGGCAATGATGAGTTAAAACAATCACCTTTCTGAAACGCTCAAAACTCGAAGGAAAATGATAACCGAAAGAACTTTCTATTACGATATTTACTTAAGCTACAATTGACGCAAAACAAACATAGAGTAGAAGGCCTGTAAGGACTATTAAATACGAGTGGTTTTTAAATGCACATCAATGATTATGCAGAAAGCTCGTATAGGAGTTTTCTGCATAATTGTTTTATTGCATTAAGCAGTAATGTACCGTCCTTAGATACCGGTACACGCATATTCTACTTTAATTAATGGTCGTTTAACACAGGGAGGTTACATTATACCATTATCTATATTGAATAGCTCCTGTTTAATACAAGACATATTGTATTCATAATAACGTCGTGGTTTGTTGTACATGTACATGTATGAAGATTTCTAATACAGTAAAACCTCTCTTTAACAACCACTAAATTTTGTGATTGTTAATGTGTTTAAGGCAGGTGACTGCTGAAAGTAATGTGGCAGTAAAATGAAAAGCTCCTTTAGGAGCTTTCTGTTTTACTTTCACCTTGTTTTAAGCTGGCACCAGTATTTTATACAGTCAATTAGCATTTTGTTAGTGGTCGTGATAGAGAAGGGCTACCGTACTTTATTACAGCATGGTGATTTGGTATCTATAAATTATAGCGAAGTGATAAATCTTGAACAGAACCTTTTTTGTCAACGACAAAAATAAAACATGTTATAAATCTTGTCGTTTGGGTTCACGGGGATGTATTACAGCGCTCCCTCTCTACAACGACACCAAATGGGAGAAAACAAACTATGTGCGTTGTCGTTGTTCGGAAGGAGTCGTTGTATGGATGGAAATTGGTTTACATTTGCAAACAGCTTAAATCCAGATTAGACGCCGCGTAACGCTGGATTGAAGCTGTTTGCCACTCGTCATTATGGGATTTTTTTCTGTCAAAATGTATAATAAGTAAATTTGAGAAAAACAGCAGACGACAATTTTAAGTACATTATATTGCAGCCGTGAAAAGGTTGGACAATTACATTGTTTGGGGAACAACGGAAATAGTCGTTATAAGGAGGGAACCGTTGTTCGGAGGGCCGTTGTAGAGAGGGAGTACTGTACCTGTACATGAAATGCAGGCGCGTTTGTGTTATTGTCACCGCTAACGTGAAGAACCTCGTCCTACCTTTTTCGTAAACTCTTTAACTGCCATTGGTGCCAAAAGGGCACCTTTGAAAACAGTTTGGATCCTGATCAGACGCTGCGTAACGCGGCTTCTGATCAGGATCCAAACTGGCATGTTGGCACTCATATCAATATTGCTTCAGTCTAAAAAGCCATAAATCTGCATTGGAAAATTATTGCAGACGACAGTACCACGCAGACGATAAAACTTGGCAGTGAAAAACATTACTAGGGATAAGTTATTCTTGCCAAATCAACGCACTTGTGCTTAACACTTAGCCCGCCAAATAAATTGTCGTCTACTACGATATTTCTCGTCTGCTTCAAGTTTCAAAGTGCTTCAAAGTTGCTCAAAATTGCTGAAAATGTTGTCCGAGTGTCAAACAGCTTGGATCCGGATGAGACGCCGAGTTACTCGGCGTCTCATCCGGATCCAAGCTGTTTGCATATGGAGCTATAGTCGTGAGTGGCAGGCTAAGGGTTAATTATTTGTGTTCTATTGCGAACCGTCTGGAACCTGAACAAACGCCGGGTCTGGTCACAAACTGTTTGTCACTCAAATAGAAAAAATCGTCAGGAGTTTTCAAAAACAAAATTTAGTTGTGACTTTGTGGTTGCACTTCGCCAGCGTTTAGTTTCGTTTAAACTGACAATAACGTCTTCTCTGATGTGGTTACGATGTAATGTGCATGTACAGTGGAGAATCTGTTATTCTTTCCCAATAAACGCGTTTACGCTAAAACTATTATTTGCAGTGCAAACAGTTTGGAGCCAGATCAGACGCCGGGTAACCCGGCGTCTGCTCAGGCTCCAAACTGTTTGCCGCCAAGATAAACAAGAATTATCAGAATCGTCCAAAAGTTGTTCTTTTCTACGTTTTAGTGCTTTGCGTTTGCATACGTTTGCGTTTAAACGGGAAAGAATAACAGATTCTCCACTGTACCTCCCATCGGCATTACTAATGTTATTGCTTTTGTTTTTGTGCCATTTGTTATGGTTGACACTGCTTATGTGATATTATCCATAAGGTTTGACCTGTCGGTCCATCACTTTCCGTCAACTTTCGTTGGCACCATCGGAAGTTTCCGTATACTTTATTTATAGATCAATGAAAACTTCAGGTAGTATACTTCAGTCGATGATCTAACGCCACTGTCGCAATAGCTTTAGTGGATAGTGTCATTGACTCGTAGTGCTAGGGTCGTTGGTTCGATTCAAGGCACTGTTTTGTAAACGTCAGTTTCAGGTTTTTTTTTTCGATAATTATATATTTTACTTAAATAAAACAGTTAACGTTTGGGTAAAGAAAAAATTGCTGCTTAATGAAATACAGAAGTAACAAATAGTGCTTTTTGCCAGAGAGAGCTTTGCATAGCGTAATGTTGCTACAGTGGAAAAACGTTTTTCTATCCCAAATAAACGCGTTTACGCTAAACTATTATTTCCATAGCAAACAGTTTGGAGCCAGATCAGACGCCTGGTAACCCGGCGTCTGATCAGGCTCCGAACTGTTTGCCACTCAGATTAACATGAATAGCAAAAATTGTCGAAAATTGTCATGCTCTATGATTTATTGTTTTGCGTTTGCGTTTCGTTTGCGTTTAAACGGGATAGAATAACATTTTCTCCACTGTATAAACACTTCTCTATCCATGTTTCCTAAGGCAAGTTCACTGCACTTTATTTATACAATTGCATGAATATCATGGTATGTATGTGTCTACCATAAAAAAAGTTATAAAAAAGACACATTAAGAAATATTACAAAATTAACTCTATCGGGTATCGAACCTATCTATAACCCTTACGTTGGTAGCTCAGACACATAACCACTGAGCCATTACCGACTGTAGATATCTTTATCAGATAATATAATCAAATTCGCGTCATCCTTGAATGGTTTATTTACTATACACTGTTTTGTTGTGTCCGAAAGATAAAAAGATAGCTTACGGAAAAAGACGGAATATTCAACAACCGACAGGTCAAACCTTATCGATAATATTTTTTAAATATGATAGGAATGTTCCATAGTTTATCTTGGTTGACGTACGTTGCTTTTCTATGTGGTACAGTCCGTAATTTTGCTTACGTGTAAGTCCAGTCGAAGGACATCTTGTACAAAAGAAAACACAGTATAGATTTATCACAAGATATGAGATTAAGTGTACCGTAATGAAAAATTTATTACATTTTATCAAGACCCTGGATTATGTTTTCTTCATAAAATATGTACCGTTAAGCTGATTTTTTTTTTTTGCGATCAAGTATCGACCAATTGACACTGATTTATGAAAAACAGGGCTATGGTATTATTGATGTCTTAGATAAAAGACCATGGGGTTCGTTAACTTAATGATATAGTTAGAAATAATTCTCCAACCCAAAGTTATAATACATTCAACAATTGAAATAGGCCTAAAATAAAATAAGACAATTTAGCCATGGATGCAAGAATATGATCTTGTTCTGAACTGTCTTGAGGTTTCTTTGATTTAAAAAAATATATATATAAATTTTACTTTAAAAGTTCAGAATTATAATTCCTTCCTTTAACAATTAATTTCAGACAACCATTTTCAAGAAGAGTGCATCACAGCAGGCTAATGGTTAAACCATACCGATTTTCTGAAACACTCATTAGAGTCGCAAACACTTAATTTAACCCTTTACCTCATAGCCTGTTTATAGTTTTGAAGACAATTGACCACTTATAGCAGGTTGAAAGAAAAGCAGAATGTGCCTTAAGGCACATTCCGCTTTACTTTCAGCCTGCTTTAAGCCAAAATCTGCGATGCTATATAAAATAATTGTAATGGTAATTGTTCATGAGGGTATAAACTGGAACTTTTTTCTTCAGCAGAGGTATATTTTAAATACGCTAAAAGTCGCTTCTATGGGGGAAAGGGTTAACCATTTCATGATCAAATTTATCGTGAGGTTTTTACCCACCTTCACTGCCATAGTGTTGCTTGCTTTAATATCAGTGTCTGCAAACTCGTTTCAAAGTTAGATTTAAGGCAGTATAACTTGACGTAATTTCAAAACAAGTGACAAACAGTTTTGCGTGTTACGCGGCGTCTGATCAAGATCAAAACTGTTTGCAAATGCGCTAAAATTATGACGTCATTGAGAGTGAAAGGGTTAACAGGAAAGAGCTGTCAGTTTTAACCCTTAGCCCGCCAAATAAATTGTCGTCTGCTATATTTCTCGTCTGCTTCAAGTTTCAAAGTGCTTCCAAGTTGCTCAAAATTGCTGAAAATGTTGTCCGAGTGTCAAACAGCGTGGATCTGGATGAGACGCCGAGTTACTCGGCGTCTCATCCGGATCCAAGCTGTTTGCATATGGAGCTATAGTCGTGAGTGGCAGGCTAAGGGTTAAAACAACTTTTATTTGTCTAAACAACTGAGTAAACAGACGGAACAACAGTTCGACCATCTCGGCACATCCACATACATCAGAGACGTTCATGTATTGTCATATTCTCCCAACCCCGTTACTATGACACGTTTTGGTTTTGCTTTTGACCCATTAATCCATAGGTACAAAGAGTATAGCTGTTATTTACAGTTTGGATCCTGATCAGACGCCATCTCTAATCAGCATCAAAACTGTTTGATACTCATTTCAATATTTCTAAATTCAAAATACCTAAACGTTAAAGTTTAGAAATAAAAGCAGACGACAATTGTTACAAATTGATGACGTTACGGCAGTGAAGGAGTTATTATAACTCTCCACTGAAGACTGAATAGTCCAACTTTATACAGTCATGAAAATGCATCATAAGACTATACTTCTTATACATTTACTAATCCCTGAAACATAAAACGGATATTTTCAGTTTCCAACTAGCCCTTTACCCCATAGTCTGATTTTACGTGTGAAGACATGTGACCACTTAAAGCAGGTTGGAAGTAAAGCAGAATGTGCCTTAAGGCACATTCTGCCTTACTTTCAGCCTACTTTAAGCTACCACCTGAAAGAATATAGAAACTATTTTGTGTGTGCATGTTATGATTGTATAAATTGGAACTAAATTATATTTTCTTCAGTGGATGAATAAATTACATGGGCTAAATGGCGAAAAGGGTTAAGTCTAGTCTATTGTTGACCAATTTTTTTTTATTTGTTGTTTTTGCAATTTATTGCCAAATGACAGTGTAGATACAGATCAGAGACCTCCTATATATCTGTGAATACACTGTTTTCATTGGACAAGTGAACAAATGTACTCTTCACATGTACAGTTTGTAAATGATGTATATAATTATGCATCACCACTATTCTCTTATAGAGCTGTGAATACTGTTTTCATTGGACAAGTGTACTATTCACATGTACATTGTTTGTAAATGATGTATATATGCATCACTAGGGGCTAATAGCCATCCTGTAGGCTTGAATATTCTCCTATAGATCTGTGAATACACTTAATGCATTGGACAAGTGTACTATTCACATGTACATTGTTTGTAAATGATGTATATATGCATCACTAGGGGCTAATAGCCATCCTGTAGGCTTGAATATTCTCCTATAGATCTGTGAATACACTTATTGCATTGGACAAGTGTACTCTTCACATGTACACTGTTTGTAAATGATGTGCTATATATGCATCACTAGAGGCTAGGCTTGAATATTCTCCTATAGATCTGTGAATACACTGTTTGCATTGGACAAGTGTACTCTTCACATGTACACTGTTTGTAAATGATGTGCTATCACTAGAGGCTAATAACCACCATGTAGGCTTGAATAGTCTCCTACAGATCTGTGAATACACTGTTTGCATTGGACAAGTGTACTCTTCACATGTACACTGTTTGTAAATGATGTGCTATATATGCATCACTAGAGGCTAGGCTTGAATATTCTCCTATAGATCTGTGAATACATTGTTTGCATTGGACAAGTGTACTCTTCACATGTACACTGTTTGTAAATGATGTGCTATATACGCATCACTAGGGACTGTAATAGATAATAACCATCATGCAGGCTAGAATATTCTGAAAAACCACTATAGTCAAAAACATATAAATCTTTTAATCAAATGAAACAAATTATACATGTACATGTATATGCAACAATAACATGTTAACCCATTGCCTGCTTGTTGTGATCTGACTGGTAGTTGCAAACAGTTTGGATCCAGATATGTCATGTGACACAGGGCTCCAGATTCGGGGAATATTTCGAAAACTAAAACCTTTATTTCTGCTTTAAACCCTATGGTGTCACTACTCATGAGAATCGTCTCAAAGAGACGATTCTTATGAGTAGTAACACCATTGGATTTGGTGCTGAATGAGCGAGAAAATGTTCAATATGTTCCCATTACTCCCTCTTATCTGGAGCCATGTTGACATGGTGTAATATCTGGATCCAAACTGATTGACACTGGTTTTAACCCTTTCCTCCATAATAGCACCTTTTAGTGCATTTAATTTATTCCTCCAAAGAAAATAGTTCCAATTTATACACTCATAAACATGTACCAAAATAAATATTTTCTATATCCTAGCAGATGGTAGCTTAAAGCAGGCTGAAAGTAAAGCAGAATGCACCATAAGGCGCATTCTGCTTTACTTTCAACCTGCTTTAAGTGCTCATCTGATTTCAAAATTAGGAACAGGCTATTGGGTAAAGGGTTAAGGATTGTTGAATTGAAAATACACAAAATTCAGTAATTTGGCATTTAGTAATGCAGTTGACAATTTCAAAGCAGATAACATGATAGCTTGAGAAGGGTTACAGTGGTTATCTAAAGAAAAATAATGAAAATAATGTAGGTGATAATGAAATGGGAAATGAACTTAACAATGCCTGCTGAAATAAATAATATCGCAACAAGTCTGAACTTCCTGTTCAGTTAGAAAAAACAGAAATCAGCCATCATCATTTATTTACCTTTTACTCTATAGATACACATTTAATTTCTTCCTCCAATCCTAGCAGATGGTAGTTTAAAGTAGGCTGAAAGTAAAGCAGAATGTGCCTCAACTCCTCCAACAGTAAGTAACTCTTGTAGGTTATAAATTTCCTTTGTGGAATTCTGGGTAGTTTAATAAGTTTATATTAGTCTAAATTAGCAAACAGTGTAGGAGCCCTCTGATCTGGGTCTACACTGTTTGCAAATGTAATGAGTATATTTTAAACAGGTCCATGGTGTTGAAAGAGTTAAAGACGCATTCTACTTGACTTTCAACCTGTTTTTCATGGTCACCCGTCTTCAAAACTAGAAACAGGCTATCGAGTAAAGAGGTTAATGTTTTGATTGTCATCATGTCATATATTGACGAGCAATAGTCAAAAGAATGTGATACTTAGATCTGGGGCCCGTTTCATAAAACTTGGTACGACAAATTATGTCAGATTTTCAACGTCTCGATTATTATTTATTTGTCCATCTTATCCTGTCGTGTGGCATTTCTTTGAAAAGACGATTCCAAAGAGATGTCACAAGACAGGATTATATAGAGAAATCGGAAATTAAATGTATTTTAAAGTTTTGACTTACAACTGTTTTTGTCATACTAAGTTTTCTGAAACGGGCCCCAGATGATTAAATTGATGTTGCAAATAGTGTGGATTCAGGTCAAAAATATGATTCCAATATGGCCCCTGCATTAACAAGGCAATGCCCTAGTGAGATACCCCACAGCTGCTAGACAGATATTTATATTTAACACTTTACCTAATAATAGTTTGTTTCTACTTTTGAAGAAAGGTGACCCTTTAAGGCAGACTGAAAGTAAAGCAGAATGTGCTTTAGGGCACATTCTGCTTTACATTCAGCCTGCTTAAAGCTATCATCTGCTAGAATATGGAAACTACTTGTTATGGTACATGTCCTTGACTGTATAAATTGGAACTCTTTACCTCATAGCTTTGAAAAAAGGTGACCATTTAAAGCAGGCTGAAAGTAAAGCAGAATGTGCCCTACGGCAAATTCTGATTTACTTTCAGCCTGCTTTAAGCTACCATCTGCTAGAATATACAAAATATTTGTTATGGTACATGTTCATGACTATAAATTTGAATTATTTTCTTCAGTGGAGGAATAAATAGAATGCACTTCTATGGGGGGTGTTAAAGGAAGAACTTCCATCCTGAATTTTAACCCTTTCCTCCATATCCGAAAGTACAAATCGCCTATACCCATCTGTGTTTACGACAGGTTACTGCTTAAAGCAAGAAGAAAATGAAGCAGATAGGAACTTTCTGCTTTAACTTTATATCTTGCATTAAGGTACCATCTGTATTCAACGACATCTCTAAATATTCATTTGTGATGCTTCTATTAACCCATTTGCGCCCAGTGGATTTTTCCATGTTTTATATTGGATAAGTCCATTTTTTATCAAAGCGATGCCTGGTCAAAACTATCATTTTCATTTTGTTTTATATTGAAATTCCTATCAGCAAACAGTGTAGACTCTCATCAGACGCCGTATAATGCAGCGTCTGATCAGAGTCTTCACTGTTTGCCTATGTCCCATATATGGGACCGTGGGCACAAATGGATTAAGATACATGTTGATATGCTCAAAGGGGCTTCTATGGAGGAAAGGGTTAAGCTGTCACCAGTCTTTAACCCTTAGCCCGCCAAATAAATTGTCGTCTGCTATATTTCTCGTCTGCTTCAAGTTTCAAAGTGCTTCAAAGTTGCTCAAAATTGCTGAAAATTTTGTCCGAGTGTCAAACAGCTTGGATCCGGATGAGACGCCGAGTTACTCGGCGTCTCATCCGGATCCAAGCTGTTTGCATATGGAGCTATATTCGTGAGTGGCAGGCTAAGGGTTAAAATATGTCTGCGTTAACAATTAACAAGTAGGCTTATTTTGAGTTGCTTTACATTCAATTTATTCATCCACTGAAGAAATTAGTTTCTATTTATAGTCATGAAAATGTACCATAAGAAATAGTTTCTATATCCTAGCAAATGATAGCTGATAGTAAAACAGAATGTGCCTTAAAGGCGGATTCTGCTTAACTTTCACTTACTTTAAATGGTCATCTGTCTTCAAAACTAGAAACAGGCTATGGAGTAATGGGTTTAATCTCAAGACTGGTCTCATATCACAATAACAAGAGTTGTTTGAAGATAACAAAGCTCCCGTATGGCACATTCCTGAACTCAGTACACTTGTCCTATGTAACGAGTGTAGACCCGGATCATATGGCTCCTCTGATCAGGACCAACACTATTTGTTCTCTTAACATAAATGTATTACATGTACATGTGTAAATTATTAAAAACAGCACTAAAGAGTGTTAAATGGACTAGACTTCATTGCGAACTGGAATTGTTCATTTCAAGTAGCTGGGATCAAAGAGTTAACTCTTTGCATGCTGGGTAATTTTTCCTGTCTGCAATGATTGTCGTCTGCTACTGTTCTTAATATAGAATTTTCTAATTTTCTATTCAAAACATGATCAGAGTGTCAAACAGTTTGGATCCTGATGGAACGCCGCATTATGCGGCGTTTCATCTTGATCCAAACTGTTTGCAAAGGCAATCACTGTGGCAGATATATCCGCTGCTAGCATACAAAGAGTTAATGAAGGACAGAAGGAATGCAGGACGCTCATTCAGAGGATTTCTGCATTACAGTTGCCAAGCATAAAGCTGTTAATCTTGCTCGTTTTGGTCACTCAATAGAGGATATACTAGTCCCAAGGTTGTAAAGAGTTTGAGTTGAGTCAGAGATCATTCTCAAGCATTTGATTGGTCAGATTTGAGCTTTTGCTCAAATCTGACCAATTAAATGCTTGTGAATATTCTCAGGCTCAACCCAAACTCTTGGTCCCTGGATGATTTTTATCAGGCACTTGTATGATGAATTGTGCATTACATGCATACTAGAATGATTTGAATTGATTTAATATGATTTTATGTCGATATAACCCATTCCCCCATAAATACGCCTTTAATTGTTCACTACATTGAAGAAAATAGGTCCACTATTATACAGTTATGAATATGTATAAAAAGAAATATTTTCTATATTCTAGCAGATTATAGCAGGCTGAAAGTAAAGCAGGCCTTAAGGCGCATTCTGCTTTACTTTCAACCTGCTTTAACTAGTCACCAATCTTCAAAACTAGAGACAGGCTATGGGTAAATGGGTTAAACAGTAGTTCAGTCATATCACGACATCCAGCTTATAACAGGTGAAGGAAGGCCCTAGATGCACTTTATACACTGTTTCAGGTACAAAACAACAGGGTGGAACCATCAAACTTGCATGCCAGAAGTATGCCTTTTCTCCGCATAGTCGCCATATGATGATCAACCTACCCCTCCACATAAATGCCACTAAATTCAAGTGACAGCTTAGAGACATTTCCTGACCTACTTTCGGTGATATCACATATCCAGGCAGTTGCCATGCAATACTCATGGGTCTTGTGCACATGCCAGTAGAAAAGAACCATTGAAGCGTCTCATGTGAGGCCCGACTTTTACATTTGATAATTTGGTTAGAAATAACCATTGAAAACCTCTAGAGTATAAGTATGTCTGGGCCTCACCAGGTAAACTGAGATTGGTATAGATTATGCTGCACGCTTTCACAGTTACTTTCATGCCTATCCAGAACAAAGTGGGGGGAGTCCATCAAAGGACTGAGGAAATGTCTTTAAAGCAAAATGGAAATAAAGCAGAAAGCTCCAAATGGAATTTTCTGCTTTACTTTCATCTTGCCTGAAGCAAGCATCTTCCATGTTGAATATAAGTGATGTGCACTTTTGGCTATAGCGGAAAGGATCACTATATGATTGAACACATAAAGCAGGTATGATCTTGAAGATCAGACTGTGATGAATGATAATACAAAACTGGAAATGTTTCTAAAACATCGATGCCCCCACCACATGTTCAACCATAAAATGCAACACTTTTTTAGTCCATAACTGACCTAGACGAAAACTCAGGTCAAGGTCACCAAACTGCAATGCAGCATGCTGTCTTTACTGAATTAACTCTTTCAACACCATCGACCTGTTTAAAGTATACTCATTACATTTGCAAACAGTGAAGACCTAGACCAGCGGGCTCCTCTGGGTCTACACTGTTTGCTTATTTAGACCACTATCTATTAAACTACCCAGAATTCCAAGTAGACTGGCTCATGTTTTAGTAACTAAAAAGATCCACAAAGGAACCCAATAACCCTCAAGAATTACTTAGTGTTGAAATCAGCAGGTACAGCATGTAATGTTGTGTGGCCCTAGCTGCAGTACCAGGGCTGCCATTTCTCTGGATTTTTCCTAAATCTTCGGATTTTTTTCTAGTTCATGGTAGCCTGAATGCTTTAAGCAGCCACGTGTCAACAATACTAGAAACAGGTGATAGGGAAAAGGTACGATTCGTAAAATTGCACTTGAAAAATGCAAATTTGGAAATCTTAGGATTTTTTATGTCAACTTATGGCAGCCCTGCAGTACTCAGTCCATGACAGACCTCAACACAACAACTCGAAACAATGGGACGCACATACAGACAAGGGTTATACTGTATGCTCCCCCCCACTTTGTGGCAGGGTATGTAGATGATGCATGGTCAAGGTATGTATACCATCAGGGCTCCAGATAAGAGGGAGTAAACTGAACAAATCCAACATTTTCTCACTTATTTCAGCACCAAATCCTATGATGTTATACTCATTAGAATTGTCTCCAAGAAACGATTCTAATGAGTAGTGACATCATAGGGTTTAATGCAGAAATTAAAACTTTAGTTATTGAAATACATGTACTCCCCTTATCCGGAGCTCTGACCATACTATAATACCGGTATTAAAGTAATGCAGAAATCTCCATTACAGTACAAAAGTAATGCAGAAAGCTCCTATTAATAATAATGCTTTACTTCTGTTTTACATTCAACTGTCATGAGAGATCAACATGATTCTCGAGTGAAATTGTGCTAAACATTGTGTAGAATATTTGGCATGTACTGAAATATCTTCTTTTATGACTACTTGTCCATTACCCCATAGAAATAACTGTTTACGCCTTTAATCTATTCCTCTTCTTAAGAAGTCATGAATAGGCACCATAAGAAATATTCTCAAAATCTTAGCAGATGGTAGCTTAAAGCAAGCTGAAAGTAAAGTATAATGCACCTTAAGATGCATTCTTCTTAACTTTCAACCTGCTTTTAATGTTCACCCATATTCAAAACTAGACACAGGCTATGCGGTAAGGGATTCAAGGTCAACACTGCATTCAACAAATGTTTATGCCCCCAGTGGTATCCTTGGCATAAAACTAATGATGATGTTAACCCAGTAACCTTGTTTCTAATTTTGAAGACAGGTTACCACTTCAAGCAGGTTGAAAGTAAAGCAGAATGTGCCATAAGGCACATTCTGCTTTACTTTCAGTCTACTTTAAACTATCATCTTATAGGATATAGAAGATATTTTTCATGCTGCAAATTCATGACTGTATAAAGTGGAATTAATTTCTTCAGTGGAGGAATAAAATAGAACGCAAAAATTGTGCAGATATATCTATGGGGTAATGGGTTAAAGTTAACAGAGTTTTTACATGTCTCTATACATTGCTACCAGTGTAAACCAAGTCTATTCCTTCTCAACTGTGGCATCTGATCAGAGTTTCAACAGTTGGCCTATGTAGTGAACAAAATATACTGGATTCTTGCAACTGAGAGACTGTGTTGATCTTGACCTGACTCTGTGTTTCTTTGGCTGCAGATTATCTGGGTCGGCACTGTTTTCGATGTCAAAGCGAGACATCTTTGTTCTGACATGGCGCTGACATCATCCAATCATTTTGCACAGAAATTGTCATGTTACAAAGAGGTCCAATTGTATATCAACATTGAGGACCTTGACATTAGATAATATTGGACTTCAGTCAACTTCCAGCCACAATGACTTTATCACGTGTTCTTCAAACCCATAGTCCCTGATATCCGTCTCCTGTAGATTCCTTCCTCATTTCAGTAAAGTAAAGCTTCCATCATCCACTGAAATTGAAAGTAATAGGTGTAAAAAAAAAATCTTGGTGAATACATGCTGGCAATTTTCCCCAATGCTGGGTTTAGTTTAAACATATTTTATTCAGGAAAAGCATAGCATGAATATTCACTTATTTGACAGCATATTTAGGTTTAGAACGGAAGCATAAATGCTTATCAAGTTCTTCTCCTTAAAAGTGAACATAACATAGGAACAATTATTGTCTAGCATAAGACGCCTTTTTTTAGTTTAAACAGCTGGGTTTCAAAATTGAAAGCAGGTGATTGCTTAAAGCCAGCAGAAAGTAAAGCAGAAAGATCCATTTGAAAATTCAGAATGATAAGGGTTAAATAAGGTGTTTGCTCAGAGCCCAATGAAAGTGAAACACAACTCCTGAAAGAGCTTTCTGCTTTACTTTCATTCTGCTTTAAGCTATCCTCTGTCTTTAACTCATCACCCCATAGCTTGTTTCTAGTTTTGAAGAAGCATTCTGCTTTATTTTCAGCTTGCTTTAAGCTACACTATACTAGCATATATAAAATAGTTCTTATAATTCATATTTATTACTGTAAAAAAAGGGATTATTTTCTTCAGTGGAAAAATTAATTACAGGCATAAAAAGGCATATTTATGGTGTAAAGGGTTAATAGCAAACCCAAGTCTTCTATCAGGTGTTTGTAATATCAGGGTATCAGGATACTGATGTAGGTATTTATAAGCCTTACCCCAATCTGGTGGAGCAAATCCCCGCCCTTTTGGTTTTCGTCCAGTCTTCATCACCTGCTCTAATATTCCACCTCTTCCCCGACCTGGTACTGAAAACAAGAATACATCAAGGTGAACATAAAAATACCTATATTTTTACAATTAGTTGGATCTTATTTCAAATGGCGTCAACACATATTAGAGTTATGGTAACTTCAAAGTAGTACAGTAAAAACCCTCTATTACGACCACTCAATTGTGTTAACTATTAGGTGTTTAAGATAGCTAACTGCTTAAAGCAAGGTGACAATAAAACAGGAGCTTTCTGTTTTAAGGTCACCTTGCTTTAAGCTGCCACTTGCCTTTAATCAACTAATTAGCCATATTTTATGTGGTCGTAATATAGAGGGTTTACTGTACATGTATAACCTTTGCAGCATAATTTAACCCATAACTCCATGTGTATGTCTTTTCATTACTTTAGATCATTCTACAATATGGAAAGTTGTCACCACCTAAGAAGTCCTGAACATAAAATACAGAAGGCATATTCAGCATATTATTATGAGATAGCTTTAGGTAGACAGAGTGTAAAGTAGACAGCTCTTTCAGAAGCTTTCTACTTTACTTTCAGTCTGATTTAAGTAAGGACTTGTCTTTAATGCTGAAACCAAGCGATGGAGTAAATGGGTTTATCTACAATTTTGAGATGGAGGACAACGAAATGCAGAAAAAGTGCAGATTTACCTAATTTTGTCAGTTAGCCCATTACCGCATAAATACTATTAGTTACACGGTATTTCGGCAGGGTGTACGGGCTTGTATGACGGTTTTGGATTCCGTATTTCCTGAGCGCGAAGCTCGAAGGAAATACGGAATCCAAAACCGTCATACAAGCCTGTACACCCTGCCGAAATGCCGTGTAACGAATTTATTTCCAGTCTAGATCCAATACAAGAAAGAAAACATGCATAATCTGACAAAGTTTTACTGTCTTGACCCTAAAATTGACACTTGAAATTGACATCTGTTCAGTACATTTCAAACTCACGCTCTACTCGATGGTTTAGTACAATAGTTATACAGGAACTCGCATAAGTAGAATTTATCTGCATTCCTACAGTTTAATGCAATAATTTCTAAACCGCATTATGTCGAACATATTCCGTATTTCAAGTTTAAAAGGTGGGAAAGCCACCATTTAACTTTGAATTACGGATATGTTCGACTGAAATGAAATCAAGATAGACCCTATCGAAGATCGACTGTATCTAACATGGTTACGTCATCACATTGGAATGTGAACATCCTTAAAATGGTCATTACCAGGGTATTTTGAACGGAGAGTTCTCGGATTTTATGAAACACTGTAAGGATTAATTATAACAAATGAACGGAAATGATCAGGAACGTACAAATGAACACGTACGTTAGTATCTAGGCATATCTAGTTCTGCCTGTTTTGGTTGATTTCGATAAACATATTGATCTAAATAAAACTGAATCCAATGTCAATTTCATTATAGACCAGTGACAAGCGCCGTTGTACATTACATTGTTCATTTCACGTCCCGTCGTTTGTTTATCATGGTGACGACGTGGGTGGGGTAATCAGGGAAAGCAAAGCAAGAAACTAGCATATTATCGATATCTGAATTACATTTACACATAATGATCTATTCAAGACAGTTTTTAATTAAGATTTATTTTGATTGCCTCGAAAACAACTGCTTAATAAACCGAAAAAGAGAGATTGTTTACGCGAATCGAGATCTAACTAGTCACGTGACCCGTACTACCCGGCAAAATCAATGTGTACGGCCTCGTACACAGTGGTCACGTGTGCAGTTTCAGCCTATCAGAGTCCAGAAATTTATGATGACTGGAAATAAACCTTTTTGCGCCTATAACTTATTCCTCCACTAAAGAAAAGTTTCTTTATATACAGTCATGAATATGTATCATAAGAAATATTTTCCATATCCTAGCAGATTATAGCTTAAAGCAGGCTGAAAGTAAAGCAGAATGCGCCTTAAGGCGCATTCTACTTTACTTTCAGCCTGCTTTAAGTGATCATTTTTCTTTAAAACTAGAAACAGGCTTTGGGGTAATGGGTTAATGTTCAGATTATAGATGTTCATAGAGGAGGGAGTTTTACATAAGAATACTCAGCTGAAGAAGGGTCAATACTTACAAAAAGCAATACTGCTGGAACTGCTTGGAGGTTCTGACTGTGCTGCCTTCAACTGCTGTGGGGCTTGAGTTTGACCTGGCATCCTGAGAGGGGCCTGATTGTCAACCACTGTCTGGCCCGGGATCCTGAGCCCAGTCAAACCACCGTCATCCATCATCATGGGTGGAGGCTGCATGATTCTACCTCGTCCAACACCCGCCGATTGCTGAGTAGGCATAGATACATTCTGCAGGAAGGAAAGTTAAATAGGGTATTTTTCAGCTGTTATAAGAGATCAAAAGAAGATTTGTTGATTGTGTTAAAGATAGGTAACAGCTGAGAGGTTGTGGCTCTGGATACAAGGAAGGGTTGAAAGTTTGAATCATTATATCATATCCTAAAATTTCCATGGGAGAAAAGAATTTGTTCAGATTAATATTTTTTGTCACGTATTTCTCACACTCATATACAGTGGAGAATGTGTTATTCTTTCCCAATAAACGCGTTTACGCTAAAACTATTATTTGCAGTGCAAACAGTTTGGAGCCAGATCAGACGCCGGGTAACCCGGCGTCTGATCAGGCTCCAAACTGTTTGCCACCAAGATAAACAAGAATTATCAGAATTGTCCAAAAGTTGTTCTTTTCTACGTTTTAGTGCTTTGCGTTTGCGTACGTTTGCGTTTAAACGGGAAAGATTCTCCACTGTAGATCAAACAAGTTGTCGTATAAAATTATGAAGCAAAAATTGTCGCTCTTGAATGCTTCTGAAAACTTAAAAATAGATTAAACTTCCCATGCCGATAGGTGTGAAAATATTACAAAGTGCCAAAAATTCCGGCATCGTGCTGTCGGTACATCCGACCCAAAGCGACAAAAACAATGTAATTATTATTTGAAGGGGAAAGATAAAGCATCCTAACCAATGAATTTTCCGAACTAGTGGGGATCTGAATAAACACATGTCTACATGTAAAATAGATCGATTTTATTGACCTGGCAGGGTGGAGTTTAGATACGGACCTATGCATTTCAACTTTGGGGCTAGCAGCACACTCTTTTATTATCGGAATTTACCGTTGTCATCTGCCTGTTTTTTCTCAACATTAAATATTAATGGACATTTTGTCAGAAGGAAGATAATGAAGAATGACAAACAGCTTAGCTATTTGCAACTGTTAACCAAGTCTTAATTTATCTTCCTATAACAATTCCCTACGAACAACACGCGCAATCTTTGTCTTCCATTGGGTGTTGTTGCAAAGAGGGAGCACTGTATATACCAATTGCATGTGGATATTGGTGCACGCATAAATTGTATTTCTTCAAGTTGAAAGTATCGGACAATAACGATATAATACGGAACTATACCTATAAACCCTAAAATCAAAAGTGAATTAGTTTATCTTTGTCAAAGGTTAGCTCCGCCCTGCCAGTTGAATAAAATTGGCCTATAAAACGCAAAGAGATAGGTCAGGACTGCAAAACCAATCCGAACTAAGCCATCGTTATGAAGCAACTTGATCAGAACGATCGAACTGAAGCCTAATTTAGCAGTCTTAACCCTTAGCCTGCCAGTCACGACTATAGCTCCATATGCAAACAGCTTGGATCCGGATGAGACGCCGAGTAACTCGGCGTCTCATCCGGATCCAAGCTGTTTGACACTCGGACAACATTTTCAGCAATTTTGAGCAACTTTGAAACTTGAAGCAGACGAGAAATATAGCAGACGACAATTTATTTGGCGGGCTAAGGGTTAATAGAAAGAGTTTACTGTATACACACTATATAAAAACACTCTAGCTTCGGTAGTGGCCCAATGGTAACACCATTGGACTACGGTACCAGGGGTCGTGAGTTCTATCCCCCGCCGGACCAGCCGTCTGACTAGGGGACTTTTTCTGAATTCCCAATGATGTACAGGAATGTCTTTGAGCAAGACATGTACCGCGAATTGCTCCTCTCCACCCAGGGATTAAAATGGGTACCTGTGAAGGGTCTGAGTCGGTACTGCGGCTGCATTTGACTGCACCATATGTTAGCAGTGCTCAATATTGAAGGCAAGATGGCTCAATGATCAGGGAGTAAATGTACAGTCGGCTGAGCGGTCATTCGGACTGAGAGTAGACTATAACTTGTTTTTTGGTGTTTTTTTTCTTCACCTGGAGGTTATCTGGATACGGTGAAAACTGTGAAGGCTGAGGTGGAGCTGCACTGCCGGCATAACTAGGTGCTCCCCTGCCAGCATAACTTGGGGGTTGGGCAGGCATGCCCCGCCCTACAGGCGCTGGCTGTTGTTGGATTGATGTACCTCGACCAGAGATACTCAGCTCAGGAAAATCATCTGCAAACAAACAACAATGGAAAAGAGGATTGATAAGTCTGTTTCGACAAGTAGCAAATGTAGAATAAAAGCTTTACAGAATGAACAGTGTAGTCAATCTTGTTTTAAACCATATTTACTCAGTAGATACATATTTTAACATATTAAATTTATTCCTCCACTAAAGAAAATAATTCCACTTTATATAATAGTGAATAAATATTATAAATAAGAACGGTATCACTGTAAGTGATAGATGCCCCCAGGTGTTTTGTCACTCAAATGTATTCATTTGGCTGTAAAATACAATCAAACAACAGGCTTTTTCTAGATTTTAAACCAGAGGTATGGCCAATGTTGAATTAACTCTATTTTACCTCTAAATGACCTTGACCATTGTCTGACATGACCAAACTGTAGATATTCTTTGGTTGATTAAACAAGCAAAATATGAAGTCTCTATCACATGTAGTTCCAGAATTATGTTCAATGTTAAATTAACGGTATTTGACCTCAAAATGACCTTGACCTTTGTTGGAGATGACCCACGTTGTACTGAGCTCAAGAGCCCCTTGAGTTGAGTACACATTCAAAATATAAAGTCTCTATCACATGCAGTTCTAAAGGTATGGCCAATGTTAATTTCAGCTATTTAACCCCTAAATGATCTTGACCTTTGTCGGACATGACCCAATTTGTACCAAGCTCAAGAGTTTCTTGAGGTGAGTACACATGCCAATATAAAGTCCCTATCTTATGTAGTTCAAAAGTTATGGCCAAGGTTCAAGTTGTAGACAGACGGACATACAAACATACCGACCCAACACAATATGCCCCCGACTAAGTTGTATGGGGGCAAAAAATGTTTTCTATATCCTAGCAGATTGTAATTTCAAACAGGCTAAAAGTAAAGCAAAGCACATTTTAATTTACTTTGAACCTGCTTTATGTGGTAAACTATCTTTAATACTAGGAACAGGCAATGGAGTAATGGGTTAAGTAACCACTAATTGAAGTAGCATGTATATTTAAAGACAAGGCGGTTGTCTAACAACACCATGAAAATAAAGCAGAAAGCTCCAATATGCATTATTTTCATCTTACATTGAGCAATTACTTATACTTAAGATTACAAATAGATTTTCTATTAACTGGTCTTTTAATATAAGATGAAAGTGTTGCTCTAATACCTTCAAGACCTACAGACATGCCCCGCCCTCTTCCAATGAAGTCCCCGGAGGGCCCTCCCATTAGTCCACCATAAACTGGTTCTGGAGCTCTCACTCCACCCATCGTATGATGATCTGAAAGTCAAAATAACAAACAGTCAATAGCTTGCTTAAGTCAAACATGTTAAATTTCGACGACTCAAGTCTTCATTTCAATGTTTTTGATACAAATACTTCAGATCCATTTATACAAATGTCAAATTTTCGGCCAAACTCAACGCTTTAAGGTTTTTAATATTTATTCTTTACAATTGTAGAGCTTTCTGCTATACATACATTCACCTTGCTTTAAGCTGCCACCTTTTTCAACACGATCTATGAATACTTATTTGTTGCATAAAAGTGGAGGAGTTGGCACAGCCATTGTGATGTCAGGTACTCCAATGGAAGAAAGGGTTAAGATTGTTTACAAGAAACTATTAACCCTTTCCCCCATAGAAGCGACTTTTAGCGTATTTAATTTATTCCTACGCTCAAGAAAATAGTTCCAGTTTATACCCTCATTAACAATTACTATAACAACTATTTTATTTAGCCTAGCAGATTTTACCTTAAAGCAGGCTGAAAGTAAAGCAGAATGTGCCTTAAGGCACATTCTGCTTTACTTTCAGCCTGCTTTAAGTGGTCACCTGTCTTCAAAACTAGAAACATGCTATGAGGTAAAGGGTTAAACATGAGCCTCTCACCTAATGGTCCACTAGATGCCCCTCTCATACCTCCTCCAGACCATGCTGGTGCCCGATCATTGACTCCACCTGTGCGATATACAAAGACAGTAACCCTTACTGTGCTACAACCAGGTACATAACATCAGTTACAAACAGCATCGACCCAGATCAGATGGCTTCTGAAAGAATCCTCTGATCAGGGTCTGCACTGTTTGCCATATCTCTAAACAATTTTTGGACATGCAGTACCCATTGAGTGAGGACTTCTGAGAGTTCTCTGATCAGGGTCTGCACTCTTTGCAATAACAATAAATATGTTTTGGACATACCCATCAAAAGAGGACATCTGGAAGAGCCCTCTGACCAGGGTCTGCACTGTTTGCAATAATTCTAGTTATTTTTGGACATACCCTTCAAGAGGCAATGTAAACTGGTCATAATTGAGACTATAGAAGAGTCCATTTGTAAAGTGAGCAGTGTTAGTGTTAACAATACACCCTTCACTGCCAGGATAGTATCTCTCTTTCCTCCCTGAAACTTAAAGTGGACAATCCCAGTTTCCATTTTAGTCTAGTTCATTTCTGACTTTTAAGGGTTATTTTTGTCAATATGTACATTATGACAAAACAGTGAAAACCCAGATCAGAGGGCTCCGTGAGGAGCCCTCTGATCTGGGTTTTCACTGTTTGCATAGGACATGTGTATTTTCACATGTATTCTGTTTGAAAAGGACGCCTATATGCCAGACTAGGGCTCAAAGGGTTAACCCTTTACTCAATAGAGACACAATTTTATGCATTTAATCTATTCCTCCACTGAAGAAAATATGTCAAATTTATACAGCCATGAAAATGTATCACAAGAAATACTTTCATGTAAATACCTGGAATATGGGGCTTTCTGAGTTCTTCATAATCTTCATCAATTGGTTCCCGCCTTGTTGCCTAAAGATACAAAGTATTCAAATCTGTGTAACTTAGGTGACCACTGAATGCAGGACAAAAGTAATGCAGAAAGCTCATATTGCATTAAGCTGTCATATGATATAAATACTACAAATATATCATCTTTGAGCGGTAACTCAACCCTTTACCCCATAGAAGAGCATTTTAGCACATTTAATTCTTCCACTGAAGAAATTAATTCCAATTTATATGTACATGTACAGTCATAAATATGTACTATAAGAAATATTCTCTATATCATAGCAAATGGCATCTTAAAGTAAGTTGAAAGTAAAGCAGAATGTGCCTTAAGGCGCATTCTGCTTTACTTTCAACCTGCTTTAAGTGGTCACCTATCTTTAAAACTAGAAACAGGCTATGGGGTAATTGGTCAATACAGGTTTTGACCTTAATTGTACATACTTTGTTATACCCCAGTACATTTTAAATTCATGGTGTTAGAAGTTTTAACAAGATTCTGCCTATCATAGATTTTCATTGACCTACCAATATCAATAGACAAAGAAACTACATAGTGTCAATTGACAAACAAGAGATTTGGGACAACACAGCTTGACTATTGCTGACATTTCTTAAATAAATGTTTGTCAATAGAACAAGAAAGTCAGGGAATTGATATTTCTCCTGTCTCCACTTTACCCATCTGTCCACACATTTAGATTTGATACATTTGCCTTTAACCACAACTAAACGCAAAAGTTGAAATTTGAGTAAAGCTTAACTTAATGTTGGAGCTGAACACAGATATTTGCCGCAGTAGGAAAAGCAATACCTCACTTTGGCTTCTTCATCACTTTGAGACAAAAGTGTACAAGTCCTTGTACAAATATGAGAAGTGGATCTCAACTGTTGCATCTAAACCATAACTACCACCACCCCATTGCTAGGGTGACTATGTAAGCTTCACTCTTCTCTGTTTGCTTCCCTACTATTTGCTTATGCTGATTATGAACATTAACTGAAATATTACATTGGTAAAGAGAGTAAGGAAACTATTCCCAAAAAAGTCTGAAGACTGACAGTACAAAAATACAGTGCATACCCTGATCAGACAGGTCGTTAAAGATATATGCAAGGGTTAAAAATGATTTGCATTTACCCTAGGTTGGCTTGAAAAGTCAAAACTTGACTTAGATGGCAGCCTGGCATCCTGTTTAGCACACACTGGCATACTGCTGGGGGAGAGTACTTTAAAACTTTGAGTTGGAGCATTCATGGGTACATGTTTCGGAGTAATCTTCACATCATAGTACGCACATGTACGGTCTGATATGGCATAACTGTCAAATAGAAATTGGCATAGGGTTAAAGGAAAGTAATACTTACAAAGCTCTTTAGCTCTGTTCATTTGATATTCAGCTATAACACAAACTATTTAATCCTTTACTACTTAGCTTGGTTCTAATTCTGAAGACAAGTTACCACATAAAGCAGACTGAAAGTAAAGCAGAATGTGCTTTTATGTGCATTTTGCTTTACTTTCAGCTTCCATCTGCTAGGATGAAGAAACTATTTCTTATCGTACATATTTATGACTACTTCTTCAATGCGATTCTAATGAGTAGTTACACCATAGGATTTGGTGCTACAGCGAGTGAGAAAGTGTTCTTAAAGTAAAGAACCACGTTATAGTCTACTTTCAGCCCAAATGACCATGCAGCCGACAGTACAGTATTCCCTCTCTACAACGACACCCAATGGGAGACACAAAATATGTTCGTTGTTCGTAGGGAGTTGTTACAGGGAGGGAATCTGGCTTACATTTGCAAACAGCTTGAATCCAGATCAGACGCCGCGTAACGCGGCGTCTGATCTGGGTTCAAGCTGTTTGTCACTCGTAATTAAGTGTTTTACTCTGAAATGGTCAAATATGTAAATTTTTGAAAAACAGCAGACGACAATTTTAAGCAGACGATATTGCAGCAATAAAAGCGTTAGACATAATTGTCCAGTTTCGGAAACAGCGGCAAGAGTCGTTGTAAGAAGGGAATCGTTGTTGGGAGGGCCGTTGTAGAGAGGGAGCGCTGTACATTCACTCCCAATATAGCGCTCCCAACACGTAATGTTTACTTACGCATATCTGTTGACAACCCCCAGTGCGCAGTACTTCACTTCCTTTTGTTCATGATAATCACATCTGGAAAAAAAAGTGTCAAGTATAGTCAAAACTTGTGTTATTCAGCCATTTTGAAAGATGAACATTGTTCTGCCTTAACCCATCACCTAATAGATACACCTTTTTATGCCTTAACTTTATTCCTCCACTAAAGAATATAGCTCCACTTTATACTGGAGCTCTGTACATGATAAGTTAATGGATTTACCTTGTGCCTGATTCATAGTCCCACTCTGAGGAGGTCAGTAAGTCTATACAACTTGCTTTAGAAATAGCCTGGCCAATGTGTGCATACATCTCCTGAAAGAGCATTTCAGCCTCGTAAACCCTGCGTAGTCTGTTGGGTATTCCCAGGCAAGCATGTCCATGAATCCAATCAAGACTGTATTCAACCATCTTAAAGTCATCTTTAATACCCTGAAATATTGACACAGAGAAATAAACTGTAAGATAAAAGTTTCACTCGTCAGTATTTTACATACAGTGGAACTTTGATATCTCGAACTCGCTTAGTTCGAACTATCCGATTTGTTGACACATGAATTGCATTATTTAATGCTCGGTTAAGTTAAACATACTCGTATTTCAAAGTTAAAACGTGGCTAAGCCACGTTTTAACTTTGAAATACGGGTATGATCAACCTAACCGAGTTCGAGATATCGAAGTTCAACTGTATTTACAACTTTTTACGATTTTATTATTCATACAGTAAGAAAAGGAGTCCCCAGCTAGGAAGTATAGAACATGCTATTAGCAGGCATTTCCAGTACCTATCCAGATAGGAGCTTAGCCCATTACCCCATAAATACACCTTTTTATACCTTTAATTTATTCCTCGAGTGAAGAAAATAGTTCGAATTTCTGTAGTCATGAATATGAACCATATTTTTATAATATGTGTTCTAGTAGATGGTAGCTTAAAGCAGACTGAAAGTAAAGCAGAATGTGCCTTCAGCTTTACTTTCAACCTGCTTTAAGAAGTCACCTTTCTTCAAAACTAGAAACAGGCTATGGGGTAATTGGTTAAAGCAGGCTGAGAGTTAGACAGAATGCTCCTTGAAACATTCTTCTTTACTATCAACCTGCTAGAAACAGCTATGGGTTAAAGAAGTACCTCAAAAGTAAACAAAGTCCTTATTATTCAGATTACCCACAAACCTATGAGTATCAACAGTTTTGTCAGATTTGAAACAGTTGACTGTGAATTTTGTCAGTATCAGATTTGAGCTTTTTTTTTAAATCATGTAACCTAATCATAAGTTACTAATAGTTTGGACCTAGATCAGACACTGCATTATGCGGAGTGAGATCTGTATCCAAACTATTTCCAAATATCAGTGAAGTTAGGCTTGACAGACAAAGGTGTAAAGACTGAAATCAGACTCAATCTACCGTAATGACTCTAAGTATTGGGACAGACAAGCCTGAGCAAAAAATGTAGACCCTGATCAGACTGCTCCCTCAGGAGCAGTCTGTTCAGGGTCTACACTATTTGCCATTCAGTTTGCAACTTTTGGACAAATTATTGAGTAATACAGTGTCCCCTCTCTACAACGACACCCAATGGGAGACAAACACTGTGTGTGTTGTTCGGAGGGAGTCGTTATAGAGAGGGAAACTGGCTTACATTTGCAAACAGCTTGAATCCAGATCAGACGACGCGTAACGCGGCGTCTGATCTGGATTCTAGCTGTTTGTCACTCGTCATTACGCCTTTTATGTCAAAATGTCAATTATGTAATTTTGAGTAAAACAGCAGACGACAATATTAAGCAAACGACATTGTAGCCGTGAATAGGTTGGATATAATTGTCTTGTATGGGAAAGAGCGCCAAGCGTCGTTGTAAGGAGGGAATCGTTGTTGGGAGGGGCGTTGTAGAGAGGGAGTGCTGTACATGTAAAAGCAATCAGTTATAATTTTAGGATAATGACAGCAGTTATACAGGGTGTGCCAAGTTATAGGATGTTTACAGTCTTCCTACTTACCAGACAAAACAGGGGAGGATACTCATCCTTTTCTCCATTAGGGTTAATGAAGTTTTCTAGCTGAATCCACAGACCCCGATAATTGGAATCAGCTAGCTCAAAATTCTCAATAGGGATCTGGTGAGTATCGTCACCTACAAAAGTCAATAAAAATATCAAGAATTTAATTGTAAATACAGCAAAACCCTTCAATAATAACAACCACTGAAAAATAGACTAATTGATGGTATTGGAGCAAAAGGAAGGTATAGCAGAACAATCAAAGAGGAACTTTCTGCTCTATTTTTATCTTGCTTTAAACATAATAGGGAGATTATACCGTATTTTGTTTGTGTGGTTAGTTTTTGAATAGATGAACAACTAGTAAATTTTCTGAATATAAACAAAAGCTGTCAGTTGACATCTGGATGCTTGATGATAAAACTAAGTGTATGTCCCAAAGTTGTGGTGGTTTAATTCAGTCTATTTCACGTTTAAACAACCGTGACCTTTGTAGTGCAAGACCCAAGTTGTACAGAGCTTAAGAGCTTCTTGAGTTGAGTACACATGCCAAATATGAAATCTCTCAATGGGGGATAAAAAGGTTTTCTTGTAAAAATATTTAAATGTAATTCTACTCACTGTTTTGTTGGCATGTGTATCTATATCCAGTGGGTATTTTCCCTGAAACATAAAATAGTGAAACTTAGTTACGTTTGGCTTTGAAAATATGCTCATAAAACTTCTCTATTACAACCACTAAATTATTATGTGTTTAGGACAGTTGACTGCTAAAAGCAAGGTGAATGTAGAAGAGAAAGCTCCTTAAGAAGTTTTCTGTTTTACGTTCACCTTGCTTGAACTCTTTGAACCCTAATCCCACATATAGGCGTCCTTTCAAACAGTGTACATGTGAATAGTACACTTGTCCTATGCAAACAGTGAAGACCCAGATCAGAGGGCTCCGAAAGGAGCCCTCTGATCATTGTCTTCACTGTTTGTCATAATGCCAAACATTGACAAAAACAACCCTTAAAGTCAGAAATGGACTAGACTAAAATGGAAACTATAGCTAAGAATTGTCCATTTAAAGTTTCAGGGAGGAAAGAGTTAAGCAGTCACCTGTGTTTTATGCAATCAATTAGCCTTCTACTATTGGTCGTAATGTAGAGAGGTTTTACTGTAGCTACATTTGGTTCTGAACATTTTGAATTAGCCTTTGAGCGCTATGCAACTGCCGTCTGCAAAATTTGTCCTATGCAACAACTATCAAAGTTGATTTAAAGGCATTTTCAGCAATTATCTTCAGAGTGTCAAACAGTTTGGGTTCAGATGAGACATATAGGATCTGTCATGAGTCGATGTTTAAGACAAGGTGATCTCAATCGAGTCTAGAATTGAAATGTTATTAAGCGAGCCTTGGCAAGCTTAATAACTTTTCTATTCTAGATGAGTTTGAGATCAACTTGTCTTAAACATTGACGAGTGACAGATTCTTTTTCACACATAACAAATGCTTTTAAGCTATTTTTTTTCAAAGCAATAGGCATTTTTTTTGGAATCCCGTGAAGTCAAAACGCCTTTATAAATAGTGACGTTATAGTGATGTCATCCAATTGATCTCACACATGTTGGAGACAAGGATACTCGTGATCGTTGTTCGCTATAGAAAACAGGGGTAGTTATGTGAGAAAAAAAGTTACTTCCAGTTACACAGTGATGCCTTGAGCTACATGTCAGTGGTGCGAGCTCCTATTTCTACATCAAATTACACTATAACTTAATATAATAGGCATCTGAAAGATATTCCTTATTCAGGATTTACTTCCATTTTTATTTTCCTTCACTTCACTTTATTGTAATTTTATTTATTTGTCTTTTTCACTTTGTAGGTAGAGCTACATGTATAAAATTGCATGTGAAGCGCCTTTGAACGCACAACTCCTGTTTGAAAAGAGTGATATATAAATATGGTATAATAATAATAATGAGTGCTTGATTATGGCTATATCACAAATAATAAGAGGACATCTGAACAGAACTCAATTAGACGTATGACCCACTGCAGTTTATTGGTGATGCCTTTTAACTCTTTCACCACCATGGACCTGTTTAAAATATAATCATAACATTTGCACACAGTGTAGACCCAGATCAGAGGGCTCCTATAGGAGCCCTCTGATCAGGGTCTACAATGTTTGCTAATTTAGACCAGAATTTATTAAACTACTCAGAATTCCTAGTAGACTGGTTCATGTTTTGGTAACTAAAAAGATCCAAAAGGGAACCTAATAACCTGCAAGAGTTACTTAGTGTTGAAAGAATGAATAGCTAATAAGTACTTTATCAAGGCTATTTCACAAATAATAGGTGACAATCTGTACACAACTCACCTGGGTTTATAAACCTGTGCAGTTGTTTGGTGATGCCTTTAGCTAATGAATACTCTATTACGGCTATTTCACAGGGCAGATAATGCTCGTCCTCCGTCACACACAAACTTTGGAAATTAATGAAGTAAAACTGCTCATCTGCAAGATCTGGAAATAAAAACAGTGTACACTATGTACAGTGTTCCCTTCCTACAACGGCCCTCCCAACAACGACTCCCTCCTTACAACGACCCTTAACAGGACAATATTTTCTAAGGCTTTTACTGCTACAATATCATCTGCTTAAATTGTTGTTTGCTGTGATTTCTTAAAGCTACATATTGAAAGAATAAGTAAAATGACAAGTGACAAACAGCTTTAATCCAGATCAGACGCCGCGTAACGCGGCGTCTGATTTTGATTTAAGCTATTTGCAAATGTAAGCCAAGTTTTTATTTCCCTCCCTGCAACGACTCCATACGAACAATATACACAATCTGTGTCTCCCATTGGGTGTCGTTGTAGAGAGGGAGCACTGTACTGTTGAAGTGGACAGGCATTGAACAATATAACAGTAGCTTTTTCACTTTTTAGACAAGAGGGCCTGAAGGCCCTGATATCGCTCACCATTTGTAATGAAACCTGATAGCTTTACCTTTGAATTTCACCCGTTTTATTCTAAATCCATTCAAGTTTGTCGACCTACTCTTCTTCTTCTTCTTCCATTAATGTGCCGATCCCACTCTGGGGCAATTTCGCACATGAGCGTATTTACAAACGGTGTGAGCGACGCGCAAATATGTACAGTGCAGGTTTTAAAAGATAAAAACAGTCATCTCATGGCTTAGGGGGTAGAGACCAGGCACCTCTTGAAGGCCTCAACGCCATCAGTCATCATGGTGTGTTCTGGAAGTTGGTTCCACAGTCTAATGGCGGAGGGGAAGAAGGAATGGAGGTACACCTCTGTACGACAGAAAGGTAGCAAGTATCTTACTGTGTGCCCTCGAGTACTGAGGGTTGCTGGGTGGAAGAAGCTCTCAGGTGGGATGTCAATGAGACAGTGGGTGATCCGGTAGACCATTACGAGCTTTGCGTTGGAGCGACGTTCGGCAAGGGGCTTCCATTCGAGGTCAGCTATCATCTGGCTGGTACTACTCGTGGTGTGGTAGTTTCCCTTTACGAAACGTGCTGCTCGTCGTTGGACAGCCTCAAGTTGATTGATGTTGGTCTTTGTATGTGGATCCCAGACACAGCTTGTATACTCCAGGATAGGTCTAACAAGGGTCTGGTAACACTGGTCCTTGATGCCTTGTGGACAGCTTGACAGGTTTCTCCTGAGGAAAGCAAGACTGTTATTTGCAATCTTCGCTGTTGATGCTACATGCGTATTCATCGAGAGCTTCTCGTCCAGGTGAACTCCAAGATACTTGCCCTCTTTTACAACTTGGAACTCTTTGCCGTGGATGAAGTATGGGGTCTAGTATAGTAGAGTACATCAAAGGCAGATAACTAGAGCCTAAACAATACTGAAATGAAGCCTTTTTCTAGCATTTCAAAGTATATCAAGGGCAGGTAACTATTGCCACAATGATTAGATTTCAACAATAATTGCACTCCTTCGAGAACGTATAGCTATATACTTTGTGTACAAGTATAATCAAAATCCATTGAAAACTGTAGTTGCAAGAGTGTAAACGCTGTAAAATATGGCATTTTCAGCAATTCAAAGGTAGATAACTCTTGATCTATTTGTCTGATTTCAACCATAATCACCCTTTTTCGAACTCTTATGGTCATATACAATCTGGGCAAGTTTGAGAGAGCTTGGATAAATATTGTTGCCTCTAGAGCCTAAACACTGTTAAATATATCATTTTCAGCAATTCAAAGGTAGATAACTCTCGACCTATTGATCCGATTACAACCATAATTGAACTCATCCCAAGTCTTATGGTAATATACAATCTGAGTAAGTTTGAGAAAGATTTGATAAAATTTGTGGCCTCTAGAGTGTAAACACCCTTAAATATGGAATTTTCAGCAATTCAAAGGTAGATAACTCTCCGACTATTAGTCTGATTTCAACCATAATCAAACTCATCTGAACTCTTATAGTAATATACAATCTGAGCAAGTTTGAGATAGGTTGGATAAAAATTGTGAACTCTACAATGTAAACACCCTTAAATATGGCATTTTCAGCAGTTCAAAGGTAGATACATGTAACTCTTGATCTATTTGTCTGATTTCAACCAAAATCGAACTCATTCCAAGTCTTATGATAATATACAAACTGAGTAAGTTTGAGAACGATTGGATAAAATTTGTGGCCTCTAGAGTGTAAACACCCTTAAATATGGCATTTTCAGCAATTCAAAGGTAGATAACTCTTGATCTATTTGTCCGATTTCAACCAAGATCAAACTCATCCGAACTCTTATGGCAATATACCATCTGAGCAAGTTTGAGAAAGATTGGATAAATATTGTGGCCTCTAGAGTGTAAACACTAAAATTGTTGACGCTGCACGATGCACGACGGACATTCAAGGATTGCAAAAGCTTACCCTGAGCTAGCTCAGGTGAGCTAAAAATGCAAAGTCCCTCTGTACACTGTGTAGTTTGTCATAAGCATTCATTCTCAATCAATTGGAACTGTTTAATTCAGTGGAGGAATAAATTAAATGTGCTTAAAAGTGCTTCTCTTGGGGGACAGCTTACAATAATTAGAAGTAACATAAAGACATGTTTAGGAAGGAAGGGGTTAACCCATTACCCCATAGGTAGTTTTCAGTTTTGAAGACAGGTGACCTCTTAAAGCAGGTTGAAAGTAAAGCAGAATACGCCTTCAGGCGCATTCTGCTTTACTTTCAGCCTGCTTTAAGCTACCATCTGCAAGAATAGAAAATATTTCTTATTATGCATATTCAAGACTATAAATTGGAAGTATTTTCTTCATTGGAGGAATAAATGAAAGGCCTTAAAAGGCATATTTATGGGGTATTGGGTTAAATGACAAGCCCAAAGCAATAGCAAATAACGTCACAAGAAACTTGGGGTACTCACCTTTGCCCGCGGTCCAGTTCTTCTTCATATCTTTTTTCTCATATGCTCTTCTTTTGTCAAGTTCTGTGTAAAGATCTTTTCTGTACTGCAACAATTTAGACAGCATAAATTATAGTTTGTAATAATTATTATTCAATTGGTTAATAATAAAGTACAGTAAAAACCTTTCGATTACGACCACTAAAAAGAAGGCTAATTGATCGTATATAAATCAGGTGACAGTTTAAAGCAATGTGACAGTAAAACAGCAAGCTATGTGACAGTAAAACAGCAAGCTATGTGACAGTAAAACAGAAAGCTCCTACAGGAGCTTTCTGTTTTACTGCCACCTTGCTTTAACCATTTCGTGAACAAATTTATCTTATTAAATTTGAGAAAAATGTATGTCTCCCCTATCCCCCATAAGGACCACAGCCCAAATTCTAAATCGCATGAATAACTGTGTTCCTGATTAATTGCCCAATTACATTACAATACATGAATTGTGATTTGGGTCTATGATAGAAAATGTCAACAAATAACAACAGGAAAAGAATTAATGATGGCCTTGGTTACAACATTTTCTTAGAAATTATCTCATTTGTGACATGGAACATATTTATAAACCAGGGCACCAGATAAGGGGAGAATTCCAAAACCTAAAATCTTTATTTCTGCATTAAACCCTATAGCGTCACTACTCAATAGAATCATCTCTTTGAGACGGTTCTAATGAGTGGTAAAACACCATAAAATTTGGTGCTGAAATATGTAAGAAAATGTTAGATTTGTTCGCTTTACTTCCTCTGATCTGAAACCCTATTAATATTTTAACACCTCTACCTTCTTCTCATACAGATGCTGAATTGTAAATGTAAAACATTTTTTGCACAACTTGTTAATCAAATTGTTAACCCCAGGGCTCCAGATAAGTGGGAGTGAACCAAACAAATCAAGCATTTTCCCTCTTATTTCAGCACCAAATCCCATAGTGTTACATGTACTACTCATTAGAATCGTCTCTTCGAGACAATTCTAATGAGTAGTAACACCATAGGGTTTAAAGCACAAATAACGATTTTAATTTTGGAATACCCCCCTTATCTGGAGCCCTGTAACCCGTTTGCAAATCAGACAATACAGGCACCCCACTTTTGTTCTGTATTAAAAAGCTTTACATGTACATGTATATCTTTCTTTAAACAATAGCTCCATATTTTTACGCCTTTAATTCATTCTTCCACTGAAGAAAATAGTTTCTATTTATACAGTCTTGAATATGCATCATAAGTAAAAAAAATTATATTTTAGCAGGTGGTAGCTTAACGCAGGCCTTCAGGCGCATTCTGCTTTACTTTCAACCTGCTTTAAGGTCACCTATCTTCAATACAGGCTATGGGGTAAAAGGATAATAAAGCCAATTATGCACAAAAGGCCTCCCCTAATACACAGCCATGACTGTATTCCAACTTACAGCAAGGATATCACCCTGGTTATCCTGTCTGAATTTATCCCCTTCACATCCTCTCATCTTTGCCTTGAAGTTCTTGGCCATGTTCTCAAATCTGTCCTTCTCTTTCTGTGGCAAATCCTACACAAAAACAAACAATCTGTTATATAACCCATAAACACGACTATGGCTAAATTTTTTCCTATACATGACGTACTCAGGAGAGAAGTTCCCCAATCACCTAGGAAGTTCCTGAATATCAAACACAGAATGCATTTCCTGCATTTTCCAGATCTATGGTAAATTAAAGCAGTTTGAAGGTAAAGTTATCACCGGTAAAAATGATATTAAGTACCTGTACCCATTGCAAGGGTTCAATGGTTGAACATAGTATAACAAGAGTTCAGCAAAATTAGATGCCTTGTCACAACTTTGCAGAATCAAACATAAAGCTAAGGTATATTTTTGGAAAGAAAACACCATGTACAGTAAAACCTCTCTTTTACGACCTCTAAATTGTGTTAATTATAAGGTGTTTATGAGAGGTGACTGCTTAAAGCAAGATGACAGTGAAACAGAAAGCTCCTTTATGAGCTTTCTGTTTTACTGTCTACCTTTCATCCTGCAGTTACCTGTCTTCAGCGCCTCTCACATGCCTTCTTTCATACTACAGTAAAACTTCTCTTTTACGACCACTAAATTAAGGCTACATGTAATTGGTTTTAATAAAAGACAGGCAACAGCTTAAAGCAAGGTGAAAGTAAAACAGAAAATTCATAAAGGAGCTTTCTGTTTTACTTTCACCTTGCTTGTAGTAGTCACCTTCCTTCAACACAAAATATTTAAAACAATTTACTAGATTTTAGTGTTGTAAAAGAGGGATTTTACTGTAATTGGTTTAAATTCTACTCTACTAGCTGATATCCTACTAACCTTCCATCTTGGATGTGCAATAGGAACAATATCAGCCATGCCATTGTGAAACACTCTTCCCTCTCTCCGTAACTGTGGCTCCAGCTCCTTCATGAAGAAGTAGAAGGCATTTCGAACTTGTTTTTTCTTTGCAGGCATTGTTGAATTTTATGTTTCTGTTTCTAAAAAAGATTTTTGAGATAGTTTAACCCATTACCCCATAAATACGCTTTTAACGCCTTTAATTTATCCCTCTTCTGATGAAAATAGTTCCAATTTTCACTGTCACAAATGAGAATCATAAGAAACATTTTCTATATTCTAGCAGATAATAGCTTAAAACAGGCTGAAAGTAAAGCAGAATGTGCCTTAAGGCACATTCTGCTTTACTTTCAACCTGCTTTAAGTGGTCACCCATTTTCAAAACTAGAAACAGGCTATGGGGTAATGGGTCGGGTTAAAGCTACATGCTATCCCAAATGGATTCATTGATGATGCTTTTAACGAATATGTACATGTACCCTATGCAAAGTGTCAATCATTTAAACAAATATACCAGTACAGTGTAAACTCTGAAACAAGAATTCCACAAAACTAGAACTCCAACCTACTAGGTGACCTAGATAAAGAAGACTATGTTAAACTACTTTAAGGTATTACCATGTGAAATAGTGTAAAATAAAAACTTAAATCTTATTCTAGCAAGAGTGCCAATCTGCCACAATATACGTAACACCCAATTAACCCATCAGTCTGAGTCTTCCTCAACTTCAACTTCAATAATGATACTCCACAAAATCCTTCTTGGACATGACATCAATACCTTTCTCATATTCAATTTCTACTTGACCATCGGGTCATCCATTATTTCTTCAGACTTCAAGAGTTTTTATATTGGTATTTTTTCTAATTCCAAGTACATGTATCCAGAAGAAACGTTTCATACACATACCTGTAATGATGTATTTTACCTGTGAAAACTCTCTAGATTCCAAAATTTGTCTCCCATTAACAAATCAAAACCTCCCTTTTGGATACAAGAACATATCTTTTATAATGAAACCATATGCATAAACAAGTTTGAATATCATTGCATGTAGCTAAAAATAAAATGACTATTATTACTTTTGGAAAATCCAACTTGTTACTAAAATTAGTTGTATAAAAATCCCCCTTTCTCTAAAAACCATGTGGTTTTGAAGTCAGTGTTCCTATATAATAGGATGAAGTATTAAATATCAATTAAATAGCCACAGACATAAATAGAAACATTTTTTTTAGAAAGAGTGGCATGTATTAAAAAATATTTTAAATAATATTCTAATTACACTTCGCTCACGTCTCTATATAAACAGAGCAGGAAAGTATAGATCTGTGTTTAAATTCTCAATAAAACACTCATGCGCTGTAACGTCTTATGGCTTCGAAAATGTGTACGCCAAGAAATGTAGTGCCCTTGCGTCGGTGCAAATTGTGGTTTATCTGGTTAAATCAAAATAATAAATTAATAGCGGTGTTTTATTGTGCAATAAAACATGGGTAGTCTTTGAGATACTGGTGATTAAATTTAATTACTACGCATCTCATCTCCTACCCGTATTTTATTGCCACGATAAAACACTGGTCCTTGATCCTTGATCTGTGGACTCGTCGTCACGTATATCACAAATGTATGTTGGCACACCGGTGGTTTATTACTCTCTTGTGAATAGCTCAATGTACTTTGTTAATACGTTTACAGATCATCAGGTCAAGGCGGTCGCGGATGCAAACCTCCCTGTGGCGTTAATAAATTCAGCCAGTTCTTGCCATATCCTCTCTCTCCAATCACTGAGTTCCGGGTGTTCCTCTTGGCTAAGCAGTGTGTGGATATCAAGAGCCGGGATACCACACATCCTTTGAAGTGATCTAACTAAAGTCTCTCTCAGGACATTATATAGCTCACAGTCTAGCAGATAGTGCTCTGGCGTTTCAATGGTCCCACATTCACAAAATGATGACACATTTTGGCCTGTCATACTCCTATATGCATTGAGTCTGGAGTACCCTGTTCTTAGTTGAAGGATGATGTTTGAAGTTTGCTTGTCTGGGAAGTCAAATTTTGGTTTATTTGTGACTTTTGGGCAGAACTCATAGAATCTTCTTCCTGTGGATGAGTTCTCCCACTGGTATAAATGTATTATTTCTTAAATAACTGTATTGTTGCTAAAGACAGCAAAGTCAGAATTAATATTATTTTTAAAGAACAAACACTGAAACAGTTTGTTTTCAAATGTATTTGAAATTGAAGATGAATAATAGCTTTGCATTAGGGCCAATGTAGAATGTAAACCATTAACTGGTGATTGAATGCCAGCTGAAAAATGAATTGCATTGTCAATTGGGGTCGAAATATAAGGAGGACGAATTGACTACATGCATGTTTCAGCCAGCTGAGTTTTCAGAAAAAGTACAAAGTAAAATAATTCATCTAAACTATGGATAAATTATTATTTATTCATACTTTTTGTTTAGTTAGTGTGCTGTGCATGTGCATTAACATAGAGTTCATCGTAATTATATGTAGGGCGAATCTAATGAAGTCCGAAGCGCTTCTGCTAAAGAAAAAACATTCAGCCAGTGAAAGCACGAACTTAACAGAACGTGATATACATGAACTGTTCAGTAAAAAGTTACAAAAGATTTAAAATACATCCATCTTACATTTTAAAAGAACTTCAAATGTGAATTGCAACATGCCCCGTCTGCAGCCTCCTTCACAGAGAGTATTTACATCACAAATATAATAATGTAATTACTTAAACGAAATTAACAATTTATAAACAATTTTACAATTAAATAAGTAGAAACTATCAGGAAGATTATATCAAACTAAAATGTTTTTTGCTTTATTCAGTATAAAGGAACTTATTAAATCCCGGAAGAGGATTTATAAATTTCGTTTAATTTTTCGATTTTGTAAATAGTAATCACTAACAAACAACTCGAAAGGGTTTAGTTTCTGGATATCCAATATCTACCAAAATGACATAAATTATGCAAATACCTTTACAGAACAAATATTCTAATGATGAGAATTATAATAAAAAAGCTTTTGTTACCATCATTAGCCAATATAAGAAGGTTGTCATTCGCATCTAAGCCGAACAACTCCATTTTTGGAAGTGGCTCTTACCCCACCCCATTGACCTCAAGAAGAAGGGGTTTAAAAGAGAAACTGAATGGATCGAGCTGTCATTGGGGTTTAAGAGCCAATTTTTGTTCAGATACTGAGAGCTCGACTACTACTGCAAGCATTCTTAGTACTCCTGAAGATTTTTCAGATATTCTAAGAAATGAGAAGATCAAACGGTGTTTTATAGTGAACTATGACGGAAGTGTCAAAACATCCCACCCAGTTCTTGATGAAATTGCAGATGAATTGCAAACTGGGAAAACAGATTATGACAATCATGAGGCCATATTTTTTACTCATGGCACAAAGACAGGATGTCTTATGGCAGTGTTCCTCTGGAAAACACACCGCGGACAGGGGGTATGCTTTTTATTATCATATGTAGATCCCGTCCAGTCGTGTAAAAGCCTTTATAGGATTCTACGACGTACTATATTCAGATTCAGATTCAGATCTAGTGCATCGATGCTCTTGACATGCACTTGTACATGAAGAAGAAGAAGATTTGCAGATTACGGTTGTTCTGTGGAACTTAATTGATGTTACAACCTTGATAAAATGGCGACACTTCTTACCTGTCGTGTAAAAGCCTTTATAGGATTCTACGACATATTGATACAGATACAGATACCAAATCAATTAAGATTGACAAATGGAAATTAGATACCCACTTTACATTTATTTGCATAAACTACCTGTAGGTTTACTCACGGAATTGCAACCTCGCGCTATATCACAAATCTCGTGCGGCGCAAATGAGACTTCTCGCGACTTGATAGATAGTGTCTATCGTTAGTCAATATGATTAAAGTCTGTTTCGAAGCATTGTTTATGGGTTTATATTCCCGTGAATTGATAGGAATGGCCATCAAGTCGTTTAAATCCACTAAAATGTCAATAAATACACTCAAGTCGGTAAAATTTTCACCCCATAAATGGCGGACAACGAGGCAAAAAGTAAAGATGTTGTCACGTGACACATAATTACGCAAAATTCAACCGCCACAAGAGCTCAGATGCTCGCCTATTCAACTTCGCTGAGTTGCGATTCCGTCTTGTATAATTCCGTGGTTTACTGACATCTGTTTGCTACCAATTCAGTTCTTTTTGCGGTAGGAAAAAAATGGATCTACACAACTTTATATTGATCCTCAAGTATGCTCAGTGTTGTCTTCAAAAACATATGTGATAGCTCTAGCAAGTGGGTCCAGGTCAGATTTAGTGCCATACCGATATGTCTCGGGCTACTGGTCTATCTATGATCTGGATCCTCTAGCTATGCAAAAACTTTTAAATTTTATTATTTAACATAGTATTGCATAAAAATATATTTTTAACTATGATTATACTTATGATCTCACCTTATAGAAAGCTTTTATAGGAGTCTCTTATAGAAGTCTCTTAACTATTTTAATGCATATTTTATTACAGATTGTTTTGTTTAAATTGTTACTGGATAATCTTGTTATGTCGGACAATAGCTTAAAGCTAGTGTTAATAATTATGTTTGACTGAAACCGACTATAAATAAAGATTATCTTATCTTATACAATGGATGCTGTTAGGGCTAACTGGGAAAATGTTCAACTTCTTAGATTTTTTTTTAATCTTCTTTTTTTTTTAATCTTCTTAAGCAAGGGACATACAACTTTACATTTTAATGAATACAACATGTTACATTTCAGTTAAGAGGCCTTGACCTTTGACTTTTGACCTAGATCAGTCTTCGCCCTAAGCCCAGGCTAAGTGATTTCTGTTTTGGGCAAGTGTTATTTGCATAAATTTTGTCATATTACAATGAAAAAGTGTTTTTTGTCAGTTTTGGGCAAGTGCCTTTAGTGGTCTGAAAAATTTAAGGCAGAGACTGCTAGATTAAGCGCATTGAATTAACTTTTTTTTTTTTGCGGCTGGTAAAAAAACCTACTGCTAGACCAATCAGACAGATAAAGCAAATCTAAGGCCAATCAGAGACTAGCATGACATTTAATTCCATGTAATATGCTTGTTTTTTCGTAAAGAATTGATAGCCATCTACACTGAAAAAAATTCCATTTGTTCATACATTTAATTACATGTGAATATTGTTTTATGGCAGGCTGGAGGTGTGGACTTGAGGTCAATGAGAAACCTGTCAGAGATGATACTTGAAGGAAACAGATTTTCCAAGCACCTTGGCATCAAATCTGCTCTAGCTGGAAATTGGTATGTTGTCACAGTCTAACCTTGGGTTACCATTCAAATGAAGGTTCCATGGTAGTCTTTCAACCCATAACCCCGTAAATAAGCCTTTATGCACCTTAAATTTATTCCTCCACTGAAGAAAATAGTTAAAATTTAATGTGCATTCTGCTTTACTTACAACCTGCTTTAAGGGGTCATCTGTCTTCAAAACTAGAAACGGGCTATGGGGTAATGGGTTAAGAGTAAACTTGTCCTATGCAAACAGTGTAGACTCAAATCAGAAGGCTTTGATCAAGGTCTTGTACTACTTGTAATTTTGCAAAAAGCCACACCCAATCCTAGATACTAAATAGTTTTAAATGTATTATTAACTATACTTAATTGGAAACTGGAACTTTCCATAAAAAAATTCAGAGGTGTATGTGTTAACTCATTCATTTTTTAAACTTTAAATCAGGGTTACAGATAAGGTTTGGATGCAATTGGGTATTTACTCCTTGATATTTTAAAGAATTGGGTTTTTGCAATTTTTATTGGGTATTGGGAGCTTTCGTAATTGAGTATCATTCATATTCAGATTAGGTTTCTAAAATTTCTTTGCTTTTTGCTACATTTCTTTGCTTTTTGTTACTCCTTGCTGTGTAAAACAATTGCTTTTTCCACTATTTTAATTGGGCAAATACCCCCAATACTCCCCTTATCTGTAACCCTGTTTAAATGATCAATTCCATTTTCCAATAAAGTCCAAGTCCATTTTTCACTATTAGGTTGATTTTTACAATACATTTTAAAACGGCAAACAGTGCAGACCCTGACCAGAGGGCTCCTGCAGGAGCCCTATGATCAGGGTCTGTACTGTTTGCATAGGACATGTGTACTCTTCACAGGTACACTGTACACTCACCACTAGGGTTTAATGTGTTAACTCTTCTATTTCAGGGCTGGGGGTGGCAAAGGTCTAATAGCAGGACCTCCAGCTACTGACAATAGGCACTGGGATCCAAGGTTCAGACAGGACGTGTTCCAAGACTTTGGAGAGTTCTTGACATCTCTCAATGGATGCTTCAGTAAGGGCTGCCATTTGTCTATCAACCAGAGCTCCAGATAAGTGGAAGTAAACTGAAAAAATCCAACATTTTCTCGCTCGTTTCAGCACCAAATCCTATGGTGTTGCTACTCATTAGAATTGTCTCTTTGAGACGATTCTAATGAGTAGTGACACCATAGGGTTTAATGCAGAAATAAAGATTTTAGGTTTTAAAATATTCACCTTATATGGAGCTTAATGTAGGGTTAATACACCTTTTTTCGTGCATTAACATCTGAAGAAGCCCGAGGCTTTAGCCGAGGGCTCCAAGACAGCACAAGGGCTTCTGCAGATGTTAATGCACGAAAAACAGGTGTATTGACACTATTCTTGCATAAAAATATGTCTATTTCCCCTTCTTGTTGGATTTCACCTAACTCCGTTCTCTAATACATTGACAGAATACGCGCACCTAGAGAGGTCAAGTTTGTTTACAAAATGTTCATGTATTTTATATATCAACGGCTAAGATACAGGGCCACATGCACCTGATTTATCAATGTCGGCCATTTTTAAAAGCGACTCGATTCGCATGTGTAATAATAATTTACGCTTGGCACTCAACAGACATCATGCTGTTCTTCGTCGGTTAATTCAAGGATTTGAAAATGTTAAATATATCTGGATATGAGGAGAAATGTGGTTGGATGTTGGAATAACGTTGAATGAGTTGGTCTGGTACAACGTGAGACGTATACAGACCGGTCAGCGACGCAACACAGAACGTCAGAGACTTTCTCTAGACCAATTCTATGGAAATACAGGTACACCAATTTACAGTTTAGCATGTTTAGGGTAGGACTTTATTTATAATGCTATATTTATTAATAAATATCAGACACATGAATGGATTACCAGCAGTCGATTGCAGTTATTTAACTCATTGTAACTCCATACTGTAGTCTAGCGGGATCGAGTGTAGTCTATTTCTATTTATTACTTCTAGGCCATCAATTCTTATGATTATGAGAAGGGGCACTTTCTAGGTGCACCATTGGGACTGTACCTGTCGAACACAGGCACAGAGGAGATAACGTTATTCTTTCCCGTTTTTAAACGCAAAGAAATGCAAACGCAGTGCACTAACATGGAGAAAATGACATCTTTTTTTATACTTCTGACTGTTTATTTTAATCTGAGTACCAAACATTTGGGAGCCTGATCAGACACCGGGTTACTCGGCGTATGATTTGGCTCCAAACCAACGTCTGAACTGGCTCCAAACTGTTTGCAATGGAAACAATAGTTTAAGAGAATAACGGTTTTTTTTCCACTGTTATCTATGTAGAAACTCAACAAGTCCCTACAGCTCAGTCGTTAGAGTGCTAGAATGTTACGTCAGAGACCCTGGCTCCAAGGTTATAAAGCTTTTGAGTTGAGTCTGAAATCCTCCTAAAGCGTTCGGTTGGTCAGATTTGAGTTTTGAGCAAAAACTGAAATTTGACTTATCAATGTCTAAGAACCATATAAGACTATACGTCTAACTGTCATTGTGCTTGGTAGCCATTTTTATACTACAGTTGTCTAGGAATTTAGAATAATTTTGAAAATATGTTTTGATAATTTTGTAAGCCATTTAAATATTAGGAGCGTACTAAGAGTCAGTTACTGAAATAGCTGGAACGGAATTTGGGTTGACATGCTATTTTATCAACATTGCCGTTATAGATTCTACATGTGTGTGTCTGTTAGATTTACTTGTAGGTTTTAAATAAAGATTTGAATTTGAATTGTCTCATTCAATCATTGCCTTCATTAAAAAATAAAAATAATTCTAAATAAGATGATAAAGATGTATATATGTTTAAATTGTTATTATTTATTTTCATGCATGTTTGTTGTTTCAGATTCTATCACCAGATGTCACTGGCCATCAGCCTTGGATGTTGGTCTAAATCTTGAGAAGTCTGCAATATTAACCCTGGAGTCATCCTTTCTCATTGACTGTGAACAGAATGTGTTTGGTGCTTACTCAACAGAGAACAGTGACAATAACGAGAATGAACCAGATTTAACAAAACAAAGTTTAACTCATGATGAATTTATGTTTACACAAAGTCATCACCCGGCTGGTCTCAAAATAACAGGAAAAGTCTTAGTTTAACGAGGAGCAGCTAACCCAAGACATCTATTACATGTACATGTACATACTTTGATTGCACATTAACCTATCACTCAATCAATATGCAGTTTCCCCCTCTTATCTATTTCTCCACTGAGCAAAATAGTTCAACACTATGGAATCATGAATGTATGCACTATAAGGAGCCTAAAGCATTTTGAAAGTAAAGCAGAATATACCATTAGGTACTTTCTACTTTACTTTCAACATGATGTAATAAACAACCTGGATTAAGGGTAAAGGGTTAAACAGACACAGTCTGAAAGATCAAATTACTACATAGCTACAGGTAAAAGGCATGATTTTATCTTAATTTCAAATATTCTAAATGTCTATTTTTTCATTTTTAATTCCATTTCTAAAAAATAATTATTTCCTAAATGCATTACTTTGACTACTCAAACTTCTTAGAACATATCTATTACATTGTGCTTCAGTATATTTACCAAGTTCATTTATTATCTTGAGCTATGTAATTTTTTAAGTACTTGAAATATGTGTACAAAACCAGGATTTCAAATAAAATATATTTCAATAAGCACAATTTTGCATAGATATAAATAATAACAAGAACTTTTGTCTTAATATTTGAGATCCATTTCCATTTTTTTTTTTATTAATATCAGTCATTTTCTTCCATATCACAGCTTCCTTTATTCTAATTGCACACCAATTGTATATCTTGCAAGTATCATTCTTCACTACAAACAGTGTACTTACAAGGAATGCACTTGTCTTCTGCCTCTGTGTAAACTTTGAACAGAACATCCCCTAAAGGAGCCCTCTGATCAAGGTCGCCACACGAAGAATAATTTTCAATGCATCGGTGGGTGTACATGTATACTTTAAACAGAACGCAATTAAACAAGATGGACAAACTTTTATTTTGATTTTAAATGTACATTTAAATCTCCAGTGGTTATTGAATGAGAGAGTTCGCCTAACTGTGGCCAACGTATGCAAATAGTCGCTGTCATGGACATTTTACTGAAATGAACTATCTGGTTGTAGACCAATTGGAGTGTCAGATGGCCGATTTTGTCAATTTCAAAATTGATTGATTTGGGTTTACGGCCGCAAACTGTGACACAAAGGTTGTCATAATAGCGCCGATGTTGTGTCAATTTCATGTCATCTATAATAGCAAGTCGCTGCCGTCGAAAGTTCGGCATTTTAAAAATATGTACATGTATGTGCACAATTAAGGTACAATGTATAAATAACTCGTATACGAGAAATGGGATTCAAGCTGTTTGTTATCGCTTTTATTAATGAGTTAACTGCAAGTTTTAATAATAAATCAAAAGTTACTTTGCCTAGTGTGTTTACTTATATGATGTGTTCTGCTTTGTATCCATCCTAAAGTGGTGAACACGTTATTCTTTCCCCTTTAAATGCAAACAAAACGCAAACGCAAAACACTAAAATGTAGAAAAGGACAATTTTTCGGCATTTCTGACCTTTCATTTTTGCAGAGTGGCAAACAGTTTCAAGCCTGATCAGACACCGGCTTAACTGGCGTCTGATATGGCTCCAAACTGTTTGCAAAGGAAATAATAGTTTTAGCGTAAACGCGTTTATTGGGAAAGAATAACGTTTTCTCCACTGTACCTAATAATGTCACCTGTCAACAGAATTATTTAGTTGTACAAGTTTGGTTGGACTGTATACTATGGAGAAGACGCTATTATTCCCCAATAAACTCGTTAATGCTAAAACTATATTTGAATATAGTTTTCCATCGTAAACAGTTTGGAAACAGATCAGCCGCCGGATAACTAAATAGTAATGAGTTCAAAAGGTGCAAACTGAATGGGAAACTGTTTAGATCCCGACCAGAATACTCCCCCAGGAGTCTACACCATTTGTTAGCTATTGTCTGTCCAAATACTTAGGGTTATTACAGTAAAAACCTTTTGCATTTCGCCTTAATGACCGTTATGTGTATTTGGCGCACAGTGATTATTTTGTAATTTCAATAACAATGCATTCACCAGCATCTTTGCACTGACAGTGTAGGCTGCAGTTTGGCCAGAACGCTGTTCAAACCGTCATTGTTATTGTTTATACTGGGCCCCGGAACAATCATAACTATAGCGGGCATTAACGGCGCGTGTGCACGTGAATCGCCTTGTTAATACACGTTAAAGTACTCGTTAATGCACCCCCTGGGAACGGCTTTTTATGCAAGAATTTGCTTTAAATGTTATGATAGTAAGCCCCTTATGAGACTCACGGACCTGTGTTGGGACTCTACATTAACAACTGTGTTTAACTCTTTGAATACTAGTCACGCATATATGCGTCATTTGCAAACAGTGTACATGTGAGGAGTACACTTGTCCTATGCAAACAGTGTAGACCCTGATCAGAGGGCTCCTTAAGGAGCCCATCTGATCAGGGTCAACACTGTTTGTCATTTTAAAATATATTGTTAAAATCAACCCTAAATAGTCAAAAATGGACTAGACTTATTTTGAAATTGGAATTGTCCATTAAAAGTGTAAGGGGTGAATGAGTTAAGGCAGGTAACTGCTTCAAGCAAGATCAAAATAAAGCACTTTAGGAGCTATTTGCTTTACTTTCATGTTGCTTTAAGCTGGCACCTGTAATCTACACCACCAGTAAATATTTATCTGTAGGATCAGACAGAGATATCCTAAGGGAATTACCTTTTAAATAGCCTTATTATGCCTCTAAATTATTCCTCCACTGAAGAAAATAGTTTCAATTCATGCAGTTAGGAATATGCACTATAAGAAATATAATTATGCTATATCCTAGATGGTAGCTTAAAACAGGTTGAAAATAAAATAGAATGTGCCTTAAGTGGCAACCAGTGCTTTACTTTCAACCTGTTTAACCCATTACCCCATAGCTAGTTTTGAAGACAGGTGACTACTTAAAGCAGGTTGAAGGTAAAGTAGAATGCGCCTTAAGGCACATTCTACTTTTCCTTCAGCCTGCTTTAAGCTACCATGTGCTAGGATATAGAAATTATTTTGAATGGTACATGCTCATGACTGTATATACTGCAACTATTTTCTTCAGTGGAGGACTAAATTGAATGTTCTAAAGCCTAAAAGGCCCTTCTATGGGGGGAAAGGGTTAAATGGTCGCCTGTTTCCAAAACAAAGAAACAGGCTTTGGGGTATTGTGTTGAGAAGTAAACAGAGAGGAAAGTTTGTAACTATTACAGCTGATAGTCATTTGTCTACTCAGGACTCCAGATAGTCTCTAGATAAGAGGGAGTAATTTGAACAAATCAAACATATTTTCACACTCATACAGCACCAAATCCTATGGTGTTACTACTCATTAGAATCGTCTCTTTGAGACGATTCTAACGAGTAGTGACACCAAAGGGATTAAAGTAGAAATGAATGTTTTAGTTTCCAAATACCCCCCTTATCTTTAGCCCTGTTACTGATGATTGTTGATTTTAGTTGCAGGGGCAGGTATGGGCAGTGTGGTGCCCGACATGGATACAATGTTCACACAGACTCGATACATTTCCAATCTCTCCTCCTACTATGGTGGGACAGCCAATACAGCCTGGTACACTGGCAAAGGTTAGTGAGATACCACAGCATGATCAGTTGATTAACTCTTTGCAGTCAAGTACCGCGAATATGCGTGATATAAATATTGGCTTTGGAGTAGGATCACGCCTGTGCGTGTTTTTACCTGTATCAATATCTAGTCTATGCGTGATGTTAACATGCTACTTGTAAGTGTTTATTTAGTTATCAAAAAAAGTGATTTACAGCCTCTTTGTTTAATATCCATTTAAATTATACTTAATTATATTCCATTCTGAAAAAAGATTTCAGAAATTTTGCTTTATAAACATGTAATTCACGTTTCAAAACTGCATGTTACAATTTGTGTGTAGACAATTGTGGTAAATGGGTCAACGGCGATCGGGAATGAATTTGGGGAAATGAGCTACCAAAAAGCAATTAAACATAAAGAATATTATTAGAACTCGAATAATAATGTAAATCTTACCCCGAAAATAGCTATTCCGGTGATGATTTACGGTTAAAAAGTCGTTTCCCATCCAACACTCCATTACTATAGAACGGGCGGGGGAAATTATGTCGTATAAACTCCGGCGTATTAAAATCGTAAATTTCTGCGAAAATACTCGTGTAATGAACATTTTATATGAATGTAGATTTACAGTTAACTTCTTGAATTGATTTTCCAACGATACATTATGAAAAATCCCATTAGAAAACAAAGAGATATGCCGAAATGGTGAAGCAGAATTTCTATGCACATTTCAATAGGCCCTATATGTTGCGAACACTCGGGTTTTGGCATATGTGTATTACGTGTGTTACAAGTAAAAAAGATGGTTCTTAAGCATATTTTTTTTGTCGGTTTTACAAACTATTATTTCTTTTTCTACTTTGTAAGACTGTGTTTTTAATAGGAGATATTGACAAATAAAACGGCATTAAAAATAGCGATGTCATATTTTGAAATTGACTGGAAACAAAATGGCGGCACGACAAAATCGAGCACACTAAACGTGGACATTTCGGGAAAGATTTACGTGTGAGAGAGACAACAAAGACAAAAAACAACCAACACACACAGGGATTGAATTCTTTCTTCATAAGACACGATTCCGAATATGAATTATACAGTTAATAGACTGAGAAAACGATCCTAAATTGGACACTTGTCTATCAGATACAACGGATTTGAAGGAAAATTTGAACTTTTTCGTTGAACCTGTTAATGAATAAAATCTCCGAAAACACCAGACCGACGGATATTTCAGGTGTTTGATTGGATCTTTTATAGAATTTGATCATTTGGGGATGAATAGTCAACAAGTTATGTAAGTATTTGTCATAGTAGCAATGCACCTAACTCTGTCTGCTACCACAGTATGGGCTACCCCTGCGATACGCCCTCTCGACTGCTAGCCACAAAATTAGCCTAAGGAGCAAAGAGTTAATTCATAACTCAATGACCCTTGAAACTATGTCTAGTCAATTTTTTCACGATTTGGAGTCAGTTCTTGGTAATGTATTGCAAGATACCGGTAACAAACAATGCAGACCCTGATCAAAGGGCTCCTGTAGAAGCTCTCTGATCTAGGTCTACACTGTTTGCATTGGACAAGTGTACTTCTCACAGGCATGCATCACTAGGGTTCAATGGGTTAATCCCAATTCACATCCAGAATATTACTTGCAAATACCAGAATACAGGAGCAAAAACCAGGGCTCCAGATAAGAGGGAGTAAACTGAACAAATCCAACATTTTCTTGCTAGTTTCAGCACCAATCCTATGGTGTTACTACTCATTAGAATCGTCTCTTCGAGACAATTCTAATGGGTAGTGATACCACAGGGTTTAATTCAGAAATAAAGATTTTAGGTTTTGACATACTCCCCTTATCTGGAGCTCTGAAAGACATTGAAGAGGTCAATACTACATAAATATTGTCTTCTGGAAATGTTCTATTTGAAAGTCATTCAAGAGAAATTTAACTCTTTACTCCATTGCTTATTTCTAGTTTTGAAGACAGGTGACCACTTAAAGCAGGTTGAAAGTAAAGCAGAATGCACCTTAAGGCAACTTTCTGCTTTATTTTCAGTCTGCTTTAAGCTACCATCTGCTAGAATATAGGAAGTATTTCTTTTGTTGAGTATTCATGTTTGTATAAAGTGGAACTGTTTTCTTTAGTGGAGGAATGAATTAAATGTGTTAAAACTCTTTGAACCCTAGTCATGCATATACACATTAGTTTCAAACAGTGTACCTGTGAGGAGTACACTTGTCCTATGCAAACAGTGTAGACCCTGATCAGAGGGCTCCTTCAGGAACTCTCTGATCAGGGTCTCAGTGTTCTGCCAAGACATCCAAAAGTTGGGGACACATGTCTCAGTGGGCATGAAAAGTTGGCGACATTTTCAAAAAAAGGGGGACAAAGGAGAAACATTCAAAATAGTGCTTTAATGCATGGTATTACCTGTCATTGAAAGAGCTTTCTTGCTTTGAATGATTTCCAATGTTTCGGAGCCCTGTTCAAAATCAAAGTTTCCAATCTCCCCCTCCCACTATCTTCACTGAATAATCGCGTTACCACTTATCTTGAAACTGACGATGAGCCTTTTTAAGAGGAATCAGGTTCCGATTTTTCCCTCGAACATTTCGGTTCTGCATGGTTTAAAAGCAAGAGGGGGATTCGGAAGTAGTGGGTGAGGGCTTAAAAAGTTGTTCTGGACAATAAATCGGCCTTATTTGACTCTGTCCGTTTGAAGAAACTTAGAATTGTTTTCTGCTTTTTCTTCACGGGAGACGCCATTTTTAAATTTCCTGCGCTTGATGACAGACACGCTTTATAATATGACTGGTTTATCCATTGCCGTGTCGCGTACTATTTATTTCCGTAATAATTATAGAACCTGTCGAGTAAATTTGATGCAGGCACGGTCAAAATCGCTGACTCGTGAGAATTTCACGCCCAGTCAATATTCGGCCCCAGACATTTCGAAAATAAAAGCGACAATCGTAATTTTTTAGAAACAATGTCGCAGATACGCGGCCTCAGCAGAACACTGGGGTCTACACTGTTTGTCATTTTAATATATATATGATAAATCAACCCTAAAAAGTAAAATATGAACTGGACTAAATTGAAAACTAGAATTGTCCATTTGAGGTTTCAGGGAGATATGTACAAATAGTCAAGAAACAACACATAATTTCAACTTATTTCATCTTTATATCGACGTTTCGGCTTACGCCTTCATCAGGATAAAAAATTATTTTTTTTTAGGTTTCAGGGAGGAAAGAGTTAAAAGGCATATCTATGGAGTAATAATAATAATAATAATAACGACTTTATTTACTGAGGCTACACATTTAGGCAAGCCCAATCTTCCATGTGGGCCTAGTAATGGGTTAACTGTCTTGCCTACTATACTTGTAGGTGTTGTGAAGGCCATGGAAGCAGCTTTAACATTTCTTCACATGGGGTCACTGACAGACAAGAAGGTAGCCATACAAGGTGGTGGAAGTGTCGGTATGTTGATTGGCATTGTCTTTTGAGAGTTGTATAAATGAAACTTTACCTAAACTTACAATTAACTATGGCTTCTTCAAAGAACAAACTGCTAAAGCTGCATATTACGCCATCAATCAGTGATAATTTTACCTGTGCATCCCGAGTCCTATACCCATTAAATTTGCCAGGGATCGACTCATTATTTAAAAAGTTGCGAGTCCCATAGACCCATAGCTTTTCTGGCCTTATTACCCTATAACTAGTATGCAAATAGTAGCTTAAAGCAGGTTGAAAGCAAAGCAGAATGTGCCTTAAGGCACATTCTACTTTACTTTCAACCTGCTTTATGTTGTCACCTGTCTTCAAAACTAGAAATGATTATAAGTTATATAAATCACCCGGGTCCCTCTGTATATAATTTCCTCTCTATTGGACGTCCAATCAGTCCAAAGTTAGTAGAAACAGACGTAAATCTTCTTTGAGTCAACCCTATTTCCTAAAGGAACCTTCTGATCCAGGTCTACACAGTTTCCTATAGGAACCTCCTTATCATTGTGTACATTGTTTTCAATAGGATCCCTCTGATCCCGGTCTACTCTGTTTATAAAGATATGTTTACTGTTTTCAACAAATGACATGTGCAGCGCTCCTGCTCCACATTGATATCCAATCGGAGACAAACACTGTGTGCGTTGTTCGGAGCGAGTCGTTATAGGACCAGACATTGGTTTACATTTGCAAACAGCATCAATCCAGATCAGATGCTGCTTTATCTGGATTCAAGCTGTTTGTCACTCGCCATTAAGTTTTTTTCTGTCAAAATGTCCAATATGTAACTTTGAGAAAAACAGCAGACGACAACTTTAGGCCAGACAATATTACAGCAGTAAAAGTGTTAGACATAATTGTCCTGTTCAGGGAACTGCAGCAAGGGTCGTTGGAAGGAGGGAGTCATTGTTTGGATAGCTGTTGTAGGGAGGGAGCATTGTACATGTATGTATACAGAGCTCCAGATAAGGAGACTTTTTAAAACTAAAATATTTATTTCTGTTAAAAACCCTATGGTGGCACTACTCATTAGAATCGTCTCAAAGAGACGATTCTAATGAGTAGTAACACCATAGGATTGGTGCTGAAATGAGTGAGAAAATGTTTCATTTGTTCAGTTAACTTCCTGTTATCTGGAGCCCTGTGTATATACAGGGCTCAGTGAGTTTGTTTGTTTATTTTTAGCTCAAGCTATTATAGATGAACTGCTGGATCAGGGTGTGCGACATATCTATGTGACTGAGTGTAATGCGTTGAGGGCCGATGATCTGAGGGACAAGTTTGCTCAAAGGGTATAACATACAACTACATAAAACTTACTAAATTTTCTGTTTTATATACCCCTATTACGGTATGGTGTTGTTTGTCTGTCCTTTTTGTTTAAGCAATAACTGTTACATTTTTTCCCCTGGATTTTCATCATACTTAGTTGGAAGCTTAGTTGCCAAAATAGATTCAATGGGTTTGTAAATTGTGACATTTTGACTATTTGTGATGGAGTTATTTCCCTTGATGGACGTTTCTTGTGGAATTTTTGAAGTGTAAAACATGGTACACTTAAATGTATTTTTAAGTTAACATGTTACATAAGGGTAGGGCTGGGATTTTTAAACTGGAATTGGCTTGTCTGTTAGAAAACAAAATAGTGTGCCTTAAAGTCTTCCCAGGTTTATTCATGAATTTATTTAACCCATTACCCCATAGCCTACTTATAGTATTAAAGATAGTTGACCACTAAAAATAGGTTAAAAGCAAAGCAGAAATCGCCTTAAGGTGCATTTTGCTTTACTTTCAGCCTGCTTTAAGCTATCACCTGCTAGACTGTAGAAAATAATTCCTATTATACATACTCATAACTGTATAAATTCATTAAATTGGAACTATTTTCTTGAGTGAAGAAGTTATTATTTATGGGGTAATGGGTTAAACTCTTCACACACACACACACGCTTATCATAAATGAGAAACTCTTGTGTTATATACGTTATATTTCATCAATTTTTACTAGCATTGCCACTAGATTTGTGTAAATGAAGCAGTATGTGGAAATATAAGTGCGCCCTAGACTACAGTTGCAGTTTATACTGTATTATGTTGTACATTGCAGGCAAAAGGCAAGCTGACCGTGGCTAAAGTGTCATTCAATGACACCAGTGTATTGACTACAGTTGCAGTTTATACTGTATTGTGTTGTACATTCCAGGCAAAAGGCAAGCTGACCGTGGCTAAAGTGTCATTCAATGACACCAGTGTATTGACTACAGTTGCAGTTTATACTGTATTGTGTTGTACATTCCAGGCAAAAGGCAAGCTGACCGTGGCTAAAGTGTCATTCAATGACACCAGTGTATTGACTACAGTTGCAGTTTATACTGTATTATGTTGTACATTCCAGGCAAAAGGCAAGCTGACCGTGGCTAAAGTGTCATTCAATGACACCAGTGTATTGACTACAGTTGCAGTTTATACTGTATTGTGTTGTACATTCCAGGCAAAAGGCAAGCTGACCGTGGCTAAAGTGTCATTCAATGACACCAGTGTATTGACTACAGTTGCAGTTTATACTGTATTATGTTGTACATTCCAGGCAAAAGGCAAGCTGACCGTGGCTAAAGTGTCATTCAATGACACCAGTGTTTTCAAGCAGCACTGTGATATTTTTTCCCCCTGTGCAGGTGGCAAGGTAAGGTTTATTTGACTCTTCTTGGTTCTTAACTCTTCGAGCCCTAGTCACGCATATATGCATAATTTGCAAACAGTGTACCTGTGAGGAGTATGCTTGTCTTATGCAAACAGTGTAGACCCAGATCATAGGGCTCCTTAAGGAGCCCTCTGATCAGGGTCTACACTGATTGTCATATTGACAGCCCTTTTTCTCCCCCTAATATTATAATTAAACAGAATGCCAATTTTGGCATTTAAGACCCTAATGGGGATTTCTGCTTTTTTTTAGCCTGCTTTAAATAGCCGCATTTAAATGCCTTTCATATTTTTTCGTGTTCAGGATATCTTAACTAGGGACTATAGTGTATGAGTAACTAGAAGTACACATAAAAAGGTGTATTCATTGGGTAATAGGTTATAGTGTTGTTTGTCTAATGCAGGTATTGAATAGTAAAACAATACCACTGCTTGACACAAAGATAGTATGTGGGGCTGCTAACTGCCAGGTAGATTCTGATGAAGACCATGAGCGAATGATGGACATGAAAGTAACATATGTCACAGATGTCGTGCCAAATAGGATGGTGAGTAGTTAGCCTTTCACGGGAAAACATTGAAGTGGCTAACAGGGCTCCAGATTAGGGGAGTATTTCAAAAACTAAAATCTTTATTTTTGCTTAAAACCCTATGATGTCACTACTCATTAGAATCGTCTCTACGAGACGATTCTAATGAGAAGTTACACCATAGCATTTGGTGCTAAAATGAGTGAGAAATTGTTGGATTTGTTCAGTTTACTCTTCCTTATCTGGAGCCCTGGCTAATGTGAAACTGATATGGGTAATGGTTGTATACATTCAAACATGCAGAAAAGAAATACAGTAAAAACTCAATAATTCAAACTCGTGTTAGTTTATATATCAAAGTATTTCAAAGTCAAAACGTGGCTTAGCCATGTTTTAATTTTGACATATGAGTATGTTCAACTTAAGCGAGATCGATTGATCAAAATTAAACTGATGAAATACTGGTAAGGTTGATTTAAGCGAGTTCGAAGTATCGAGTTTTGACTGTACTGTGATCACTGAAAACGGGGTATCACCATTTGCAGCACAAACTGTCAGACAATGCATTGATACCAGTATTTCTACAAAAAATGTGATGATAAGAAAAACTGCCTTGAGGAGGCTTTACTGGCGAAAATGAAATATATAAAACTAGCAATATTTGATGAGTTTGATATACACACGAAAATAGAGAAACCTTCCTTCTCGCGAAAAGTCCCACTTATACTGTAGAGTGAGGTTGATCTGTTACTTAACACATTCACCCCTGAAACTTTTCATGGACATTTCCAATTTCAAAATAAGTCTAGTCCATTATTGACCATATAGGGTTGATTTTAACAATATATTTTTAAAATTACAAACTGTAGACCCTGATCAGGGTTTACACTGTTTGCATAGGACAAATGCAATCCTCACAGGTACACTGTTTGTAAATGACAAGTATACTCGTCACTAGGGTTGAATGTGTTAAACACTCTCATACTGCGAATTCATACCTGTTTCTAAGCCATGAATCTATTTGAGAAACTTGAAGTAGCCAGTATTAATGGATCAGGCATTTAGCGCTTTTAAGTGCTTTGATTAATTACACTTTTAAGGTTGGCAATATTTTTATGGCAAGATAAAACTCAAAATAGAAATTACTTTATTTTAACACTTAACAAAATAGCAACAATGACACATACAGTAAAATCAATATGAGTGGCGACAATTCATACACTCTGTGTGTGCTGTCATCAGGTTGTATGATATTTAGAGGACAAAATTATAGGAGTTGTCTCTCTTTGATTGAAAGCGCAAATTGTTCCCACTAAAAATAGCCATGACATCATCTCCCTAAACTTCCTTCGTTATCTAAATATTTATAAACAACTGGATTTAAAACTCTACTTGTTTCTACAAATTTCACGGGTTTGTAAGCAAAATTGCCTCAAAATTCACCACGTATTACTCCTTTCTATATGTAATGATTACGACAAATCCATAAATTTCATGATAGAAAAATGCTTGATTTTGGTAATTTGAGAGCAGTATTCTGGCTTTAAACACAGCTTTCATGTTTCAAACAAAACAAGTACATTTGTTATGAGAGCATGCTGCATTACTTTAGTCCAGCATTAAGCAGCCACTTGTCTTATAGACTGTCAATGATTCTTCTTTGAGTTGCAGCTTAATCCATTATCCCATTGATACGCCTTTTGATGCCTTTATTTTATTCCTCGGCTAAAGAAAATAGTACTACTTTACTCTGTCATGAATATGTACCATAAAAGAAACATTTTCTATATCCTAGCATATGATAACTTAAGGCAGACTGAATGTTAAGCAGAATGTGCCTTAAGGCGCATTCTGCTTTCTTTAGAACCTGCTTCAAGAGGTCACCTAATTTCAAAGCTAGAAACAGGCCATGGGACAAAGGGTTAAATTTGGGCACTATGTCATTTACGTAATGACAGTGGATGTATCATGCTATTTCTTGGAGCTCCTCTGCTGGGGCGTCAATGCTGATTTGCTGAGGTAGCTGTACTGGAAAGCATCTTTTCCTGGCTAGGCCAGCCGCAAGGAAAACACTACATATGGAAACAGTAGTGACTATGATTCCCAGGTAGATTGAAGTGTTTGTACTGACAGTGTCTGTAAAATAGTTCTGGTTGATTTTTTCTATGCCGGAAATGTCTGTGTTGTCAGTCACCATGCTGTTCCTTTTCTTGTACTCATCAACGCAAATAAAAGCCTTATGGTCTAACGAGACATCGAAATATGCGCTGTGTATTGTTTGCAAGGAGTGTTTGAGCATTAGGTTTTCACCTTTGATATCATATTCCTCCTTGTTCAGGGCCACTCTCTCGCAGAAAGAAGTAGAACCCATAGAAATTGACACACCACATTTGTTTTCTGAATATTGTGCATCAAATGGTGCTGCAAATAGTTGTTTATCATCAAGACCATCAAATACCTTTGTTAAACCGTTCGTTGTTACTATGACAATATCATCCCCAAATGTAACTTGATAGCCTACAGACATTTTACCTGTTAAATCAGGAATTTCACCAAATGGATTTCGCTCTAGCAGTATACTGAGTATATACCATATGTGACTGTACAAGGTATGGCCACCAGTCTGTAGTACAACATGATAGAAATAAAAGTCAAGCTCCTTTTTATTGTCATCTTTGAACTTATGCCACAAAGATGCATGGCAAACCTTGATTCCATGTTGAAAAAAAAAGTCGTTGAATGCCATAGCAACAGACTGATCCATGTCAGATAAAATGGTGGCAAAGAAATAGCGCTGAAATTTCATCTTCAGTTTCACGCCAACCGTCATGCCTCGTATGTCATCAAATAGAGGTGAACAATAGTCATCATTGGTCGCATGATCCCGTGGACAGTAGGTCTCTCGACACTTGCCCTGAAAAATTACCAAAAACACAACAATTAACCAATTACCCCATAAATATGCCTTTTTATGCCCCCGGCATCGACAGATGCGGGAGCATATAGTAATCGTCCTGTCCGTCCGTCCTTCCGTCCGTCCGTCCTTAACCAGGTTAAGTAGATTTTACCGTTTCGTCTAGCATCAAAACCACTTATTCAAATGCTTAGATACTTATACAGTTGTTGCCTTGGACCATTCCCTAGCCACCAATAATACCCAACCTTGATTTTGACCTTGACCTTGACCTAATTTGGACTTAGAATATTTTGAATGGGCTATTTCTTGGTTAACTAGATTTTACCGTTTTGTCTGGCATCAACAATGCTTACTCCAATGCTTGGATACTTATACAGTTGTTGCCTTGGACCATTCCCTATCTATCAATATCCCCCAGTCTTGATTTTGACCTTGACCTTGACCTAATTTGGACTTAGAATATTTTGAATGGGCTATTTCTTGGTTAACTAGATTTTACCGTTTCGTCTAGCATCATCACTACTTACTACAATGCTTCTATACTTATACAGTTATTGCCTTGGACCATTACCAACCCACCAGTAATACCCAAGCTCAGTTTGACCTTGACCTAATTTGGACTTAGAAAAGATTCAGAATATATTGTCAAGGATGCCACCGGGGGCATAAGCGTTTATTGAACGTGCAGTCTTGTTACACCTTTCAATCATTCCTTCACTGAAGAAAATAGTTTCATATTATACAGCCTTAAAAATATTTTCTATATTCTAGCAGATGGTAGCTTAAAGCAGGATGAAAGTAAAACAGAATGTGCCTTAAGGCACATTCTGCTTTACTTTCAACCTGCTTTAAGTGGTCACCTGTTTCCAAAACTAGAAACAGTTTATGGGGTAATGGGTTAACCGATTCCCCAATAGCCTGTTTATAAGTTTGAAGACAGGTTACCACATATAAATTGAAAGTAAAGCAGAAGGGCCTTAGTGTTGCATTCTGCTTTTCTTTCAGTCTGCTTTAAATTCCTTCATTCTGCTATTTGTTATTCATTGTGCATATTCATGACTGTATAAACTATTTTCTTCAGAGGAAGAATTTAATTAAGGTGTAAAAAAGAGGGTAACTGGTTGATAATTCCTCATAATCCTTTCCTGCAACTTTTTAGCTCACCTAGAACAAAGTGCCCTGTGTCAGTCACCCATTGTCATCTGTCCTTCTGGACCATTTAACAGGTTTTTTTTAGGATCAGTTGACAAGGGGCCAAAAAATGTTCAGAATAATGGGCCCTTTGAAGTTCAAATAAATCCATAATTCTGAAAAGTCGTCTTTCAAAATCAAGGGGCCAACTTGCCCTAAAGACATCCATAAAGGCATTCCAGATGTCATTTGTCTAATATAATTTTTCCATAATGCCATGACCCCCTGATACCTTTGATATGATTAACAGAGGGCCATGGCTCCTTGTATACACTTGGTCCTCTCCTATTGATTGTACAGACTTTTGGGCTCTTGAACACCGGACAGTCAGCTGTCGTTTGTTGTCCACTTTTTAGCTCACCTGAGCCAAAGGCTCAGGATGAGCTATTGTGACCACTCTTCATATGTCGTCTGTCGTCCGGCGTCCGTTTGCATCTCCTCTGAAACCATTTACCTAAATTCAACCAAACTTTAGCACAAGCATCAGTAGGGTGGGGGAACGAAAAGTTGTTAAAATTTAGTGGGTGGGGTAATTTTTCTTGCTGCCATGGCAACCATGCACAAAATCTAGAAAAATCTTCTTCTCTGAAACTAGCGGTCCGATTTCACCAAAATGTTTGTCAGTTGATAGACTTTCAAAGTTGTTCAAAGAATTTTGATCCGTAAAAAAACATGGCTGCCAGAGGGCGTTGTCATTTTCCGTATTTACATAATATTGACAATCCAAGTCAAAACTTAAAGATCTTCTTGTCGAAAACCATAAGTCCTAGAAAAACCAAATTTTTTATGTAGCATCATGTAGTAAATCTTTACCAAGATTGTTCAAATCATGACCTCCTTGGCCAAAACTGGCTCTGCCAAAGGGCTTATCAGTTTCACTTAGGAAAACCTTTAAAAATCTTCTTCTCTGAAACCGTAAGGCCCAGGTCATTAATATTTGACATGTAGCTTTGCCTTATAGTTCTCTACGAAGATGTTCAAATTAAGCCCCCGGGTCAAAATTGGCCCGCCCCGGGGCTGATCAGTTTTACATAGACTTATATAGGAAAAACCGTTAAAAATCTTCTTCTCTGGAAATGTTAGGTCCAGATCTTTAATATTTGACATATAGCTTTTCCTTATGGTTTTCTCCCAAGCTTTTTCAAATTATGCCCCCCAGGTAAAAAATGGCTCGCCCGGGCTTATATAGGAAAAGCTTTAAAAATCTTCTTCTCTGATACTGAATGGCCCAAATCTTTAATATTTGACATGTAGCTTTGCCTTGTGGCCCTCTACCAAGATTGTTCAAGTTATGACCCAGGTCAAAAATGGCCCGTCCTTGGGCTTATCAGTTTTCATAGGAAAACCTTTTAAAACCTTCTTCTCTTAAACTGTAAGGCCCGGATCATTGATATTTGACATGTAGCTTTTCAGTGTGGTCCTCTATCAAGATTGTTCAAATTGTGACCCCATGGTCATAGCTATATCAAAATGTTGTCTTGCCCAGTCAGCATCTAAGGTACAATGTCCTCAGGTGAGCGAAATGTAGGCCTCTGGCCCTCTTGTTCTTTAAAGATCTGCTTAAAACTAGCTAACAACTTCTGGACTAATTTCATCAAAGCTTCATAGCGTTGTTCCTTGTAGAGTACTCTCTCAGATGTCTTCACGGTTACCAGTCTGTGATGCAACATGCTGTACTCATCAAGGTCCATGAGCTTCTGAAGTTATGACACTGTAGCTGCAGTACTTAGTCCATAACTGACCAAAACACAAAAACTTAATCAAGCTCACAAAGGTCAAATGTGAAGGTCACCAAACTGGAATGCTACATACTATACACATCAAGGCACATTTAAGCAGTGAAGTTGGGTAACTATTTGCAGTGCGTAGTCTATTATGACCTAAATGCAGAAACTTAACACATTGAACCCTAGCAACGAGTATACATGTACTCGTCATGAACAAATCATATACCTATCAAGAGTACACTTGTCCTATGCAAACAGTGTAGACCCTGATCAGAGGGCTCCTTAAGGAGCCCTCTGATCAGGGTCTACACTGTTTGTCATTTTGCAAAATATTTTTAACCCCCCCTAATTATTCAAAAATGGACTAACTTTAATTTTAAACTGGAATTGTCCATTTAAAGTTACAGGGGTGAATTAGTTAACCAAAGTCACAAAGGCAAGGTGAATGATCTGAGTTACCAAACTAGGATGCGACATGCTATATAGTAACTCATCAAGCCACTTTCTATGTTACTCTCCCCTTGCTTTAACCCTTTCCCTTATAGAAGCGACTTTTAGCACATTCATTTTATTCATCCGCTGAAGAAAATAGTTCCAAATTATACCGTAATGAATATGTGCCATATTTAATACTTTCCTTATTCTAGTAGTTAATAGCTTAAAGCAGGCTGAAAGTAAAGCAGAATGCGCCTTAGGGCGCATTCTGCTTTACTTTCAACCTGCTTTAAGTAGTCACATATCTTCAATACTAGAAACAATGCTATCAGGTAAAGGGCTAAGTAGCCACCTGCCTTAAATACAAAACAATTAACCTAATTTAGTGGTCATAATAGAGAGGTTTTGACTTTTGACTTTACTTACTGTATAGATAGTGTATAATATAAAATTCAACCCTAAATACCCATAGTCATTAATGGATTTTCAGAGGTTTGACTGATGGTAACGTAATCATCCTTAGTATTGGGACAGACAGGCATGGGCATACAGTGAAGACCCTAATCAGACTGCTCCTTTAAGAGCAGTCTCCTAAGGGAGCAGTCTGATCAAGGTCTACACGGTTTGCCATTTAGTTTGCAACTTTTGAACAAATTACTGTGTATTAAAATTTTAAAAGCAATTACATGTAGTTCAATTTTCAGGATAATTACAGTAGTTTTACAGCTGGGTGGCACAATATTTACATGACATGACAAACATGAGGTGCAGGGCTGCCATTTCTCCAGATTTTTCCTAAATCTTCGGATTTTTTTCTGGTACACGATAGTTTAAAGCAGGCTGAAAGTAGTCACATGTCAACAAAACTAGAAACAGGCTATGTGGTAAAGGAACGATTTGTAAAATTGCACTTGAAAAATGCACATTTGGAAATCTTAGGATTTTTCATGCCAACTTATGGCAGCCCTGGAGGTGACTTACTGTTGAATTATCAAGTAGCTTCCCTTCTCCACATTCATCAGGTTCAGACTGAGACAGAATCACTTTAGGAAAATCAGAGCCGATGACATAGTTACTAGTATCCACTCCAGTATTTAAAGCAACAGATGTAGTGTGATTTTCTGGGCTGAACTCACTGAGAATACAGGTGTCCTCAGATATCCCATCTCGGCCTATGTTACACAGGTAACAGGCTATGTTACTGAAAGTCATTGAATAGTTAGAGAACTCTTTAATAGATGCCATAAAGATGCTTGTGTAAGCTGTGCAAGCTGCTTCAATAGAAGGGTCATAGCCGGTCCACAAACCTGTCACATTACATGTTGAGATTTGGATATTGTCACACAAATAAAGAATGTCACTTATCCATTGTGGTGGTTGGAAAGAGATGTAGCATTCTGTTTGATCACTGACAAAGGGAAGTATATCATTGACTGTGGTTAAATGTGGTAATGTAGCGAGTGAGTTTTTATGACAATGAAGTTCTGTTTGCCATGGGTTCATGGTAGAGTTATCCTCATTACATGCGAGACAGTGCTTGTTTCTGTAGACAATGAGGGTCTTTGAAGATGTAACAGGGACATACAGACTTAGGTCATGTTCAGTAATGTTCTCCAGGTCACATCCTATATATTCCTCGGTATCTCTGGGGTAGTCTGGTGGACAGGATGTTACCATGAAGAAGGTAACCATGGATTGGCCGGTCTGAAGTCCTGCAAAGATAGTAGTCTCTGAGCAAGTACCTCTCAGCCAGATGTCTGCCATAGAAATTAAATCTTCACCAAGACCCTCACTTTCCACCTTTTGTTTGTAAAGATGAACAATATGTTCAGCTCGTTTGTCAAAGAACTTCCCACCTTCAATGTCACTGTCCTGAGTTGTAAGTATTTGGCCAATTTTGTCGAGACAGCAGCTGTTAAACGAGACACAATCTTGTTCACAGCTACATGGTGGGGGGCAACAGCTGTATAGAGAACTGGTACTTAACACAGTGTCTTCCATAGTATCAGTCATGGTGGTATTGTTAGTACAGCTCGGTTGCAGGCAGTATGTACTTTGTAATTCATCGAGAGTCATCAAACTGCCATACAGGTTAGTGGAGCTGACTTCCACACCTTGCATGAGGATGAAGATGAGAAACATACCACCTTCCATAGCTTTGACCTGAAAATGATAACAAGGAAAACTATAGGTGTAAAAAACTTAAACTTTATAATTTGGTTAAACGCCTATTTTTAGCTCACCTGGCACATACTTTTAACTTGCTTTAAGTGGTCACATATCTTCAAAACTAGGAACTGGCTAAGGGGTAATGGGTTAAAGAAATTAAAGCAGAATGTGCCTTAACCCTTTGAACCCTAGTCCCGCATATATGCGTTCTTTTCAAACAGTGTACATGTAAATAGTACACTTGTCCTGTGCAAACAGTGAAGACCCAGATCAGAGGGCTCCGAAAGGAGCCCTCTGATCAGGGTCTTCACTGTTTGTCATAATGCCAAACATTGACAAAAACAACCCTTAAAAGTCAGAAATGGACTGGACTAAAATGGAAACTGGAATTGTCCATTTAAAGTTTCAGGGAGGAAAGAGTTAAGTCGCATTCTGCTTTGATTTTAACTTGCTTCAATACATTGAACCCTATAGCGACGAGTATATTCATCATGAATAAGTCATATACCTTTCAAGAGTACACTTGTTCAATGCAAACAGTATAGATCCTGATCTGAGGACTCCTTAAGGAGTCCTCTGATCAGTATCTATACTGTTTGTCATTTTGTAAAATATTGTTTAAAAAAAAACCTGATTATGTAAAAATTTACTAAATTTAATTGTAAACTGGAATTTTCCATTTTAAGTTTCACCTGACTTCAAAACCACAAACAGACTATGGGGTAATGGGTTAAACACTGGAAACAAGCCACAGAATTATACACTGACGGAATTGAAACCTCGCGCTATATCTCAAATCTTGTGCGGCGCAAACAAAACTCGTGAGACTTGATAAGAGAATGTCTATCGGTAGTCAATATGATAAATGTATGTTTCGAAGCATTGTTCACTGGTTTATATTCCCATGAATTGATAGGAATGTCCACCGAGTTGTTTAAATTCTATAAAATGTCAATAAAAACACTCGAGTCCGTAAATTTTCACCCCAGAAATGGCGAACAACAAGGCAAAAAGTGAAGATGTCACGTGACACATAATCTCGCAAAATTCAACCGCCGCGAGAGCTCAGATGCTCGCCTATTCAACTTCGCTGAGTTGCTATTCCGTCTTGTATAATTCTGTGAACAAGCTATGGGATTAGTATATTATCTGATTTTTCTGACATGGCCGAGTTATTTTTAGAACAGAATAGTTTATTAAGGTAAATAGGTAAGAAGGTAACATCGGATATATATTCCTACGCTTTCCTACTTGAGATAAGTATGATCTTCATGCAGCACAATGCCGCTGGGCTAAATTTAATGATATTTTATTCTTTCCCAAAAAAAGAATTTATATGCTAAATCTATTATTTCCAATTGCAAACAGGCTGGAGCCAGATCAGACGCGGGGTAACCCGGCGTCTGATCAGGCTCCAACCTGTTTGCCACTCAGATTAAAAAGACAAATCATTTATAAAATCTGTAATTTTCTACAGATTAGTGCATTTCTTTTGTATTTAAACAGGAGAGAATATTGTATTTACTACTGTACATCTGAAATCATCCACCAGAATGGTCTTCCAATTTTCTGTTTTGGAATGTTCCAATCTTAAAATAACTCGGCCAAGTCAGAAGAAAACACTAATACCGATTATGGAAAATGTACTCACCACTATAGTTACAGGAGCTCTGTGTGTGTGTGTGTGTCAATATCTGTGAATAATAACGATAGGAAGCTGCTTCCTTGAAGACCTTTCTATCATTCTATAGTACTAGAAATAAGGCCAACTCAATATAACTGTTAGATTTTCTAGTGCTAAATCAGAGCCCCAGATAAGAGGAGTATTTCAAAAACTAAAATCTTTATTTCTGCTTTAAACCCTATAGTGTCACTACTCATTAGAATCGTCTTGAAGTGTCACTACTCATTAGAATCGTCTCTTCCAGACGATTCTTATGAGTAGTAACACCATATGATTTGATGCTAAATAAGGGAGAAATTGCGGGATTTGTGCAGTTTGCTCCTGCTTATCTGGCACCCTGTAAATGGTTGCAGTTTGGCCACAGTGTGGATTTGGAACACAATCAGAAGGTGCTGCCTGATCAGGGTCTGCATTGTTTTCTTATAGCATGTGTCTAACACGAGTCCGCACTCTATAATGGATAATGTTTTCCTTATTTTATTAGCTTATGTAATAGTTGAGATGATAGATATTCATATTGGGTAGGGTTTTATAGAATGGTACATGGTATGTCACTCAGTAGAGGTAGCACTATGGTTCACTCTAAAGTTGAACTTCGGTATCTCAAACTTACTAAATTCTAATTTTCCTGCATTTCAATACAGTAAAACCTCTCTATTACGACCACTAAATTATGTTAATTATTAGGGTGTTTACGATAGGTGACCGCTTAAAGCAAGGTAACAGTGAAACAGAAAGCTCCTTTAGGAGCTTTCTGTTTCTCTGTCACCTTGCTTTAAGCTGTCACCTGTCTATGAAACAATCAATTAGGCTTCGTTTTAGTGGTCGTAATAGCGAGGTTTTACTGTAGTTTCATTTGTCCTGCTGAAGTCAAACATATGCTTGTTTTAACTTTGAAGCATGGATATGTCTACTTAAGCAAGTTTAAGATATTGAAAATCTTACCATAAAAAAGTTTTTGGTAACTGTGAGTTGCAAAGAAATGGTTTGTAAAATTCTACGGACAAACATTAACTCTTTAAACACTAAGTGACTCTTGTGGTTTATTAGCTCGTCTGTTTTGAAGAACCTACAAGCTATTGTCATCACTCCCACGTCTGCGTTGTCGTTCTCGTTGTTGTCTTCCGAAATCTTAACGTTGGCCATAACTTTTTAACTATATGTGATACAGACTATTTTTGGTATGTGTACTCACCTCAAACAGATCTTGTGCTCAGTAAAATTTGTGTGATGTCCAACAAGGTCAAGGTCAGTTAGAGATAATTTAGAGGTAAAATAGGACTGGTTTAATATTGGCCATACTTTGAAACTGCATGTGATAGACTTTTTATTTGGCATGTGTATTCAACTTAAGAAGCTCTTCAGCTCAATATAACTTGGCCAATGGGTCATGTCAACCAAAGGTCAAGGTCATTTAGAGGTCAAATAGGTCGAATTTAACAGTGGCAATAACTTTAAAACCGCATGTGATACAGACCTTACATTTGGCATGTGTACTCAACTAAAAAAAGCTTTTGAGCTAAATACAAGCTTGGTCATGTCAGACAAAGGTCATGGTCATTTAATGGCCAAATTTAACTTTTCCCATAAATGTCAAACAACATGTGATAGAGACTTCATATGTGGGCATGTCTACTCAATGCAACTAGCTCTTGAACTTAGTACAAGTTGATTGATGTCAGACAAAGGTCAAGGCCATTCAGAGCCCCACAATAGACAGACAGACAAATAGTCAAGACAGACAAAGGCAATTAAAATATATCACTGTTCCTTCTTAATCTATTAGGATAGCACAGCAGACAAACGTTATCACCTGCATGTGGTGCTCTCTTTAGGTTCCGTTGTGGATCTTTTTAGTTACCAAAACATGAACCAATCCACTTAGAAAACTTTGTAGTTTAATTAATACTTGTCTAAATTAGCAAACAGTGTAGATTCTGATCAGAGGACTCCTATAGGAGCCTTCTGATATGGGTCTACACTGTTTGCAAATGTAATGAGTATATTTTAAACAGGTCCATAGTGTTGAAAGAGCTAAATGCTCAGCCATAATTAAGAATGAATAGGCTTTGAAGTTTAAAGCCCAAATGCCTGTTTTCATAGAACTTAGTTCATTAATATTGTTACTCCCAGTTGAAAATTACTAGTAAGTTGTTTGTAAATTCTGCAAAATTTGATAGTCCTAATTAACTCATTATCCAATCCGAAAACCATGTTTTTATACACCCCAAGACATGGCTCCAGATAAGAGTGAGTTAACTGAACAAATCCAACGTTGTCTCACTTATTTCAGCACCAAATCCTATGGTGTTACTACTCATTAGACTCGTCTCGAAGAGACGATTCTAATGAGTAGTAACACCATAGGGTTTAATGCAGAAATATTCCCCTTATCTGGAGCTCTGCCCAAGATGTATAGCAAACATTACCTCGGACAACCTTAGACAGGATGATTTGAATTATCAGTCATGTACATAGTTACAGTTAGCACCTGTTGTTATTAACCTATTACTCCATAGCCTGTTTCTTAAGGCACATTCTGCTTTACATTTAGCCTGTTTTAAGCTACTATTTGCTAGAATATCTGACATATATTCATGATTGTATAAATTGGAAATGTGTATGGCTACGATGCACTGGCAGAAAGTTCATTTCTAAGGACAGGTCATTTCTAAGGACAAACATTTATTTGCTTTGGCCTTAAAAGAATGAAATTCTAGTGTTACTGTTAAACTCACATATAAAGCCATATAATTAGTGAGAATTATCAATACATTGTGGGAACCATGTAAATCTCATCCTTTTCAAACAGTGTAGACCCTGATCAGAGGGCTCCTTCAGGAGCTCTGGTCAGGGTCTGTACTGTTTGTCATACTTTTTAAATGTTTCTTTTTCATCAAACCTTTGGAGAGCCCGTGTATATTGATAATTTATCTGAGACTGGAAATGTCGATACTGTGTGACCTGTAGGAAATGGTGATTTCTTTTATGATTCATATAGTCAATGGACAACCGACAGTGGTTAGGTGTTAAGTTTTGGATTACACGTAGGTGGGTGATAGAATTTAGCGGATATGTGTGGAGATCGGAGTGAAATCAGAGCTTACATATTAACAAACTTGATAGATTGGAACACTACACCCTTAAGCCTTACAAAATAGATACGCCTTTATTCCTCTATGGAAGGAAATATTTCCAATTTATGCAATCTAAATATGCAGTACAAGAAAATATTTTCTATATCTTACCACATGGTAGCAGGCTGAAAGTAAAGCAGAATGCACCATAAGGCTCATTCTGTTTTACTTTCAACCTGCTTCATGCGGTCTCAAAGACACAGTCCTCTGTTCTGGGTAAACACTGTTTGCAGGGCTCCTTTAGGAACCCTCTGATCTGGGTCAATACTGTTTGCAGGGCTCCTATAGGAGTCCTCTAATCTATGTATACACTGTTTGCAGGGCTCCTATAGGAGTCCTCTGATCTGGACCAATATACTGTTTGTAGGGCTCCTATAGGAGTCCTCTGATCTTGGTCAATACTGTTTGCATTGCTCCTATAGGAGTCCTCTGATCTGGACCAATACTGTTTGTAGGGCCCCTATAGGAGTCCTCTGATCTGGGTAAATATTGTTTGCAGGGCTCCTATAGGAGTCCTCTGTTCCGGATCAACATTGTTTGCTGGGCTCCTATAGGAGTCTACTGATCTGGGTCAATTTTTGAGTAACATTTCAAATCCCAGTTCTAGGCAAATGCAGTAAAATCTCTCAGTTACAACCACAAAATTATAAGGAATTTACGACAGGTGACTGCTTTAAGCAAGGTGACAGTAAACGAGAAAACTCCTTTAGGAGCTTTCTGTTTTACTGTAACCTTGCTTTATTAAGCCGTCACCCATCTTCTGTACAATCAACTAAGCCTTTGTTTTAGTTGTCATAAAAGACAGATTTTACTGTACATGTGTAACTGGTATATCTTTACTATTAGCCTGTATACTTAGTTTATAATTGTTTATTTCAGGGTATTGTGAGTAAACTATTGGAACCTTACGGGAGACTGGAAAATGATCGAGAGCTAGAGAAGCACCTGTCAGAGGACTGGGAACATTCTGTACGTTTTACTGTAAAAATCTTTAATATTCGGATCCCTTGTAGAACTGCTGTATTTGTCCTAAAATTTGAACTAATTGCTTTTAGTAAGTGGTCCAAAAGATGCTTACTGAATGGCAAACGGTGTAGACCCTGATCAGACTGCTGGAGCAGTCTGATCAGGGTCTACACTGTTTCCCCAGGCCTGTCTGTCCCAATACTTAGGGTCATTATGGTACACTGTTGTCCAACCAGATTTCAGTCATTGTTAATGCAGGATAAAAAAATGTTTCTTTACTTAATATATATATTCGCTTTAAAATAAAGGTTAGAATGTATTACTTATGTATTAAACTGATCTATGGTCAAGTTCCAAATATCTATGTATTAACTTTGACATGCTTATAAGTAACTTTGACATTCTTATATGTTTGACTAAAGGGAGCTTCAGTTATTGTGCCTCAGCTGAAACTTTAGAGTTTATTTCTTAATTTCTAATTAATCAGTGCATGCAAGGAGCCCTGTAATCATGGTCTGCACTGTTTGTCACACCTCTAGATATTTTGGCAACAAAGCCATTGAGAGTCAAAGAACAGGTTATAAAACTTAAAATGAACTCTGTCATTTATTTGAGTCCGTTTGGAAGGGTGATCTAAGTGCATTTGAAATCAATGTCACTTGAAACCTTTTTGCTTTTCAAAACAAATCAAATCAAATTCACTTCTTGCTTTGATAATTCAGAACGACTCCTGATAAGAGGGAGTAAACTGAACATAGCCAACATTATCTCCTTCATTCCAGCACCAAATCCTATTGTGTAACTACTCATTAGAATCATCTCGAAGAGACGATTCTAATAAGTAGTCACACCATAGGATTTAATGCAGACATAAAGATTTTAGTTTTTGGAATACTCCCATTATCTGGGGCCCTGGTTCAATACTGTATTGGTTAACCCTTTCCTCCCTGAAACCCTAAATGGACAATTCTAGTTTTGAATTTAGTCTATTTTTGACTTTATAGGGTTGATTTTTACAATATATTTCAAAATGACAAACAGTGTAGACCCTGATCAGAGGGCTCCTTAACGAGCCCTCTGATCAGGATCTACACTGTTTGCATAGGACAAGTGTACTCCTCACAGGTAAACTGGTCACAAATTACGCATATATTTGTTACTAGGGTTCAAAGAGTTAATGTCTGTTTTGTTATACTCCAGATCTACCAGACCACACTTCGAGTACTTCAGCATGCAGCAGACCAGAACATCTCTCCAGAAAAATCAGCTTTTATATTAGGTGAGGAATTGAGTCTACAGAAACATCCATTGTACCCCGACCGTACGCAACAAATAATTGACGGTCTGATCAACTCCGGTTGGCATGAAGGCAACGACTTTTGGCGAGGGCATCATACGTATGAGTTTAGCCCAGATATGATCTGATGTGAGCAGTTACATTCAAACTGCTGTCAAATGACTGTTGAACACGAGATAGAATGAAATCTTTTCACCTTTTTACCTCATAAACCTGTTTCTAGTATTGAATACAAGTGACCACTTAACCCTTTGAACCCTAGTCCCGCATATAGGCGTCCTTTTCAAACAGTGTACATGTGAATAGTACACTTGTCCTGTGCAAACAGTGAAGACCCAGATAAGAGCCCTCTGATCAGGGTCTTCACTGTTTGTCATAATGCCAAACATTGACAAAAACAACCCTTAAAAGTCAGAAATAGACTGGACTAAAAATGGAAACTGGAATTGTCCATTTAAAGTTTCAGGGAGGAAAGAGTTAAAGCAGGTTAAAAGTAAAGCAGAATGCACCTCAAGGTGCATTCTGCTTTACTTTCAGCCTTCTTTAAGCTACTATCTTCTATAATATATAGAAAATATTTGTTATGGTACATACTCATGAGTGTTTATAGTGGAATTATTTTCTTCAGTGGAAGAATAGATGAAAGATGTGAAAAGGAGTATTTATGGGGGTAATGGGTTACAACAGATTGAAGCTTAGTGGAAGACAAAAGAAATTCAGAAAATTACTTTAAGAGCTTTAAGCATAATTACTGTTGTCTTGTGTTAAGCAGTCGCCTGCACTGAGGTGTTATCTGTTGCACAATATGTCATACAGCATTTCTCAGAGTTGCTTTATCTGCTTTATAATTATAAACTCAGATAAATTCAGTGTCAAAGAAATTGGATTTAGATTATTTGTCATCGCTTCTAGATCCAAACTTTTATCAACAGTTATCACAAGTTTGTCTTTAGTGTGTTAAAGATTTCCTAGCATCTATTGTTAAGATGTGTTTAATCAAATGACATTTGTAATTTAAAGTTTCAGGTAAGAGGAGTATTTCAAAAACTAAAATCTTATTTCTGCATTAAAGAGGCTCGCAACCGGATTTAGCATTAAAAATAGTAATTTGTAAATATATGTCAAATGCTTATATAAATGGGTAAGATTTAGTTTAGGATAATAAATTATGTTAAAAAATCCTTTTAAAAAAAGAAAAAAAAGAAGAAGCCCTGGTGGGATTCGAACCCGTGACCCTTCATGCGGAGAGAAACGTGAAAAAATGAGGAAGCTCCTATACTACCTCGGCTACCAGCGCTCTCTATATCTATAGTTGCGAATTAACATACTTCACTAGCTAGCGATCGATAGTACTTTTACTACTTTATTCGTCTCGGGTTTATGTCTGAGCCCGTGTAAAGAAGCAACAACAACAACTATACCGTTAGCTAACGCTATAGAAAAACGATGGAAAATATCTTAAAAAACTAAGATTCGGTGCCGATTCTTGAGACTTTTTTTGGACTGATCATATTTTTTAATGTCAGAAGCCAAATAATGCCACAAATTTGCTTTTATTTGAGTATTTTTTTTTATTTTGACAAGTACACCATCCGGTTGCGAGTCCCTTTAAACCCTATTGTGTTACTACTCTTTAGAATCGTCTCTCCTAGACGATTCTAATGAGTACTTACATCATAGAATTTGGTGCTGAAATGAGTGTAAAAATTTTGGATTTGTTTCGTTTTATCTGGAATGCTTGATTTCATTGTCTGAATCTCAAAGAAAAAAGAATTGGGTCCATGCTTATAAAGCATTTGAGATGAGTCTGAAATCGTTCTCAAGCATTTGATTGGTCAGATTTGAGCCTAGGCTCAAATCTGACCAATCAAATGCTTGAGAATGAACTCAGACTCAACTCATAAGTTTTATAAGGGCTTGACTTGGCCAAGAAGTTAGGATTGCTGATGACTATATATATGACGGAGAGTGTTAAAAACTGTTGCTGATGTGGGTCTTTTATGAAATGCATCTACACTATAGATGTAGATGTTAGGTAATGTCTAGCACACTAGAGACATTTGTATCCATGTCCATTGACTGAACTCGTGTTCAACTGAATATGAAACTGTTACATACAACCAATCCCCCTCTATTATAACAACTAAACCCGTTACTTCATAGATACACCTTTTTACGCATTTAATTAACTCCTCCACTAGGGAAAATAGTTTTAATTTATACAGTTACGAATGTGCAACATAACAAATATTACATATGTCTCATCAAATTGGAGCTTAAAGCAGATTCTGCTTTACTTTGAACCTGTTTTAAATGGTGTTTGAACCTGCTTTAAGTGGTCAATTGATTTCAAAACTAAAAACAGGTTATGGGGTAGTCAAGTTATTTTTCTGTGTTTAGGGCAGGTGGCTGCTTAAAGGATAGTGAAAGTAAAGCAGAAAGCTCATGAAGGTGCTTTCTGTTTTACTGCCATCTTGCTATAAGCTGTAAACATGTATCCTGTCTAATTTTCAGTGATTATAATAGAGGGGGGTTTTAATGTATGTATTATACATGTATATACAAGTTATCGTATTTCCTTTGGAAAATGCAGAATACAGTAAACCCCCTGTATTACGACCACTAAAATGATGGCTAATTGATTGCATAAAAGACAGGTGAAAGCTTAAAGCAAGGTGACAGTAAAACAGAAAGCTCCTACAGGAGCTTTCTGTTTTACTGTCACCTTGCTTTAAGTAGTCACCTGTTGTAAACGACCTAGTAATTAACATAATGTTGTGGCCGTAATGGAGAGGTTTTACTGTATTGAAAACAGAGATTCATATCACATACTTGTATGATATTTAAGGGTTGACACCAGATATATATAATGTATTATATAGATATGTATATGTGATATATATAATGTATTATATAGATATGTATATGTGTTAACTCCTACATTGCTGAGGTTTCAAATAGACTTCAATTTTCAAATGAGTTACCAGTAGACACTGATCCTAAAAATGTTTGAATGTATGACAAACAGTGCTGACCCTGATCAGAGGGCTCCATGGGTTGAAATACTGAAAGACATTTTATTTATGCTTTTCGATGGATTACTGGGAAAAAGCAGTGGATTATCACTTGATAATCCACTGCTTCAAGCAGTGGGATTATCGACACTTGTGCTTATTTTATGAGTTTTCCCCGTAGGGGTCCCCAAGAATCGTAGTCAATCGTGTCTTATCGTTCAATTCCGGCAGTCCTTTTTGTCGCGAACCACTCAACGGAAGAACACGAATCCAAGATCGGAAGTAATGACGTAATTCCGTTGACGTCAAATCAATAAATACGTGACGTCATTGTACCGCCAACTGTCACGCACTTATGTTCGACATAAAACTTAGGGCTCAACACGGGATAAATAATGTACTTTCGCTTTCAATTGTCAAACAATTTCGTTTAAAAAGTGGCTTAAAAGCATAAATGAATAGAATAACTGTGTTTTTTCAGTGTAAGATTGAATTTAATCCATTGAGTGAACATCAGACAGTGAAAATATAACGTCTAATGTTCACTCAATGGATTAAATTTCGATCTTACACTGAAAAAAACAGTTATCCTCTATATTTACCAGACTTGACTTGAATTCCTTAAACCCTAGTGACGAGTATGCTCATCATTTACAAATACTGTACATGTGAAGAGTAAACTTGTCCTATACAAGCTGTGTAGACCCTGATCAGATAGATTCTATAGGAGCCGCTTTATCAGGGCCTACACTGTTTGTAATTTTGAAATACAATATGAAAAAATACCTTTAATAGCCAAAATTAGACTAGACTTATGAAAACTGGAATTGTCTATTTAAACTTTCAGGGATGAATGACATTATCACAGCCAAAGCATGCTTGAAATTTAACCCTTTCCCCAATAGGAGCGACTTTTAACACATTTTATTTATTCCTCCCCTTAAGAAAATAGTTCCAATTTGTGCAGTCATGAACATGTATGATAAGAAATTTTATAATTTCTAGCAGAGGGAAGCTTAAAGCAGGCTGAAAGTAAAGCAGAATGCGCCTTAAGGCGCATTCTGCTTTACTTTGAGCCTGCTTTAATTGGTTACCTGTCTTCAAAACTTTTAACAGGCTATTGGGTAAAAGGTTAAAATATGATTAAGCTTGTGATGAGAAACAATGTGATTGTAAGTATGAGGGCTGATATTCTCATTGTAAGACTCAACTATACTTTAGCAGATTGCGTTGAAAATACTTGTTATAAGGTTGTTATATAAACAGAGTATGTATGTATGTATTTACAATATTATGTTTTAACTTGTGAATAAGTAGCACTGTTGTACATATTCTACCCTTCAGGGCTCAAGATATGGGGAGTATTTTGAAAACTAATATCTTAATGCCTGCTCAAACTCCTATGATGTGATTGCTTATTAGAAATGAGTCAAGTAATTCTATAGGGTCTGGTTTAAACATAATGGAGAAATTGTGTAAAATATTTAGTTTACTCCCTGTTATCTGGAGCCCTGACCCTTTCCTTTATATCTTGATATCAGAGTTGAAGACACAGTGTAGTTGCTTAAACGCCATTACCCCTTAAATTTGTCTTTTTATGCCTCTAATTTATTCTTCCACTTAAGAAAATAGTTCCAATTTATACAGTCATGAATATTTATCAGACGGTATATTTTCTTTATTCTTGCAGATAAAAGCTTAAAGCAGGCTGAAAGTAAAGTAGAATGTGCCTTATGGCACATTCTGCTTTACTTTCAACCTGCTTTAAGTGGTCACCTGTCTTTAAAACTGTAAACAGGCTATGGGGTAATGGGTTAAAACAAGCTAAAAGTAAAGTAAAATGTTTTGTAGGTTACTTAAAACAGGCTAAAAGTAAAGCAGGGAGTTAGTGTAGGAGCAATCTGCTTCACTATCAATCTGCTTTAAGCTACCAACCGGGAATTTACTGGAAAAACACTCTGTTTCATGTTCAGGACTTCCTTACATTTGGTTACTTTCAATAGTGTAGAAAATATTTGAGGCATAAAAGTCGTATCTATGGAGTAATAAGTAAACCCTGTCTGTTTCTAGTATTCAATATGGGTAAACACTTAAAGCAGGTTGAAAGTAAAGCAGAATTTGCCTGGAGGTGCACTCTGTTTAACTTTCAGCTTGCTTTAAGCTACATTCTGCTAGGATGTGGAAAAATATTTCTTATTGTGCATATTTACGACTGTACAAAGTGGAATTATTTTCTTCAGTGGAGGAAGAAATTAAAGGGTGTTGAAATGCATATCTGTGGAGTATTGGGTATAAAGGTATAAAAAGACATTCCTATGAAGGAAAGGGTAAACAGATCAAGGTCCATGCTTATAAAGCATTTGAGTTTAGTCTGAAATCGTTCTCAAGCATTTGATTGGTCAGATTTGAGCCTAGGCTAAAATCTGACCAATCAAATGCTTGAGAATGCACTCAGACTCAACCCAAACGCTTTATAAGCGCTAGGGCAGGGTTATGTGCTTGTTTTGTATGTATATTTATGATTTTATTGTATATGTGTATACATTTAGGCTTGTTATAGATCACCATGACATTGAACTACAGTAAAACCCTGCCAATACAACCACTTAGAAGGGCGCTGTTTTCAGTGTGGTTAGTGCATGTGACTTCTTTACTCTTTTACCCTAAAACTTTTAATGGATAATTCCAGTTTCAAAATAAGTCTAGTCCATTTTTGACTATTTAGGGTTGATGTTAACAAGGTATTTCAAAATGACAAAGAGTGTAGACCCTGATCAGAGGGCTCCTTGAGGAGCCCTCTGATCAGGGTCTATACTGTTTGCATAGGACAAGTGTAATCCTCACAGGTACACTGTTTGTAAATGATGATTATACTCATCACCAGGGTTGAATGTAATATAACCCTTTCACTGCCATTATATCGTCTGCTTGAACTTATTCACCCCTAAAACTTCAAAAGGACAATTCCGATAAAGTTTTGTCCATTTTTAGCCTGTCTGTTTTTTCTGAAGAAAAAAACGAACCATTGTCGTCACTCTGGCGTCCACGTCCTTGTTGTTGTCATCATCCTAAATCTTATCATTGGCTATAACTTCTTCAACTTTTCATCTACAACTTTAATGTTTGGTATATATGTTCATCTTGGCAAGACCTATTCAGATATATCAAAATATTTTACCAGTTGACCTTCACCTATGACCTTATTTTACTGTATTACTGATCTTCAAGTTGGCCATAACTTCTTTCAGTTTACATCTACAACCTTAATGGTTGGTAGGCATGGTCATCTTGAAAAGTCCAATCCAGGCATACCAAAATATTTCACCAATTGACCTTGACCTTATGACCCCATGGTCTGCACTGTTTGCCATTTTGCATGTTTTTCTAAAATCAACCCTAAATAGTCAAATATGAACTATATGGATTTTTCCTTTAATACATTCAACCATAGCGACAAGTATACTTGTCATTAAGAAACAGGATACCTTGTAAAAATACTCTTGTCATATGCAAACAGTGTAGACCCTTATCAGAGGGCTCCTGTAGGAGCCCTCTGATCAGGGTCTGCACTGTTTGTCATTTTGCAATAAATTCTTTAAATCAACCTTAAAAAAAATAGACTAGACTTAGTTGGAAAACGGAATTGTCCATTAAAAGTTTCAGGGGTGAATGAGTTAACACATTGATGAAGGATTTGTTTTTGAGTGATTGTATATGCAGGGTTAATTGTATGTAATTGTGTTGCAATTTTTTTTGTAATGGCAGCTTTATTTCTTTTATGGAATTCATCTGAGTATGAATTTACTGCAGGTTTTGTTAGATGCTTATGGGCTATCACAGTTTCCCATAAGTTAGATATACATTTTGAAGAGTGTTAGCAGGGCTCTAGATAAGGGGAGTATTTCAAAAACTAAAATCTTTATTTCTGCATTAAACCCTATGGTGTCACTATTCATTAGAATTGTCTCTTCGATACAATTCTAATGAGTAGTAACACCATAGGATTTGGTACTGAAATAAGCAAGAAAACTTGGATTTGTTCAGTTTACTCCTTCTTATCTGGAGCCGTGGTGTTAGTCTTCAAGTTGTTTCTCAATGACCGAGGAAGGTCATAAGTAGCCAATGTAATTGAATTTCTATAGTACAGTCAACTTTGCATTAAGTCTCCGCTCACTGGAGTAATGTGGAGATCTTTATCCCTTTACTCCATAAATTTGCATTTTATTACATCTAATATTTTCCTCCACTGAAGAAAATAGTTTCAGTTTATATAGTCATGAATATGTATCATAAAAAATGTTTTCTATATTCTAGCCTATGGTAGCTTAAAGCAGACTGAAAGTAAAGCAGAATGCTCCTTAAGGAGCATTCTGCTTTACTTTCCATCTGCTTTAAAGGGTCACCTGTCTTTAAAACTAGAAATAGGCTAGGGAGTAGAGGGTTAAGAGAAGTGACTGCTCAAAATAGAATAGAAATTATCCTGTATTGGACAACCGGGTTTTAAATTCTGCACATGTGTCTTCTTAAAAATGACTGCTTAATGCAGGATTATTCTGTATGCGTATTTTGTGTATCTTGCAATATTAAGACAATGTAAGATTGTGGAATGAGATTGCTTAAAAATCAAAATGTAGAGGTTTCTTAAAGAAAATAAATAATAGTTACTCTGTGGACAAAATATACAAGAAACTGTTACAAATAATTCTTGTGTAAATGGGGTGTGTAGCCAAGTAGAGATTGTGACGAAAAAGTTAGTAGACTTCCCTATGTTGCTTGAGTAAGAGTGTTGGCATAGTAAGCCAAAGCTTCCAGTCTAAGTTGACTCAGAACTTTTTCACCATGTGACAAATGTCATAGATGTTAGTCATTGATTGAAATAGTTCATAGAGACTTTTTAACAATTTCTAATCATGTTTAAGAGTGGTAACTATTAATGGTTAAATTGTTTGTTAATAACGTCTATTATGGTACAGTAAAACCTCTCTATTACAACCACTAAAACAAAGGCTAATTGATTATCTAAAAGACAGGTGACAGCTTAAAGCATGGTGATAGTAAAACAGAAAGCTCCTTTAGGAGCTTTCTGTTTTACTGTCACCTTGCTTTAAGCAGTCCTTTAGGAGCTTTCTGTTTTACTGTCACCTTGCTTTAAGCAGTCACCTGTCGCAAACACCTAATAATAAATTAACCTAATTTAGTGGTCGTAATAGAGAGATTTTTACTGTACATGTATTTCATGTTAATTGGATGCACTCCCTGTAACCCTTTCATATTCCAATCATACGATCTGTAACCCTTGTAGGGCTGGAACTGGATACATGTATATCAATCCTTTGCAAATAGTGTAGAACCCAGACAATATAGGGCCACTGAATGATCCATCTGATCAGGATATGCACTGTTTCTCATACACCCCTAGAGTTGAGTCTAAAGTCGTTCTCAAGCATTTGATTGGTCAGATTTGAGCCTAGGCTCAAATCTGACCAATCAAATGCTTGAGAACACACTCAGACACAGCTAAAACGCTTTATAGCCTTGGACCCTGATATGTCAGATGTGCAATTCCAGTTTCAAATTTAGTGTAGTTAATTTTTGTTGCTTTGTACAATGTACAGTAGAACTTCGATGTGTCGAGGTTGAAGGGACCATCAGAAAAAACTCGACACATCGAGGCCTCGACTCATGTTTTACCTGATGTTCCCTCGATTTTTTTTCTCAAATAAACTCGATCTCCATATAGCCGACATGTCCGTATGATACTTGTTGATATCGATTATTCAAAATTAAAAACATTCAAACGCAATTATGTTACGCTTGTATTGAATCCAAACTGGGTTCATATTTACTCATTTTACCAAAACGAATCTTAAAAATGTATGTTAGGCGAAAATACGTTGGCCGTAACTCGATTTTACCCATTCTAGCATATACATTGTCTCGAAACACTGGAACCAGATTCGGGGGAAACCCTTTTCTTAAAATAGTAACAATATCTCCGTAGAGGGATAAGGATAATTGCATAACTATTGATGCTACACATTTTGGGATGGGTTCCGCGTGAGTTGTTCTTTGTCTTTTACACTCACACATTTCTCTTCCGCATAAAAAAACCGATCGAACTATGCATATGTTTTATGGTTGGGTTCATATTGACTTGAAACAAAACGGAATAATGGCGCTATGATTAAGTCTGTGACAAATAAAATATGGAAAAGAGTAGATGAATCATGGAATACACGGGGCCGTTGACACATTGAAAAGGTGTGGTCCTGGATAATTGGGCAGTCAGGTAATTCTAATTCACGACAATCAGTTGAGTAAAGATGGTCACGGAGGTGCGAAAAACTCGACTCGCCAAATTCCGTTCCTTCGAACATCGACACATGTGTAGTGAATTAAACTCGAGTCATACGTAGGTTATAAACAAGGTTATATAGGGAGAAAAGTTGGGACTTTAAAAAAAGATTGACACATCGAGAAACTCGACTCTTCGAAGTTCGACACATGGAAGTTCTACTGTATTTGCAATTTATAAAACAGTGAAGACCTTTTAGGAGTCCTCTGATTAGATTCTACACTTTTTGATAAAGACATATGGGATCTGTCATGAGTCGATGTTTAAGACAAGCTGCTCTCAAACGAGTCTAGAATTGAAATGTTATTAATAACTTTTCTTTTCTAGACGAGTTTGAGATCAACTGGTCCTAAACATTGACAAGTGACAGATTCTTTTTCTCACATAACCAACGATTTTAAGCTATTTTTTAAAGCAATATGCATTTTTTTTAACCCCGGTGACGTCAAAACGCCTTTATTAATAGTGACATTATAGTGATGTCATCAAATTGATCTCACACATGTTGGAGAGACGGATATTCGTGATTGTTGTTCGCTATAGAAAACAGGGTTAGTTATTTGAGACAAGTATATTCTACAGTTATATTGTTGGTAAGTGACATATATACACATCACTAGTGGTTAATGGGTTATAGTATTGTGACACCAATATTTATTTGACACATGGTTACGTAGACACATTAGCATTGACACATGATCAATTAGATTTTAGATTTGAGAATCAAACAGATTGGATCAAGATTAGACACTGAGTTACTTAGCATCTTAATTCATTTGGCAGTGACAGTTCCATTAGCAAAGAAATAGTTAAAACAGATCGTAGCTTAATGCAGAACAAGGCAATCCTGAAAGCCCCTCTTGTTCTGCATGAAGTAGCCACTTGTCCCTTGAAAATTCCAAGGACTGAAAAGAAAATACTCAGCTATTATTATACTCAGTATTAAAAAGAATCTGTATAAAGTTTGTTGCCTAGTGTATAAAACATAAAGCATTTGTTACTTTGTATTGTCTATAACTATTCTTGTTCATTCTTTTCCACAAGTGTCATTTAACATTCCTTTTTTAGCTCACCTGAGCTAGCTCAGGGTGAGCTTTTGCAATACTTGAATGTCCGGCGTGCGTCGTCCGGCGTCAACAATTGTAGTGTTGACACTCTAGAGGCCACAATTTTTCTCCAATCTTTTTCATACTTGCTCAGATTGTAAATGACTATAAGAGTTCGGATGAGTTCGATTATGGTTGAAATCAGAATAATAGGTTATCTACCTCTAAATTGCTGAAAATGCCATATTTAACAGTGTTTACACTCTAGAGGTCACATTATTTATTCAAGTGCCAAGGTGAGCTTTTAGGATCGCTGGATGTCCGTCGTCTGTCTGTCCGTCCACAATTGGTTGTGAGCACTCTAGCGTCTACAAATTTCATCAGATCTTCATGAAACTTGATGACAATGTTTGTCTTGATGAAATCTAGGTCAAGTTCGAATGTGGGTCATGTTGGGTCAAAAACTAGGTCACTAGGTCAAATCAGGAACGTAGATTATAGGGATTTGAGTCTCGCGGAATCCCGCAAAATAACGTGTTACCCGATATCTTACTCGTATGTGTGTAGCCGCTATAAGCGGTTAAGCTTTTGGGTTGTATTTTATAACAGTATAAACTTCTAACTCGAGCTAAATTGGGGGTTTATTACACGCAGCATTTACAGATAAAACATAAAATGGTGGCGTGAGGTATATATTTTTATTTTTTAATATGTTTGAAGTACATTTTTGTCCCTGCGAAGTTGGTCATATTTGCAAAAAATCCCTCGTTTTTGTTCGATTTAGTAGTTATAGGTACTTTTATTCTAGTTGTGGTGACCAAACTGCAGGCTCGATTGAAAAGATCACATAGTGTACTGATATATAAAAAAATAAAGGGTGGCATGAACTATTTGCATTCATCGTGTACTGTGTTTAAAAGAAGTTGTTGTCTTTGCAAAATGCCCATAATCATGCTGTTTTAGTGTTTACTAAATGGCGGCATTTCCCGGTCCGCCTTATCGGTAATTTGTTATTATACACGAAGAGTAGCTTATTTTGTGTTAAATTGATGTTGCTATTGAGATAATTACAAATTTTGTTTGCAATCATGTAGATCTATAATCATTTATTTTATGGTTGCATATCTAATCTGTGTAAATATGTTTTGCAGAATTTGAAAAATGAGCTGCGATGCCGTACAGAAGGAAAGGTGTGAAGCGTCCTATAGAACGTGTTAGAAAATTTATTGATGAGAAACGTTAATTACTTAATAATTTCACTGATAACTAACCAGGTTAATATTAAACAAACACACCACAAGAGAATACCAATTATAATAATTACCGTATATTCGCAGCCATCTGTCGAGTTATGCGGGCTTAAATATCGCAGCATAAGTTCCCGCGAATGCTGTCCTAATCTCCTATTCTGTATCAATATACAAAATAAATTGTAATTGTAACTTTAAACAGAAATCCAGATTCACAGAAATTCAATTTCAAGCCTGGTGAATTGACACTAAAACACAGGTCAGTGTTAATCTTTGGGAGAAATGACCTACACATCTCGCGGCTATCTAGAGCAGCTAATTTGTGTGTGTACTAACTGTTGACGCTTGCGCGTTTAAATTAGATTGTGAACACATTCATCTGGACAAATCATTTTTAGTGACGTAACGGCCTAGCCGGTGTTAGGTATTCAAGTCTAGAGGTGTTGAAGATGGTTCATTGTGTAATTGTTCAATTACGGATTAATTAACTTCGGAGCTGTACACAAAGGGAACTATAGAAATTGATTATTTATGTACGTCTCTGGAGGTATGGAGAGATTCGGTATTTTAAGCTATTTAATGTCTATTTTGAGGATTGCTTCCCTCGATTTAATAACACTTGCAAAAATTGACTGAATAAGTGACAAATATTGTTTTACTTGGACACGCCGTACAGAACTGCACACATTAATTACTGAAATGAGCTTATCAGTCATCTAAAAATGTAGCGGCAAGAGGCTTACCTACCCAAAACGGCAACACTTGCTTATCTACCGCGGCGAAAGGGAAGACAGAGATAAATCGATAAACTACCCGATTAGATAGCAAGTAACCAGTCCCTATCTATAATCTACGTTCCTGGTCAAATCATAGAAAAACCTTGTGAACACTCTAGAGGCTACAAATCTCATTGGATCTTAATGAAACTTGATGACAATGTTTGTCTTGATGATATCTAGGTCAAGCTCGAATTTGGGTCACGACCGGTCAATAACTAGGTCACTAGGTCAAATGATAGAAAAACCTTGTGAACACTCTAGAGGCTACAAATCTCATTGGATTTTAATGCAACTTGGCCAAAATGTTTGCCTATTTGATATCTAGGTCAAGTTCGAATATGAGTCATGTCGGGTTAAAAAGTAGGTCACTAGGTCAAATAATAGGAAAACCTTGTTAACACTCTAAAGGCTACAAATCTCATCCAATCTTCATGAAATTTGGCAAAAATGTTCCCCTCGTTGATATCTAGGTCAAGTTTAAATGTAGGTCATAACCCGTCAAAAACTAGGTCACTAGGTCAAATCATAGAAAAACCTTGTGAATACTCTAGAGGCTACAAATTTCATTGGATTCTTTGCAACTTGGTCTGAATGTTTGCCTAATTGACATCGAGTTCAAGTTCGAATATGGGTCATGTCGGGTCAAAAATTAGGTCACTAGGTTAAAACAAAGAAAAACAGTGTTAACCTTCTATTGGCTACAAATCTCATTAGATCTGAATGAAATATTGTCAGAATGTTTGCCTACATCAAATCTAGGTCAAAATCAAACATGGATTGTGTGTGGTCAAAAACTAGGTCACAAGGTCAAATTTTAGAAAAATCTTGTTAACACTCTAGAGGTTGATTGTGGGTCATGTCCAGTTGTAATCTAGGTCACTATAGGTCAAGTTTTCCATGGTGTACCAGGTGAGCGATTTAGGGCCATGGTGGCCCTTGTTAAAAATAGGTGACCACTTAACCCATTCCCACATAGCATATCTCTAGTATTGAATATAGATGTCCACTTAAAGCAGGTTGAAAGTAAAGCAGAATGCGCCTTAAGCGCATTCTGCTTTACTTTCAGCCTGCTTTAAGCTACCATCTGCTAGAATATAGAAAATATTTTGTATTATACATATTTATGAATGTATAAATTGGAACTATTTTCTTCAGGGCAAGAATAAACTGAATGCGCTAAAAGGCGCTTCTATGGGGGGAAAGGGTTAAAGCAGGTTGAAAATAAAGCAGAATGACTATGCTTTACCTGCAGCCTGCTTTAAGCTAACATTTGCTAAAATATAGAAAATATTTGTTATCAAACATATTTATGACTGTTTAAATTGCAACAATTTTTCAGTGGAGCAAAAAATTAAAGGTAAAAAAAGCGTATTTATGGGGTAATGGGTTAATCAATACTCCATAGTTTTTGTTTAGCATTTAGACAGATATTTACTTAACCCATAACCCTCATAATACAACTTTAGTTTATTTTCCACTAAAGAATTTTTTTCCATTTTATCCAGAGTACCGCCGGTATGAATCATAAGAAATATTTTCTTTATCCTAGCAGATAATAACTTAGAAGCAAGCTAAAATAAAAGCAGAATGGGCCTCAAGGCACATTTTGCATTATTTTCAACCTACTGTAAGTGATCACCTGTCTTCCAAACTAGAAACAGACTATGGGGAAGGGGTTAAAGCATGCTGAATGTAAATAAGAAAGCTTAATTTCATCCAGGCTAAGTATGCACCTGTCACTATGCAGATAACATTTGAGCCATGCCATAACAAAACCAGCCATATTGCATGGCAACATTGTAAATACCAAGCACTATTGTCATCCCAGGCTCTGTATCAGAGGTTGGTTTACACTGCCAAATACCTTATATGATACAGCTAAATAAAATGCTTTAGATACATATGGGTTTCAAACAGTGTAGATCAAGGCCAGCCGCCGCTTCTTTGACCCGGTTGCTGGCCTTGATCTACAATGTTTGAAATGCAATTATAAGTCAGGTTTTCTCATGGCTCGGCTCATATCTTTTAGCTCTTTATCTGGACAAGGTGGAAGTATGCTTTACTTGTTCATCCTTAAAAGCTAATTCTTTGTGTCTAGCACGTTCATTTGGTCTGTGAGTGGTCATAATAGACAGACTGTCCGACGTCCGCATTTCAAACCCACTTCACTCTTTACTCCATAGTTTATTAATTTCTAGTTTTGAAGACAATTAAGTGATCAAATAAAGCAGGTTGAAAGTATAGCAGAAAGTGCCTTAAGGCACCTTCTGCTTAACTCTCAGCCTGCTTTAAGCTACCATCTGCTATGATCAAGAAAAGGTTTTGTACTATGCACATTTTTTACAGTATAAATTGGAACTATTTTCTAGTGGTTGACTAAATTAAAGGTGTTAAAATGTGTATCTATGGCGTAAATGGTGAAGTCGAACTTACCCATATTTCTACTGTGTATTTTCCATATCTTAAACTTCCTAAAGTCAAACATATCTGTATTTAAAAGGTGGCGTTGCCATATTTTGATTTGAAAAACAGATATTTTCGAATTTAGCAAGTTTTAAATATCAAAGTTTGACTTTTCTAACTGTCTGTACATATGAGAGTTTATATACTTGTGTTGTTTTTAGCTCACCTGAGCCTTCGGCTCAGGATGAGCTATTGTGACCGCTCTTCGTCCGTCGTCCGACGTCCGTCATCCGTCCACATTTTCAAACAACATCTCCTCAGAAACCACTGACTCGATTTCAACCAAACTTTATCAGAAGCATCAGTGACAAGGGGGAACGAAATCTTGTTCAAAGTTTTTGGCTAGAGTTATTCCCCTTGCTTTGGGACTTGATTTTCTAACATGACCGTATAGACAACTTTTAATGCATAAGAAAATCTTTATAAATCTTCTTCTAAGAAACCAAAAGGCCCAGACCTTTCATATTTGGTATGTATCATAACCTAATGATCTTCTACCAAGATTGTTCAAATTTTGACCCTGGGGCCAAAATTGGCCCCGCCCTTGGGCTTATCAGTTTTTCTTAGGAAAATCTTTGAAAATCTTCTCCTCTGAAACTGTATGGCCTAGATCATTAATATTTGACATGTAGCTTTGCCTTATGGTCCTCTACCTAGCTTGTTCAAATTATATATGACCGCCGGGTCAAAATTGGTCCCGCCCCGGGGCTTATCAGTTTTACATAGAGTTATATAGGAAAATCTTTAAAAATCTTCTTCTCTGAAACTGTATGGCCTAGATCATTAATATTTGACATGTAGCTTTGCCTTATGGTCCTCTACCTAGATTGTTCAAGTTATGACCACCGGGTCAAAATTGGCCCCGCCCCGGGGCTTATCAGTTTTACATAGAGTTATATAGGAAAATCTTTAAAAATCTTCTTCTCTGAAACTGTATGGCCTAGATCATTATTATTTGACATGTAGCTTTGCCTTATGGTCCTCTACCTAGATTGTTCAAGTTATGACCACCGGGTCAAAATTGGCCCCGCCCCGGGGCTTATCAGTTTTACATAGAGTTATATAGGAAAATCTTTAAAAATCTTCTTCTCTGAAACTGTATGGCCTAGATCATTAATATTGGACATGGAGATTTGCCTTATGGTCCTCTACCTAGATTGTTCAAATTATGACCACCGGGTCAAAATTGGCCCCGCCCCGGGGCTTATCAATTTTACATGGAGTTATATAGGAAAATCTTTAAAAATCTTCTTCTCTGAAACTGTATGGCCTAGATCATTAATATTTGACATGTAGCTTAGCCTTATGGTCCTCTACCTACATTGTTCAAATTATGACCCCTGGGTCAAAATTGGCCCGCCCCGGGGCTTATCAGTTTTACATAGAGTTATATAGGAAAATCTTTAAAAATCTTCTTCTCTGAAACTGTATAGCCTAGATCTTCCAGCTTTGACATATAGCTTTGCCTTATGGTCCTCTACTAAGATTGTTCAAATTATGACCCTGGGCCAAAAATGGCCCCGCCCTTGGGCTTATCAGTTTTTCTTCGGAAAACCTTTGAAAATCTTTTTCTCTGAAACTGTATGGCCTACATCATTAATATTTGACATGTAGCTTTGCCTTATGGTCCTCTACCTAGATTGTTCAAATTATTACCCTAGGGTCAAAATTGGCTCCGCCCGGGGCTTATCAGTTTTACATAGAGTTATATAGGAAAATCTTTAAAAATCTTCTTCTCTGAAACTGTAAGGCCCAGATCTTTCAGCTTTGATATGTAGCTTTGCCTTATGGTCCACTACCAAGATTGATCAAATTATGACCCCTGGGCCAAAACTGGCCTCGCCCTTGGGCTTATCAGTTTTTCATAGGAAAACCTTTGAAAATCTTCTTCTGAAACTGTAAGGCCCAGATCATTTGTAATTGAAATGTAGCTTAACCTTATAGTCCTCTACCAAGATTGTTCAAATTATGACACCATGTCAAAATTGGCCCTGCCCCGGGGCTTATCAGTCTTATATAGACTTATATAGGAAAACCTTTAAAACTCTTTTTATAGCTATATATATCACAATATTGTCTTGCCCAGTCAGCTTAGGTACAATGTTCTCAGGTGAGCGACTTGTGGGCCATGGCCCTCTTGTTATTCAACTTATCAATGCAGAATCATTCATTCTACTATGTTAATTCTGAATTTTGCTTTTGCAAGTCTCTTATTAGCATTGAATTGATAAAGACAGAATTATGGAATCAATTTGTTTTAACCCATTACCCCATAGCCTGTTTCTTGTTTTGAAGAAAACAAGTTACTACTTAAAGCAGGTTGAAAGTAAAACAGAATGTGCCTTAAAGCATATTCTGCTTTACTTTCAACCTGCTTTAAGCTATCATCTGCTCGGATACAGCAACTGTTTCTTATGATAGATATACATGACTGTATGAATTGTAACTAGTTTCTTCACTGGAGTAACAAATTAGATGCATAAAAATGCTTATTTATGGGATAATGGGTTAAAGTTGGGGAGGTTTTTGCTTTATTTTCAGTTTGCTTTGAACAGTAACTTATCTGATACATCAGGGCTGCCATAATTATATTAATCTAAAAACAATCCTAAGATTTCCAAATTTTATATTTTTCAAGCGTGATTACTTACAGCAGGTTGAAAGTAAAGCAGACTGTGCCTTAAGGCACATTCTGCTTTACTTTCAGCCTGCTTTAAGCTACATGTACCATCTACTAGAATAAAAATCCGGAGAAACGGCAGCCCTGATACATTGAAAGCAAGTGTTGTAGCCTCAATGGGACTAGTAAAGTAACAGCAAGCCCCGCTACTACAATCACTTGATAGAAGATACGTTGATGTGTGAAAAACAGGTGGCAGATTAACCCATTGCCCCATAAATATGCTTTACACCTCTAATCTATTGCTCCACTTGATCCAGTCATAAATATGTGCCATATGAAATATTGTCTATATCCTAGCAGATGGAAGCTTATACCAAGCTGAAAGTAAAGCAGAATATGCCCATAAAAGACGTTTTGCTTTACTTTCAACCTGCTTTAAGTGGTCATCCGTCTTCAAATCTAGAAACAGGCTATAGGATGTAGGGGTAGTAAAGCACATGTAAGAGGAAACCTCTCTATAGATACAACCATTCAATAGAAGAATCACTGACATGTGTAAAGCAGAAAACACTCATAAGGGAGATTCCTGCTTTGCAGTCAACATGCTTTAACCCTTTGCCTGCTAGTTGCAGCTTTTCTAGAATTTACAATCAGTTTGGATATAGATCAGATGGAGCATTCTGCATCCTCTGATCAAGATCCAATCTGTTGATCTTCTGTTTCATCTTCTGTTTCATCTTTCTTCTTCTCTTACGTTTCTTCTCTTTGTTCTTATATTAACTCTTTGCATGCTGGGTAATTTATTCGTTTTGCAACATTTGTCTGCTATTGTTCTAAAAATAGATTTTTTTTTCTAAATTTCTTTTGGAATCAGGGTCAGTGCCCAACAGTATGGATCCTTAGGAGACGCTGTGTTACACATGGTTTTATCTGGATCCAAACTGTTTACAAAGGTACAGTAAAACCTCGCTATTACGACCACTAAAACGAAGGCTAATTGAGTGTATAATAGACAGGTGAAAGCTTAAAGGAGCTTTCTGTTTCACTGTCACCTTGCTTTAAGCGGTCACCTATCGTAAACACCCTAATAGTTAACATAATTTAGTGGTCGTAATAGTGAGGTTTTACTGTAATTACTGTGTGGCAGGTATCCGCCGCTAGCATGGAAAGAAAGCATTAAAATAAAATATAAAAACAATTGCAGTTAACAAATGTGAAACAAACAATTTTGTTGTAGCAGTTAAAGGGTTAAGCTGCCACCTGTCATAACCCTTTACCCCCTTAGAAATGCCTTTTAACTTTATTCCTTCATTGAAGAAAATAGTTCCAATTAATACAGTCATGAATAATATATGTACCATTAAGAATTATATATCCTGTCAGATGGTAGCTTAAAGCAGGCTGAAAGTAAAGCAGAATGCACCTTAACCCTTTGAACCCTTGTCCCGCATATAGGCGTCTTTTACAAACATTATACATGTTAAATGTACACTTGTCCTATGCAAACAGGGAATACTGAGATCAGAGGGCTCCTTACGGAACCCTTTGATCTGGGTCTTCACTGTTTGTCATAATGCAAACCATTGACAATAACAACCCTTAAAAGTCAGAAATGGACTAGACTCAAATGGAAACTTGGGCTGTCCATTTAAAGTTTCAGGGAGGAAAGAGTTAAAGTGCATTCTGCTTTACTTTCAACCTGCTTTACTTTCACCAGTCTCCAAAACAGGCTATGGGACAAAGGGATAAACACTATACAAACAATATTTTTTATTATACTGCAAAGTAAATTCCTTACTTTTCATTGGTCAATGAGCCCTAGACATAATCCCAAGTACCCTGTGAGCTGACAGGGTACATGGAAATGCAGCTGCTTTCATTGGCTGACAGGTCCCTGAGTCTTGCTTTGCAGAAAATAAGATGGCCGATTGCTCGACAGGATTGAGTGCATTCAATCGTGCATCCTCCGTTTTAAGTCCATTTCAGCTAAGAACCAATCGGTGTTGGATCTTTAAACAGTGGCATTATTTCTGGGAAAGTTTGACGTCGAAGACTACAAGTATGTGCATTTTTCTTATGAATTCATGTCAACGTCAGAAACATCGACGTCATTACGCTCAACGTTATCTGCTTTGGCGCGAATTTTTTATAGTTTATAATGAGCGCTGTACACGACAAATTCCGAAATATTTTGTTTGAACAGTGAAAACTTTGCAGTATAATAAATTCGTTATACAGTTTCTTCACAGTGTACATGAGGATTTCTTCCCGGCTTGTAAAATCATGTAACCCTCACCTAAAGGCTTGGGCAACATGATTTACCTTAGCCGGCAAAAAATCCTCATGTACACTGTGAAGAAACTGTATAACTAATAATATAAGTGCTTGAAATATTATGAGTTTGCTCTATATTTTTTGTTTTAAACGTTTTGCAATATAGGAATTGATTGTTTTGTCTTATAATAGTCAGATTTTCCTACATCTATTATTCTATTTATATATATACTCCTACCTCGTGGACTGGTTTCCCTGGAAATCTTTAGCATTAATTCGAGAACATCAGATTTTTGGGATTGTTTCATTTTGTTACCTGAAAAATTTTGATCCATGATTGAAGGTGAATTTCTGTTGTATATTTTAAAGAGACTGAAAACCAGATTGCCAATTGACAATATTTTTTTTTTTTTAAAATGGTCAGGATTTAAAAAAAAAAAAATTAATATAAGCAGCATAAACGGTTTAATAGTCATAAATCAGGATTGCATTTCTTGTTATTTTTTAGCTCGTCTGTTTAGAACAAACGAGGAGTTATTGTCATCACTCTGGCATTGTCAAGATTGTTGTTTGAATCTTAACGTTGGCCTTAACTTTAAAACTACATGTGATAAAAACTTTATATTTGGTATATGTACTCAACTCAAGAAGCTCTTCAGCTCAATAGAACTTGAGTCGTTCAGACAAAGGTCAAGCTCATATAGAGATAAAATAGGGAGAATTTAACATTGGCAATAACTTGGATAACAAAACAAGACGGGTGTTGGCACCCGCATGCAGTGCTCTCGCTTAGAACATACAGTAAAACCTCTGTATTACGACCACTAAAAAGAAGGGTAATTGATTGTATGAAAGACTGGCGACAGCTTAAAGCAAAGTGACAATAAAATAGAAAGCTCCTAAAGTTTTATTATCACCTTGGTTTACGCAGTCACCTGCCGTGAACACCTAATAGTGAACACAATTTAGTAGTCGTAATAGAAAGGTTCCCTCTCTACAACGCAGTTCAGAACAATTATGTCTAACGCTTTGACTGCTGTAATATCGTCTGCTTAAAGTTGTCGTCTGCTGTTTTTCTCAAAATTACAAATTCGACATTTTGACAGAAAAATACTAGATGATGAGTGACAAACAGCTTGAATCCAGATCAGACGCCGCGTCATGCGGCGTCTGATCTGGATTCAAGCTGTTTGGAAATGTTACCTCTCTATAACGACTCCCTCCATACAACGCACACAATCGGTGTCTCCAATTGGTTGTCGTTGTAGAGAGGGAGCGCTGTACTGTATTTCTATTACTTATATATTTATTATACTGCAAAGTAAATTCCTTACTTTTCATTGGTCAACGAGCCCTAGACATAATCCCATGTACCCTGTGAGCTGACAGGGTACATGGAAATGCAGCTGTTTTCATTGGCTGACAGGTCCCTGAGTCTTGCTTTGCAGAATATAAGATGACCGATTGCTCGATAGGATTGAGTGCATTCAATCGTGCATCCTCCGTTTTAAGTCCATTTCGGCTAAGAACCAATCGGTGTTTGGATCTTTCAACAGTCGCATTATTTCTGGGAAAGTTTGACGTCGAAAAATACGAGTATGCACATTTTTTAATGAATAACAACGCCAGAAACATGACTTCATTACGCTCAACGTTATCTGCTTTGGCGCGATTTTGTTATAATTTACTACGAGCGCTGTACCCGACAAATTCCTAAATATTTCATTTGAACAGTGAAAACTTTACAGTATAATAAATTTCGTTATACAGTTTCTTCATAGTGTACATGAGGATTTCTTCCCGGCTGGTAAAATCATGTAACCCTTGCCTAACAGCTCGGGCAACATGATTTACCTCAGCCGGGAAGAAATCCACATGTACACTGTGAAGAAACTGTGTAACTAATAATATTACTGGTTGTCAATCTCTTTAAAATCTGGTTGTTAAATTTACATGTGTAGGACAAGTGCAACCCTATAAATTAGTATAAGCTGCGTGAAGTGATATGGATAGCCAAGCCTTTGTTGAGAAACGTTTCAAAAGAAATACATTTGATAAGTCTATCACAGTACAAAAGTAACACAGGAAGCTTTATCTGCAGGAGCTTTCTGCATTACTTTTTTCCTGCATAAATCAATCAGTAGTTAGAAATAGTTATGCTTTTCCCCATGAAAGTAGTCAATATTGTATCAAGCAACCACTTTTTGAAGTATCATGGAGATCTCTGAAGACACGTGAATGCTTAATACAGGATATACACATTACCAGTTGACAGTGCGATACAGAGTGATGTATTTAGCTTGAGACGTTTTTGGCGGAAATAGCCGATCTAACGAGCGCCTTAGACGAGTCTGATCGGTTGTTTCCGCCAAAAACGTCTCGAGCTAAATGCAACACTCTGTTGCGCACTGCCAACTGGTGATGTGTTTATTATATGCCTTGAATACAAACCAGAAACACCTAAATAGTTGTTTAAATCATTTTATATCCAAATTTTATTAGTTATTTGAAGCAGAACAAGAATTTTTGTATGCCACAAAGAATAACGCGGCACTCGTTCATGTACTTAAATGACGTCATGTTAAATCGAAAGCGACGTCAGAGTAAAATACAAAGTGGCTGATACAGACTCTTGTATTTTACTGAGCAGATACACGCGGAAACGCTCGATATCATTCGAAGGCATATAATAAAAAGCTTTATAGGAGCTTTCTGCATTATTTCTATCCTTCATAAAGAAGCCACTTGTGGTAAGAGTTACCCATGCTTCTTTACCAAGCAGTTGATAACCACAAGGTTGACTGTACTTTCATTTATCTGGGGTTTGTCTGTACATATGACATTAATCCCTATGGAGGCTTTTAACTATGCATGCAGTTCAATGTTTGTTATGGGACAATCCAATAAATATCCCTTCTGCTTTAATTTCAGCCTGCTTAAACCCATTACTCCATAAATACCCCTTTTAACGTCATTTTAATTTATTCCTATACCGAAGAAAATAGTTCCAATTTATACAGTTAAAATATTCAACATTAGCAATATTAGCTATATTCTAGCAGATGGTAGCGCAAGGCTGGCTGAAAGTAAAGTAGAATGCGCCTTAAGGCACATTCTGCTTTACTTTCAAACTGCTTTACGTGGTCATATCTCTTCAAAACTAGAAACAGGCTATGGGGTAATGGGTTAAGCATCCACCTGTCAGGATGCAAGAACCGTTTTCTTTGGTTCTTGGTCTGGATATGGTAGAGGCTTAAACAGACATTTCTATGAGGAATATGTGACGATGTCAGTAGGTCACTGGTGTTTCTATGAAGGGGCAAGGTTTATTATACAACTAGGCATAGAAGGGCTTTTGCAGATCTATATCACATGACTTCTACTTGTATCTATACTGTAGTATTGTGTCATTTTACCAAGCTTCAAACCGCACAAAAAAAGTCATGAGAAAAAATAAAGTGATAAACATTTATTCTATTCTTGCTTGTTTTTAAAAAAAATCCATATAGTTTGGCTCAGCATTGCTGGAAAAGCAGCTAAAGCAAAATTTAATGACCTATCAATTTATCTTTTATTATACCCATGACACCTACTGATGCAGAATGCACAAAGTGATTGACCTGTCTGCTGCATGTATGAGTACAAGAATAACTCTTTCAACACTATGTAACTCTTGTGGGTTATTAGGTTCCCTTGTGGATCATTTTAGTAACCGAAACATGCACCAGTCTACTTGGAATTCTTGGTAGTTTAATAAAGACTGCCTTAAATTAGCAAACAGTGTAGACCCAGATCAGAGGGCTCCTACAGGATTTAGATTAAGCTTGTTTTGATTATGGGTTAAACTCAGGTTTCATTAAAGAAGGTGAGCCATATAAAGGGCTTCAAGGCCATGTTGTTCTTGTAAGTGCTCTCAAACCTTTATTGAACATTTTAATGACACAAATACTTGGTATGCCATAGTACAGATGCTCAAACAGGTTAGTATTTCAGAATGTGTGGTAATTATCCCCTACTACAGGCAGAGGGATACTGTTTCAGATTTGTCCATCTCTGTCCATTGGTAGTGAGGATATCAAACTGAGATTTAGCTCTATTATTAAGTTCTGTTTAATTCATTACCCTATAAATATGTATTTTACTTATTCTTCCCTTAAGAAAATAATTCCAATTTATACAGTCATGAATATGCACCATAAGAAATATATTCTACATCCTAGCAGATGGTAGCTTTAAGCAAGCTTAAGGCACATTCTGTTTACTTTAAGTTTTCTGTGTAAACTGTTCTCATTGCAATACCAGTCTCTCTCTTTCCTCATTGCTGCGAGACATCTACTTCAGCAGAATATTTGTTAGTACAGTAAACCTCTAGATACTGACCACTACATTTTGTTAATTAGTTTGTGTGACTGCTTAAAGCAAGGAAAAAGTGAAGCAGAAAGCTCTTAAAGGAACTTTCTGTTTTACATTCACTTTGCTTTATTTAAAGCTGCCACATGTCTTTCAAACAATCAGTAAGCCGTATTTTAGTATTTCTAAATAGAGAGATTTTACTTTATTACAATCTATTTGAGGAAAACCCAGGAATGAAAGAAAGAAGTCTTTTACAATGAAACAAATTCTGTATTCACATATAATTGATGTTGCTACAATAACACATACAGGGAAAGATCATGACAATTAATATGTAAAATTTCATTCCATCACTGCACACGGGTTAGGTACTAGTTCTAAGGGTAAAGATATCTTACAAGTTTATAACTACAATAAGAAAAGGTAATATACACAATTATCTGAATATATCAAAATATCACAATCTGTTTATGGTCAGACACTATCATCCTAGACCTATAGTTCTACTTACACTTGTAAATGATTTACAAAACAACTTTTATCTATTAACCCTTTACTCCAGAGATATACATCTTAAATTTTTTTTACACCCTTAATTATTCTACCACTGAAGAAAATCATGAATAATATTCATATATCATAAGAAATTTTTGTATTCTAGCAGATGGTAGCTTAAAGCAGGCTGAAAGTAAGGCAGAATGCGCCTGAAGGCGCATTCTGCTTTACTTTCAACCTACTTTAACTGGTCACCTATCTCAAATCAAAGAAACAGACTGTGGAGTAAAGGTTTACGTACCATCAGAGTGACACAATACAGTAAAGGGTGCTTAAGACTTTACATATTTGACCCAGTTAACCCATTCACCCATAAAACTTCAAATGGACGATTCCAGTTTCCTATTCAGTTTGACCCATTTTGACTATTTTAGGTTTGGCTTGGTTGTTGTTTTTTACAATATATTGGAAACTGACAAACAGTATAGATCCTGATCAGTTGGTTCCTTCAGGAGCCTTCTGATCTGGGTCTGCACTGTTTTCATAGGAAAAGTTAAATCCTTGCAGGTATATTGCTTGTAAAGAACAAATATACTTGAAGCTAAGGTTCAATGGGTTAACTCATTCACCCCTGAAACTTAACTAAGTCTAGTCCATTTTTGGCTATTTAGGGTTGATTTTAACAATATATTTTAAAATGACAAACAGTGTAGACCCTGATCAGAGGGCTCCTTAAGGAGCCCTCTGATCAGGGTCTACAATGTTTGCAGTAGACAAGTGAAATCTTTTCAGGTACACTGTTTGTAAATGACGAGTATACTGGTCGCTAGGGTTGAATGTGTTAAATATCATTCATAGCATCAAACATACATTTTCCATTTCCAATTCAAACAAAGACCAAGATGAAGACACTGCAGGGTGGAAATGTTGGCCGATTTTGGGTCTACAAATTTTGCAATGTCCATGAGCCCCTTTTATAATGATCACACTCAAATACATCTAACAACTCATTCCACAAATGTTTTAACCCATTACTCCATATGCATTTTAAAGCTTTTAATATTCTATTTTATTAAACAAAATTTATACAGTCATATGTTATATATTCTAGCAGATGGTAGCTTAAGGTGCATTTTGCTTTATTTTCAACCTTCTTTAAGTGATCACGTGTCTGCAAAATGAAGATTCTGGCTATGGAGTAAAGGGTTTAAGACAAAAAGGCTTTTGTTGATATTATAGGAATAAACAACATATTTTTGACGTCCATGACGGTATGACTACATTAGCTTCGCAGGGGGTAAATTTCGTAAAGGCCCTTTGGGCGTTTACGTTTAATTTAACCCCCCCACCCACCCCCACCCCACCCGAGGCGAAGCTAATGTAGTCATACCGTCATGAGTGGCAAAGAGATGTTGTTTATTCCTTATATTTATATTTTCTGTCTTGTCAATTTAATGTGTTTATTGGACAGATTTGTTTTTCTGTATAAGAATTTATCATATACCGGTCAAAGAGGTTTGATAGATGTAATGTCGATGTAATAGCCATTCCAGTTTCTAAATATGGTGAGAAAGAAGTCCCAACTACATGTACTGTAACTGTATTAAAAATTCAGGATTTTTTCCAGTAAACTTTCTCTCTGTGAATGGAAAAGACTTACAAGGCAAACAAATAACAGTGCAACTTGAATATCTATTGCAAAAGCACATTCTAAAAATACAGGTCGCGGTTGTTTTCTTAACCCATTTACACACATAGCAACGCGATGGCAACGACCTATGGGTCTGTATCACTCCGCTTGTGTCATATGACCGTCGACCAATGGGAGCTTAGTGTTAAGTGCCCGATGTAGTCTATTTGAAGAAGTCCACGAATAGCACGGGGGAAATCCGAACTGGCTAAAACCAGTTTGGAAGTGTAGGTTCATCGGCAGATGTACTGCATATTTTTAATAGGATTACATAAAGACTTTACAGGGTGAATGTAAATATTGAGATATAAACTGTTCAAAATATTTTTCTGGTCAAATTTAATTTTGGGAAAAAACTTAAATGAATTTAAAAATTTGGGCTCCCATTTGAACTATGCCACAACATTATATTTTCAGCAAATAAACTGTGTGAAAAGCAAGTATTAAAATCAAGAAGTATTAAAATTAAACTGCTTTATTAATACTTGGGTTAGTTTAAAAATAGGTGATTATTTATACTAAATACACATGCACATGCCTTAAGATATCTAGGTATTTTAGTAAGATGCTTATGCCTTAGATTTGGTGTTCACTTCCACAATATTAAATAAACTTAGTATTTGTTTTCAACTCATTTTAACTGTATCTAGCCTTAAAAAGGTTGGAACGCATTTAAGTACAAATAATTTTATGACAGCAGGGGAGTACTGACTAGTTATCAAACAAAAAGAATACACAAAGTAAACTTTTAGAAGCAAATACATATTCAAGAAAAAAGGAAAACACAACGAAAATGTTCAAAAAGGATAACTATGGCTTAGACTTCATTGCTAAAACAGCATAGAGAAATAACATTTACTGTAAATACAATTTGGACTACTACTAAAACACTTTTGTAAGAATTCAAACAAAAGTGAAAAACAAAACATTAACTCATTGACCCCTTTCTGATATAATGACTTAAAAAGGCTGACGGTGTTATTGACAGGTGGCATGTTAAAAACTTAAAGCTGGAATTTTGCTTGAAACATAGACAATATCTGCTTTTACTATCAAAGCAATTGCGTCATGCTAGCAGAGCTTACTTTATAAGTTATAACACACTACGAGGGATTTTTTTCAGCTGATTTTATAGCCGTTATCAAGCTATTAATTATGCCTATATTGCCCACAACAAAAAGTAAATCCCAATTGCTAGAAGAAACTTCTGCTTTTTTCCAAGCAGACATCATTCACTCAGTTTTCAATGTGTTATAGGCCAGTTTCCTAATTTTCAGTGACTCTACACAAAAAAAAATCCCAATTCCAGGGTCGCAGGTTATAAAGCTTTCGAGTTGAATCTGGATTTGTTCTCAAGCATTTGATTGGTCAGATTTGAGTCTAGACTCAAATCTGATAATCAAATGCTTGAGAACTACTTAAAAGACTTAACTCAAAAGCTTTATAATCTTGGAGCCATGCAGGGGTATGAGTCTTGTTCCCAAAATGGTGAAAAAAACCTGCTTACCAAATGACTCAAGTTATATCTCTATCATATATATTAGCTATAGATACATGCAATACTTAAAATACACATGTTGAACATGCAACAAATATGTTGAAATAATGAAAACAGCCAAACCTTTGTTGATTTGTCATTCTAATGATGCATGCGATCAAAAAAGGAAGGGGATCTGCATTAATAGTCACCTATCTTAAAATCTTTAACACATTACCTTATAGCCTGTTTCTAGTTTTGAAGACATGCGGACACTTAAAGCAGGTTAAAAGTAAAGCAGAATGTGCCTTAATGCACATTCTGCTTTAATATCAGCCTGCTTTAAGCTATCATCTGCCAGAATATAGAAAATATTTCTAATGATGCATATTTATTGTTGTACATATTGGAACAATTTTCCTAAATGGAGGGATAAATCAGAGGCGTGTTTATGGGGTAATGGGTTAAAGATCTCATTCGTAATGGACAATAGCTGAGCTAGAGTCTAACAGGAATGATTATGACAATCAACTGCTATGGTTAAACCATTAACCCCATAATAGTGTCAAATATATGTGTTCTTTACAGACAGTGTATCTGTGAAAAGTAAACTTGTCCTTTGTACATGTATACAGCGTAGGCCCTGATCAGAGGGCTCCTAAAGGATTCCTCTGATTTGAATCTGCATTGTTTGTCAATTTACAATGTACAATAGAAATTTGATACTTTGGACTTGCTAAAATCAATTCTAACAGTCTTTCATAAGTTAAATTTCTTTAACTCAATCTTGCTTATGTCGAACATATTCGTAGTTCAAAGTTGAAATGTGGCTAAGCGTTGAAATATGGGTATGTTCGAAATAACACGATTTCGAAGTTTCAAGATTCGATAGTTTTATAAAGTTTAACCCTTCATAATCAAAAGTGGACTTGATTTAATCAGAAATTGGAATTGTTCATTTGAAGATTTCAAGGTCAATGAGTTGTGACCATTGCTCAGTGGGTAATATTGACCAAGTCTTACCCATGTCAAACCACCATTCACTATAGAAGCATCAAGATCTCTTAAGACAGGTGACTCATGCAGGACAAATATTGTGTATAATGTTCCTTTGTTTTCAACTACCACTTGTGGTAAACATTGTCTTCCTGCACATCTTTTTACCCAATACCCCACAGCCAGTTTCTAGTGTTGCAGATGTGACCACTTGAAGCAGGTTGAAAGCGAAGCAGAATACGCCTTAAGGTGCATTCTGCTTTACTTTCAACCTGCTGTAGCTACTATCTCTTAAGATAAATATTTCTTATGAATTTATTATACATAATGATATTCATGGCTGTACAGTGGAGAAAACGTTATCCTTTCCCAATAAACGCGTTTACGCTAAAACTATTATTTGCAGTGCAAACAGTTTGGAGCCAGATCAGACTCCAAACTGTTTACCACCAAGATAAACAAGAATTATCAGAATTGTCCAAAAGTTGTTCTTTTCTACGTTTTAGTGCTTTGCGTTTGCGTTTAAACGGGAAAGAATAACAGATTCTCCACTGTATAATGTTGAGCTATTTTCTTCAGTGGAGGAACAAACTAAAGGCGTAAAAAGGTGTATACTCTTTCCTTCATAGTAACACGTTTTCACATCTTTACCTATTCCCACTAGAGACGTCTTCATCAATCTTAGATTATCTACCAATTTAATAAAGAGCCATGGGAATCCTATCCTTTATCTTGACAGCTGACTGCTTCAAGATGTTTCTCAGTAAAGAGCTATCTGCTTTACTTTCAGCCTGCTGTAAGCAACCATCGATCATTAACACTGAAAAAGGCTATGGAAAGGGGTTAAATGACCACCCAGTTAATATTTAACAGTTTTTGTTTCATCAAGACTAATATCTTCAACTATCTTGACATCAAACTGAAATTAACAACAGACATTCAGTTTTTTCAATTTTTTTGTAACATAGAAAAAATCATTTTCTGCTGCAACCACTGGGTAAAGTTTCGAAATCCCAATCTCAATAAAGACTGAACAGTCTAACTTATAGTAAGCGACCACTTAATGAAGACGCTTTATCTTTATGCACAGGTGACTGCCTAATGCAGTATGACAGCAATGCAGAAAGCTCCTATAGGAACTTTCTGTATTACTTTTGTACTGCATAAAGCTGCTTCCTGTCAAAAACTCATATATTCTACAAAAATATCATATTTTTATAGGTCGTTTAAAACAAGACTATAACTTATTTCAGTTATCTGATATCAGGCCTCAAGGTTATAAAGAGTTTGAGTTGGGTCTGTGGTCGTTCTCAAGCATTTGATTGGTCAGATTTGAGCCTAGGCTCAGATCTGACCAATCAAATGCTTGAGAATGACTTCAGACACAACTCAAAAGCTTTATAACCTTTGGGCCATGTTTGTTTTAGTGCCATACATGAAGCCTTATAATTATATGCACAGAGGGCACATGAATAGTTGATCTTCAGTTCATCACAAACTCTGTATTTAAATCATTCCATCAGTTAATTCTCACTTTCTTAGTACACACGATAGCTTGGTCCTCGAGATTTAGTTTCTGTTTAATTACTGGGGACCATGGTGACACTTTTCTTTTCTGCAGATTGGGTGTGTTGGTTACCAGCTGTTTCTTGGGCTGAAAATATAACACGATGCTCACATCAGGGTTCCAGATAAGGAGAGCATTTTAAAAACTAAAATCTTTATTTCTGCATTTAACCCTATGGTGTCACTACTCATTAGAATTGTCTCTTCGAGACGATGCTAATGAGTAGTGGCACCATAGGATTTGATGTTGAAATAAGTGAGAAAATGTAGGATTTGTACTGTTTACTCCTTCTTATCTAGAGCCCTGTCACATACTAGCCAAAGCGCCTTAATACGCTCCAATGAGCATTCCAACCCTTGTCCTAGTTCCATGTAATGTAAAGGTGTCTTCTTTTTCTGTACATGGAAGAAGTTCAACCCTTTTCTTCAAAGATTTTTTTATGTGTTTAAGACTGACTGTCATACATGTATTTTCAAATATCTTTGGATCAAACCACTGGTCATTTAATCAGGAAACCGGTGATTCCTTCTGAAAAATTTATATTGTAAACCTTATAATGCAATAAGTGTTAAGAGACCAGCCCCAACATGGCTTACCTTCATGCCACTAGGTGACAAATCATCATAGTCCAAGAGGCCATTCTGAAAATAACAAATGTTGAAACCTTATAGTTGACAAAATTAAAAGCAAACATATGTATGTGTAAAACTAATGCAATAATATCAAACAGTGTTGCTTCATCTTGCTATACTTTGTTGTACAGTCAATTTAAGTCAGTGTTGAGTGACCTGACACACTATTTAATTGTGTATCTTAGCTAAGATAGTACAGTATCAAATTATTGAATAAAAACATTAGTTGTGGTGATATATGCTTTAAGGAATGGGAGACAAAACTTGTGTGCTTTGTTCGGGTGGAGTCGTTCTAGGTGGGAAATAGGCTTACATATGCACATATCTTGAATCAGATCAGACGCCGCGTGACGCGGCATCTGATCTGGATTCAAGCTGTTTGTCACTCGTCATTAAGTTTTTCCTATCAAAATGCCCAAATTGTAACTTGGAAAGGAAAACAGCAGACGACACTTTTAAGCAGACGACATTGCAGTCGTGAATAGGTTTGTTATAAATGTCTTGTTTGGGGGAACAGCGGCAATGGTCGTTGTAAGGATGGAGTCGTTGTTGGGAGGGCCGTTGTAGGGAAGGTGCAATGTAACATAGATATAATATCAGTCAAGTTTTTATACATGGCACTCACAGTTTTGCAATTAGTGCAGCACAATAATGTTTTACCCATTTAAGCAGCATTTATTGGAAATATTATCTTTTGTGTCAAAGAAGGGATTTGTAATATTTTGTTTCAAAGAAGGTATTTGTAAAATTTCAAAAGTAATAGTTATTCACTAGATGTCTTTCTTACCAGTCACTCTACTTTCTATCCCTTCTGTTTTCCTTTCTTTATTCTTTCAGTTTTAGTTTTGTTATATTCATTCATTTATACAGTATAACCCTTACTTCTGTCCCCTTCCCCCTTCTTACTTACTTACTTACTTACTTTAAAATAACGAAAACCATAGTTTCCGCAATCCATCAACCGGCCGTAGCCCGAAATCTTCGAAAGCATAGTATCCACTAAGATCCGACATTTCGTCCAATTGTCTCTGCAAACAACCGTCTATATAATATAGCCTGTTTGTCCTAGAACATTGAGAAGGTCTAGCTAATTACCATATTCATAGACGTTTGACATAGTGTTTCATTAATAATAAATACAAATCTGCTATGAGATTGACCGTATTCATTAAATCGACGTATACTGTATTTTGCTACCTACTGAGATCAAACAAAATATTAGTTCTAGCCCTGATTGTTTGTTAATCCGAACCATAGAGATAACCATTACTCATAACGAGTCGTACATATTATACTCGTGACACCGAATTGAAATTACATGGAGTTTGTAATAGTTAGAGAGATACATAAGGAGCAGATGGAAAGTTATGAAAGAAATGTTAAAAATATACATCCTCTGAAGCTTTGGTGATTGCTTTTGTTTCACAATGAATTAGTAAACTTTTCAAACGTATCATTGAGTTCGGATATACAGCACTGAGATTTAACTCGAGCAATGTTGCAAAGTATGTCTCCATTGTGCTATTATTCACACTTACCTTTCATTTGGCGGTATTTGAAATTGCCTCTGGCATATGCATTTTCCACAAGGGAATTGGTTGTGTCCTTCATTCTTCTCGTCGTTCTCTCTACCATTTTCAAGAATGGTTAAAATAAAAATGATAATCGGAGTCTGACATGTTTTCTTCTGTCAAAACATCTACCCACTTTAACCCCTTCACTGCCGTGACGTCATCAAGTTTTAATAATTGTCGTTAGCTTTTATTTCTAAAAATAAAAATTAAGCGATTTTGACTTAAGACATATTTAAATGAATGTCAAACAGTTTGTATCCTGATCAGACGCCGCGTTACGCGGCGTCTGATCAGGATTCAAACTGTTTGCAAATAACAAGTGTACTCGGGGTAAGGCAGTAAAGGGGTTAATTACATTGGGTTTTCCTTTTGATATTTTACGGAACGTTGGTGTTATCACATACTTTTCATTTCGTTTATCTCAAACATGTATAAGACTTTACACTTTCAGTTTATTATTTAAGTATACATGCAGTACCACTTATGAAGGTACAGTGTTCCCTCTCTACAACGACACCGAACGGGAGACAAAAATTGTGTGCGTTGTTCGGATGGAGTCGTTCTAGGTGGGGAAATAGGCTTACATATGCACACACCTTGAATCAAGATCAGACGCCGCGTAACGAGGCCTCTGATCAGGATTCAAGCTATTTGTCACTCGTCATTAAGTTTTTCCTATCAAAATGTCCAATATGTAACTTGGAAAGAAAAACAGCAGACGACACTTTTAAGCAGACGACATTGCAGTCGTGAATAGGTTTGTCATAAATGTCTTGTTTGGGGGAACAGCGGAAATGGTCGTTGTAAGGATGGAGTCGTTGTTGGGAGGGCCGCTGTAGGGAGGGAGCAATGTAACATAGATATAATATCAGTCAAGTTTTTATACATGGGACTCACAGTTTTGCAATTAGTGCAGCACAATAATGTTTTACCCATTTAAGCAGCATTTATTTGAAATATTATCTTTTGTGTCAAAGAAGGGATTTGTAAAATTTCAAAAGTAATAGTTATTCACTAGATGTCTTCCTTTCTTTATTCTTTCAGTTTTAGTTTTGTTATATTCATTCATTTATACAGTATAACCCTTACTTCTGTCCCCTTCCCCCTTCTTACTTACTTACTTACTTTAAAATAACGAAAACCATAGTTTCCGCAATCCATCAACCGGCCGTAGCCCGAAATCTTCGAAAGCATAGTATCCACTAAGATCCGACATTTCGTCCAACTGTCTCTGCAAACAACCGTCTATATAATATAGCCCGTTTGTCCTAGAACATTGAGAAGGTCCTGCTAATTACCATAATCATAGACGTTTGACATAGTGTTTCATTCATAATAAATACAACTCTGCTATGAGATTGACCGTATTCATTAAATCGACGCATACTGTATTTTGCTACCTACTGATATCAAACAAAATATTATTTCTTGCCCTGATTGTTTGTTAATCCGACCCATAGAGATAATCATTGCTCATAAGGAGTCGTACATATTATACTCGTGACACCGAATTGAAATTCACGGAGTTTGTAATAATTAGAGAGATACAGAAGGAGCAGATGGAAAGATAAGAAATAAATGTTAAAAAAAACCAGCCTCTGAAGCTTTGGTGATTGCTTTTGTTTCACAATGAATTAGTAAACTTTTCAAACGTATCATTGAGTTCGGATATACAGCACTGAGATTTAACTCGAGCAATGTTGCAAAGTATGTCTCCATTGTGCGATTATTCACACTTACCTTTCATTTGGCGTTATTTGAAATCGCCTCTGGCATATGCCTTTTCCACAAGGGAATTCGTTCACGGTTGTGTCCTTCATTCTCGTCGTTTTCTCTCTCTCTCTACCATTGTGAAGAATGGTAAAATAACAGAAGGCCGATATATATGGTCATCGGATTCTGACATGTTTTCTTCTGTACCCACTTTCATTGGTATGGTTCGAGTGCAACAGTTTAGAAGACAGTTAGAAAATTGATTAAATGTAGCTAAATTCGGCTGCACACCAGGATTCACGTTGTTTGAAATGAAAGGGAGCATTTCCCCACTCAATTCAGTACCAAATCCTATGGTGTTGCTACTCATTAGAATCGTCTTAAAGAGACGATTCTAATGAGTAATGACACGATAGGGCTAAATGCAGAACACAATATTTCACTATTTCAAACTTGATCAATTTAAGCAGCCAGTATTATGGCGTCTTACATCATGTTTTCCACTCAGATAAAAATAAAATCACCATTTTCTAAACTTAATTGCAATTGCGTTTTCGTTTTGATTTTTACGGAACTTTGGTGTTTATCACATACTTTTCATTTCGTTTCTCTTATACATGTATAAGACATACAGGAAGCAAAATAGGACAATCACTTAGACCGCTCGACTAGCCGGACTATGTATATCTCTGGGATAGATTTAATGTACTTAGCTGTGTAGCGCTGGAGAGTACATAATTCGGCCCGGGTATATGTCCGACTCGTGATCTACTTCTGTTGCGTCTTTCGATGCTATAAAATAAATATAGGATAAAGCAATAGAAAATATCTAAAAAATTAAGATTTGAAGACTTTTCTTGAGGGTGTTTTTAGACTGATCACATTTTTCAATTGACAGATGCACGATAATGCTACACATTTGGTTTTATTTGATTATTTTCTTTTATTTTTGCAAATACACCATTGCTTTAAGATAACAAAAATACTTCAAGAATTCTGGTAGAGGGTCACCAACGGATCACTTCTCTACATCTACATGTACAGGTTACGTTAAGCTGTCACACTTGACAATTATTTAATGGTGCGCAAGTGTAAGAGAGAACAATGTATAAAGAGAAAAAGGAAAGACAGAAAAGAGCTAGTACGGGCAAGGGTAAGGCTTTGCATGTAGAGAGAAGTTAGGAAAAAGAGAAAATATACCATCTACTACACCCCATTGGAGATACCAATCCGGCTTGCGTGGCGCTACATGTACCAGGACACTTACATGTAGTCCCGCCGACACAGCTCTCTCCAACAACTGAGGGGCAGCAGATGGCATGAATATCCCATAGGGTTGGCAGGATAGCTCCCTCGACAGAGAGAGAGAGAGAGAGAGAGAGAGAGAGTAAAAAACAGAGAATGACGGAAAGTGAGAATGACCGAGAGAGTGATTAACAGAGGGAAGGGTGGAAAGGGAGGGTGTATAACACAGGGAATGGCGGAAGGTAACAATGACAGAGAGAATGATGGATAATGAGAATGACAAAGAGAATAACTAACAGAGGGAATGACGGAAGGCGAGAATGACAGAGAGTGTGATTAACAGAGGGAAGGAGGGACATACATGTACTTATGCGTCTCTGCGGTGTCACAATTGTTCTCTGCCTACAATGGCCACCCGTCATGCCCTTTATGCATTAAATATTGACTGTTTCACCGTTTTTTGTTCTCTAACACAAAGACTTTTTATTTGATCTGCACCAAACTTGCTGAAATTGTTTATTTATATGAAATTAAGGTTAAGTTTGATAACTACTAAAATCACATAAGGTATATCTGAGTAATTTCCCTTTGACTATTAAAATGACTTTCAGTCTTTCTGCACTCTAACACATACAGTTTTTATCGGATATTCACAAACTTGTTGAAAATGTTTATTTATATAAAATCTAGGTCAATCATGTTAACTACCAAATTCACACAAGGCATATTGGGGTTATTGCCCTTGAATGATTAAAGCAGTTTTAATTAGGTCTTCACCAGGGTAGGGTAGAACATTTAAATAAGAACCTCCAGTAATCTATAGTTTAGCGAACAGTTTGGATCCAGATTAGCTACATGGCATCTGATCAGGATCAAAACTATAAGACATTGATTTTCAAGAAATTGCCATTGCCTTTTTTCACAACGGGACGGTGTAAGTAAAAGTATCAATAGTGTAAGAACTCCGTTATACTCCGTGATACAATGCCCCGTCAATAGCCCAAAGCAGACTGAAGGTAAAGGAAAACAAGGCTTAATGCTCACTAATGCTCTTTTACTTTCAACGTGCGTTAAGTTGTCACCTAGAAACAGGCTAGGGTTTGCAGACGAAAATTGCAGACATCAAAATTGAAGCAGACGACAATTAAACATTTCACCATAAATTTGGCAGCGAAAGAGTTAAACTGTACAATTAAAATATTCTGGTGAAATGACAAACAGTGTAGACTATGATCAAAGGGCATAGGACAAATGTACTATTCATAAGTATATTCGTCGCAAACAAGAACCTCCAGTAATCGATAGTTTATTTCAGTTTATATTACAATGATTAATACAACTGTAATGACACTGTATGCAATATGTATTTTCAATATGGCCCCAATTTGATGGTAAGTCTATTTTCTATTTTATTACAACTAACTGCTTACCTTCCAAACTGTGTGTGGGGGCAATTTCGGGAGTTATCAATTACAATTCCGCTATGGGATATTAATGTGGCTTCCAATATTGCTGTTCTTCATAATCTGCAAGGGTAGCAGGGGAGATAATCAATTACTTATAATTTATGCATATCCGTACTGATTGTCTCCCTTTGTCCACTGCACATACACTACAATGCAAAATATCTTGTGTAACCTCTTACTCCATGATATAGCAAGTATCTAGTTTTAAGGGCGAGTGACCACTTAAAGTGGATTGAAAGTAAATGAGAATGCGCCTTAAGGGACATCCTGCTCTACTTTCAACCGGTTAAAATCTACTTACTAAACTATAGAAACTCTCTTTTGTATCCATTCTTGACTATTTAATGACATTTTCCCACCAGAGTAAATTATTTAAAAACATATCTTTGGAGTAATTAAGTGCACTATTGAACAGTTCAGTGTCATATAGCATACCTATTTCAATGGTGTTTTTGTGACGCATAACTAGTCAATACTGTGTTTTTGTATGGACACAATGCTAGAAATGCTATATTTGATTGTGCTGTTGTTCTGTATAGTCTCTTATAATTCAAAATGAATGGCATGGTTCATTCAAACGAGTTTTTCATATGTATATTTACTATGTGATGTAACCATGATGAGACTTTAATAAAGATTATATATACAATTATAAATAAATATATGCGTGTATCAAGATACTTTCATTTGAGGGGGTAAACATTTCAACTGCGAACAGTTTGGATCCAGATCAGCTACATGACATCTGATTAGGATCAAAACTATAAGACATCGATTTTCAAGTACATTTTATTGTATGTGTTTCGTTTTAACGGGATGGCAACGTCTTCTCCACTGTGCAACAAATACAAATTTTCCTCTTTGTCAAAAGTCACATCCTTGGAATTGGTGATCTTGATCTGCTCCTGTAAAACGTTACCTGAAAATTGTACCACTTTATGAAAAAGAGGGTCACGTTCGTGATTATGAGTGTGATGTGATCTATTATAGCTTCTACTAGCTTAGCTTTTCGGATCTAATGTTGACCTGCAGTGGCATTTATCATTTAACAAGAGCCGTATACGGCCCTAAATCGATCACCTGGGACCGTTGATGTAAATGTAACATATCTTGGAAAGCTGAGAAATTATGACAATATGATTGTGCCAATTGCTGATTGGATGGTGCTGAGTGCATAATAGCTAAGCTCAGGGTACTGTGGTTTCAGAGAAGAAGATTTTTTAAGCTTTTTTTTTTTAACAATCTAGTTTTAGCTCCTGTGACCTAGATATGCAACGGACCGGAACCATTTGAACAATATTGGTAAAGTATACCTCTAGAAGTTACACCATGCCAAATATCAAATCTCTAGCTATATTAGTTTCAGAGAAGAAGAGGTTTGACGATTTCACTTTATAACTCTATGTAAATTTGTGACCCCCGGGGCGGGGTCATATTTGACCCCAGGGGCATTACTTAAGCAATCTTGATAGAGTAACTGAAGATTTTTTAAGTTTTTATTGAAAAAATATTCTATATTTAGCTCCAGTGACCTAGATATGCAACGGACCGGAACCATTTGAACAATATTGATAAGGTACCTCTAGAAGTTACACTATGCCAAATATTAAAGCTCTAGTCATATTAGTTTCAGAGAAGAAGAGGTTTGAAGATTTCACTATATAACTCTATGTAAATTTGTGACCCCCGGGGCGGGGTCATTTTTTACCCCAGGGACATAAATTGAACAATCTTGATAGAGGACCTGTAGATGATGCTTTGTTCAAAATATCCAAGCTCAGGGTACTGTGGTTTCAGAGAAGAAGATTTTTAAACAAGAGCCGCATGCGGCCCTAAATCGCTCACTTGAGAAACTATTGTGTTATACTCGATGCATAATGAAGTTTGTCATTGCATGTATGTGGACTGTTGCATGAAACTGAAACAACTCGGAATTAGGTTTTCCTGTATAAGTCTATGTAAAACTGATAAGCCCCGGGGCGGGTCCATTTTTTACCCTGGAGTCATGATTTGAACAATCTTGGTAGAGGACTGTAGGCAAAGCTTAATGCCAAATATAAAAGGTATGGGCCTTACGTTTTCAGAGAAGAAGATTTTTAAAGGTTTATTCCTATATAAGTCTATGTAAAACTGATAAGCCCCTGGGCAGGGCCATTTTTGATCCGGGAGTCATGAATTGACCAATCTTGGTAGAGGACCACACGGCAAAGCTTAATGCCAAATATAAAAGGTATGGGCCTTACGGTTTCAGAGAAGAAGATTTTAAAGGTTTATTCCTATATAAGTCTATGTAAAACTGATAAGCCCCGGGGCGGGGCCATTTTTGACCCTGGGTCATGATTTGAACAATCTTGGTAGAGGACCATAAGGCAAAGCTAGATGCCAAAATATAGAAGGTATGGGCCTCACGGTTTCAGAGAAGAAGATTTTTAAAGGTTTTTCTATATAAGTCTATGTAAAACTGATAAGCCCCGGGGCGGGGCCATTTTTGACCCTGGGGTCATGATTTGAACAATCTTGGTAGAGGACCATAAGGCAAAGCTAGATGCCAAATATAAAAGGTATGGGCCTTACGGTTTCAGAGAAGAAGATTTTTAAAGGTTTTCCTATATAAGTCTATGTAAAACTGATTAGCCCCGGGCGGGGCCATTTTTTACCCTGGGGTCATGATTTGAACAGACTTAATAGAGATCCATAAGGAAAAGTTACATGCCAAATATAAAAGGTCTAGGCCATACAGTTTTAGAGAAGAAGAGTTTTAAAGGTTTTCCTATGAAAAACTCATAAGCCCCGGGCGGGGCCATTTTTGACCCGGGGGTCATTTTTTTAACAATCTTGCTAAAGGTTCACAACATGATGCTACATGTGAAATTTGGTTGTCCTAGGACGTGTAGTTATTGAAAAGAAGATGTTTAAAGTTTTGACTTTAGTTGTCAATATTACGTAAATACGGAAAATGACCACGCCCTCTGGCGGCCATGTTTTTTGACGGATCAAAATTCTTTGAACAATTTGAAAGTATATTAATTGAGAAACATTTTGGTGAAATCAAATTGAAATCGGACCAGTAGTTTTTTAGGAGAAGATTTTTTTAGATATCGTGCACGGTTGCCATGGCAACAAGACCGATTGCCCCACCCACTTTTTTAGAACAGTTTTTGAAGCTCACAACTACAGTATGTATCTGACCAAGTTTGGTTAAAATTGGGCCATTGGTGTCAGAGAAGAAGTTATTTGAAACAAATTGTGAACAGACGACACGGACACCGACACCGACGTACGACGGACGGCAACCGATCACAATAGCTCACCTTGAGCTCTTTGTGCTCAGGTGAGCTAAAAATGTACCGGTAGTTGCAGTGGAGAAAATGCCATTCCTCTTGGATTGTGCTGAAGTGGCTTCCTCTGACCGTCATAATGTAATTTTTATTAATTAACAGTGACATTGACGATCAGTGCAGGGTCTAAATTAGAAACTGCATTAACACTATAGACTGGTCAAGGTAGACAAATTATGCATTACTTAAATTTAGTTGTGCATGAGTTGTCTCCCATTGACCAACAAAATATTTTTTCTATTTTCTTTTTTAACATGCTTTGACCAATTTGCCTACTGTGTTTGTTTTTCATGCATACCTGTGATCCTGTTGAAATCTGTTTTATTTCTTTGTTTCTTATAACGTTTACCTATGTTTGTCGGAGTAAAGACCTACAGGGCTTATGTTAATTTGTTAAACCTATCCGACGTAAAATAAAAAGTGTCTATGTCTATGTCTCCCGTTTATAACGCAAAACTATAAAACGTAGAAATTGACAATTTGTCAATGTTGGCACTATATTGATATGAGTGGCAAACAGTTTGGAGTCAGATCAGACGTCGGGTTACCCGGCGTCTGATCTGTCTCCAAACTGTTTGCACCGAACATACTTTTTAGCAGAGTTGCATTTACATGTATATCGAAAGAATGGCGTTTTCTCCAGTGTAACATACCAAGACCTTAGGTATATAATACTATATCTGTTAGAGTTGGGAAGACGTTATTTTCTCCCGTTCTGACGAAACTTAAACGAAATGAAATGAAATGAAATGACAGGTTCTTGAACATGTACACAGTTAATATAATCCAGGGCTGCCATTTCTACGGATTTTTCCTAAATCTTCGGATTTTTTTCTAGTACATGGTAGCTAAAGCAACCTGAAAGTAAAGCAGAATGCGTCTTAAGGCGCATTCTGCTTTACTTTCAGGTTGCGTTAAGCAGCCACGTGTCAAAAAAAGTAGAAACAGGCGATGGAGATAAAGGTACGATTCGTAAAATCGCACTTGGAAATTCTTAGGATTTTTCATGTCAACTTATGGCAGCTCTGTTAATCTTATCACACCAGCAATAGTTTGTAGACTGACGAAACGCCGAGTTACACGGCGTCTTATCTGGCTCAAAACTACATGTAGTTCCAATTGTAATATATTTTGGAAAATTTATAACGTTTTCTCCACTGTATGAATTAACAGTAAACCCGACAATTACTACCAATTGAGAGAACGCTAGTTGTCTCTGTTTGAGGATGTGTGATGCTTTTTAACCCATTCAACGATTACGACCAGTTTTCTCATTATTAACAAACAGTGCGCCTGTGAAAAGTATACTTGTCTTATGCAAACAGTGTAAAATTGTAGGCCGTTATCAGTCAGTGGGCTCCCGATCAGGGTGACTAACAGAGGGAATGAAGGAAAGCGAGAATAATTGACAGAAAGAACTGACAGGGAGAGAGAGAGAGAGAGAGAGACAGTAAAGAACAGGGAATGACGGAAAGTGAGAATGACAGAGAGAGATAGAGAGTAAAGAACAGGGAATGACGGAAAGTGAGAATGACAGAGAGAGTGATTAACAGAGGGAGGGAAGAAAGGGTGGGTAAAAGACACAGGGAATGGCGGAAGGTAACAATGACAGAGAGAATGACGGAAAGTAAGAATGACAGAGAGAGAGAGAGTAAAGAACAGGGAATGACGGAAAGTGAGAATGACAGAGAGAGAGAGACAGTAAACAACAGGGAATGACGGAAAGTGAGAATGACAGAGAGAGAGAGAGAGTAAAGAACAGGGAATGACGGAAAGTAAGAATGACACAGAGAGAGACAGTAAACAACAGGGAATGACGGAAATTGAGAATGACAGAGAGAGAGAGTAAAGAACAGGGAATGACTGAAAGTGAGAATGACATAGAGAGAGAGAGAGAGAGAGAGAGAGTAAAGAACAGGGAATGACGGAAAGTGAGAATGACAGAGAGAGAGAGAGTAAAGAACAGGGAATGACGGAAAGTGAGAATGACAGAGAGAGAGAGAGAGTAAAGAACAGGGAATGACTGAAAGTGAGAATGACAGAGAGAGAGAGAGAGAGAGTAAAGAACAGGGAATGACTGAAAGTGAGAATGACAGAGAGAGAGAGAGAGAGAGTAAAGAACAGGGAATGGCGGAAAGCGAGAATAATTGACAGAAAGAACTGACAGGGAGAATGACGGAAAGTGAGAATGACAGAGAGAGAGAGAGAGAGAGAGAGAGAGAGTAAAGAACAGTGAATGACGGAAAGCGAGAATAATTGACAGAAAGAACTGACAGGTAGAATGACGGAAAGTGAGAATGACAGAGAGAGAGAGAGAGACAGTAAAGAACAGGGAATGACGGAAAGCGAGAATAATTGACAGAAAGAACTGACAGGGAGAATGACGAAAAGTGAGAATGACAGAGAGAGAGAGAGAGAGAGAGAGAGAGAGAGAGAGAGAGAGAGAGAGAAACAGTAAAGAACAGGGAATGACGGAAAGCGAGAATAATTGACAGAAAGAACTGACAGGGAGAATGACGGAAAGTGAGAGAGCTTAAACTGTATTTTAACAGTCACATTTGATAGCACGAGCTGTGGATGATACTTGTATTTCAAAGTTACAATAAAGAAGGTAAGCCGTGTTTTAACTGTGAAATATTATTTTGTTCGACTTTAGCAAGCTTGAGTTATTGAGAGTCGACTGTGACACTATGCAATGCAATATCATACTTTTAGAAGAAAAGGATTGGACAACAGGTAAAGCCTATGTGAGTCCTCTCCAAGTTTGTTACCTTGTTTCTAAGTTGCTATATCTACAATTTAAGTTCTATCTCTTGAAATATAATAGATCTATATGTAAAGGTAAATACAACTTTAAACGCTACGCGAAACCCGCATTGGACGTCAACACCGAATTCTAAAGACGTAACAAACGTTAGTTCGAACATCGTGCGCGACGTACATACGTTTAAGCTAGGATATAAATTAACCCTACCGCCCCTTCAGCATTTTTCAAATCAAACATAGGGGGTTATGAACAGTAATGGTAGCTGTTTAACCCTTTACCCCTATCCTGTTTCTAGTTTTGAAGACAGGTGATCACACTAAGCAGGATGAGAGTAAAACAGAATGCACCTTAAGGGGCATTCTGCTTTACTTTCATCCTGCTTCGAGCCTTCTCTCTACATGGATCTAGAAAATATTTCTTAAGCTGAATATTCATAGCTATAATTATAAAGTTGAATCATTTTCCTCAGTGGAGGAATAAATTAAAGGCATAAAAATGCGTATTTATAGGGTGATAGGTTGACACACGCAGTCCTGGTGACGAGTCTACTCGCCCTTTACAAACAGTGCACCTTGCCAGAGTTCACTTGTCGTTGGCAAACAGTGTACACCCTGAGCAAAGTGATATTTGACGGACATTGTTTTAGCACAATATTGTAAAACAATCAGACAAAATCATAAATTGGCAAGACTAAATTTGTAATGGAATTGTCCATTACAAGTTCTAATTCTGTTTTCTTTTTTTTTTATTTCATTTTAATTTTGTTATATTCATTAATTAACAGTCTATCCCTAACTCCTATCCCCTTTCCCTTCTTACTTCTTAAATAACGAAAACCATAGTTTTTATAACCATCAACCGGCCGTAGCCCGAAATCTTCGAAAGCATAGTATTCACTAAGATCCGACATTTCGTCCAACTGACTCTGCAAACAACCGTCTATATAATATAGCCCGTTTGTCCTAGAACATCGAGAAGGTCCTGCTAATTACCATAATCATAGACGTTTGACATAGTGTTTCATTCATAATAAATACAACTCTGCTATGAGATTGACCGTATTCATTAAATCGACGCATACTGTATTTTGCTACCTACTGATATCAAACAAAATATTATTTCTTGCCCTGATTGTTTGTTAATCCGACCCATAGAGATAATCATTGCTCATAAGGAGTCGTACATATTATACTCGTGACACCGAATTGAAATTCACGGAGTTTGTAATAATTAGAGAGATACAGAAGGAGCAGATGGAAAGAAAAGAAATAAATGTTAAAAAAAAACAGCCTCTGAAGCTTTGGTGATTGCTTTTGTTTCACAATGAATTAGTAAACTTTTCAAACGTATCATTGAGTTCGGATATACAGCACTGAGATTTAACTCGAGCAATGTTGCAAAGTATGTCTCCATTGTGCGATTATTCACACTTACCTTTCATTTGGCGTTATTTGAAATCGCCTCTGGCTTATGCCTTTTCAACAAGGGAATTGGCTGTGTCCTTCATTCTCGTCGTTTTCTCTCTCTCTCTACCATTGTGAAGAATGGTAAAATAACAGAAGGCCGATATATATGGTCATCGGATTCTGACATGTTTTCTTCTGTACCCACTTTCATTGGTATGGTTCGAGGGCAACAGTTTAGAAGACAGTTAGAAAATTGATTAAATGTAGCTAAATTCGGCTGCACACCAGGATTCACGTTGTTTGAAATGAAAGGGAGCATTTCCCCACTCAATTCAGTACCAAATCCTATGGTGTTGCTACTCATTAGAATAGTCTTAAAGAGACGATTCTAATGAGTAATGACACGATAGGGCTAAATGCAGAAAACAATATTTCACTATTTCAAACTTGATCAATTTAAGCAGCCAGTATTATGGCGTCTTACATCATGTTTTCCACTCAGATAAAAATAAAATCACCATTTTCTAAACTTAATTGCAATTGCGTTTTCGTTTTGATTTTTACGGAACTTTGGTGTTTATCACATACTTTTCATTTCGTTTCTCTTATACATATATAAGACATACAGGAAGCAAAATAGGACAATCACTTAGACCGCTCGACTAGCCGGACTATGTATATCTCTGGGATAGATTTAATGTACTTAGCTGTGTAGCGCTGGAGAGTACATAATTCGGCCCGGGTATATGTCCGACTCGTGATCTATTTCTGTTGCGTCTTTCGATGCTATAAAATAAATATAGGATAAAGCAATAGAAGATATCTAAAAAAATAAGATTTGAAGACTTTTCTTGAGGGTGTTTTTAGACTGATCACATTTTTCTATTGACAGATGCACGATAATGCTACACATTTGGTTTTATTTGATTATTTTCTTTTATTTTTGCAAATACACCATTGCTTTAAGATAACAAAAATATTTCAAGAATTCTGGTAGAGGGTCATCAACGGATCGCTTCTCTACATCTACATGTACAGGTTACGTTAAGCTGTCACACTTGACAATTATTTAATGGTGCGAAAGTGTAAGAGAGAACAATGTATAAAGAGAAAAAGGAAAGACAGAAAAGAGCTAGTACGGACAAGGGTAAGGCTTTGCATGTAGAGAGAAGTTAGGAAAAAGAGAAAATATACCATCTACTACACCCCATTGGAGATACCAATCCGGCTTGCGTGGCGCTACATGTACCAGGACACTTACATGTAGTCCCGCCGACACAGCTCTCTCCAACAACTGAGGGGCAGCAGATGGCATGAATATCCCATAGGGTTGGCAGGATAGCTCCCTCGACAGAGAGAGAGAGAGAGAGAGTAAAAAACAGAGAATGACGGAAAGTGAGAATGACCGAGAGAGTGATTAACAGAGGGAAGGGTGGAAAGGGAGGGTGTATAACACAGGGAATGGCGGAAGGTAACAATGACAGAGAGAATGATGGATAATGAGAATGACAAAGAGAATAACTAACAGAGGGAATGACGGAAGGCGAGAATGACAGAGAGTGTGATTAACAGAGGGAAGGAGGGACATACATGTACTTATGCGTCTCTGCGGTGTCACAATTGTTCTCTGCCTACAATGGCCACCCGTCATGCCCTTTATGCATTAAATATTGACTGTTTCACCGTTTTTTGTTCTCTAACACAAAGACTTTTTATTTGATCTGCACCAAACTTGCTGAAATTGTTTATTTATATGAAATTAAGGTTAAGTTTGATAACTACTAAAATCACATAAGGTATATCTGAGTAATTTCCCTTTGACTATTAAAAATGACTTTCAGTCTTTTTGCACTCTAACACATACAGTTTTTATCGGATATTCACAAACTTGTTGAAAATGTTTATTTATATAAAATCTAGGTCAATCATGTTAACTACCAAATTCACACAAGGCATATTGGGGTTATTGCCCTTGAATGATTAAAGCAGTTTTAATTAGGTCTTCACCAGGGTAGGGTAGAACATTTAAATAAGAACCTCCAGTAATCTATAGTTTAGCGAACAGTTTGGATCCAGATTAGCTACATGGCATCTGATCAGGATCAAAACTATAAGACATTGATTTTCAAGAAATTGCCATTGCCTTTTTTCACAACGGGACGGTGTAAGTAAAAGTATCAGTAGTGTAAGAACTCCGTTATACTCCGTGATACAATGCCCCGTCAATAGCCCAAAGCAGACTGAAGGTAAAGGAAAACAAGGCTTAATGCTCACTAATGCTCTTTTACTTTCAACGTGCGTTAAGTTGTCACCTAGAAACAGGCTAGGGTTTGCAGACGAAAATTGCAGACATCAAAATTGAAGCAGACGACAATTAAACATTTCACCATAAATTTGGCAGCGAAAGAGTTAAACTGTACAATTAAAATATTCTGGTGAAATGACAAACAGTGTTGACCATGATCAAAGGGCATAGGACAAATGTACTATTCATAAGTATATTCGTCGCAAACAAGAACCTCCAGTAATCGATAGTTTATTTCAGTTTATATTACAATGATTAATACAACTGTAATGACACTGTATGCAATATGTATTTTCAATATGGCCCCAATTTGATGGTAAGTCTATTTTCTATTTTATTACAACTAACTGCTTACCTTCCAAACTGTGTGTGGGGGCAATTTCGGGAGTTATCAATTAAAATTCCGCTATGGGATATTAATGTGGCTTCCAATATTGCTGTTCTTCATAATCTGCAAGGGTAGCAGGGGAGATAATCAATTACTTATAATTTATGCATATCCGTACTGATTGTCTCCCTTTGTCCACTGCACATACACTACAATGCAAAATATCTTGTGTAACCTCTTACTCCATGATATAGCAAGTATCTAGTTTTAAGGGCGAGTGACCACTTAAAGTGGATTGAAAGTAAATGAGAATGCGCCTTAAGGGACATCCTGCTCTACTTTCAACCGGTTAAATTTACTTACTAAACTATAGAAACCCTCTTTTGTATCCATTCTTGACTATTTAATGACATTTTCCCACCAGAGTAAATTATTTAAAAACATATCTTTGGAGTAATTAAGTGCACTACTGAACAGTTCAGTGTCATATAGCATACCTATTTCAATGGTGTTTTTGTGACGCATAACTAGTCAATACTGTGTTTTTGTATGGACACAATGCTAGAAATGCTATATTTGATTGTGCTGTTGTTCTGTATAGTCTCTTATAATTCAAAATGAATGGCATGGTTCATTCAAACGAGTTTTTCATATGTATATTTACTATGCGATGTAACCATGATGAGACTTTAATAAAGATTATATATACAATTATAAATAAATATATGCGTGTATCAAGATACTGTCATTTGAGGGGGTAAACATTTCAACTGCGAACAGTTTGGATCCAGATCAGCTACATGACATCTGATTAGGATCAAAACTATAAGACATCGATTTTCAAGTACATTTTATTGTATGTGTTTCGTTTTAACGGGATGGCAACGTCTTCTCCACTGTGCAACAAATACAAATTTTCCTCTTTGTCAAAAGTCACATCCTTGGAATTGGTGATCTTGATCTGCTCCTGTAAAACGTTACCTGAAAATTGTACCACTTTATGAAAAAGAGGGTCACGTTCGTGATTATGAGTGTGATGTGATCTATTATAGCTTCTACTAGCTTAGCTTTTCGGATCTAATGTTGATCTGCAGTGGCATTTATCATTTAACAAGAGCCGTATACGGCCCTAAATCGATCACCTGGGACCGTTGATGTAAATGTAACATATCTTGGAAAGCTGAGAAATTATGACAATATGATTGTGCCAATTGCTGATTGGATGGTGATGAGTGCATAATAGCTAAGCTCAGGGTACTGTGGTTTCAGAGAAGAAGATTTTTTAAGCTTTTTTTTTTTGAACAATCTAGTTTTAGCTCCTGTGACCTAGATATGCAACGGACCGGAACCATTTGAACAATATTGGTAAAGTATACCTCTAGAAGTTACACCATGCCAAATATCAAAGCTCTAGCTATATTAGTTTCAGAGAAGAAGAGGTTTGACGATTTCACTTTATAACTCTATGTAAATTTGTGACCCCCGGGGCGGGGTCATATTTGACCCCAGGGGCATTATTTGAACAATATTGATAGAGTAACTGAAGATGATGCTTTGTTCAAAATAGCTAAGCTCAGGGTACTGTGGTTTCAGAGAAGAAGAACTTTTAAGTTTTTATTGAAAAAATATTCTATATTTAGCTCCAGTGACCTAGATATGCAACGGACCGGAACCATTTGAACAATATTGATAAGGTACCTCTAGAAGTTACACTATGCCAAATATTAAAGCTCTAGTCATATTAGTTTCAGAGAAGAAGAGGTTTGAAGATTTCACTATATAACTCTATGTAAATTTGTGACCCCCGGGGCGGGGTCATTTTTTACCCCAGGGACATAAATTGAACAATCTTGATAGAGGACCTGTAGATGATGCTTTGTTCAAAATATCCAAGCTCAGGGTACTGTGGTTTCAGAGAAGATTTTTAAACAAGAGCCGCATGCGGCCCTAAATCGCTCACTTGAGAAACTATTGTGTTATACTCGATGCATAATGAAGTTTGTCATTGCATGTATGTGGACTGTTGCATGAAACTGAAACAACTCGGAATTAGGTTTTCCTGTATAAGTCTATGTAAAACTGATAAGCCCCGGGGCGGGTCCATTTTTGACCCTGGAGTCATGATTTGAACAATCTTGGTAGAGGACTGTAAGGCAAAGCTTAATGCCAAATATAAAAGGTATGGGCCTTACGTTTTCAGAGAAGAAGATTTTTAAAGGTTTATTCCTATATAAGTCTATGTAAAACTGATAAGCCCCTGGGCAGGGCCATTTTTGATGCGCAAGTAGTTTAGTAAAACAGGCCCCTGGTGTTTCTATGAAGGGGCAAGGTTTATTATACAACTAGGTATACAAGGGCTTTTGCAGATCTATATCACATGACTTAAAAGTTCTGCTTGTATTGTTCACTAGTATTGTGTCATTTTACCAAGCTTCGAACCACACATGAGAAAAAATAAAGTGATAAACATTTATTCTATTTGTGCTTGTTTTTAAAAAAATCCATATAGTTTTGGCTCAACATTGCTGGAAAAGCAGCTAAAGCAAATGACCTATCAATTTATCTTTTATTATACCCATGACATCTACTGATGCAGAATGCACAAAGTGATTGACCTATCTGCTGCATGTATGAGTACAAGAATAACTCTTTCAACACTATGTAACTCTTGTGGGTTATTAGGTTCCCTTGTGGATCGTTTTAGTAACCAAAACATGCACCAGTCTACTTGGAATTCTTGGACTGCTTTAAATTAGCAAACAGTGTAGACCCAGATCAGAGGGCTCCTACAGGATTTAGATTAAGCTTGTTTTGATTATGGGTTAAACTCAGGTTTCATTAAAGAAGGTGAGCGATATCAAACTGAGATTAAGCTCTATTATTAAATTCTGTTTAATTAATTACCCTATAAATATGCATTTTAATTATTCTTCCCTAAAGAAAATAATTGCAATTTATAGTCATGAATATGCACCATAAGAAATATATTCTACATCCTAGCAGATGGTAGCTTTAAGCAAGCTTAACCCTTTCCCCCATATAAGCGACTTTTAGCGTGTTTAATTTATTCCTCCGCTAAAGAAAATAGTTCCAGTTTATAACCTGATGAACAATTATAATAACAAATATCTTGATATAGCCTGGCAGATAGTAGTTTAAAGCAGGCTGAAAGTAAAGCAGAATGTGCCTTAAGGCACATTCTGCTTTACTTTCAACCTGCTTTAAGTGATAATCTGTATTAAATCTTATAAACGGATTATTGGGTAAAGGGTTAAGGCACATTCTGCTTACTTTAAGTTTTCTGTGTAAACTGTTCTCATTGCAATACCAGTCTCTCACTTTCCTCATTGCTGCGAGACATCTACTTCAGCAGAATATTTGTTAGTACAGTAAAACCTCTCTATACTGACCACTACATTTTGTTAATTAGTTTGTGTGACTGCTTAAACAAGGAAAAAGTGAAGCAGAAAGCTCTTAAAGGAACTTTCTGTTTTACATTCACTTTGCTTTATTTAAAGCTGCCACATGTCTTTCAAACAATCAGTAAGCCGTATTTTAGTATTTCTAAATAGAGAGATTTTACTTTATTAGAATCTATTTAGGAAACCCCAGGAATAAAAGAAAGAAGTCTTTTACGATGAAACAAATTCTGTATTCACATATAATTGATGTTGCTACAATAACACATACAGGGAAAGATTATGACAATTAATATGTAAAATTTCATTCCAGCACTGCACACGGGTTAGGTACTAGTTCTAAGGGTAAAGATATCTTACAAGTTTATAACTACAATAAGAAAAGGTAATATACACAATTATCTGAATATATCAAAATATCACAATCTGTTTATGGTCAGACACTATCATCCCAGACCTATAGTTCTACTTACACTTGTAAATGTTTTACAAAACAACTTTTATCTATTAACCCTTTACTCCAGAGATATACATCTTAAAATTTTTTACACCTTTAATTATTCTTCCACTGAAGAAAATCATGAATAATAATCATATATCATAAGAAATATTTTTGTATTCTAGCAGATGGTAGCTTAAAGCAGGCTGAAAGTAAGGCAGAATGCGCCTGAAGGCGCATTCTGCTTTACTTTCAACCTGATTTAACTGGTCACCTATCTCAAATCAAAGAAACAGGCTGTGGCGTAAAGGTTTACGTACCATCAGAGTGACACAATACAGTAAAGGGTGCTTAAGACTTCACATATTTGACCCAGTTAACCCATTCACCCATAAAACTTCAAATGGACGATTCCAGTTTCCTATTCAGTTTGGCCCATTTTGACTATTTCAGGTTTGGCTTGGTTGTTGTTGTTTTTTTACAATATATTGGAAACTGACAAACAGTATAGATCCTGATCAGTTGGTTCCTTCAGGAGCCTTCTGATCTGTGTCTGCACTGTTTTCATAGGAAAAGTTAACTCCTTGCTTGTAAAGAACAAATATACTTGAAGCTAAGGTTCAATGGGTTAACTCATTCACCCCTGAAACTTAACTAAGTCTAGTCCATTTTTGGCTATTTAGGGTTGATTTTAACAATATATTTCAAAATGACAAACAGTGTAGACCCTGATCAGAGGGCTCCTAAAGGAGCCCTCTGATCAGGGTCTACAATGTTTGCAGTAGACAAGTGAAATCTTTTCAGGTACACTGTTTGTAAATGACGAGTATACTCGTCGCTAGGGTTGAATGTGTTAAATATCATTCATAGCATCAAACATACATTTTCCATTTCCAATTCAAACAAAGACCAAGATGAAGACACTGCAGGGTGGAAATGTTGACCGATTTTGGGTCTACAAATTTTGCAATGTCCATGAGCCCCTTTTATAATGATCACACTCAAATACATCTAACAACTCATTCCACAAATGTTTTAACCCATTACTCCACATGCATTTTAAAGCTTTTAATATTCTATTTTATTAAACAAAATTTATACAGTCATATGTTATATATTCTAGCAGATGGTAGCTTAAGGTGCATTTTGCTTTATTTTCAACCTTCTTTAAGTGATCACGTGTCTGCAAAATGAAGATGCTGGCTATGGAGTAAAGGGTTTAAGACAAAAAGGCTTTTGTTGAGTTTGAGATATAAACTGTTCAAAATATTTTTCTGGTCAAATTTAATTTTTGGAAAAAACTTAAATGAATTTAAAATTTGGGCTCCCATTTGAACTATGCCACCACATATATTTTCAGCAAATCAACTGTGTGTGAAAAGCAAGTATTAAAATCAAGAAGTATTTAAAATTAAACTACTTGTATTACTTTAAAAATAAGTGATTATTTATATTAAATACACATGCATATGCCTTAAGATACCAAGGTATTTTAGTAATCATGTTCCTGAAGATGCTTATGCCTTAGAATTAGTGTTTACTTCCACAATTAGATAAACCTTGTATTTAATTTCAACTCAGTTTAACTGTATCTTGCCTTAAAAATGTTGGAACACCGTATACAAACAAATAATTTTAAGACAGCAGGTGAGTACTGACTAGTTATTAAACAAAAAGAATACACAAAGTAAACTTTTTTAAGTAAATACATATTTAAGCAAAAAGGAAAACACAACTAAAATGTTCAAAAAGGATAACTATGCCATAGACTTCATTGCTAAAGCAGCATACAGAAATAACATTTACTGTAAATACAATTTCGACTACTAACACATTTTAGTAAGAATTCAAATGAAAGTGAGAAACAAAATATTATTAACTAATTGACCCCGGAAACTTCAACTGGACACTTCCAGTTTCCAATTTAGAAATGAGCCATGCAAGGAGAAAACCTGACTTATTGCATTGCAACTTGCAAACAGTGAAGATCAAGGCTAGCCACTGTGTCAAGAACGCAGCGGCTTGTTTTGATCTACACTGTTTGACACCCACATGCATCTAAAGCATTTTATGTAGCTGTATTATATTAGGTATTTGGAAGTGTAGACTAAACTCAAAATCGGAGCCTGGAATAACAATCAGGCTTGGTCTCTACAATGTTGCAATGCAATAAGGCTGGTTTTATCATGGCACGGCTCAAATATTTAAGGTTGATTTTGACAATATATATAGCAAATGACAAATAGTGAAGACCCTGAATAGAGGATTGCTGTTTGAGGCCTCATCATTTGTATTTAGGACAAGTGTACTCTTCACCTAGTACATCCTTCACAAATGATGCATATAAAAGTTACTATGGGTGAATGGGTTAAAACATTTATCATCAAATTCATGTACAGTAAAGTTCTAATATAATGAACTAGCTTAACACATTCAACCCTAGTGACGAGTATAGTCGTCATTTACAAACCTATGAGGATTATACTTTTTCTATGTAAACAGTGAAGACCCTGATCAGAGGGCTCCTTAAAGATATTTCCTCAGTCAATTGATGGACTACCACCCCATTCTTCTCGGTCGGTGTGAAAGTAACGGTTAAACAGTAGCAAAGCATGCACAGCCAATGTCACAAATCTCAGATTGTCTAGAGAGGCCCTTACATAATCACACTCAAGGGGATTTTCAATGGGTTTTACTAACCAAACTATCAATTATATGGTGCGGGCCTCACATGAAACACCTCAATGATTTACTGTAGTACAGGTAATCATAAGAACCATGAGATTTGCAGGTAAATTGTCTGGCAAGGCGTTATGACCAAAAGGTTGCCAGGAGATATCTTTAAGGAGCCCACTGATAAGGGTCTACACTGTTTGCCATTTTGAAATATATTTTTAAAATCATCCCTAAATAGTAAAAAATGGACTAGATGTATTTTGAAATTGGAATTGTCCATTAAAATGTTCAGGGGTGAATGAGTTAACAAGACTGATGATGTTACTGACAGATGGCATGACAGAAAGCTAGAATTTTGCTTAGAAATCAACAATATCTGCTTTTAACAACAAAGCAGGTAATGCTAGCAGAACTCATTTTATTACACCTTACCAGGGCTTTTTTTCACTGATGTTATAGCCATTATTTAACTATTATCGCCAACAGTTAAAAGTAAATTCCCAATTGCTAGAAGAAACTTCTACTTTTTTTCAAGCAGATATCATTTCCTCATTTTTCAATGTTGTGTTATAGGCAAGTTTCCTAAATTTCAGTGACTCAACCCCAAAAACTCCTGATTCCAGGGGTATAGGTCTTGTTCCCAAAAAGGTGAAAAATAGCCCTGCTTACTCAATGACCCATGCTATATCTCTATTATATATAATATATTAGCTATAGATACATGCAATACTTAAAATACACATGTCATGCATGCAACAAAATTTGAAATAATGAAAACAGTCAAACCTTTGTTGAACAGTCATTCTTATCATGCATGCAAAGACAAATAAGGGACCTGCATTTAACAGTCACCTGTCTTTAACTCTTTAGAGATCTCATTCCTAAATGTAGCTGAACTAGAGTCTAAATGGAATTATTAATGCCAATCAACTGCTATGGTTAAACCATTGACCTCATAATACATGTAGTGCCAAATATATGTGTTTTTTACAGACAGTGTACCTGTGAAAAGTAAACTTGTCCTATGCATACAGTGAATACCCTGATCAGAGGGCTCCTAAAAGACTCCTGATTCAGGGGCCCTTTTCATAAAACTTTGTATGACAAAAACGGTCGCAAGCCAAACTTTGAAAAACATTTCAATTCGGATTTCTCTATCTAATCCTACCTTGTGACATCTCAAGACGATTCCAAAAAGATGTCACAGGACAGGATTAGATGGAGGAATAAATAATAATTGAGACTTTTATAATCTGACTAACGACAACATTTGCCGTACAAAGTTTTATGAAACGGGTCCCTGGTATGTATTGTTTGTCAATTTGCAATATATCATAAAATTTAACCCTACATAATCAAAAATGGACTTGAATTAATCAGAAATTGGAATTGTTCATTTGAAGTTTCAGGGGTCAATGGGTTATGACCATTTCTCAGTGAGTAATAAAAACCTATAGTCAAACCTATGTTGAACATGACGATCTCTTAAGACAGGTGGCTGACTAATGCAGGATAAGTATTGTGGAGGAAGTTCCTTTGTTTTCAACTACCACTTGTGGTAAACATTGTCTTCCTACGCATCTTTTTACACATTACCCCATAGCCACTTTCTAGTATTGCAGATGTGACCACTTGAAGCAGGTTGAAAGTGAAGCAGAATGTGCCTTATGGTGCATTCTGCTTTACTTTCAACCTGCTGAAGCTACCATCTGCTAAGATATAGAAAATATTTATGAATTTGTTATACATATACATGGCTGTATAATGTGGAGCTATTTTCTTCAGTGGAGGAACAAACTAAAGGCGTAAAAAGGTGTATTTAATGGGTTAACCCTTTCCTTCATAGTAACACCTTTTCACATCTTTAACACTAGAGACATCTTCATGAATCTACTAATTTAACCCTTTCCCTCATAGAAGCGCCTTTTAGCACATTTGATTTATTCCTCCACTGAAGAAGAAAAAAATTCTAAATCCTAGCAGATGATAGCTTAAAGCAGGCTGAAAGTAAAGCAGAATGTGCCTTAAGGCACATTCTGCTTTACTTTCAACCTGCTTTAAGTGGTCATATGTCTTCAAAACTAGAAACAGGCTATGTGGTAAAGGGTTAATAAAGAGCCATGGGAATCCTATCCTTTATCTTGACAGCTGACTGCTACAAGATTTTTCACAGCTTACTGCTTCACTTTCAGTCTGCTGTAAGCAACCATCGATCATTAACACTGAAAAAGGCTATGGAAAGGGGTTAAATGACCACCCAGTTAATATTTAACAGTTTTTGTTTCATCAAGACTAGTATCTTCAACTATCTTGACATCAAACTGAAATTAACAACAGACATTCAGTTTTTTCAATTTTTTGTAACATAGAAAAAATCATTTTCTGCTGCAACCACTGGGTAAAGTTTCGAAATCCCAATCTCAATAAAGACTGAACAGTCTAACTTATAGTAAGCGACCACTTAATGAAGACGCTTTATCTTTATGCACAGGTGACTGCCTAATGCAGTATGACAGCAATGCAGAAAGCTCCTATAGGAACTTTCTGTATTACTTTTGTACTGCATAAAGCTGCTTCCTGTCAAAAACTCATATATTCTACAAAAATATCATATTTTTATAGGTCGTTTAAACAAGACTATAACTTATTTCAGTTATCTGATATCAGGCCTCAAGGTTATAAAGAGTTTGAGTTGAGTCTGTGGTCATTCTCAAGCATTTGATTGGTCAGATTTGAGCCTAGGCTCAGATCTGACCAATCAAATGCTTGAGAATGACTTCAGACACAACTCAAAAGCTTTATAACCTTGGGGCCATGTTTGTTTTAGTGCCATACATGAAGCCTTATATGCACGGAGGGCACATGAATAGTTGATCTTCAGTTCATCAAACTCTGTATTTAAATCATTCCATCAGTTAATTCTCACTTTCTTAGTACACACGATAGCTTGGTCCTCGAGATTTAGTTTCTGTTTAATTACTGGGGACCATGGTGACACTTTTCTTTTCTGCAGATTGGGTGTGTTGGTTACCAGCTGTTTCTTGGGCTGAAAATATAACACGACGCTCACATCAGGGCTCCAGAAAAGGAGAGTATTTCAAAAACTAAAATCTTTATTTCTACATTTAACCCTATGGTGTCACTACTCATTAGAATTGTCTCTTCGAGACGATGCTAATGAGTAGTGGCACCATAGGATTTGATGTTGAAATAAGTGAGAAAATGTAGGATTTGTACTGTTTACTCCTTCTTATCTAGAGCCCTGTCACATACTAGCCAAAGCGACTAAATACGCTCCAATGAGCATTCCAACCCTTGTCCTAGTTCCATGTAATGTAAAGGTGTCTTCTTTTTCTGTACATGGAAGAAGTTCAACCCTTTTCTTCAAAGATTTTTTTTATGTGTTTAAGACTGACTGTCATACATGTATGTATTTTCAAATATCTTTGGATCAAACACTGGTCATTTAATCAGGAAACCGGTGATTCCTTCTGAAAAATTTATATTGTAAACCTTATAATGCAATAAGTGTTAAGAGACCAGCCCCAACATGGCTTACCTTCATGCCACTTGGTGACAAATCATCATAGTCCAAGAGGCCATTCTGAAAATAACAAATGTTGAAACCTTATGGTTGACAAAATTAAAAGCAAACATATGTATGTGTAAAACTAATGCAATAATACCAAACATTGTTGCTTCATCTTGCTATACTTTGGTGTACAGTCAAGCCAGCGTTGAGTGACCTGGCACCCTATTTAACCCATTACTCCATAAATACACCTTTTTATGCCTTTAATTTATTCATCCACTGAAGAAAATAGTTCCAATTTATACTCTCATTAATATGCCCTCTAAGAAATGTTTCCTATATTCAGGTAGATGGTAGCTTAAAGCAGGCTGAAAGTAAAGCAGAATGTGCCAGGCACATTCTGCTTTACTTTCAACCTGCTTAAAGTGGTTGATCTGTTTTCAAAACTAGAAACAGGCTATGGGGTAATGGGTTAATTGCGTTTCTTAGCTAAGACAGTACAGTATAACCAACCATTATGACCAGCCACTACTGGATGAATTGAAGACGACAAGATGGAGTAGAACGAACGACTGAGGCAGAATGTGTTGAACTGACTTTTGTTGACCTTTTATACTCAATAAACTGATTGTTTTGTTGTTTAACTCATTAGTTTGTAAGTATGCCATTTTATGACTGTAATTCAAAACATGTCAAAAGTTGAAATAAATTAAAATCATTTTTAATTCCAACTTCATAGCCTCAATGTTTGTTCCCAAATGAAGCTCCATACAAAATTTCAGCACCCTAGCACAAGTATTAAGCTTTAAAGCAACCAGTCCAAAAAACTTTAACCTTTGTCCACGCTCACGTTGGGGGTATTGCATTAGCTTTGCTATTCTACGAACAGGCGAGCTAATAAAAACTGTTCCAGTATCTCTTTAAGAAAAGATATTACATATGAAGAAAAGTAAAGACCTCAAAATGTGTTACTATGAGCTAAAGGGTTAAAGCAGCATTCTGCTTTACTCTCAACCTGCTTTAAGTGATAACTTGTTTCAAAACCTGATCAAGCTGTGGGGTAAAGGGTTGAATCATGGTAACTGTTTAAATCAGGATGAAAGTAAAGCAGAACCAAAGCCAGACGACTAGTAAATTCAAAATATTTACAATCGCCCCATTCAATTCCAATGACAAAAAGTGTGTTCATTTCATATAATAATAAACACCACTTTTCGAGAGGGCGGGACTTGTGGAAAAGTTTTGAAGGGAAGGCGGGGCATATGTAGTTTACATTCGCGAATTAATCTTTGGAACATGGGACAGCAAACATTTGGCGGAGTTTTTCAAAATTTATTCTATGCCTTCCTACTAGTGGAAACCATGATTCCCGACTAATATTCTTCTTTATTAATGAGATAAATTGCAAGAAAATTGACATAAGAATCTACCTTATAAATAATCGACATTTTTCGCGCCAAACTGTCAAGTTGTTGACAATGGAACTTATTTTTTCTGCTTTCGAATATACACAGATTCAGTAAATCGGTCATGGCTGTTCCTTATAGGGTACACATTATTCGAGTAATAGTAATATGGATTTAACATACATGCGTACTAACAAAATGTTTATTTAATGTTAGAAATTACAGCAAATATATTGTAAATATAAGAAATGAACTGATTTTTTCGGCGTTCAAGCGAAATGAACGACAGAAAATTATCGGTGAATTTACCATGAATCGCGCTAGCGCTTCATGGTATTTGCCGATAATTTTCTGTCGTTTATTTCGCTTGAATGCCGAAAAAAATCAGATCATTTCTTAAATGAAGTGTGAAAATTTTAATACATGTAACTATTTGAAGGAAAATAAAAAGTGAAAATTGTTATTATCTATGCAAACTTTTGACACTCTGACCCTATTTTGAATTATTTTTTTGGTAATGAAAATTCTGTTTTCAAAACTGTAGAAGAAGACAATTGTCCAGACAAAAAAAAGTTACCCCGCATATACAGGGTTACAACATTATCTTACAAGACAAAACAATGAATACAGCAACGCTTATGTAACCACTCAGTAAAGAAACATAGATATCTATAAACATGAATCACTGGATAATTTGGACACAATAATGCAAAAAACTTTCAGCATTCAGTTGTCCTGAATAAGCCTGCACTTTTTCATAGTCTCTCGAAATAACATAAATGATCACTAAATGCCGGACAAAAATTATGCATAAAACTTCTTCACAAGTTTTCGTAATAACAGCTGTCCTGCCTTAAGCTGAAACTTTTCTAGGATTTTAATTTCATCTTCTTTTGCATGATTATTTAACATGTTTGTCCCCAAATGAAAGGTACATGTAGTTTCACAGCAATATTTCTAGCATTACGCATAAGCTCCAAATATATGTATATACACCACAGTGCCAGTCTAAGCCATAGATTAATGGGGCACAGTGGAGAAGACGTTATTCTTTCCCAATAAACGTGTTTAAGCAAAAACTATTATTTCCATTACAAACAGTTTGGAGCCATATTAGATGCCGGGTAACCAGGTGTCTGACCAGGCTCCAAGCTGTTTGCCATTCAGATTAAAATAAATATTTAGAAATGTAATAAAAAATGTAATTTTCTACATTTCAGTGCTTTGCGTTTAACCCATTACACCATAGCCTGTTTCTAGTTTTGAAGATATGCCACCACTTAAAACAGGTTGAAAGTAAAGTAGAATGCGCCTTAAGTCGCATTCTGCTTTACTTTCATCCTGCTTTAAGCTATTATCTGCTAGAACTAAGAAAATACTTCTTATAATACATATTTACGAATGTATAAATTGGAGCTATTTTCTTTAGTGGATAAATAAAATAGAGGCCTAAAAAGGTGTATTTATGGGGTAGTGGGTTAAACGGGAAAGAATAACGTCTTCTCCACTGTATTAGAAGCCATTCCCTTCACCACAGCAGAATCATGCACATCATTTCTGTCTTCACAGTAGAATCCCACATGGCTAGCTGCTTGCATTGGCAAATATTGACAAAGGCTTGAAACACTTTAAAATTAAAGAATTTGCAAAAAGTCACCGTTTCAAAGAAATGGGGATTTCTTACCCCAGTCTAATTAATACTGAAGTTTTCTAGCTTAGCTCTATAAATATCTCTTAAAAGAGATGACTGTTGAATGCAACATGTACTCAATGAGATACATAAGTATGTGAGAAGTTGTATGACCTTAGCCGCAGTTCTAAGTCTGCAATGGACTTATACCCAAACAAGAGTTGTCAGAGACACAACAAAGCTCGCCAACGGCTCATTTCGAAACTTTGAACTAGTCTGAGGTCAAAGTCACAGGGTTCAAGACTTTTGTGTGCATAAAAAGGTCTTGCCAATATACGCATGCAAATCAAATATAAAAGTAATACCTCTAGGGACATAGGAATTATAAGCTTATTCAAAACCTTAAGGCAAATTTTGAGAATTTTTGAAACCTAAACACAGATTTTGAAACTCAAGCCCAAAGTTCAAGGTCACAGGGGTCAAGACTTTTGTGTGCATGAAAAAGTCTTGTCCATATACACATGCAAATCAAATATAAAAGTAATACCTCAAGGGACATAAGAGTTACAAGCATTTTTCGAAACCTAAACGCTGATTTTGAAACCTTTTATGCAGACCCTGAGTTCAAGGTCAAGGTCACAGGGTCAAACTTTATTGTGTGCATGGAAAGGTCTTGTCCATGTACACATGCATACCAAATATCAAAGCAATACCACAAGGAATATAGAAGAGCATTTTCTTAAAACTGTTTATGCTGTTCACGATGATGCGGACACCAACAACAACGACAACAAGAAATACGCTGGGGGTATAGCATAAGCTCATCTTGTACTTTGTACAGGCAAGCTAAAAACTTATCCTAGGTCAGAGCAACATGCTGTGCTCATTGCAGCGCATGAGCATGTTAAGTAACATGACCCTAACTCTAGTTCCGACTTATATGCAACCTTGGTTTTTACCATCAAGGGCGACACTATATCCCTGCACCACTTCATGGTGGGGCATTACAAATACAAGGCCATTAACTCATTCACCCCTGAAACTTTTAATAGTCTGTTCCATTTTCCAATCAGAATTAGCTCATTTCAGACTATTTAGGGTTGTTTTGGGTAATATACTGCAAAATGGCAAACAGTGCAGACCCTGATCAGAGGGCTCCTTAAGGAGCCTTCTGATCTGGGTCTACACTATTTGCATAGGACAAGAGTTTGAGGCATGACTATGCTGTTTGTTAATGCCGTACATACTCGTCGCTAGAGTTGAATGTGTTAAAGAAATACAATGTAGTGTGTCATTTTTAGTGCTTCTATTCTTTCTCAAGAATTAATTTTTTTCTGAAAATCAGAGACTTTTTCCAGTTATAAGTCATTTTAGTCAATCCAGCTAAATTGGTACATGTACTGCCTATATGCTGGAAATATGGCTGCCAGATGGACCCCCTCCCCTCTTCAAACACACACACACCAACCCAAAAATGGAGATTTGGTCGTGCTTTCAAGAGAGGTGGCCTTTATCAGAATACATCAAAATGTGCAGAATCTATAGAGGGTATTGTACAAGCTTAGCTGAACAAGCAGTATACTATGGGATATAGAGGAAAAGTCCAACTACCTGACACCCTCTGGTAACTTCGGCAGTGCTGCACATGAAAAGTTAGTGTTAATAGAAAGTCAAATTTGTGGGAAAACTGCTACTCACAGGACAGTTATAAGCAGTGTTTAATGTAATACAGAATGTTCTGAAAGGAATTTTAAAATAAAATTCTCTTTTTTTTTCAACCAAACTATTTTTAAGAATAATCTCAGAGACTCTATATTGGAAATAAATAAGGATACTCCCTTATTTGTGGCCATATTACAGTCAAACTTATTGAGCAGCCACTCTTTAAAGAAGCACTGGGCTATCTAAAGACAGCATACAGCTTGAGGCAAGGAAAAAGTAATACTTGCTGCTTGCACTTTTGTTCTGTATCAAGTTACTTTTCATCTGAATCCTCAGGCATCACAAGTTTAAATGTGATTGATTTATAGACCACGAAACCTTGACTATTATACATGAATTAGTAATGTATACATGTATATAATGTTATTGAGTACATGTATATCTATAACATTACCGTAGCAAATATTGGTAGTGATTAACTCATTCACCCCTGAAACCTCTAATAGACCAGTCGAGTTTCCAATTAACCCTTTCCCACATATAAACGCCTTTTAGCACATTCAATTTATTCCTCCACTGAAGAAAACAGTTGCAATTTATACAGTCATGAATATAAAACATACAAAATATTTTCTATATCCTAGCAGATGGTAGCTTAAAGCAGGCTAAAAGTAAAGCAGAATGTGCCTTAAGGCGCATTCTGCTTTACTTTCAACCTGCTTTAAGTGGTCACCTATCTTCAATACTATAAACAGGCTTTTGGGTAAAGGGTTAAGGCTAGTCCATTTTTGACCAGTTACAGTTGTTCTATTCAATATTGGTAAATGACAGTGTAGACCCAGATCAGAGGGCTACAACCAGAGCCCTCTGATCTGGGTCTACACTGTCTACAGAGAGCATGTGTTACTAGGGGTCAATGGTTTAATATAAGTATGGTAATGATGTGGTTATTTTGTCTCTTTCTGTACTCACTACTTCAGTAAACATTTAGTGCTTGTTGGCACTGGCAAAGAGCGCCTGGCTTTGTGTGGAGGTATAGGGGGCTTTCCAACCTAGTCATGTTCATGAGAATTATATGCAAGTACAATATAACCTCTCTACTACGACCACAAAATGGTGTTAACTATTAGGTTTTTAGAACAGGTGATTGCTTAAAGCAAGGTGACAGTAAAGCAGAAAGCTCCTATAGGAGCTTTCTGTTTTACTTTACATTGCTTAAGCTGTCACCTGTCTTTTATACAAATCAACTTCATTTTTATTGGTCGTAATAGAGAAGTTTTACTTTATCTTGCATGCAGTGCTTTACATGATCGTTAGTAAATATTTTAACATTGACTAGATAATAAAGCAATGAAATCCAAATAAAGTAATAACAAAATTAAACTGAAATAAAATGATTTTCCAAACACCGTTTAGATTGATGCTGCACTTTGTAAGTAAAAACCTTATGACCTTCAACATAGAAACCCTATATGCAACCAAAAGCTTTATCTTCATGTAAGTAAAGTCAACCCCAATAACTTGAGCAAGCTATCATTACTCCATAGATACCCATTTTTAGGCATTTAATCTATTCCTCTACTGTAGAAGATAGTTCCATTATATACCGTAGTGAATATGTAACACAAGAAATATTTCCTGTATTTTTGCAGATTGTAGCTTGAAACAGGCTGAAAGTAAAGCAAAATGCACATTAAAGCGTATTCTGCTTTACTTTCAACCAGTTTTAAGTGGTCATCTGTTTTTAAAAGTAGAAACAGGCTATGGAGTAAAGGATTAAGTTAAACGTTTCAATATAACTTCAAAGTTAAAATGTAGCCCAGCCATACTTTAACTCTTTGCATGCTAGCGACGGATACATGTGCCACAATGATTACTTTTGCAAACAGTTTGGATCCTGATGAGACGCCGCGTAACACAACTTCTCATCAGGATTCAATCTGTTTGACACTCTGATCCTGTTTTGAAATATGTTTTTAGAAAATTCTATTTTTAGAACATTAGCAGACGACAATTTTTGCAGACCAAAAAATTACCCAGTATGTAAAGAGATAACTTTGGAATACAGGCAAATGTTATGACCTAAATGATTCAAAGCTAGCGAGGTTCAACTGTAATTATTTGTGAGTGTGTTTCTTTCAAGGTTAAATAACTACCTACCCAGTTTCAAAGCAATATAAGATTTAGCCGAAGTAAATGAGTGAAGTAAATGAATTGAAAACTTTCCAAAACGGCTACTTTAATTGTTTTTGTCTCCAAGCAATTGTCATAAGCTACATTTCTAACATTAAGAATTTTTTCCATTGTTTTATCAATTAGGGGTGGGAAAGTCAGAGTTTGGATGATGAGATGGCCAGAGAGCAGTTGGGAGGTGAAAGCAGACTGAAAGTAAAATAGACTGTTCCTTACAGTACATTCTGCCTTAATTACAACCTGCTTTAACCCTTTCCCCCATAGAAGTGACTTTTAGCGCAATGAATTTATTCCTTCACTGAAGAAAATGGTTCCAATTTATACAGTCATAAATATATATCATACAAAATATTTTCTATATTCTAGCAGATGGTAGCTTAAAGCAGGCTGAAAGTAAAGCAGAATGCGCTTAAGGCGCATTCTGCTTTACTTTCAACCTGCTTTAAGTGGACACCTATATTCAATACTAGAAACAGGCTATGTGGGAAAGGGTTAAGTAGTAACGTGTTTTCAAATTTAGAAACAGGCTATGGAATGTAGGGTTAAATACTGATATGGCCATGTGTGTGTTTCAATGTACCTTGGTAGTGCTCCTACTGCCTGTTGATGGTCGTCTCTGTCGGGCCGATGTCACAAGTGGTGACTCTAAAGACTTCTGTGATGATGTACTTCCAGCTCTTGATAAACTACAACAAATATAACCACAGAAATAATTTACTGCTCTATATTGGAACTATGGTCTAAAAGTATGGATATAAAGTACAAATATACATGAATTATTTATCTTCTAAATGAAAATGTTTGAAGCTTAACTTAAGGCGCATTCTGCTTACTTTCAACCTGATTTAAGTGGTCGCCTGTCTTCAAAAGTAGAAACAGGAAATTGAGGTAAAAGGTTAAATGATTTAAATTTGCACTCAGCAGCAGCACTCCACTTTGGGAGTAAAATAGCAAATATGAAGTCTTTATCACATTTCGTTTTAATGCTAGGTTAAGGTATGTAATAACAGTACAGACAGATTAATTCCCAAACCGTCAGGACATCATCTGCTTTAAACAATTGTCATCTGTTTATATTCCTCAATTTCAAATTCAAATTTTAGGCATTTAGAATTATGTAATATTGAAATGAGTGTCAAACAGTTTGAAGTCTGATCAGATGCCGCATGATAATTTGTCTGATATAGGATCTGTCATGAGTCGATGTTTAAGACAAGCTGATCTCAAACGAGTCTAGAATTGAAATGTTATTAAGCGAGCCATGGCGAGCTTAATAACTTTTTTATTCTAGACGAGTTTGAGATTAACTTGTCTTAAACATCGACGAGTGAAAGATTCTTTTTCTCACATTACCAACGATTTAAGCCATTTTTTGGGAACCCCGGTAAAGTCAAAACGCCGTTATAAATAGTGACGTTATAGTGATGTCATCAAAGTGATCTTACACATGTTGGAGATAAGGATATTCGTCGAAGGTGTTCACTTTAGAAAACAGGGGTAGTTATGTGAGAAATCAGGATCCAAACTTTTTGCATATAATCTTAGTACTTGGGTAAGGCAGTGAAGGGGTTAAATACAATACACTTGATACAGGGTTCCCACAAATATTGCAAACCAAAATTCCCTGACTTTTCCCTGACCAAGGGGAACCCTGTCAATATCTGACATCAAGGCATAGAGTTTTAGCAGATTAAAGGTTTAAAACAGTTACCAAGGTGATGGTACTGAACTAGAAGAGCTCATTCGTGATTTGTTGGGTGTTGGCAGAAATGAGCGTCTTTTCTTCACTGAAGACATAGGAGACTCCATACTGCTAGCACTTCTGTAACAGAACATCAGATTATTAGCTTACTTTTCCATCTTTCATATCAATCTCTGTAAATATAAACACAAATAGGAGGCCCACATAAATATGCCCTTATTACACATGGAAAGGCCCCTTAATCCTTCTCATGCTGAACAATAAACAAAACTCTGCTCACTATAAACAATTACACTGGCTAATAAATTAAGGAAAAACTTCCTCATGAAAGTGTGCAGACTCTTCATTGACAGATAGATCTGATAAAATCATAAGAAAACAGAGCACCCCGATCAGACAGGTCCTTCAGGAGCTGTTAGCTCTGCCTGGGTCTATACTGTTTTCAATAAAAAAAACACCTATAAGCAGAAGATGGAGATGTCTGCTCTAACTTTTTTTTCTACTTTATGGTGAAACAGATTTACAGTCATCATGACAAACAGTCTGGATCCTGATCAGGTTTAAAGTAACTTGATGTCTGATCAAGATCAAAACTGTTTAAAAACTCAAGAACTTAGATGTATAAACAAAAGTTGTATAAACAAAGAAGTTAAGGTAGTTAAATCATTTTATTTGATCAGGCCAATGTGGGTTTGGTTTCCTTGTTTAGGTCCGTTTCTGCTATCTTTGGGCTAATTGGACGCCCCAGAGAGAGGGGAGAGAATACAGAAAACACGGACACGATGCCCTACTCTTATTATAGACAGAGTTCTCTGGTTCTTTTTGATGCCCAGTGTAAAGCATTGATACATTGGACCTTGGTTTCAAAAGTTTCATTCGAAGGACTTCATCCGATGGGGGATCAAACACACGACCTATCGAGTGTGCTACCACGTCCGCCAGTGCCAATATTGGTCAATAACGGTATGTTACTATCAGCCATTGTTGTCAACTGATGGTCATTACCGAACCTTCCTCTTGCAACAAGAATGGCCATCTTCCTAGAGAACCGATATTGTCCATCGTTTGCCTGATTTCATTAGAGGGATACTTTTTTTTATGATTGACAAGTAGAAGACATACCCTGTCCTGTTTGGTGTACTTAAACTTGAAGACAGATTTCTGGGTTTCACTTTCTTCTCTTCTTTAGCAGGTGTTGACATTTCTTCTGCTGAAATGTCACCCAATAAATGTCACTTTATGTTTTCTTTTTTTTAATATGTTAGTATTCTTGCGATATTTCTATATTATTCACATATGACGAGTTGAACATATTTCATGTTAAAAAAGTGTTTAAAAAATATAGTTCCATGCCAAACACGGCATATGATTTGGATCCAAACTGTTTGGCACTCATAGTCAATTTTTCGTCAGTTAAAGAAGCATAAAAAATGATCTTTGATTTTTTTTTTTGCAGACCATACATATGAAGCTGTCAGACAACAATTCAGCATGATAAGGTTTAATTGAAAGGCTGCTGTACACTTGTTTTATACTAAACCTTTTTCCACACGTACAGTTGAAACTCGATACTTCGAACTCGCTTTTAAAAATCGATCTTACCAGTATTTCGTAAGTTGAATCTTGATAAGTCGATCTCGTTTAAGTCGAACTTACCCGTAATTCAAAGTTAAAACGTGGCTCAGCCACGTTTTAACTTTGAAATATGGGTATATTCGAACTAACGCGAGTTCGTGGTACTGGAATCAAGTTTTTACTGTACAGTACTAACCCTCTTTCTTCTCCATGTCCTTTTTAACTGATGCTGGATTAAAGGCTTTCATGGGTCCAGTTTTCTTGGGTATGTCGTCAGTTTTACCCTGGGCAACAGCAGCTGGTCTTTGTAAGCCAGATGGTTTTTTCAGCTGTAGTTTACTCACTGGCATTGCTTTACCTTTAAAACCTATGGAAAAGAAAGAGAACTAATTATATACCCTATTCTTTATAGTAATATCTTTAACTCTTTCCTCCCTGAAACTTTAAATTGACAATTCCAGTTTCCATTTAAGTCTAGTCCATTTCTGACTTTTAAGGGTTGTTTTTGTCAATGTTTGGCATTATGACAAACAATGAAGACCCTGATCAGAGGGCTCCTTTCGGAGCCCTCTGATCTGGGCCTTCACTGTTGAACAGGACAATTTTACTATTCACATTTACATTGTTTGAAAATGACACCTATATGCGGGACTAGGGTTCAAAGGGTTAAATTATTTTACATGTTCATCAAAGAAATGCCCTTCCATGCTTCTACACTGTCCTGATAATGACCGAAAGGAAACTTTTTTCTGCATTCTGGGCCAGGAAGATGCTAAAAATACAATAGAAGGTAAGCAGAAAATCCTACATGAGCTGTCTGCTTTATTTGCTTTATCTTCAGCCTGTCTTAAAACACTGTAAAAAGTACTCTAGAAGCTATTCCTGAAAAATTCAGACTATTTGCCCTACACTTCTTTTTGATACAAAGTTTCTCTTTGATACTGAATTACTGACTCAAGAAATGTTGGCCAAACATTAAAGACATTCAATCACAAGTGATATTCAAGGGCCAGGAATTCCTCAAATGATTTAGATTATGGGATAACATTTGACAACTTAGTTCAGGATTACTTGCAAGAAAGAAAAAAGTAAGTTTTTCAAGCTAAGACTGAAGACTTGTCATACATACCTGGTATACCAGACTTCTGAGGTATTGTTTTAGCTGGAATGTTGGAGGCAGTTGTAGCAGAACTCTTCACTGCTGGCACAGAAGTTTGCAGTTTCAGTTTGGAAGGCAGGGCTGAATCTTTTAAGCATCCCATGGCCTTATTAGGGGCAACAAGCCCAGATTTGGGCTTCAATTTAGTCTCCTTGGTAGCATTCACTTCAGTAGACATATTTTCTGTTTTGGGTGGGGAAGTTTTTACCAGAGGCTGAAAATGTTTAAATGTAAATAAATGAGAACATTTCTGTAAAATATATGGACTAACCATTTAAAAAATATTCTGCTCCTGTGAGGTTTTCAGTATTTCTTTTATTCTTCTTTATTAATAAAGCTGCCTCATATCGTGAACACCATCAATGAAGCTGTAATATTAGGAACTAATAGTTAAAATTAAGGACTTGGAATTCCCATGGATCATTTCTGCACTGTTTGTCAGTTTGCAATAAAGTTAAAATCAACCATACATATGAAGAAATGGACTAGACTTAATTGGAAACTGGAATTGTCTACTTGAAGTCTCAGGATCAACTAGTCAGTTCCAGCAAATTTTATTGGGGTTTAGTGGAGTCCTCAACTCTTTCCTCTATAGCTTGTTTTCAGTATTGGAAAACAGATGGTTGCTTAAAACAGGCTGAAAATAAAGCAGAATGCTCCTTTAGGAGCATTCTGCTTTATTTTCAGTCTGCTTTAAAATACAATCTACTAGGATATAGGAAATATTTCTGATGGAGAATATTTATAACTGTATAAAATGAAACAAATTTCATGAGTTGAGGAATAAATTAAATGTGTTAAAATGAGTATCTATGGAGTTAAGGATTAAGGAGAAAACATTTAGCCCCGTTTGTATATTTGCCAGATAATTTGTCTTATGCTTGAATAACAGAATAACTACTATTCACCAAATATGAAATTTACAGCTTGTTTTTTAAAATACCTTTTTCACGGCTGGTCCCTGTAGTTTGCTTAGTTTGGAGGCAGCAGGGGGCTGCAAGCTTCTTTTCCTGACAGGTTTCTTCGATTCTGACATCGGCAAACTAGTTTTATTATCACATACAGACTCTGATTTGTCTTTGACAACTGGTAATGACTTTCGTTTGTTAACAGGTAGTTTGTCATGTGGTGTTTTACTAACTGTATAGGTGCCTGACCGATTGTGTCTTCGTGATGGGGTGTCTGGATTCTCTCCGTCTGATCCACTCGAGCTAGACTTGAGTTTGGCCGACATGGCCAGTATATCAACCAGTGCTGACACATCGTATTCTTCCGGAACTCTTCTATCTATCATATCATCACTCTGACCACTATCTGAATTCTCTTTATTTTCTGGATTAGAAGAATCAGACAGCTTTTTATCAACTGAGTGCAATAACTTCTCAACAGCTTCACTGTTGAAAATTTCAATTTTGTCATCCAGCTTTAACTTTTTAGCACAGAACAAGTTGTCTTTGATGGATTTTTTCTTTGCTGGACCAGCCGCTGATGATATCCTGTTTGCCACTGCATTTGCCTCCTTGAAGATTTCTGCCATTTGTCGTGAATTCAGTGGACTTAATGGCTTGTTTCCTTTCGTTGCAGAATCCACCACAGTAGCAACACAGCGCTCACGAAATCCGACAGGTCCGAAGAATACTTCCTCCTCATCCTCTCCACTGCCAGTCAACTCCTCTATGCTGCTACTCCTACAGAAAACAACACGGGCTGACAGTAACTTATGACAGTAACATATCCTAACCCATTACCCAATAAATACACCTTTTTACTCCTTCAACCCATTACCCCATAGCCTATTTCTAGTTATAAAGATAGGTAACCACCTAAAGCAGGCTGAAAGTAAAGCAGAATGTGCCTTGAGGCACATTCTGCTTTACTGTCAGTCTGCTTTAAGTCAACATCTGCTAGGATATAGAAAATATTCATGGTATATATTTTTGAAGGTATAATTTGAAACTATTTTCTTCAGTGGAGGAATAAATTAAAAGCATAAAAAGGCACATTCATGGGGTTATGGGTTAATTTATTCCTTCATTGAAGAAAATATAGCCAATTTGTATAGTCATGAATATGTATCATAAGATTTTTTTTTTATATCCTGGAAGATTGTAGCTTAAAGCAGGTTGAAAGTAAAGCAGAATGCACCATAAGGCGCATTCTGCTTTACTTTCAATCTGCTATAAGTGCTCACTTGTCTTTAAAACTAGAAACAGGCTATGAGGCAATGGGTTAACCCTTTCCCTTTATAGTTTGTTATATTCTTCTAGTCCACTGAAGAAAATAGTAATCATAAGAAATGTTTTTTATATCCTAGCTGATAGGAGCTTAAGGATGTTTGAAAGTGCAGAAGACAATTTCATGTGCATTCTGCTTTACGTTCAACCTACTTTAAGTGGTCACCTGTCTTATAAAAACTAGAAACAGGCTTTGGAGTAAAGGGTTGAGCAGCTACCTGTCATTGTGTAACAGTTTTTTCTACAGATTATCTATTAGAACACAAGAGAACGTTTCTATTAGGAATGGATAAAGGTTGGACAAGACAATTATATGAGGGAAACTCAAAGGGATAACATTTTCTATGTTAGAAGCCCTGTTTGAATCTAACACTGACACTAGAAGGGTTTTCCCAGCAAGCATCAGTCGAAAAAGATGTATAGTCAAAATGAAGAGCTTCAGTAGAGCAGAAGTTATTTGCCGGAAAAGAAAGTGAAGAAAAAGGGAATAACTTTCATGGTATTGATTCAAAAGTTACAAACAGGAATTATAGCCAGAAAAGTAGATGTGGGAAAGAGGAATAACTCTTACATTATTGATGCAAGAAAGCTTTATGAACCTTCTGCAAGATCCTTTCACTCATCAATCCATTTCCATTACTGAAATTTCATGTCAAAACTTCAATATAACAGAAGTAATCTGTTGGAAAAGAAAATGGGGAAAAGGGGAATAACTCTCACAGTAAGAATTATGAACCTTGTAAAAGACACTTCCCACTTGTCAAGCTCTTTCCATAAATGAAATTTCATCTTAAAATCTGCAGTAGAACAGGAGTTATAGTAAAAAATAAAAGTGTGATGGACGGACAGACAGTGGAAAAGTGATCCCTTAGTGTCACCTTTGCCTACACCATGGCAGGTAACACAAAAACTTTAAATATGTAGCTATCAGAAAACATCAACTTTGAAATGCAACATAAATATAACACTTACCTGTCTGAAACAGTCACAGGAGTAAGAGGAAGGTCGAAATCAAAACTCTCTACATCTATTGTGTCTACAATGAACAAACATTTGTTGATAACAGTTTATCTGTAAACATTCGTAGAAATTCTAGAGACAATCTATCAATCTTTATTTCAAAATAATTGAAAGTATTTCTAGTTGATAGCTAGTTATTTCATACAGTAATTTTGATAAATTAATAATTATGCTTGTTTTCTTTACTACATGTCAACTATGGGCAGTATTTACCGTAATACAGGTGACACTTTAATTCAGAAAACTCTTCACAAAATTGTGAGTAGGAATACTTCTGTTTAAAGATATCCAAGTTTCTTCAATGGGAATCAACAAAGATTTAACTGTGCTGTGTCCTACCGAGAGGAGTGACATCAAATGATGTATTGTTACTACAGGAAGTACTGGCTGCTGGTTCCATGATTTTACTGATCAGCTGTTCATCAGCATGCAGTGGACTATCCATCTGTACAAGACATTGGGCATCTTTCTGTTCTGACCGAAACAGTTCTACAGAATCTATAAAAAACAAAAGACAACTGAATATACAGATGCCTCCAGAGCTCCAGATAAGTGGAGTACATGTATTTCAAAAACTAAAATCTTCATTTCTTTTCTGCATTAAACCCTATGGTGTCACTATTCAATTCTAATGAGTAGTAGCATGATAGGATTTGATGGTGAAATGAGTGAAAGAATTTTGGATTTGTTCAGTTTACTCCCTTTAATCTGGAGCCATGCAGCAACTTCAGATCATTCATAGACATTTGACATGTGAAACATTGATTTTTAGCCAAATGAGTAAAAGCAATGTTGATCAACCATTTAACCCATTACTCCAAAAATATGCCTTTTAATTTATTCCGCCACTGAAGAAAATAGTTTCACTTTATACAGTCATGAGTATGTATCAAAGGAAATATTATCTTCACCCTAACAGATTATAGCTTAAAGCAGGTTGAACCAGCTGTAAGTGGTCATCTGTCTTCAAAACTAGAAACATGATGACACGGTATTCTCACTTAAGGATTCCAACTTATTTTAATGTTAACGCTCACCCTTTGAAACTAAAAATCAACAATTTCAGTTTCAAATTTAATCTAGTTCTATTTTTAATAATTTATAAGAAATTGTCTACATGCATGGGCCTAACTCTGCCAAGAATTATTCAATCTAAACCAAATTATACCTTCTCAATGTACTTTTATCCCAAATTTCAGTTCAAAATGTCAATGTATGACCAAGATAATGAGAGCAAACCACAAATTTTCTGAATTTTTCTAATCAAAGGGGCATAATATAATTCTGTAAATAGATTATTCGGTCAGAATCAAACTGACCTGCATATTGCCATGATGCATCTATATAATTATTATACTGAATTTTATGGCTGGGTGCATAAAACCAAAAACAAACTACCTGCTTCACTGAGTTTTGTTCCTGAATCACTCAAGTCTAGTAACTGATCCACTTTCCAACCTGAAAATTGTAAGGCAGAAACCTTTATACAATACAGTAAAACCTCTCTATTACAACCACTTGAATGATGGCCAATTGGTTGTATAAAAGGCAGGAGACAGCTTAAAGCAAGCTAAAAGAGCTTCCTGTTTTACTATCACCTTGCTTTAAGCAGATGCCTGTCATAAACACCATATAATTCACACAATTTAACACAGCCTGAAATGTTATTCAAAAGGGAGCATATGAATGAATTTCTATTGAAATAGATAGCTTTACTGCACTTGCACAGACAGTTTACTGTTAGACATACATGTCTCATTATCAATGTTATCTTGGAGTAATACAGTCTTCTAAAATTCAAAACCTATAACTGATTTTTTCTAAAATTCTCATTCCATAGATGATAGAAGCGCTTTGTTCATGGGAGCTGCTTAATGGAGCTTGCAGCTTTTCTTTCATCTTAGTTTAGGCAGTTATCAGCTTTAAAGTAAACAAGTAACATCCATAGATGGATATAGGTGATTTGAACATCTGACTATGGAGGAAAGGGTTAATTGATTAACATTGGATTATTGATAGTTGATGTCTTCATTGATTCCCATCAAAACTCTCAGGTAAAACTTGGCAAGAAATCAGTCCTGCATTTTCTTCCTGGTAGACTTAAAATGAGTATTTAAAAGTACTTTAACAACTGTGGTAGTTAAAATGACAACTTGAAGGTAACTTAATATTTTAATACTGCCAATTTACAAGAAAGATCTACCTGCAGCATCTGATTGTACAAGCTCTTCCACAGGTTCACTCAGATCCACTAACATGCCTTCAACACAGCCTGAAATGTTATACAAGCGGAGCATTTGAATGAATTTCTATTGAAATAGATACAGTAAAACCTCTCTATTACGACCACAAAATTTTGATAATTATTATGTGTTTACGACAGGTGAGTGCTTAAAGCAACTGGTGATAGTAAAACAGAAAGCTTTAGGAGCTTTCTGCTTTACTGTCACCTTGCTTTAAGCACTCACCTGTCTTTTGTACAATCAATTAGCCTTTGTTTTAGGGGTTGCAATACAGAGGTTTTATTGTACAACTATCTTGTTTAGTTTTAATTCAAATATTTTGTTTAAAAGGCATATTAATTGTTATCACTAACCTGCAGCATCAACACTCATACTGCTTTTAATTTCCTTGAAACAATGAAAAGTCTACAAAAATATTGTCATGATACTATTATATACATATATTCCCACTGATATAATAGAGGTGGATGAGCAGTCAAACTTTGATATCTCAAACTCGTTTAAACTCAAACTATCTGATAGTTTGACATATGAACTGCATTTTTTCATGCTCGGTTAAGTCGAACATACCCATATTTCAAAGTTAAAACGTAGCTTAGCCACGTTTTAACTTTGAAATACGGGTATGTTCGACAAAACAGACTTCGAGATATCTAAGTTCGCCTGTACTAACTTACTTACGTCACTGTTTGATACTATTTTAGTACTAACGACATATGGGACCACTTTTTTTGGCTTTGAAAGTTTAAATATGAGACATGCCATGAGAATACTTATTACTGCTTCTAATACTATTAGTTACACTGTATTTCGGCAGGGTGTACGGGCTTGTATGACGGTTTTGGATTCCGTATTTCCTGAGCGCGACACGTGAAGGAAATACGGAATCCAAAACCGTCATACAAGCCCGTACACCCTGCCGAAATGCTGTGTAACGAATTCATTTCCAGTCTAGATCCAATACAAGAAAGAAAACATGCATAATCTGACAAAGTTTTACTGTCTTGACCCTAAAATTGACTCTTGAAATTGACATCAGTACATTTAAAACTCATGCGCTCTTCGATGGTTTAGTACAATAGTTAAACAGTTAAAACTTCGACGATATTAGGAACTCGCATAAGAAGAATTTATCTGCATTCCTACAGTTTAATGCAATAATTTATACGCATTATGTCGAACATATTCCGTATTTCAAGTTAAAAAGGTGGCAAACCCACCATTTAACTTTGAATTACGGATAATGTTATACTGAAATGAAATCAAGATAGACCCTATCGAAGATCGACTGTATATAACATGGTTACGTCATCACATTGGAATGTGAACATCCTTAAAATGTGTATTACCAGGGTATTTTGAACGGATAGTTCTCGGAGGACATTTACGTTTTATGAAACACTGTAACAATTAATTATAACAAATGAACAGAAATAATCAGAAACGAACAAATGAACACGTAGGTCAGTGTCTAGGCATATCGAGTTCTGCCTATTTTGGTTGATTTCGATATACATATTGATCTAAATAAATCTGAATCCAATGTCAATTTCCGTTGTACTTTGCATTGTCCATTTCACGTCCCGTCGTTTGTTTATCATGGTGACGACGTGGGTGGGGTAATCAGGGAAAGCAAAGCAACTAGCATATTATCGATATCTGAATTACATTTACACATAATGATCGAGTCTAGTACACAGTGGTCACATGTGCAGTTTTAGCCTATCAGAGTCCAAGAATTTATGATGACTGGAAATAAAACTCAGTCCATATGCTAGGCTTTGCTGATTGAGTAGTGAGTATAGGTATTGAATGACCAGAGCACCCATTTAGCCCAGTGGATAGATCATAAAGCGGCCAACTCATGTTCTCCTAATGTTCACTTTTTTTTTTACTTCAGAATATAAACTTACCTGACATTTTAAGGTCTTGTCATAACAGTTTCAGGGGTGCATTAAAGTCGAGTAGCTGACCTGCAATTAGATATATTATTAATCAAATTAATATCAAGCCACAGTACAGTGGGGTTTTTCACCACTTTTGGAATGAGTTGGTACCCCTTCAAATGGGAAAAATATGCCCTAAAACGGCTCATTTTGGGAATAAAGGCCTTGTTTTCAATTGGGAACGGGTCCCTCCAAAAAACGCTGCAGTATGACATACACAAATTTTATTCCACATCGAAAAGTACAGGACATTGCTAATTTGTTACACAAGTTCTATTGCCAAAAGCAATCTTGCAGAACAATCAACTATCTGTACAAATTGGTAGCATGGAAGAAGAAATGGGGAATGGCTTGTCTCCCGGAACCCCATAGGCTTTTATTAGCCGCCAGTTACACTCTGCAAAGACACATATAATATGTAGAAGAAACTCGCGAGTAAGCAATTTAAACAAACCAAGTCAGATTCCTAATTCGCCATGGTGAGAACCAGAAGGGGTATAAAAGCCGGTACCGTGCCGTACTTTGCCGAACCGAAACCTGAATTGCCGTACCGAACACTTTTTTCAAGTTAATATACAAGCATAAAAGTTTCTTAAATTTGAAAATGTTGGAACTTATTGGTTCCTAAACATATTATTTACATCCTGAAAAAGTATTGTAACCATCAGAAGCCTGGATGTTGAGAAAAGGGCGATTTTGTAATTTCATGGGGTATAAAAGCCGGGCCCCTATAGATTTCAGTTTATCCTAATTTTTTCCTTAATAACAGAATTGTATAATGTTATTTGATGGTAAACTTAATCAAAATACGTTTTTATGTGATGTACCTGAAAAAAAAGGCATTAAAACCAAAATAACCCTTAAATTCGCCTTTGCAGCGATTGCCGAACCTGAAAAAATAGGAATATCAATATTACGGTCCCACGTAATGTGACGTATTATATTCAGTTCCGTAAGAATTACACAACATTTATATCCAGTCCATCTATGAGCATTAAGCTTAGAATCAGATATTCACATAGAGAAGGCAGGGAGAGAGATTTATATCTATATATTTATGTTTCCTATTTTTTTAAGATTTAAAAGAATGTGAGGTTAAATTGACTTCATGTACAGCCAATCTTGTATTAGCGAGCACTAAGTTTATTTCAGTTTTCAGCCTTATTTCTATCAAAATGTAGGCATATACTGTCAATCAATAGTGGCTGCTTAATACACTTAAACTAAACTTAATTGACTACAGTAAATCCTCTCTAATACGGCCACTAAATTGTGTTAATTATTAGGTGTTTATGAATTAATAAATTATGGCAGGTGACTTGCTTTAAGCTGACACCTTTATTTTATACAACCAATTACTCTGTGGCTTGATAAAATTTATCAACAAATATCATAACACAATTCAGTTATTAAAAAAAGAGGATAAACTGAAATCTATAGGGGATCGGCTTTTATACTTCTACTTTGCCCCCTGAAGACAGGTGGCAGCTTAATGCAGTATTACAAAATATACATGTTGCTCAATTTTGAATTATTTCTGCATTAGGCTGCCACCTGTGAAAGGAAACGAGCATAAATTAATTATAATTGACACATATAAGATTTTATTATTTTATTTATCCAATGTTGGTTTGAACTTTCAAGCATACAAATGTAAGCTTTGTGATTAAAACGAATATGAACATGATATAATGTTGTCTTTTCTCTGCATCCTCTGTATTCGTATTCTGTCACATTCGTCGTCCTGAAGAAAAAAAGCAGGTTAAATGTAAAATCATTCATCTCTTTTAATTGACAAATGCAATACAGTAAAACCTCTCTATTACGGCCACTAAAATGGGGAGTAATTGGTTGTATAAAATACAGGTGTAAGGTAAAAGTAAGTCACCTGTCATAAACACCTAATAATTAACACAATTTAGTGGCCGTGTTAGATAGATTTTACTGTAGTAAATTAAGATTAGTCTACTGTATTTATGACTTTCTATGATTTTGTCTGCAATTCATTGCAAAATGACACATTGATCAGATGACACCTTTACTTGATCTACCAATACGAACCTGAATTTCCAAATTTAAGTAAATATTGTGCTTGTATTTAAAATCCAAAAAATGTTCGGTACGGCAATTTTCGTCCGGTTCGGCAAAGTTCGGCACGGTACCGGCTTTTAAACCCCTTCTGAGAACCATCCTGGAATATTGAATTTACTGTTTGTCCTTATGGAGCCTATACACCAAGACAAACATCCACAAGGTTGAGATGGTTCAAGCAAGAGAGTGGCCAGGTACTTCACCAAAAGGTACAGAAACACCAGTAACATGACCCAGAAAGGGCTAGATGGTGGACCATCTACATGATCTATAGTGGGAGTCACTAGCATCATGCTGGACCAAGACCAAGCTGACAGACCATGTTATTTAAAATAATACATGTCATCCGAGGCTTAGTTGAAGTTTCAGCTTATGAGTATGACCACCTAACTCGGTCATCAAGATCTACACAGTCAGCACACATCCAAATGTTTCTCGGATCTCCAGTTCTTTGGGAGGTTTTTTGTATTGATTACTTCTCTCCATCAATACTATCTATCTTCCTTTTAGTCAAACCCCTTGTGGGGACCTAGACTTTGATGCGCGTCAACTGCCGAGAAAATTAAAAAGAAAATATAAAAGGAGTGTTTAAAAGATAAGAAAGTAGTTTGTTAAAATATAGACAAAAACAGGACAGGTGAACTTAAGGTGAGACATGTTCAATCTGGCTAAAAGCCAGACTGAACTCTGGGCCGGACAGGGTGACAATGTCAGATGGTAGGGCATTCCACTAGACTACTGTTCTGGGGAAAAGGAGAATTTATGGTAGTCAGTTTTGGTTTGTATGAATTGAATGAGATTTTCGAGAGGGTCTAGAGAGAGGGGTCAAATAATTTGGAATAGGGATGGCTACCTGGTGATACTGATGATTATGAGAAGGGGCACTTTTGGGTGCACCATTGGGACTGTACCCGGCCGGTCACTTTATCCTGACACAGATGAACCAGTTGTAATGCTAACCCAAAATCCTGAGCGCCAAGGAGGGGAGCCATTGCTACCAATTTTTAAGTCTTTGGTTTAACCCAGCCGGGGATTGAACCCGCAACCTCCAGCACTGCAAGCAGACGCTCTACCACACACCGCTACCACAGAGCCACGCAGCCAGTTCCTGACTCTACAGAACAAGTTTCTATACAAGTACAGTGAGAACATTGAACACACTTCCAGCACCTGCATCTAAAGCTACCAAATTGTCCTAAATTATATGCATATGCATGTCACAGGAGGAGAAAATGATGCAGCCTGAAGCCCTGATAGGGGCTCGAACCCGGGACCTTCGGACTACTGTTCCGACGCTCTACCGAATGACTGCAAATAATCTCCCCAACTGAGGTAGGTTCAGTGCCGTGACATACATAATTATGTTATTTTTGAAAACAAAATGTGCTAACCCTAATTAACTGCTTGTGAAACATTATGATGTCATTGTGGACGAGTCATAACTTGTGACCCTTGTTGTTGTATGACATGACCGTCTATTGACCAAAGATGAAGTACATTCAGATTCATGGTAAAAGGTAAGTGAAGCTTGCGGACAGACAGACAAACCAACAACCACACAGACCGAAAACATTTGTTCCTGATGGTTGGTGTTGGAGGTGGGGGTGCGAACCTTTTTGAATTTGAAATTGGTACACATGCGTGACATGGTCAATATCATAACAAGAAAACGGTACTGCAGAAACTTGCCAACTGAAAATATCAGTAAGGACTGTGTTAAAGCATTTTAGGGGTGGGATATATTCATTTTGTTGGATTAAATGCTCTACCTGACGTTTTTTGAATCGTACTTCCCTCTTGTCGTATTCGACCTAACGCGATTGGTTGATTTCATGGAAGAGCTTTAAATTACCGAAAATATTCGTATCTGTTGGAAAGGATCTGAATGACTAAAAAGGAGATCAGTATAAAAAGAGCGTGCGATTTATTTTTATTTTAAAAAAAAACTATTTGTTCTAGATAAAAAAAAATTTAAATAAAAATGAAATATTTTAGCTAGATCTAATTATGTTAGCTAATTATGTTAAAGTTTGATGACAGTACTACTACTATCACTTCTACCACGAATGAATTCGTGCTTCTACTATATGTGTACTGCCACCACAGGTACTTGACACATATCCTTGCTTCTTGTCATTTCGCCACTTTCTTGTCTAGATCTATTGCCAAAAAATAAAAAATAAAAAAAAATTAGGCTTCCATTATAGATACAAGGTATACAACGCAATCCAACACCTACTAGTCTTAAAGCGACTCGCAACCAGATGGTGTATTTGCACAAATAAAATAAAATGCTCAAATAAAACCAAATGTGTAGCATTAATATCGTGCATCTGGCATTAGAAACATATGATCAGTCTAAAAACATCCTTAAGAAAAGTCTTCAAATCTTCATTTTTTAGATATTTTCATCGTTCTATCCGTTGCGTCGAAAGACGCAACAGAAATTTAACACAGGCTCAGACATAAACCCGAGCCGAATAAAGTACTCTCCATCGCTACACACTGAAGTACGTTATCACTGATTCCCAATAAGTAGGAACATTGAATGATACAAGAAGGTAAGTGATCATTTATATAAAAACTCATTTACGTTAAGACATTCATCGGAATCACTCTTTCTTTTCTAAATACCCCAATTACTTAAACAAAACTAATGGTGATAACACATTGCAAACAGTGATCTTGTTGAAATCAATGTATTGGAGGTAGTTTTTCCGTTACTGGGTGGTAACGGAAAGTTTTATTTCATCATCATTGACAAATGGGACTCATTCCTTTGCATTTCTCATTAATGAAGCAGAATATAACTTTTTATTCTACTTTATGCTAAATTGCTGACACATTGACGCAAAAATAAACTGGGTTCATAAATAAGAGCGTTCAACATTGCCTTTGCTATTTTTGGCAGTAACATAGGCCATTTATGTTTTGTTGAAAGATGGTTACATTGCAACATAACATTACTAGAGTTTCTTTTGACATTATTTAAATAAACAAATACAAAAAGAGTGTAAGGTGACACAATTGTGTATCGAAAAATAGACCAGTTTGACACAACGGCCATGTTCCATGTTAGTAACGGAAATTTGATTTTTGGTAGCGGAAAATTTATTCTTTCCAGAGACAAAATGGTGCCAAAAACAAGGGCAAAAATCCAGAGAGCATATCTGTTTAAACATATTAGTTTGTTTCTAAAATAAAAATGTATGTCATCATTGATTTATAACAGTTTAAGTGTTTGATTGAAATGTCCGTTACCGAACCTACTATTTTTCCCGTCGCAGACGGGTCTGTTTTGTATTTTGACCTCAACTCTATGAAACAATTTAACAAATCAGGAATGATCAGAAATCCTGGTCAATGATCACGTGCTTGAAATGCAGTACTCTTATCGGCCAATGGCCTAGACTGGCGTTCTGTTATTTTTTCACATCAATCTTGCGAGTGTAAACCTGGCAAAACATTGAGATGCAGTCTATGTCATCATTTCTAAATTTAGCGTGGATAAGCTCTAAATTTAGCTGTTAAGTCAGAATCTCTCTGGTTAAGTGAATACTGTACAGTGGAGAATGTGTTATTCTTTCCCAATAAACCTGTTTACGCTAAAACTATTATTTGCAGTGCAAACAATTTGGAGCCAGATAAGACGCCGGGTAACCCGGCGTCTGATCAGGCTCCAAACTGTTTGCCACCAAGATAAACATGAAATATCAGAATTGTCCAAAAGTTGTTCTTTTCTACGTTTTAGTGTTTTGCGTTTGCGTACGTTTGCGTTTAAACGGAAAAGAATAACAGATTCTCCACTGTACCCCACACAAAACTTTAACCTGCGACGGAATATCTTTTTTAAAGATATTTCTTGTTTCTTATTTGCTTTACTTATGACCCATTGTAAATATCGACTCCAAAATTATAACAACATGCACAAGATAGTGAGAATTTTAGATTAAAGTGACAAAATATGATTAAAGTAAAAAATCATTAGATTTAGAATTTCTGAAATACTAAAATATGTTTAATTGTCTACAAGTTTTACACCCCAAAAATAAAACGCACTTAGTTCCATGTGATAATCCAGTAGATTGGTGGATATTTCATACCTACCTGTATACCTGTATACCTCTTCTTCGGGATAAAGGCTCACGCCTGTAACTCCCGCTCCATTGCTGGTCTTCTTGTCACTGTTTCTAGCACATGCGTGGGTCGGACTGAGTATTGCCTATATGCCCAATGCTTATCTAGTTTGTTCTTAAGGTCATTCACATTCTTTGCATTCACTACCCAGTCTGGTAATGTGTTCCAGTGGTTAACAACTCTTAGCCCGAATGAATGCTTCCTGGTGTTAAGCCTACTTCGCTTCTTTTACAGTTTAGAGTTACATGTATGTCCTCTTGTTATATTGGTCTCATTTAGGGGTAATAGCCTCTCTTGGTTGACCTTATCTTTGCCTGACAGGATCTTGTAGACTTGAATCATGTCTCCACGTTCGCGTCTGTAGTTCATTGATGGCAGTCTCATTACTCTCAGCCTCTCTTCATATGACAGGTCTTTTATTGAAGAACATAACTCGTTGCCCTACGTTGCACCTTTTCAATCTTGTCAGTGTCGCCGACGTACTGGTGGATCCTCGGAGCATTTCCATTTTCATGCTATTATTTCTAATTTTGGACACAGAGAAACATGTGGAACAAAAAAATAGTATTATTTTTTGTATTTGGTCTACAGCACATATGCCGTTTTAGCAATATTTTGTATACATGCACATAACGGATATATGATTTTCTTTCCACAATCCCTGGCTAGTGTCGATAGATAAGCATTCGTTACATCAAAACCAAAAAAGATATGCATTCAAAATTTTAGATACAAACTCCTGAGATAGCTATTTAAGGTAAAATCAATAGGACATATGTATACGATGAAGTTGAATTTTTGACATCTATATAGCAGCTGTGTTCCTTTTTATTGAGAAACAGTTACAGTGTAAATCGATGCCATAGATATAAATAGCCCGTTGTCGAGGGGTTTCATTATTTTGCGTGCCTGTCCCCGCATGGAGGGTCACGGGTTCGAATTCCACCAGATCTTCTTTTTTCTTTTCTTTTTTAAATGAATTTTTAACAGAAATTCTTATCCTAAACTAATTCTTACCCATTTATATTAACATTTGACATACGATATACTATTTTTAATGCTCAATCCGGTTGCGAGCCTTTTAACTATCGACTTAAACTGATGCTTTTTTGATCGCCGATATTCTCTTGTGTGTTTTTTTTTTGTAATATATCTAGATCTATGTGTCAAGTACCTGTGACTGCCACTAGTCTTCTGCTAATAATGGTAACAATGAAAAGCAAACAATATGATTACAGTAACTTTAATATTAAATATAGCATAACTACTAAAATGCTATCATAGATCTATAGAAATGCTAAAAAAATAATCTAAACATTATCCTGCTGATCGGAGATTCTTGCATTAACCAACTGTTCTATATATCAAACTCCATTCGTGGAGTTTCTTGAAACAAACTACTTGTCAACAGGTGTCATATCTTAAATTAGAAACACGATGTCATAGCACTGCAGTTTGCAACAGTCTTAAATTTGCACTCCAGTAAATTCATCTTTAGTAAAAATTGTAAAAGTACATAGACCAGTAAAACCCTTCAAAATTATCAATGGGAAGGGGGGTTATCATGCGCACAAAACTGGCACGAAGAAGACGGCAAATATACGGAAGAAGAAGAAGAAGAAGCAGAAGCATGTCCCCTGCCAAATCAGACCATTCGGTTTTAAGCAAGTACTGTACCCGTAAACATAGATATATGGTCAGTTACCATTAGTTGAAAATGTGAAAATGCTTGTCTAATAGATATTATTCAGCTCCGCTGAAAAAGCGTCTTGCACAAGGTTCAAAACTCTTATACCAATAAGTACTGCGAGTGTTATTTTCCTTTCCATATTTTCTTTTGCAGCAGATAACGTCTGAAGCTTTTGAGATAAAATTTTATAAATGGTTAGAGCTTGATGATTGGAAGTGTATTGTACAAAGTTTATAACTCTTGAATCAATGCTGTTAGAGTTATTCCCTTTTCCATTTATGGAAAGTGCTTGCTTACAGCTGGTGACACATATGTTTCAACTCGGAGAGTATTTACTCCGTGGTTTCAAGGAACGCCCTTCAAGTTCTAAATACAGTGCTCCCTCTCTACAACGACACCCATTGGGAGACACAAATTGTGTGCGTTGTTCGGAGGGAATCGTTATAGTGAAGGGACATTAAGACTTGACTTACATTTGCAAACAGCTTGAATCCAGATCAGACGCCGCGTAACGCGGCGTCTGATCTGGACTCAAGTTGTTTGCCACTCGTCATTATATTTATTCTATCCAAATGTCCCGTTATATGCAACTTTGAGAAAAACTGCAGACGACAACTTTAAGTAGACGGTATTGCAACCATAAAAAAGTTGGACAAAAATGTTTTGTTTGGGGAACAACGGCAAGGGTCGTTTTTGGGAGGGCCGTTGAAGGGAGGGAACGCTGTACTGTATTTGGCTATTTTCAATTTTGCAATTTTCTTACATAAAGGATTTATGAAACACTCTACAATATAAGTTTTAGTATGGTTGTTATGCTACTACTTTTTGAAGCAGTATACGTTGGGGGAAAGCCCTGGTCCTGACAATGCTTCTTTTTCGTCTGTTATGCATTGTACAATAAGGAGTAGATCTAGATCTGTACGAAACGTACTGGCTTTTTATAAAATATCACTTTCTTGATTTTAATATACATGTACGTTGTTTCAGAGAAACTAATCTAGATAACTTAAAGTCCCCATTGTGTTTTCAGACCTTTTCTTAATGCCTGAAATACAATAACGGTTAATAATAATGTTTGAACATTCTTATGGCCCAAACTGGTCTATGAAATGATGAAGACGGACCTAAATCACCAAAAAGGGCGATTTAAAATCATAACAAACCGAAAATAGAACGTCTGTCATAAACATTACCACACGGCTTAGTAATACGTGATACAGCCGAATTCAACTTCACTGGGGGCAACGGCATCTACCTCCGCCCGTCCATCCATCAGTCAGTTAGACTATCACACTTTTTTGTCCGCTCTCTAACTCAACTATTTTTTATCCGATCTTCCACAAACTTGCTGAAAATGTTCATTGATGTAAAATCAAGGTTTAGTTTGATTACTACTAAAATCGCATAAGGTATTTTTGAGTCATTGCCTATTAATTAATAAAAAATGACTGTTTCAGTCATTTTTGCTCTCTAAAACAAACAGCTTTTATCGGATATTCACCAAACATGCTGAAAATATTTATTCATATAAAATTTAGGTCTAGTTTGATTATTACAAAAATCTCATGTGGCATATCTGAGTTTTTGCCGTTTATGTATTAAAAAATGACTGTTTTCAGCAAGTTTTGCTCTCTAACACAAATATGTTTTATTGGATCTTCACCAAACTTGCTGAAAATGTTTATTGATATAAAATCAAGGTTCAGTTTCATAACTACTAAAAGCGCATAAGGTATATCTGAGTTATTGCCTGTTTATTAATGAAAAATGACGGTCTCAGTCACTTTTTGCACTCTAACACTGTAACACATACAATCGGATATTCATTAAACTTGCTGAAAATGTTTAAGTCTATAAAATTTAGGTCCAGTTTGATTATTACCAAAAGCGCATGTGGCATATCTGAGTTTTTGCCCTTTATGTATTAAAATATGACTGTTTCAGCATTTTTCAGCAATAACTCAGACATGCCTTTTGCGATTTTGCTAATTATTGAACCTGACCTAGATTCTATACTAATAAACATTTGTAGCAAGTTTGGTGAAGATCCAAAAAGAAGTGTTTGAGTTAGAGAGCGGACAAGGCTGAAACAGTCATTTTCAGCAAGCTCAAGGTATACATTCTCCGTAGTTTATTTTAACCGTTTACCCCCAGTGAAAGATATGTACACGCTGTTATTGAATCTCATAGTGTTTAACCCTGTGCCTACTTTACGGAGTTTACAAACTATTTGAATCTAAAAAGACGCCGCGTAACGCGGCGTCTCAGGGTCATTTTCAGTGTTCCAGCTAAACATGTAATCGGGAGTAATCTGAACTAATATAACATTTTCTCACTCATTTCAGCACCGAATGCTATGGTGTTACTACTGATTAAACCGTCTCTTCGAGACACTTTTAATGAGTATGACACAATTGGGTTTAAAAGCAGAAATAAAGATTTAAGTTTTCGAAATACTTCCGTTATCTGGAGCCCTGTATTTACAGAGTTGTCCTTCTTTCCATTCACAAGGGAGGCTTTTTAATTTGTGCAGCATCAAAATATTATAAATAAAATTTAAAACGCGAATTGCTTAGATAAAACCGGTTTTTGTGACAGAATCACGTCCCACGTAGTTCAAATGGGACCCCAAACAACCGTTTTATGCAGGTTTCTCAAAAACACAATGCGGCTTTAATATAAAATAAATCATTGTTATACCCAACTCTTTTGATAAACTATGCAAGAAAGACAGAATAATCTATGGAGATGGAATTCTTGTTACTTGAACAAAGACCGAATGTACTCTTGAAAGGGATCAGAACTGATCTTGAGGTATTCTGTTCTGAATCAATTTGGGAAGAGGTTATTTTAAAAACTGAGCGTTAACCCATTTGTGCCCAGTGGATTTTCCATGTTTATATATTGGATTGGTCCATTTTTTATCAAAGGATGCCTGGTCAAAATTTTCATTTACATTTTGTTTTATATTGAAATTCCTATCAGCAAACAGTGTAGACTCTGATCAGACACCGCATAATGCGACGTCTGATCAGAGTCTACACTGTTTGCCTATGTCTCATATATGGGATCGTGGGCACAAATGGGTTAACTATTTGGCATCTTTATAGCTCCAAAACCGCTGATAGTGCCCTTTTTAATAATAAAAATTTAAATCTCGAAGTAGCCTTTGAAAGTTAAAAAAAAATAAGTTAGAAGATCTTAATTTGGCTTTGTTAAATCAATTATTTCGTAATTTAAAATATTTGACGCTTCTATAATGTTATTAAGGTACCAACTTGACAAGATGCTATGCTTGATTTTATAATTACACCAATAGAGACAGTAAATTCAGATAAAGGAATTCTTCAAGTTCCCAATAAAATCAGTGATCAAGGTGCTACATATATACGTAAACTTACCATTTTCTTACCAAGTTCAACCTTGTTATGTGACTTTATGATAGATCTACGGCAAATTTTGAAATATCAAATCAGAAATTAAATTATAATAACGGGAATGTTTTATAAAATGTATTAATATATAAACTGCTCTTTTCTAATATTTCGACCTCTATAAAGGGCCTTTTTCAAACAAAACCACGTCCAAACACACGTCACATATTTGTTACATGCATTCCGCCATAAAATCAAAGAGAATAAAATGTTTATGATTACTCTCTTAAACACATTCGTATTGTTTCATTTAGAAAGACTGATAACCAGACTCAGCATTAGCTTATTTGTTTTGTATGTGACTAAGATGATGTACTTTGTACATATCTGAATAAAGTTATGTTCTGTTTGTAAATGGATGCGTCTTTATAAACACGCAAACCTTAGTTTAGGGAAATGACGTATGTTAAACTATTAATTCAATGAAAACATATAATTGTCATGGTCAGAATTCGAACCATTGACCCTAAGATTAAACCAAAGCTACTCATCGACTAACCAATATACAAATGTTTGTAAAATATCAGCCAAATAACGATTAGCGTGTTAAGGAGATTCAAGAGACAGTTCAGAACATTCCGGACACATGTATTACTTTTTAAATCCTTCACTGCCTCAACCGGTAGTGTCCTGGTACTTTGCAAATACATGTAGTTTGTTTTCTGATCAGATGCCAAGTAATTTTGGCGTCTCACGATCTGATTAGCTTCCAAACTGCTTGATACCAATACCGCTGTCTCTACTGTGATTTTTTTCTAATATCTAAATGAGAAAAAAAAATGTTGTCGATAGAATGTAAGCAGGCGACACACTAACAGCGAAGTAGTATATAAAAAATAAAACATAATGTCATCAAGTTTAAACATTTGTCATCTGCTTTTATTTATCAAATTTAGATTTTAGGTATTTTGACATAAGAAATATTAAAATGAGTTTCAAACAGTTTGGACCCTGAGCAGACGCTGCGTAACGTAAACTGTTTGGATATAATTATTGTACTCGGGGTAACGCAATGAAGGGTTTAATGTGTTTTAGCATTCAACTTTGATATTACTGCTGTGTTTCAAGTATCAATCACGTTTTAGTGACGCAATGTTTTCATTCATTCGCATTTCTTTAAAAAAAATACACTAGAAGAGTAAACATTTTCCACGCTAGCGTTAAAATCGCGATAACCTTTGCAAACAGTTTGGATCCGGTTGAGACGACTCGTGACTCGGCGTCTCATCCGGATCCAAACTGTTTGACATTCTGATCCTATGTTTAATTTTGGAAAATTTTAAATTCAGAACAATAGCAGGCGATAATTGTTGCAGAGTCTGTAGACGACACATTTACTTTGCGTTCATAGAGTTGACCCTTATATCAGGATCCAAACTGTTTGACTGTTTGAAATTTCTCCAGTCATACTGCCTTATTGTTTAACTTTGAAACGATATTGCAGACAACGAAATTGAATCAGACGACAATGAAACGGTGGAGGGGTACCAATCTCACGAAACATTGGGCAGTGAAGGGGTTAAAGGAAAGAAATACTCTAGAAGAAGGTTGTGGCCCGTACTTGATAGTAGAAAGAGTTAAAATTTTGCATTTTTTAACATTCCATTCTAAACCATTATTTTATAGCCTACAATTCTCAAGTCGACACTAATTTACACTCATGAAATGTAGATTTTTATACTTAACCCTTTACCTCATAGCCTGTTTCTAGTTTTGAAGACAGATGACCACTTAAAGCAGGTTGAAAGTAAAGCAAAATGTGCCTTAAGGCACATTCTGCTTTACTTTCAGCCTGCTTTAAGCTAAAATCTGCTAGGCTATATAAAATATTTGTAATAGTAATTGTTCATGAGGGTATAAACGGGAACTTTTTTCTTCAGCGGAGGAATAAATTGAATACGCTAAAAGTCGCTTCTATGGGGGAAAGGGTTAAACGCGATGTCTGTACATTGCCATTGCACATAGACTAGATCTACATGTATGCGAGCCTAAGTGTCTTTAACCTTCTTCTTGTAATGTAATTATAGTCTGCAAAATATTTGTCGTCTGTAACATCTCCCATAGCTGATGTATCTTCATTTTCTTTGAGAAAATATCTTTAGAGAGGCAATCAGTTTGGATCCAGATGAAACGCCGAGTAACTCGGCGTCTCATCTTGATCCAAACTGTTTGAAATAGTTATCCCAAAGTCGCCAAAAAACGTGCAGAATGATACTTGAACGTGATGAGTGTCTGTCACCGGAAGATTTTGCATTTGGTGACAAGATGATAGCATCGAGCTTATGTCTCTACTGCTCAATTTATTTTGATCACGTGGTTATTTGAGTTCTGGCACAAAAATTAATACAATAACCTGACTGTTTATATACATTACCGACCATCCTTTTTAAGATTAAAAGAGTTATTTATATTACCTGAATGCCAACATGCTCGGGAATATATTTTAGATTTAGAAACAGAATAAGTCAGACAGCAATTTGTTTTTGAGACGTAATTACGCGTTTTAGCTCGTCTGGTTTTCGAGGAGAAAACTTCTTCATTTTTCCTCTACAACCTTCATTTATGGTATATATGTTCATCTTGACATTACCTATCCAGGCAACCAATTGACATCGAACTTTGTCCTAATTTTACTGTATTTTTCACTAATATTCAAGTTGGCCATAAATAACTGATACAGTGGTAAATACGCTATTCCTACCCACTCTACGCGTTTCTTACGCGTTCGTTAACCGTTCGTTAACCGTTCACTATGCGTTTATAATCCGTTTCGTTAAACGGCTTTCCTAGCCGTTTCTTTACGCGTTTCTTTACGCGTTTAAAAGAGCCCGGATGAAAGGGTAATCACTTAGCCGACGGACCCCTTAGCTTCAGCGGTTTACACACCCACTTTATGACATGTGTATTACAGAACACTAGGTGGTATCGCCGATAACATTGCTATCTTTAATTGGCAATACACTGTTAATCTCCCGATATCTGAGTGGCATATGTATAGGCGGGTTACATAAATAGATTGGTTACAGGCGGTGGTCAGTGCCTGTCGATAAGATCCGAAATCTCCGCGTGAAACGGATACCTGAAGCACCAATCGCAGAATCTCTGGTATAATCGTTTATTAACGCCTTTAAACGGGTTAAGATCGTTAGGCCTTAAGCGTTCGTTAACCGCGTTCGTTAACCGTTCACTATGCGTTTAACGCGTAAATGGGTAGGAATAGCGTATTTACCACTGTATTCAAATTGGTCATAACCTGATATTCAAATTGGTCAAAACTTCTTCACTTTTTTTTAATCTACAACCATCATTTTTAGAATGCATATTCATCTTGAAAAGTCCTATTCAGACCTACCAAAGTATTTCACCAATTGACATTGACTCTTGACCTATTATTTTATCTTCCAAAATATTAACGTTGACCGTACCTTCTTCAAGTTTTCATCTACAACCTTCATTTTTGGTATAAATGTTCATATTGACAAGTCCTATCCAGACATACCAAAATATTGTACCAATTGACATTGACCTTGACTTTTGGTATGCATGTTCATCTTCATAAGTCCGATACAGACTTCACAAATTGACCTTGACCCTTGACCTAGAATGTTACTGTGTTTTTCAATGATCTTAAAAATCAGACTAGCATCGGTACTCGCATGCGGTGCTCTTGTTTCAAAGTTAGATTCAATTTTTGAAAGAGAATTCTTCATGGCACTCAAAGAGGAATGTTGAAAAATGTTGAAAAGAATAACATGCAGCTTACTCTTTAACCTTAACCCTTTCACTCTCAATGACGCTTAAAAGCGCGTTTGCAAACAGTTTTGATCCTGATCCGACGCCGCGTAACGCGGCGTCTGATCAAGACCCAAACTGTTTGACACTTGTTTTGAAATTTCTTCAGTCATACTGCCTTATTCTTTAACTTTGACACAACATTGCAGACAGCAAAATTGAAGCAGATGGCAATGAAACGGTGAAGGGGTAAAAAACTCACGTAAAATTTGGCAGTGAAAGGGTAAACATTTAGCACGGTATGGGCGAATGTGTGATAACTGTTGCAAACAGTTTGGAACCAGATGAGACGCCGAGAAACTCGACGTCTCATTTTGATACAAACTGTTTGGCACTTGAACTATATTTTCTGAAATAAATAACAGCATATATAGAAACCAAAATTGCGGCATACGACACATCTTTTGCTGAAGAAAACGGCATATAGCATGATAAACGTTATTTAAAACGCCCTTTATAGAGATCAAAATTATGCAAAAGATTACACGGGGTGTTTCCATACCGTATATAATTCTTTCTTCGTATTCAAATTGATTTTTGACACAAAATTCCTATGGATATGACGTAAAGTTAACTTTGCTAAACATGAAAGCAACTAGTTGTATTTGATGGAGACCCTTTCAAGTGTTTCCACACATCTATATTCTTGGTCTACTTGTTTATTTATTGAAATAAATTACTCGTGTCATACACTGTAAACACGAAATTCCGAATTGCAACCGATAGCCTGACTGTTCAAATACCTCGTACGGACACTTGGATTAATACGCCAGTCGCAGGGGCAATTAACGGCTTTGATACTGATGAGCAATTATGGTAAAACACTCGAGCGCCCAAGAAAATAGTTCCAGCTACCGCGGTTGTCGCTAGTCTACCTGTTTGTGGCCTTTGATATGATTTTCGTTTAAAACGAATGTCGCTTAAAAGATTTGCCGACGTGAAAAGGATGAGCCCTGTACTTGACAATACCTGTAGATTAAAAAATTTCAAACATCGCGTTCCAAGTCAAAATGGCGGTCAACCGGAGAGACTCGAACGTATCTGATACGAAGTAAATTGCCTCCGCTCGATTCGTGTGAAAATTTGTAGTGGTTTGTTTATAGTGTTAGTGCTTAACCACGAGGGTTGGTAAATGTATTCTCCATTGAAGACCAGCCTAGGGTTCAAACATGAAAGTAAATCCGAAATTTTGGCTTTGATTTCAGAAGATAATCACACCATTATCATCCAATTGACTTGAAATACAAATCAAGGCGAGACACGCTGCCTGAGAATTACAAAGACATTGAAACAATGTGCGACGCCGTGCCGCTGTTTACAGTACGGGAGCAGTGGGGAAGCAACCCTCACACCGACCAGTCATTTACGTTAGCCCTTCAATGCTACCATATCGTCTGCTTGATATTGTCTTCTGCATATTTTCAAATTTATAATTTAGACTTTTCGACTGCATAAACATTGATACGAGTGCCAAACATTTCTGATCCTGATCAGATAGCGGGAAAACCTTAGTCTGAGCAGTGTTCAAATCATTGGCAATTATACCTAGCAAAGAAACGGGATAATAATACATTAATTTTATTATGACCAGCTGCAGCATGTTAGAATTCCGCAAGATAATTCAGATATTGGTATTTTTGTTAAACTATTAAAAGAGATTAGAAACACAATTATACTAATAGGAGTTGATGTCCCTTGTACACAAATAAATTGATAACATTTTATTTTAGGGTGGATGAAAGAACGGTGTCATGCGGCTCAACGACACAAATAAGGTCATATAGGGTCGACAGATAGCAAGAGGACATTGGTGGCCCTGAATCGCTCACCTGGCCCAGTAATAAACTGTGTAAAATTATTCTAAGCAGAGGCTAGTAGATGAAATTCATATAAAAGATTATCATAAATGTAAAACATGCTCCAGCCGAAGGCGTTTTTTATTTAAAGCTACATGTATATATATTTTTCATGGATCATTTCTGTGAAACAGCCTTCAAATGGGACCAGTGATTTTAGACAATAAACTTTTGTGACATTTGTCATGCAGTGTGAACTTGTTAAAGTGTAAATAACATTGAATCTAGTCGGAATTCACTGCCATGGCGTCATCAATTTTAAACAAATTCGTCTGCCTTTATTTCTCAAATTTAAACTTTAGTTGAAATGAGCGTCAAAACAATGAGAAAAGGGGACGTGCAGCACCTCTATCGAAGTTGAATTCCACTCAGAACAATTCGCATTTGGCATGATAAAGTTAAATACAGTACTTTCACTTCATTCATTAGTTTCATACATATGTATCTCGGTTATCTCCAGAATAAATGTATATCTACTAGACGTGGTATTTTGTGATGATCCAAACTGTGAATCGTTTGAAGTGTCAAATGTTTGTCAGTTTTTACCATATTTGTGTTTCGTATGCAAAACGTTTCAGAATGCTGTCTTAAATTCCAACTTGTATCGAATCGATTCTAGAACTACTATTCTATTCTTACAAACAAAATTTGAGCCTTCAGCAGTTTAGATCTAGATAAAGAAGTACTTGGCCTCTTCTGAATTTTGTTTTATCTGCCCACACTCAGACCGAAGCTGACATGATTAACCCTTTCAACGCCATCGACGGCTTCATACGCCCTTTTCCCTTCAGTTTGAACTCTGAGAATACACCCTTAACCCGTTCACTCTCAATGACGCCATAAAGCGCATTTTCAAATAGTTTTGATCCTGTCTGATCAGGATCAAAACTGGTTGTCACTTGTTTTGAAATTACGTCAGTTATAGGCCTACTGCCTTAAATCTTACTCTGAAACGATATTGTAGACATCAATGTTAAAGCAGACGACAATGAAACGGTGAAAGGGTAAACATATCGTCTGATTTTGACCATGAAAGGGTTCACGCGGCTTCTAATCAAGACCAAAACTGTTTATGAATATATTCGATATGTCTCCAGTCAATTTGTTTTAAACAAACGTCCAGAGCACAGTATTAAAGAAAACGATGGAATGGTTAAAGCAGACGATTAAACCAAAACGTTGTGGTAAACCTTTGTGTGCCTAAGAATTAACACTTAATTCAATTGGCCTACGCACCTTACGTAAAGCGGCCGTTCCTTGAAGAAATAGAAATATTTAACCTTTTTGTGCCTAGCGTCCCATAAAAGGGACATGGACATACAGTGGGGAATCTGTTATTCTTTCCCAATAAACGCGTTTACGCTAAAACTATTTTTTCCATTGCAAACAGTTTGGAGCCAGATCAGACGCCGGGTAACCCGGCGTCTGATCAGGCTCCAAACTGTTTGCCACCAAGATAAACAAGAATTATCAGAATTGTTCAAAAGTTGTTCTTTTCTACGTTTTAGTGCTTTGCGTTTGCGTACGTTTGCGTTCAAACGGGAAAGAATAACAGATTCTCCACTGTACAGTGTAGACTCTGATCCGACACCGAACAATGCGGCGTCTGATCAGAGTCCACATTGTTTGTTGATAGGAATTTCAATATAAAACAAAACGAAAATGAAAATTTAGACCAGGCACCCTTACACCAGAAATGGATTAATCCAATATATAAGCATGAAAGAATTCACTTTGCATAAATGGTTTTAATGACAAGTATTCTATGACTAGCCTACTTTAAAAATTGTAGCCTGTAATATTCTTTTAATTTAACCATGAATACATACCAAGTGGAGTCTGTCATGCTTATATACGGTCCAATTCCTGTTAGCAAACAAAACATATTCATATCAGATGCCGAACTATACATCGTCTGATCTGAGTCTGCACTGTTAGCCGGTGTCTCATTTATGGGATACTAGGCACCATGAACCAATGGGTTAATTTGAATGCAGAAAGAAATCCAGATACGAAACCCATTTATCTAAGTAGATCTATATCGTGTATGACGTGTACTAAAGACAAAACATATCTTAAACCCTTCAGTGCCATGACAACACCTACTTTAAAATAAGTGTCGCCTGCTTTCATTTACCAAATAAAGGTAAACTGACTAAATTTTAATATTGTAACGAGTGTCAAACAGGTTGGAGTCTGATCAAACGCATCGTTACGCGGCGTCTGGTCAGAATCCAAACTTTTTGCAAATAGCCAATATAATCGCAGTGACGCGTTTAAAGCAGGATAAAAAGAGACTGAAAACCAGATTTGGCACCTTATAGAAACCAAAGCCCTACTGGCACCGAGGTTCTGACGACTTTTCAGCTCACCAAGGAGAACTAGTGTGATCACAATGTGTCCGCCCCTCGTCGTCATCCGTCGTTTTGTTTTGATTTTCATACTCGATCTATAGCTGGAACCAGCTGTCATTTAAATAGCCATTAGGCATGCTAATTTGCAGTGGTATAAGCTTCTAGGCCTAATTATAAAAGTTAAGATACACCGTGCCTTTTGAAAAATAGTGAATTACATCAGAATACTGAACTAGTGTTCCAAACTTCAGACAGTTACCTAAGATAGTTATTGAGAAATGTTGTCTCACAAAAACTTAATCTAAAAACCAGCAAAAAACGACACAGGGCGACAGTGTGGCGAATATAGCTCAACTTTTCGAAAAGTATTCGACGGCATTCGAACTTCTGACCTCACGATTCACAGTCCTACACGTTAACCAATAGACCATCTCGACACACGCTATTTAGTTTGTTCATTTTTTCTAAAATATATAACTTCCATCAATAATCAAGTGACCTCCTTGCGCAGGCATTTCAAGCAGCTCTTGAGCTCAGTATGAATTTGGGCATGTCCGACAAAGGTCAAGGTCATTTTGCGGTCAAATATGTTGAATTTAACATTGGCCATATTTAGAATTACATGTGATAGAGACTTCATTTTTGGCATGTGTGCTCAACTCAAGAAGCTATTGAGCCCAGTACATGTTAGACCATGACCGACAAAGGCCAGTGTCATTTAGAGGTCATTTACAGATCAAGTAATCTGAACTTAACATTGGCCATAACTTTGGAACTGTATGTGATAGTGACTTCATACTAGGCATGTGTACTCAACTCAACAACTCAAGCAGCGCTTGAACTAAGTACACATTTAGTCATGTCTGAAAAGGTTTAGGCCAGTTAGGAGTCAAATAAGCTGATTTTAACATTGAACATAAATTTGGAAATACATGTGATGGAGACTTCATATTTTGCATGTGTTCTCTTCTTAACTAACCCTTGTGCTCAGTGCAATTTTGGTTATGTCAGACAAAGGTCAAGGTCATTTAGTTCATGTCACATCAGGGGACAAAGTGTTTCACAAACACATCTTGTTAAATTTTGACCTGACATAGCATATACAGGTAACATTAACTGCACATCTAACAAATGCTATATTTAGAACCATCCATTTGAATATTCACTATTAAAAAAGGTAACATGGTTTCCACAATAATCCTACACTAGCACATTGGACCCTAGCGACGAGAACACTCGTCATTTACAAACATTGTACATATACTGTAAAGGTGCACGTTTCTAATGCAAACAGTGAATACCCAGATCAGAGGGTTCCCAAAAGGAGCCATTTGATCAGGATCTGCACTGTTTGTCTTTTTGCAATTATTTGTAAAATTTACCTCTATTTTGTCAAATATGCACTAGACTTGATTTGACTAGATTGTAAACTGGAATTGGTCATTTGAAGTTTCAGGGGCGACCGGCGAAAAAGGTAGCCATTTGGTCTTACGCTCGTTACAGACAGGTGACCGCTTAATGCAGGCTTATATAGGAGATTTCTGTATGACTTTTTGCCCTGCATGTCACCTATCATATAGAATACAAATATGCACACGTTTTAGTGATCTCTTAACCCAATACCCAATTAATACGCCTTTTGACACCTATAATTTGTTCATCCACTGAAGAAAATAATTCCATTTTATACAGTTATGAATAAGTAACATATGAAATATTTCATATGCTCATAGAGTAGATGGTAGTTTAAAGCAGGTTGAACGTAAAGCAAAATGCGCCTTAAGGCGCATTCTGCTTTACTTTCAACCTGCTTTAAGAAGTCACATATTTGCAATACTAGAAACAGGCTATAATGGGTTAATACATGGTTGATTGTACTATGATATACCTTTACTATGTTGTTTTATAGGTATTTAGTTGTCACTATTATCTTGATGTTATCTGCTCGTATTTACACAACAGTCTCAAGAGCGATAGAGTTGTTTACAAAACCAACAGTATATTATACTAGCTGAGATGTCCGTAATAGTACATTCTGCTGTTTAATTATATATTTAACCCCGTACTCCACAAAGCGACATTGAGCATCTCTATACCATATAATCATCACATATAAGTTCATGTATTCAGTGATGCTGTTTTATACAAATGGCAGCTTAAAGTACGATGAAAGTAAAGCAGAAAGCACCCACAGGAGCTTTCTGTTTTACTTTCATCTCAAGTTTAGCAGTCACCGATCTTAAACAAAGTTAGTTATAGGTGATTTGAGCATTTTGGGCAAGGGGGAAGGGTGAATTAGATCAAAAGAAGTATTCAGTTTACAACTCCTTCTCCTCAGACACCTCAGTGCATAGGTATTAACACATAAAAGCTTGGGTCCTGGGGCCCGTTTTACTAAACAACTTACGCAAAAATTTTGCGTAAGTCAAAATCGTTTAATTCTTATTTTTCGATCATAAACGTTTGCAAACAGCAAATAGCCAGAAAAAAAGCGCGTCCTCTGATCTGGCTATTTGCTGTTTGTAGCAAGTGATACAATGTAATAAAAATATAAATATAAATTTAAAATTTTGACTTACGCAAACATTTTGCGTAAGTAGTTTAGTAAAACGGGCCCCTGATCCAGCACTGATTAACCCAACCCCTTATCGATATCAGGATCGTTTGACCCTTATATCGAAGAGGCTTTAGTCAAAATTCCCAATATCCAAATGTGTTTTTCATTAAAGCATGGCAATTTGAAAACGAGCGATTTCATGACAGCACAATGGTTAGACGCCCATTACAAATTGTCTCAAAACATGTTTATTTAACAACTTTTCGTGATGTTGCACTTGTTTAACGAATTTTTTCAGAAATACGCCTTTTTATGGCTTTAAGTTATTCCTCAACTGAAGAAAATAGTTCTACTTTAAACTGTCGAGGGTATGCATAATAAAATATTCCGAATATTCTAAAAGATGATAGCTTAAAACAGGCTGAAACCAAAGCAGAGTGTGCCTTAAGGTGCGTTCTGCTTTACTTTCAAATCGCTGCTTCCACGATCATAAGTTGATGATAAATGTAAAACCCTTTTATTACGACCACTAAAACGAAGGCTAATTGATTATATACAAGGTAGGTGGTAGCTAATAAAACAAAGTGACAGTAAAACAGAGAGCTCATAAAGGAGCTTTCTCTTTACTGTCACCTTGCTTAAAACCTAATAATTTATACAATTTATTAGTTGTAATAGAGAGGTTTTACTTCACATTGAAAAAGTCAATTACATGTGAAAATAGTTATTTCGAGGCATATTGATAAAGAGCTGTACGTTAATGTGTTTGTATGCCAATGTAACTTCTCATTTTGATAAGTCAAAACCTGTTTCACAGCCATACAATTAATCAGTTGTTTTTATTCAATTTTAAACGTCAAAGTTCATTCTCCTACCTAAAGAATGATAAAATAGTCAAGAGCTTAATTTTGCTACAAACTATGTCAGTTAAAGTACATTAGTTTAGTAGCAGTACTATGCATGGTGCTTACCTCAGTGCAATGCAGTGCTTTCTACAGTGATTTCTATATACTTTCAACTTTAATTTGGTTGGTTCAAGTAAGACCTATAGTGTGTTCCACAATGATCATGGATGTATGTTTGTATTGTATGATTTAGTTTGTTTAACGAGATACAGTGGAGAAGACGTTATATATTATTCTTTCCCAATATAAACGCGTTAACGCTAAATCTATTATTTCCAGTGCAAACAGTTTGGAGCCAGATCAGACGCCGGGTAACCCGACCTTACACTCTAGAGGCCACATATTTTATCCAATCGTTCTCAAACTTGCTCAGATTGTATATCACCATAAGAGTTCAGATGAGTTTGAGTATGGTCAAAAATGAGGAGCTATAGACAGGTGGTTTCTTAATACTAATCAAGTTAACCCTTTACCTCTCTAAACTGTTTGCCACTCATATCAAAATAAAAAGTCAAAACTGTCAACAAGTTGTCATCTTTTACATTTTATTGCATTTCGTTTGAGTTTAGTTTGTGTTTAAACGGGAAAGAATAACGTTCTCTCTACTGTTCATGATTGTGTACAAATTAAATTCGGTTCTGTTGAGGTCTTCACTGTTTGCCAATGTCTTTTTGTAGAAAGGTCATGGAGGTAGGTATGATTGAACAACAACATGCAGTTAGCAATATTGCGACAAGTACATGTACGAGCACAAAACACAGGAATATATAAATCATGCCATGACAATACAGAGACTTGGAGCACTGCAAAATGCGTGAACCAAAACTAGCCACCGCGCCAAAGACGCAACGGCTGATCTGGGTCTACATTGTGCACATGTACTCATACTTATACAGAGTTTTGTTACCTAACCTATTTGCACGTGTAGCATTTGATCAAACACTGGCATTGAGGTGGCGGATGGTTGGTATACACTACTTATAAATGCAACCTAGGAGAGAACCTAATAATCAAACATTGCTTTCGTACTCATCCTAAAGTATTTTTATGTATGATAAAAAAAATGTAATATTTTGAAATAAAATATGTTTAAACTATTAATGCAACAAGTCTGTTTTTCTCATGGCGTTATGCACAACAGTCAACAGACTGCAAACTATTTAACCCGTTACCCCATAATACGTGTGTAGTTTTGAAACCCGGTTTTCCACTTAAAGCAGATTGAAAGTAAAGTAGAATGTGCCTTAAAAATACTCTACTTTACTTCCAACCTACTTTAACCCTTTGCCTCATATCCTGTTTCTAGTTTTGAAGACAGATGAACACTTAAAGCAGGTTGAAAATAAAGCAGAATGTGCCCTAAGGCACATTCTGCTATACTTTCAGTCTGCTTTAAGATAAAATCTGCTAGGCTATATAAACTATTTGTATTTGTTATTGTTCATGAGGGTATAAACTGGAACTACTTTCATCAGCGGAGGAATAAATTAAATACGCTAAAAGTCGCTTCTATGGGGGAAAGGGTTAATCTTTTACTCTGGAAAGATGCTGGAAATGTCTTCTGTGTTTATGTACAGGACGTCATAGTCTCATAACTGTTGAAATAATTAGAAGCGTAAAAGGCGTATTTATGGAATAGTGGGGTTAGCTGCTGATCCTGGCTGCAGAATTCCATACAGAAGCCCTAATTAACGGTCTTACATTGTTTTCCAATCCCATATCAATATTCGCCGCCATTGAATGGCGTCGACCGGACAACAGCCCCAAGGATTTCACATCATGTGACTTTATCTCTTTGCATGCTGGGTATTTTTTTTCGTGTGCAACAATTGTCGTCTGTTACTGTTCTAAAATTATAACTTTCAAAATTTATCTAAAATTCAGTATCGGAATGGCAAACAGTTCTCATCTAGATCCAAACTGTTTGCAAAGGTAATCAATGCGGCAGTCATATCCGCCGCTAGCAGGGTAAGAGTTCATTAGGTACATATGGATTTCTCCTTCATAAAGAAAACTAAACTATTACGACACCAAAAGAGGACTCATTTATATTGTCAACGACATATGGAAGCTTAAAGCAGGACTAATGTAAAGCAGAAAACTCCTATTGGGACTTTTTGCTTTTCTGCCATCCTGCTTTAAGCAGGTACTTGCTTTAATAACCGATAGCAAGATTTTTCTTAAGAGGTCAGCTTGTAGGAGTTAGCTGTATTAACCATTTCCCCATGGAAGCGCCTTTTAGCGCATTTCGTTAATTCCTCCGCTGAAGAAAATAGTTCTAATTTGTACAGTCGTGAATATGTATCATCATTGTATCATTGTTGTAGCAGGTGGTAGCTTAAAGCAGACTGAAAGTAAAGCAGAATGCGCCTTAAGGCGCATTCTGCTTTACTTTCAACCTGCTTTAAGAAGTCACATATTTTCAAAACTAGAAACAGACTATGGGGTAAAGGGTTAAAGAGTATTTACCCAGATCACCTCTCTGTCTGCGAAATAGTATTTGCCCTGGAGCCATATCTGAACAGTAATTGAATTATGATTTACATAAAGCTAACATAGGGATTAATGTATCGCATGGTCTAAGTTGAAAATAATTTTTAAATCAGTTTTGAATTGTTATCTCACTAAGACGCCCCTTATCCACTTGAGCACTTCACGCCGATCTCCTTGCTACCAAAACACTGGATAAGACCATATCACGCCCACCATGATTGCAGTCAAATCACCATATCTCGCGTTAACTGAACGAGATTAAGAGCTACCCCGACCGAACAGCCATCCAATCAGAACGCGTCTTTGGATTCCACCCGTGTGACACTTCTAGAGACATCGCAATTTGACATGCTGACTCTCAAACCCCGATAAAACAAACGGAATCTTGTTTTAAGGCCACTTCGTATACGTGTTTGAGGTCTAGTTTACCGTAAACCGTATACACAAAGACAATCAGAAGACTTATACTTGTTGTTGTGGACAATTTTCATAATTTTGGATGTTGTTTATTTGTACAAATTTAATTCGTGTTTTGTAAACACGCAATGTAAACATTCAAAACAGATTGAAGAGTTATAAATAGATATTTACAGCGTTTTCGTTAAATATTTGGTAAAACTGTTAACCTAGAGTTTATAGGACTTGTTGTGTTTTCGGACTTATGATGATATAAAATGCATTACCCTAACACGACAATGCAGGGTAGTTATTTGGATGCCGGAGGTTTCCAAAATGGACTATACGGATCTTTAAATTATGACAACGGTTCCATTAAACTGCACCATGGACATTTCACAGAAACAACGGAAAACTGTTACAGTGGCTATACAAACCCGGTCTCCGGGAATTACTCGGCCAGGGACCCGCCATCTTACTCCGAGTCTACAGTGTTCCAAAATGGATTCGTGTCTAACCCAACATCGTCGTATTACAAGATGACAGGAAGAAATGTAGATCCGACCGAGTATGGGGCGATTTCTCGTGATTCCATGATGTTAAAGACTGACGTTATTGATTCTAATTTGACGGAAGTGGTTATGAATCAGCGATATGAAAATGAAGGAACAATTGCTGAAATGAACAATGTTTCCAGCGATCAACAAGTGCATACGGACAACACACAAACGCTTAAATTAGATGATATGCAAGAGTTCAAAACAGACTTATCTCTGCAAGAAACAATGTCCCCAAATAGTTCCTCGGATTGTGTAAGTTCTGTTGATATTAAAGACCATGAGACGTCTGGCAAAGCAGACGAGCTCGAGGAAAGCTCTGCTAACGCGGAAGAAGATAAAGCACGCGGGAACTCTGATATTAAGCCTGCACTGTCTTACATTGCCCTCATTGCGAAAGCAATTTTAGAATCAGCTCAAAAGAGACTAAGCCTAGGTTCTATATATTCTTGGATTGAGAAAAACTACCCTTATTATGTGAATAAAGGACAGGGATGGAGGAATAGTGTTCGACATAATCTCTCACTAAACGACTGTTTCATTAAAGCCGGGAGATGTGAAGATGGAAAGGGCAACTACTGGGCCATTCACCCAGCAAACATCCAAGATTTTATGAGGGGCGATTTCCGTCAAAGACGTCGATCTAGAAGAAGGGGCCGAAAGAAGGACTGCGATTTAGGCATGTATCACATGACCAATGGCTATATAGGAGCAACGGCTCCTATAGCGACCGGTGTTCCCTTCAACCCCACCCCAGCACTAAGTTCAATTTATTCACCTTACACTGAGGCTGAGAGGCGTGCATATCGACTTGACGATGCCTTACTACGGCAAAACATGGGCAATCCGTTCATGAAATGGTACCATGGCAACAGTGGTTATGGCAACCAGACATCTACATGCAATACCGGGGTATATGGAAGCTCCTCTCCGCAATGGCAGACTGGCTATGGAGAACAAACTACACAAGGGATGTACCAGCTCAATGCCTTCTCACCGAGGTTCGTCATCTTTCCTTTATTATTATCTTTCCACAAAATAACACACATTTCTGAGCATGGGTACAGTACATTGTGCATTATACGCATTTACAAGCCTCCAGATAAGAGGGAGTAAACTGAACAATTCCAACATTTTCTCACTCATTGCAGAACTAAATCCTGTGGTGTTACTACTTATTAGAATCGTCTCGAAGAGACTATTCTAATGAGTAGTGACGCCATAGGGTTTAATGCAGAAATAACAAATTTAGTTTTTGAAATATTCCCCTTATCTGGACGCCCTGGTATAACAGTAGAACATGACAACCGCGGTCCTTCGAAAGAAGCTTATTCTACAGCATTAACCCTTCTTCTGCTAATAACGTATATTGACGCTTTTGAATACAGTGTAGACCCAGCTTAGAATACTCCTAAACTCATAAAGGAACTGACTTATTAGGGTATTTGCTCTATATTCCTATAGGATTAGTTTGAAGCATTAAGCAGTAGTATGTCTTTAGAGATAACCATATACATGTATATTTAATAACTGGTTAACCATCATTACAAAAGACGGACTCTGGCCCCAAATGTTTCTGCTTCATACATGTACAACAGGGAAGGCTTTATCCTGCCGCAATAAACTCGTTTTTGTCAAAACAATACTGTTCATTGCAAACACTTTGGGGTAAGACCAGGCCCCAAGGTGATAAAGCTTTTGAGTTGAGTCTGAAGTAATTTTCAAAAGCATTTGATTGGTCAGATTTCAGACTCAACTCAAAAGCTTTATGACCTTGGACCCAGATGCCGAAAATAACGTCATCCTCATTGTACTGTATACATATCAATACAAAATATTATTCTTTGCCTTTTTATTAAACTGGAGGACAACTTATTTTACCAATTTAACCCAATCTCCTCAACAAAGAGTATTCATTTTGGTTCCTTAACATACAACTCTGTCACAGGCTACATCTCCAAGTGCCAAGATTCTTTACATAACTCTTATCGTACTATTTGTAAGCAAAATATCGCTCTGATCAAAATCAGAAGTAATTCTTTATGTAAAATAAGTAAACTATTATAGTTTTCAAAATAAATGAAAATATTAGAGACAAAACTTAGAACTATTTCGTGTATTTTGAAAGTAATTTTTTTTAACCAATTGACGAATTATATATATTTATCGTGAATAACACGAAACACTATCATTCAGCTACTGTAGGCCATTAGAATGGATTTTAAAATGTGTGTTTTAGTACATCTTCTTGTAAGAGACGTTGACAGGGACTGAAACGCTATAATTCTTAAGACTTTTACGCCAAAAGTAGTACCTAGTCTATACCAGAGGTGAATGCGCGAGCCGGAAGGGAAAGAAAGTGATTTTAACCATCAAATACGCTTGATATAAGACAAAAGTGCACATAATAATATATCCACTAAAATGTTGATTTAATTATTGAAAAGGGGTTGCCGGACATAAACGTTCTGTTCAGAACGCTTTTCTGTTATTCAAAATACGTTCACATGTGTTGAGCAATAATTCAAAAGTTATATACGAACACTCTTATAAAAGGTAGCACGTTAATATAAAGAAATAGTTACACATACACACAATTGGAGACTATCTGCATATGCAAAACGTTAAAATATACCTGAGGTGTCGACATCATAACTAGATCTACCTTAACCCTTTGAACCCTAGTCCCGCATATAGGCGTCCTTTTCAAACAGTAAACATGTGAATAGTACACTTGTCCTGTGCAAACAGTGAAGACCCAGATCAGAGGGCTCCGAAAGGAGCCCTCTGATCAGGGTCTTCACTGTTTGTCATAATGTCAAACATAGACAAAAACAACCCTTAAAAGTCAGAAATGGACTAGACTAAAATGGAAACTGGAATTGTCCATTTAAAGTTTCAGGGAGGAAAGAGTTAAAACAGTTGGCTGCTTAAAGTAGAACAGCCGGCAATAGAGTAAGAATCTCTTGTAGGCGTTACCTTTTCCCTTCGCTATGTCGTCATCTATTTGAAAGACTAGTACATGTACTACTTTTTTCTTTTATTACAATTACAATTATTCAAGAATAGAGAAAACAGTCGATGCAAATAAGAAAAGTCGACTTTCAATATCACTACATTCAAAATTAGAACGTAGCTTGTCATATGATGGAAACATCCATCGTACCTTAATCAAGCAAATTCAGTAAAAAAAACAAAAAACTATTACTTTTAAAATTCAAATCAAATATCGAATTGAATATTTTAAGAAATAAAATAACAACTACATAATTGCAATATTCGTAAGTGAATTCACGTACAGAGGCTTCTTTCTAAGAAAGTATTAAAGGAATGCACACCAAAAGTGTAATAATACATTGAGCCATTTATACCAAGTGGATTCTTCCATGCTTATATTAGTTACAGTGGAGAATCTGTTATTCTTTCCCGTTTAAACGCAAACGTACGCAAATGCAAAGCACTAAATCGTAGAAAAGAACAACTTTTGGACAATTCTGATAATTCTTTTTTATCTTGGTGGCAAACAGTTTGGAGACTGATCAGACGCCGGGTTACCCGGCGTCTGATCTGGCTCCAAACTGTTTGCACTGCAAATAATAGTTTTAGCGCAAACGCGTTTATTGGGAAAGAATAACAGATTCTCCACTGTATATATTGAACTAGCCTATTTATGTACTATACATTCTGTTTTGTCTAAATTTTCATTTTCGTCTTGTTTTATATTGAAATTCCAGTCAGCAAACAGTGTAGGCTCTGATCAGACGCCGCATAATGCGGCGTCTGATCAGGGTCTACACTATTTGCCTATGTCCCTTTCATGGGACGCTAGGCACAAATGGGTCAAAATGCATTCGACAGTCTCTTTTACATTCACATGTACGTGTATAAAAACATACAAGACAGAGCATTATAAATGTTTTTCGCAATATTGAATAAAACTTATATTTTATATTTTTATATTTTAGACCTTAGTCTGATCTGTATCCAAATTGTTTGCAAAGAGCCACTGCACGCTGGCTAAGGCAGTGTGTAGGTTATTGGTAGAATCAGAACTAAAAAAGAAATGCAGATATTATTGCTAATTCAAATTTTAGGCATTTAGACAGACGAAACACCGAACTCACTGAATTAAATAAGCATTTATTTACCGGTTAATTTTGTTGTAAGATACCCTAGATATAATAGAATGTGCGGTAAAAATTACATGTTCAATTGTAAATAAATTATAGATATCGAACTACAATTGTAAATAGTAGATAAGGGCTTTTCGCAAATCCCTCGCGCCACCTCACCTCACCCCACCTAACTGTTTACTGTTTGCTCAGATACATGAGAAATGCTTTAACCCATTACCCCCAAAATAAGCCTTTTACGCATTAAATTTATTCCCCCATCTAAGAAAATAAACACAATTTATAGCCATTAATATATATATATATATAATAAGAAATATGTTTTCCATTTCCTAGTAGACAGTAGCTTAAAGCAGGCTGATAGTAAAGCAGAATGTGCATTAAGGCACATTCTGCTTTACTTTCAATCTGCTTTAAGTGGTCACCCATCTTCAATACTAGAAACAGGCTAGGGGGTAATGGGTTAATACTTTGCTTTAAATTGTCGCCTGTAATAGAAATCTATATACACGTAAAAACTCATATTTTCTAGAAATGTGCGAGTTGCTCGGCGTCTGATATGGATTTAGCTCCAAACAATATTTGAAAATGAAAAGCATTTTGAATTTTTACGCTAATCATGATTATGGCTAAGTTGAAACACGTGTATTATTTTTGATCTGCCTTTAGTTGTTAGCCGCTTTAACCCATTTGCGCCGGGTGGATTCATCCATGCTTATATATTGGATTATACCATGTTTTGATGTAAGGGATGCCGGGTCTAAATTTTCATTTTAGTTTTGTTTTATATTGAAATTCCTATCAGCAAACAGTCATTATGCGGCGTCTGATCAGAGTCTACACTGTTTGCCTATGTCCCTATATCCATAGCACATATTTGATGGGTTAACACTTTTACAGCAGCAACTTTGCGAACAGTTAGGATCCTAATGCGGCGTCCGATATGTGTCAAAACTGTTAGAAATTCGCATGGCCGTAAATCAAATTGTGTAAAACAAACTCTCAGAAAAGACAATCAATGCAGAAGATATTTTGATGACGAAAGAGTAGAGCAGACAATAAAAATAGACGTTGAAGGGTAAAATTCCAAGTATATTTATCTCAAGGTTCGTTTAATACAGTTTTTAATATGCCATAATACTTTATTGCTAAACCATAAGTACAAGGTCTGTTGCAAAATACAGTTATATTATAATACATTTATTGAACTGTTAATTTAATGTATTTTTTTTTCTCAGCAAAACACACATCTTGAAATATCCAATATATCTTATAGATTTTATGTTTGCTGAATTTAGTTAAAGTTGGCATTTCGTAAAAATAGTGTTTTAAATATTTCTTTCAGACATTAGATTTAATGTATAATTAGCATCAAATGCAACGTACGTTGCCAATAATATTAGTAAACAAACTGTCGAAACTCAATAATTCGAACTTTCTGTAGTTTGAACATACCTATACTTTGGAATACGGGAATGTTTGACTTAACTCTTTGAACCCTAGTCCCACATATAGGCGTGCTTTTCAAACAGTGTACATGTGAATAGTACACTTGTCCTATGCAAACAGTGAAGACCCTGATCAGAGGGCTCCGAAAGGAGCCCTCTGATCAGGTTCTTCACTGTTTGTCACAATGCCAAATAAATACGAAAGACTCAAGCAGGAAACGTAACACAAACAATACACCCACCTCTCAAGCAGAACACACATACACAGTCATACCACAACAGGCAAAAACAACCCTTAAAAGTCAGAAATGGACTAGACTAAAATGGAAACTGGAATTGTCCATTTAAAGTTTCAGGGAGGAAAGAGTTAAACGATATGAATTTATCGAAATTGATCATGTGAAATACCGGTAAGGTCTATTTCAGCGACTTCGTGCTGATCAAGATCGCCTGCCGAGAGTATATCCACATCTTATTAGAATACAAACAGTTTCACACCGCTTTCTTCAAATATTAACCCCTTCACTGCCATGACGCCATCAAATTTAAACAATTGTCGTCTGCTTTTATTTCTAAAATTAGATATTTAGTTATTTTGACTTATGAAATATTGAAACGAGTGTAAAACAGTTTGTATCCTGATCAGGCGCCGCGTTACGCGGCGTCTGATCAGGATCCAAACTGTTTTCAAATTACTAGTGTACTCGGGGTAAGGCAGTGAAGGGGTTAAATGAATTTAATTTACAATCAGGTAATATTATTATATTACGATAGTACATGGGTTAATATTCGATTTGTAAGAATCAGAGACGAAGTCGAGATCATTGAACAATGTACATATGCATGTACATTTAAGTTGGATACATTTGAATTATAATTCAATCATATATTATGCGAGCACTTAATAGAAGACCCATGGGCAGTATCAAACACATGTTGCTGTTAATGTATGATAAAACAATACAGAAAGCCCCTATAGAAAATGTTATGCATTATTTCTATCATGCATTAGGCAGTCACTTGTTTTAACCCATTACACATAGCCTGTCTCTAGTTTTAAGGACACGTGATCAATTAAAACGTCCTGCTTCATTTTCAGCCTATTTTAAGCTACAATCTGCTAGAATATAGAAAAGGGCCCTATTGTACATATGTATGACTGTATAAGATGTAACTATTTTCTTCCGTGAATGAATAAATTTAAGCCGTAAAAGGCCATATTCACTGAGTAATGTTCAAGGGCTTAACTTTAACTCCATGTAGTAGCCGTTTAATACAAAGTTGACTTTATATAAAACATGTAAAAATATCACTTCAAAACTAAATTAACTAAACCATTTCGTAAGGTATCAATCGAAGTGATTTGGCTTCTAGAATTTGGAATGTTCAAGTCGCAAGAAACACCCCACAACTATTCAGATAACTTAATTACATGTAATTAATACCCCGTTATTAAAAAAGAATTAGTTTAATTAACTGGTTTCTGAATTCCAATTTGATCAACGACTTAGATCTACCTCTGTAGCTACTAAGAAACATTTTTTTTTGGTTTATATACGTACATAGCACCGACTGTTTCAATAAACTGTTGGCACGGAAACTGAACTAGTTGAGAAATGAGACTCTCGGATAGTTAAAATAATGCAGACCCAGATCAGCTGTTACGTTTGAAACGCGGTATCTGGCCAGGATCTTTTTTGCAACTTGCTTTGAGCAATGCTAACTTTAAACACCAACTCAAGCTCTAAGCTTTCACCTTAAATTCTAGCTTGATTTCCAAGTTTGCCTAAATTAGTCAGCAACATGAAAACTATATATATAAAAAAGATATAACAAATTGTTATACCGTTGAGAAAAATCTCAGATAATAATAAGACCTAATATAGAATTATTAAGCAGATGCGGAGTTCTTTTTCCTACCTAAGCAAAACTATATGTAAACGCAAGCGCAATGTAGAGAATGACAGCTTTTTGAAAATGTTAAGAATAAGTTTTAATCTGAATATAAAATACAGTCTTGGAACCTGACCAGACGCCAGAATACCCTTTTCTGATCTGGCTCCAATCTTTTGTAGCTTTAACGCGTTTAATGCGAAATAATAACGAATTCCACACTGTACGGATGCGGTTTTTTCAACATGTTTTCTCTACTGAAATAACATGGCAAACGGTTTGTTACTGTTAAACCATTTGTGCCTAACCTCCCATAAAAGATAAATAGGCCGCAAACAGTGAAGACTCAGATCAGATGCCGCATAATGCGGCGTCTGATCTGAGTCTGCACTGTTTGCTAACATACACTTCTATCAAAAAATGAAAATGAAAAATAAAATAGACCAGACATCCCTTAAGTGAAACATGGACTCATCTAATATATAAACATGGACGAATCCACTTGGCAAAAAGTGATAAAATAATATATAGTAGGTCCTGTTTAAAGAAAACAAATTTAAGATATTTTCCTATGGACAATATACATGTACATGGTTGTAAGTTACCGATATTGCATCTGTTTGATTGTTTTCTTCACAATAATTCATGTAAAATGTTATTAGAAAAAGTATCGGTAAAAATAATTGAGCCGTGTCATGAGAAAACCTTCCTTATTGTATTGCAAAACAGTATTGATCAAGACCAGCAGCCGCGTCTAAGACGCGGCGACTAGCCTTAATATACACTGTTTGATTCCAACATGCATTTAAAGCTTTTTATGTAGCTGTATTATGGTATTTGGCAGTGTAGACTAATACAATGGAGAATCTGTTATTCTTTCCCAATAAACGCCTTTACTCTAAAACTATTTTTTCTTTTACAAACAGTTTGGAGCCAGATCAGACGCCGGGTTACAGACGCCGGGTAACCCGGCGTCTGATCAGGCTCCAAACTGTTTGCACCCAGGATAAACATGACATATCAGAATTGTCAAAAAGTTTCTACGTTTTAGTGTTTTGCGTTTGCGTACGTTTGCGTTTAAACGGGAAAGAATAACAGATTCTCCGCTGTATCAGATGCAGAGCCTGGGATGACCACGTTGCTTGGTCAGTACAATGGGGAAATGCAATAAGGCAGGTTGTGTCATGACACGGCTCATATGTTTTTTCAATCTCTGAATTTCTGAAATTTGCGTCAACAATAGGCTTAACTTATTGAGTCCTGATGACGAATATACGAATCCTTTACAAACAGTATAAACCCAGATTAAAGAATCTATATGAGATCTCTCGTCTGACTCTGCACTGTTTGCCATTTTTCAATATACAGTAAAACCTCGCTATTACGACCACTTAATTGTATTAATTATTAGGTTTTTTATAACAGGTGACCGCTTAAAACAAGGTGACAGTAAAACAGTAAGCTCCTATAGGAGCTTTCTGTTTTACTGTTACCTTGTTTTAAGCTGTCACCTGGCATTTATACAATCAATTAGCCATAGTTTTATTGGTCGTAATAGAGAGGTTTTACTGTATTGTAAAAACAATTGGAAATTAGAACTGTCCATTTGTTTCAGGGGTCAAAAAGTTATAAAACACCAACACTGGACTTCATTCTTAGAATAGAGACTACGTATAGTTTTCGCAAAATATTTTCGCCTGTTAATTAAGTCCATACATGTATTTTCATTGAAAGACGCTATTACTACCATATGAAGCTAAAAGTAAGAGCATGTAGAAACATTTATAGTTTAATTATTATTAGTAATATTAGTAGTAGTATCAATTGCAGTAGTAGTATAAGTAGTAGCAGAAATTGTAGTAGTAGTATTTACAGAAATAGTGGTAGAAGTAACACAGTATTAGTAGCAGCAGCTATTGTGGTAGTAGTAGTGGTGACATTAGTATTATTTGTAGTACTGTTAAAAGTCGTAGTAGTTACTCTGTGTCTGATCTACATTTAACCCTTTTTGCCAAATGTTTCGTGAGATTTTTACCCCTCCACCGTTTCATTGTCTTTGTCTGCTTCAATTTTGTTGTCTGCGATGTCGTTTCAAAGTTAAAAATTAAGGCAGTATGGCTGAAGAAATTTCAAAACGAGCGTCAAACAGTTTGGATCCTGATCAGACGCCGCGTTTCGCAGCGTCTGATCAGGTTCCAAACTGTTTACAAACGTGTTTTAAGCGTCATTGAGAGTGAAAGTTTGCAAATGTCAGGATTGGCAGAGAACAGGATAATAAAAGTGTTCATGTATATATTTCAACAATATCTCCACAGCTCTCTTAATGTATGCAGCTGGAGATGTGTCAAATTCTTAATCAAGAAATGCAGCAGGCCTATTGTTATCGTATTTTTAAAATTCCAAAGACGGTAGAACAGGAATTTTAATAACCGGGGATTAAATTGAAAAACCGTGTTTGGTCGTGCGTTTATGTAATTGTAATATGCTCAGCCTGGTGACAAGATTACAGACTCTTATAACGAGTTGACCCTACTAATTTTCCTGTAGTTTTACTGGCACCACAGCTTAGTTAGCGCGTGTTAAGGACTTCAAGAGCCAAAACAATGCATCAGTTTAATACGGTTAAAAATGATATAATAACACACTGCATGTGCTCTCCAATCACAACTGAGCAAACATGCCCGCCCGGTGTGTCTACTGAGGAACCTGTGTTAAACGATCATTCAAAATATTGTTAAATGGAAGTCTTTAATAAATAGCCTAGCGTCTACTACAGTGGATGTTGGCAAACAGCGTAGACCCTGGTGAGATGCAGCGTTACGCGGCACCCCATCAGGGTATGCACTGTTTGATATATCATTTTTTCTGTGTGGACACACACTGGAATGTCTTTTAAACACCCTTATATATACAATGAAATCTTCCAGCAATAATGCAGAGAGTTCATTGTAACATCCAGGCACATGTTGGTTAAGACAGATGGCTGCTTAGTTCAGGGGGAAATGACTACCAAAATGTTCTTTGAGCTACCTACACAGTGTTGACATGCACTTCGCAATAATCTTATTTAGATATTCTAATATTTACGATTCTTCAATGTTTAAGTGTTTTCTACAAGTGAATCTTTTGATAATCGTTGAAACAGTTTTGCTCCAGATGAGACACCGAATTACTGCATGCCATCTCATCTGGATCCAAACTGTTTGAGACTCTGACGATATCCTTTTAGTGAAAGTACATATGTTCTGTTCTGTTCTGTTCTGTTCTGTTCTGTTCTGTTCATATAAATCAATTCAGATAATTGTTGCAGACGACAAAATTAACAGAAGATAATTGCATCTGGTGCTACAGGTTAACAATATTATCATAGAGTTGACACCTTAAGGTGAGATACCCGCTATCCTTTTAAACCGATTTAAACGATTACTTATTACAGTAGGTCAAAGGTCAAATCTGTAATGGCAGGTCGTTCGAAAATTGCTCGTCGCTTATTTTGAATTTGTGGATAGAATTTGTCTTTATGAATCGCGGAATAGTGTTAAGAATGGTTATGAAGTGTTTCGTCAGTGATATTTAAAAGGATTTGTGCAGATTATGCATGCAAGTGATGGATAAACGCAAACATTCTAGTGACTCTGGCGAGACTCCGGAGGCCAAAAACGCGCGAAATGGCGGATCTCCAGAAAACGTTATTGACTCTATAAGGGAGGCAAATAGTGTGCTTTTAGACGATTCAATTCAGGAATTATGTGGAAATATGGCAACTATTGTGAACAACAACCCTGAGAATATCAAGGTAAATAAAAACACAAGCACAAACAATGAGTTTAGTACACAAGCACCCACAAGGGGCGCCGCTGATTTATCTACGTCGACAGAAATTTCACAGATACTACAGTTTGTTAAAAGCATTGACACCAGACTTCAAAACGTAGAAAAGAAATTAACAAAGCTTGATTCCCTAGAAGAAAAAGTTTCAAATATTGATTGCGAAGTTAATAAGTTGTGGGTTTATGTGCAGGATAATATACAGTCCAGTGCGGAAAATGTCAATAAGTGTACAGACACAGTAGACGAGTTACAGTTTGCTCTTGGACAGGCTAATGATTGTATCACCAGGCTGACTGATCAGCAGTCAAAATATGAGGGAGAAATGGAGTATATGCGTTCGCAGTCTATGCGCAACAATTTAATATTCTGTAACATTCCAGAGGATCGGAACGAAAAGTACGCCGACACAGAATCAAAGGTGCGTGAGTTCATGGTACACGAAATGAAGATCGATCAATACACGGTTGACCATTTCAGTATAGAGCGTGCACACAGGGCTACACATCAGCCTGTAAGTACAATGAATGCAGACTACACTCATGACAATTCACATGATAACTCCCGTGCTTATGGCCCGCCACGTAAACCTAGGAATGTCATAGTCAAATTTTCCTCATTCAAAGATCGTGAATTAGTACGCACATCAAGTAGGAATTTGAAAGGCACCAGCTACTATGTACACGAACAATTCCCGAAGTCTGTGAGTGATCGTAGGAGGGCATTAGTCCCAAGGCTCAAAGAGGCAGTTAACAATGGACACAAGGCATGGATCAGTTACGACAAACTATACATTGATGGGCGTCCACAATCTCCAAACGCCCCACAGAATCCAACCAACGAATATGGTGGTCCGGCTGCTGGCGACTCATCTGCTGCTGATGAGAGTACATCAGGTAATAGGAGTTACAGAGGTCGTAGTAATGGCAGTAGACGTGGTCGAGGTGGTCGTGGGTACGGACGTAGGGGTCGTGGAGGCAGGCGAGGCAGTGCCCAATAGGGGTCCCCGAGGGTGGATCTTCGCATTCTTTCGTGGAACATCCATGGATTAAGCAGGAACAAACTGGAAGACAGTGAATTTATACAATATTTAGGTAAAAGTGACATAATTTTTCTCTACGAAACATGGGCTGATAAAGATAGTGCTTTTGACATATCGGGTTTTAAATGTATTAACTACTACAGAAAATTTCAAAATAGGCGAGCCAAGAGATGTAGTGGAGGGGTAGCTGTATACACTAGGAATGATCTCGAAATGGGAATTAAGGTAATAAAATCAGTCCATGACTCAATCATCTGGTTGAAACTTGACCGAGAGTTCTTTGGAAACGATGAGGATATTTATATAGCAGGGGCTTATTTATGGGTCGAAAACTCTCCAGCATATAATGTGATTGACTGTGATTTCTTTCAATTATTACAAGCAGACATAACACGATACCAAGAATCGGGTAAAGTAATACTTTGTGGTGATCTTAATGCAAGAGTGGGAAACACCAGGCATGATTATATTGTTTTAGATAGACCTGTAAGTTATTTAGATAATGAGGAGTATATACCTGATAATCCATTACCACGGTCATCAATGGACAATGGCACCAATGCACATGGACTAAGGCTTTTGGATCTCTGTAAAGCTACATCAATGAGAATCGCCAATGGTCGTCTACATAGTGATCAGTCTGGCTCCTTCACCTATGTTAACACAACAGGTTCAAGTGTAATAGATTATCTTCTAATACAAGAAAAAGATTTTAACGTGATTAATAAATTCGTTGTTAATGATTTTAATGAATGGTCAGACCATGCACCCTTGTCCTTTGATATACACTGTGGTATGTATGATACAGCAGAGTGTAGCAAAGAGCAAGGTGCAGGCCGGACCCACTTTAACTGGAGAGACATGTATAAGGATACATTCAGAAGTAAACTCATTTCGAAGCTGCCTGAACTGAACTCTATAGTGGAAGATATTGATTCTACTAGTAAAGACTCTGTCAATAACAGTATTAATATGTTTACCAATGTACTTAGAGATGTAACAGACCCCTTATTTTCAAAGGTACAGAAATCTGGAAGTGAACTGCCCAAATATGAGCATCACAATAGATTAGGTAATAAGGCAGACTGGTTTGATGACCAATGTATTACAGCTAAGACAATATACAAATCAAGTATTTTTCAATTTAACAAATGTAAATCTAATCAAAACAGAACCATTATGTGTGAGGCAAAATCAACATATAAAGCACTGGTAAGAAAAAAGAAAAGGAGTTTTGAGCATAGTAAATTAAAGCAAATAGAAAAACTTAGACATTCTAAGCCCAGGGACTTTTGGAAACTGTTTACCAAGAAGAAATCTAAACAAGGTAATATAAATTTGGAAGACTTTTTTGAATATTTCTCTAAGCTTAATGATGATTTATATGGTACAACTGTCCCTGAGGCTGAAGACTTTTGCAACTCAGATCCCAGTGATTTGGGTGACATTTTGTTTGAAGAGCTTGATGCTCCCATTACTCTTGCAGAATTAACCTCTGCGATTCAATCCTTGAAAAAGAATAAATCAAGTGGCATTGACGGGTTATTAAATGAATACTTTATTGAGTCATATGACATCATAAATGTACATTTGTTAGACTTGTTTAATGCTGTATTAAATTCGGGTCATTTCCCAGACAAGTGGTCAGAGGGCATTATAGTACCATTGCATAAAAAGAACGATATAAACGATGTTAATAATTATAGGGGTATCACATTAGTCAGTTGTCTAGCAAAAATTTTCACTGGTATTTTAAATGCTAGAATGAATCTTTGGGCTGAGTCTAATAATGTTCTTAGTGATAAGCAATTTGGTTTTAGATCTGGTAGATCCACTGTAGATGCAATTTTTGTTTTAAATGCCATTGTACAGAAAGTTCTGAATGAGAAAGGCCGCTTGTATTGTGCTTTCATAGATCTTAAAAAAGCCTTTGATAGTATATATTTAAATGGACTCTGGTTTAAACTATTCAATTTAGGTATCAAGGGTAAAATGCTTAATATTGTCAGAAGTATGTATAACAAAGTAAAATCCTGTATACAGGGGTGCAATTCTTATTCGGAATTTTTCGAATGTGCAGTAGGACTTAAGCAGGGGGAAGTTATGTCCCCTCTGCTTTTTTCCCTATTTATAAATGACTTAGAGACATATCTACGGAATGACGAATCAAGTGGTCTTTCTTTTGATGATATTACCTTTATATTGATGTTGTTTGCCGATGACATGGTCGTCTTTGGTAAGTCACCACAGGACTTGCAGAATAGCTTAGACATGCTGAAAGTGTATTGTGATAAATGGGGATTAGCTGTTAATATAAATAAAACAAAGGTTATGGTTTTTAGAAAACGTGGCAGTACAAGGGAAAATGAAAGATGGAGTTATGGAGGATGTATTTTAGAAAATGTAAATGATTTTAATTATTTAGGAACCATTTTTAACTATACAGGAAATTATTCCTTGAATCAAGAGTACCTGGCTGGCAAAGGGCTTAAAGCACTTAATATTTTGATGTCTAAACTTAAACAGTACCAGCTGAACCCTAAGACTAAGTGTCAATTATTTGATGCATTTGTTGGAGCAACTCTAAGTTATGCATGCGAAATATGGGGTTACTCCAAGTCAAAAGAGATTGAAAGAATCCATTTAAAGTTTTGTAAACAACTCTTACAGGTTAAAAGCTCAACAAGTAACATGGCTGTATATGGAGAATTAGGGAGATACCCACTGTACATAAATAGATATACAAGAATGATAAAGTTTTGGACCAAGGTAATTCAATCTGAAAATGTAGTTGTTAGCACACTGTATAATGAGTTGTGTAATATGATCGGAGGTGTGAACAATAGAAACTGGGCATCAAATATTAAGACATTACTAAATGATTATGGTTTTTCATATGTATGGAATAATCCGCAGTCTGTAAATTTGAACACATTTCATTTGTTGTTCAAACAGAGAGTTTATGATGTATTTGTACAGACATGGGTCAATGGTGTAAACAATTCTAGTTCTCTATCTCTGTACAGAAATTTTAAGAACACATTTGCATATGAACCATACCTGAGTGTTTTAACCAGCAAGTTTCGCATCCCATTGACAAGATTAAGATTAGCATCTCACAAACTTCATATTGAAACTGGTCGATATGCTCGAAACAGAACAGAGCGCCACCAGCGGTACTGCACAATCTGTAACAAAAGAGATATAGAAGATGAATACCATTTCACTTTAATCTGTGAGGCATATCAACCTCTCAGAATTTTATATATCAAACCTTATTACTACAGAAATCCTAGTGTACATAAGTTTATTGAGTTAATGAAATCTGATGGTAATGCCACAGTAAGGAATTTAAGTACATTCATATTTGAAGCATTTGCATTAAGGGGAGAGTTAATGTGAGGTGCTAGGAAACTAGTCTTGATTGTACACTTCCAGTTTGGAAGACAGATAATCACTTAAGGTTGATTGAAAGTAAAGTGGAATGCACATCAATGTGTGTTCTGCTTTACTTTGGATCTACTTCAAGGTACCTACCATGGTTTGCTTCTAGTTATGAAGATATGTGACCACTTATGACAGGTTCAAAGTAATCCAGAGTGTACACATGGTGTGTCTTGCTTTACTTATAGCCTGTCTTAAGCTACCTCTGCTATGATTGTAGAGCACATAATAATATGATGTGTCTGCTCATAATATGTCTGTGAGCAGTATTTGAACCAAAACAGAAGCCATTACATGGGGACTGATCATGTCCTCAACTGTTTTGTCTAGGGCGTTAATTATGTTTTGATTCGCACTGTATCCATATTTGTATATAATGTTTATAGTATGTAAAGATCTGATTCCAAGATGAGGAAACTCGGGTTTTGTGTTAACTTTGTATAAAATGTACAAATAGTTATTCAAGATAAATCTGGGGATATTAACAGTCCATTGTATCAAATGACCTATATTTACACGGCTGTGATTTTGTAACCGAGTCTGAATGCCTGAAGCTGAGTGAAAGTGAAGTAGAAAGTTTCCTTAGAAGCTTTCAGCTTGTCTTTCAATTTGCTTTTAAGCTGGCGCAGGAATTTACTATAGTTGGACAAAAACGTGTTTGTTTTTGTTTTGGTAAAAAATGTGTTGACCTACTGTGTAACCTGATATTGTCACATGTGTGACACAAAAACAGCACGTGGTCTCGTGACTATATCTCGATATTCTGCCAATTGAGGTTTGTGACATTATAATTGTTAGTAACATATATGTCCTTTATATATTGGTACACTTAATTGCACTTACTTGTCATGTGGATTTCTGTCCTAAATCACTTTATTCCAAACTGATAGCGCCAGACATAATTTGTGTATTCGGCTCCCAGTCAAAACAGAAGGAAAGACTAATACTTGATGCCGAGCTGCGCAAAAGGTTGCGCAGAACTTGCATTTAGCGTCGCACTATATAATCCATATTTGGCATCTATACTATTACTATCGGTGTCTCAAGCGTTGATTGGTTGTTAAATTCAAGCGCGAAAATAGCACCAATCAATGAGTTTGGGACAGGACAGGAATGTGATGACGCCACACGGTCATTGACTGGGCGTTTGGACATATTGATTTTTATGAGTGAAACGGGCAGTATGCTCGATTCGCATGTGTTCATGGTGACAACTGTCACTCTCTGCAAGACTTAACCCTTACTATGCCGATTATGCAAACTGACTATTCCAGATTCTGGAATGATGACCAGTACCTAATCGACTATTTATTGTTCTGAACCCCTACTGCAAGTATTGAAGACCTAAATAAGTGGGATCCATCATGATCTGGGTCTACACTATTTGCGCAGATAGAATATACTTGCTTCACGCACAGTAAGGGTTAAATCGTGTTTGCATTTGTATCATTCGTAAATAACTTATGCAGATCTAGGCCTGGGTCAAATATTCTGCACGCGGTGAACAATTGTTATGGCTGATTCAAGCGATTCGGGTCCATTAATGACGCCAAGTAACTCGGCGTTTCACTTGGACCTTAATTGTGTGAAAGACTGCCTCTTTCTTTCTCTAAACGTTAGTACTCTAAAAAAATAAATAAAAATGAATCGATGCTTTTGATACCATCCTCGTGATATTTTCGAAATTATTTCATGTAAAATAATTCTGGCTAAAAGTTAGTAGATCTAGATCTACATATCAAATTTGACCTTGTATTATATGTTATATTGTAAATATTTATGTGTTATGACGAGAAACTGTATAGTTTAAGTCAAATAAACGTTCTTCTTCTTCTTCTTCTTATTCATTCTGCAGAGAAAACATCCATCACCCATAAAGAGAACCCCGTATACAATCCTAGATATCAACATCCAGAGAGATTTCTTTGTCGTGACTATTTACCTAAAGCGATAATCCTTATCTAGTATTAATGAAAATCCAATTTGTTAGAACACTATGAGACAGAATCCGCGTGAAAATCAAATAAAGATATCGCGGGCTATTTCACGGGATGTTTATAATACTTATTAGGAACAATTATTTGCACTTAGCGGTTGTTGAATTAGATTTCAGGGTAGGAGGGCACGGTGAGGAAAAAATTGCTATGTCATAAGGGAGAGATGAAATGACCTGTCGGTTTATTCTTCTGCAAGCTATGTAATTGCCGTCTGCAAACCTGTAATAATTCTCTAAGTTGACTTAACTCTTTCCTCCCTGAAACTTTAGATGGACAATTCCAGTTTCCGTTTAAGTCCAGTCCATTTCTGACTTAAAAGGGTTGTTTTGTCAATGTTTGGTATTATGACACACAGTGAAGACCCTGATCAGAGGGCTCCTAGGAGCCCTCTGATCTGGGTCTTCACTGTTTGCATAGGACACGTATACTATTCACATGTACAATGTTTGCAAAGAACGCCAATATGCGGGACTAGGGTTCAAAGGGTTAATGGTATTTTCTTTCAGAAAATGTAATCAGAATGTCAATCAGTTTGGATGCAGATGAGACACCGAGTTACTCGGCGACTCATCTGGGTCCAACCTGTTTGCAACAAGTTTCACAAATTTGATCGCAGCGCACAGAATGTTATAAGATAGTCAATGACAATTTGGCTAACGTATATTATAATGACCATATTAACTCACTTAGAGCTGAACAAACGTTTACTTTAATATTGTTATCTGGTAAATTTCTAATGTTAAACTTTAACTCTAAATACATGTACTTCTGAAACTAAAAGCAAAATGCAATGGAATAAAATGTAGAAAATGGCAACATTGTGTAAATGTCGAACGTGGTTCTATTAAATTTGAATGACAGGATGTTTAGGGTATGATCTAGCGTCATATTGTTTGCAATAGAAATATAACGTTTTGTCTCCTCCACGTATTTTATCATCAATTGAAATAAATTTTTCATATCTATCATTCGGCTGAGTAATACATGCGTGTGTGTACATCTTGTTGCCTATATGAAAACAATTTAGACACAGACCAAACGCCATAAAATGAGTTTATACTACATGTTATTGCTTTTGCGTCAAGTTACATGTACATGAAAAGGTGCCACACTATAAGCTATTACTAAGAATTGAATAAAACTGTAAGAGCGTGAATGGGTTTAGAAATCCTACTGTAAACAATTGTGATTTAATATTTTGAAATTTTCTACATTTCAATTTAAAAGTCTAAATCATAAAAAGAACAATTCATCGACATTTTCATGAAACAATAAACTACATTGTAGTTTTAATTTTGCTTTTAGAAGAAACAGTAACGCCAAATATATTGCAATAAATGATCAAAACTGTAATGATTAACAGAAAAAACATCGACTATTTAAAGCTGATAAAAATATTGACCTACAACAATAATTGACATTTTACCCTTTCATCGCCAACTTTGATCGTCTGATGTAAAGCATGTTGGCTAAACTATTATTCCTAAGTTTGGTTTAATGCAGTTTTACCGAAAAAATATCGGTAAAATGGTCAAACAGTTTTGAACCCGACCAGACAACGCGAAACGCGGATTCTGATCAGGATCCAAACTTTGTGCAATATCGACTTTGGTCGTCCATTGCGTTAAAAAAGGTTAAAGATAAATTTATTAACCAGTTAATTTTGTAGCTACTGTTTATATAATTCTCATTATCGCTAAATTCCAGCCATGCAGTTATAGTCAAAACTCGATAATTCGAACTGGCTTAAATCAAACTTATCAGTATTTTATAAGTTCAATTTTGATAAATCAATCTCAATTAAGTCGAACATACTCGTACTTCAAAGTTAAAACGTGGCTAAGCCACGTTTTAACTTTGAAATAAGGGTATGTTCGAACTAGGAGTAGTATAGTATGGATTGCATTCGGAAGTCCTGATAGATTTAACGTAATCAGATAGGCATTGATTTCATTGCCAATCGTTCACGGTCATGGAATTTTAAAAGCTCGATGAATTTTTATATTTGCGATTGGATTATCCATTAATCCAACTTGATCCTCTTCCATCTTGACAAGGGTCCTTAATAGAGACAAAATTCTAAATTCTTTCGTACTCTTGACTCCATATCTGGCGACATAACGTTACAGCTATAAGCCTGTGACACTTGTATAGACGACAGTATGTAAGAGCAGTTGTTTGCTCAGAAATACCATGTTGTTGTGCCCCCGACATTTTGTTGTTATTCTGTTTATATGTAATACACGAGTTTTGTGTATTCGAACATAATATAAGTACATTTTGTTACGACCGTTAAATTAGGATTCACCGGTGGTATTAACGGAATGTGGTAGCTTAAAGCAAGACCATGATAAAGCAGAAAGCTTCGATATATACATGATCTTTCTGTATTACTTTCATCCTGCTTTAATCAATCCATTCTCTTTAGAAAACAAACACAATATGCATTCTTCTAAGTAGTGAAATAGCATTATTTCATTGTAACATTTTGGGGGCAGGTTAGGCGGTTCACGACGTTTGTGACAGTTCTTCAAACATATTTAAATACAGTATTCGGTTTGTTAATTTTCAAACCCCTTTCCATTCACTTTTTATTTTATAAACATATACACACGTACATTATATCTTATAACATTACAACTATCTTCTACGTTCTTTATTTTATATAAAACTTTTTAAAGGTACGCCTCTTATTAATCGTGGCACTTGTAATGCACCTTTTAAAATCCTTACTCTGCTTGCATTATCAATACCCGAATAGTTCTTTTTGACATATTTCAAATGAAGATTAAGAAAAAGTGTATTTTTGTTTCAAAACAAACAAACACAAAACCGGAGGCACGTTATAATTATATACATGTTAAACTGTGTGTTATTATACACTCAGATAGAAATACAACATCAGAATATTTTTACAAAGCAGTCATAACTCCTCCAACTTAGATACTTTATATGTATTTCTGTTTTGCTTGTCTGCAAGTAGTGTCTTACTGAACTGTGTCGGAGAACAAATCAATTTCGATAGCTCAGCAAGCTTTAATATCAGTCTGCTTTAAGCTACCATGTGTGAATATATTTCTTAATGTGCATGTTCAAATCTGTATATATTGGAACTATTTTCTCGAGAGGAAGAATAAATTTAAGGCGTATAAGGGAATATTTATGATATAATGGGTTAATAGAAGACATAAATTCAAGCTGATCTGAAAATTACTTATTTTTCTTACGAAATCGTTTTATATTGTACGGATGGTTTCAAGCATTTTTTTATTAACTTTCCAATGATAATTAACTACCACGTCATAGAAAGAGTGACAAAAAGAAACAAATATGAAATGCAAGAATATTAATGCTCAAATACCAAAGACTTTAACTCTTTTCTGCGTAACCTTTATTGCGTGACTCTCCTGTATCCTTGTTTGCACTATGAGAAAGTTGAATCTGAAATGCCGTACAGCCAAGTTAAAAAAAGAGTGTGAAGTATAAAATTGCCTTTATTTCTCAAATTTAATTTTAGGTAGATCTATTTTAACTTAAGAAATATTGAACTGAATGTCAAACAGTTTGGAGCCTGATCAGACGCCGCGTAACGCGACGTCTGATCAGGATCAAATCTGTTTCCAAATAACTATTGTACTCGGGGTAAGGCAATGGAGGGGTATAGTGTTAGTATTGTTTTACTTTTGAGAGACACTTTTGTAACCGCTTTTCTTTTTATATTTTCAGGAACTATACTACATCGGCGCTTGTATAGAAACCAGCTATGAGTTAATGATTTGACACCTATTCAATCATGCAAAGAGAATTTCGGATGGTGGGGTACGAGTGAGTGATCTTTCAGAAGAACATGCAACAAACCAGTTTAAAAGACATACTTGGCAGGATATGATGCTTATACGCCAAAACATCCACGTTAACACCTTCACTGCCAGAACTTGTTAATGCTTATCGTGCTAAGCACGACTATGATAATATTTTCAAACAGCTTGGGTCCAGATCAGACGCCGCGTAACGCGGTGTCTGATCTGGACCCAAGCTGTTTGCCACTCCTATTAATGTTTTTTCAAGTTAAAAAAGTTCAAAAATACTTATTTTTCGCAGACGATATATTTAAATCAGATGACAATTCAGTATGATAAGGGTTAAAATTACCTGTTTTACTATTTCGATTGAGGACTCATTCGATATCAGTTACAAACAGTTTGGATCTTGCTGAGAACCCGAGTTACTCGATGTCTTAGCAGGATTTAAATTGTACGTGAAGTCGCATATGGTGTGAAAGGGTTAAACAATTTTCAAAGAAGTAGTGTTGTTGAAATGTGTGCTACCATACTTAGTATCTGAAATGAAGCTACAGAAATGGATAATTACCAACACTTAGATTGACGCATGAAATGGCGAGGAGTAAACGTTATTCTTTCAAGTCTAATCGAAACGCAACACAGATGCAGTGCAATAAAATATAGAAAATGACAGCGTTGAAAATATGATGACTATTTATTTCAACCTTAATGTCAAACTGTTAGGAGCCTGGGCCCGTTTCATAAAACTTCGTACGACAAATCCGGTCTTGTGACATCTCTTTGGAATCGTCTTGAAAAGACGATTCCAAAGAGATGTACAAGACAGAATTAGATAGAGAAATCAGATACTAAATGCATTTTAAAGTTTTTACTTACGATCGATTTTGTCGTACAAAGTTTTATGAAACGGGCCCCTGATCAGAAACTAAATTAGTCGGCGTATTATCAGACTCCAAACTATTTGCAATGGACATTCGTTCTTGGGATATAAATTGTTTTGAGAAGGAAAAAATGTTGCAAACAAACTCTCAGTAAAAGCATATCCTGACATATATTATCTATTTCTATAGTGACATCTGCACAATTGGTCAAAGTCAGATTACAATGAATATTTGCAAACAGTTTAGAACCTGACTAGACACCGCGTTATGCGCCATATCAAAAACTACTGCTTTAAAGTTTTACCGAGGTTTCTTAAGATTAAATAGTATTAAAATAAAATTTTCATCTTAACCATTTAGTGTTTTAGTCGTGCCACGCTTCGTATGATCATTATCCAAATTGTTCATCTTTATACTGGCATGTATTAATCTGCTTTAAGCAATTGTTGTTTACATTTATTCCCTAAACTTAAATAATGTAAATTAACAAAAGCAAAAGTGTAAGAATAGTAAATGCTTTGGATTCCGATCAGACGCCACACTAAATGATTTTGGGATGTTCAGAGGGCTGTTGTAAGGAGGGAGCGCTGTCTATGGTGATTTACAAGATGTTTGCGTTGTCCAAATTTCTAATTGCCTAAAGGAACGGCGGAAACTTTGCAGATGAATTTACCTACATCATGCCCAAAAACGACTTTTCTTTAGAAATGTGCAAACAATATAGGCACGACGTCTGATCTTGATCTATATTGTTTGCACATTTCTAAAAACATGGTATCCATGTTTAACTCTTTCACTGCTGCAATACCGTCTGCTTAAGATTGTCTTCTGCTGTTTTTCCCAAGGTAACATATTTAATATTTTGGCAGAAAAAACATTATGACGAGTGACAAACATTTTGAATCCAGATCAGACGCCGTGTAACTCGGCGTCTGATTTGGATTCAAGCGGTTTGTTAATGTAAACCATTGTTGCTCCCTTTAACAACTCCTCCGAACAACACGTACACTACTTGTCTCCCATTCGGTATTGTTGTTGACAGGGAACCATGACGTTTGACCAGATTTAATAGGTATTTCAAACATTTGTATTACATAAACTACGAATATTGTACACCCTGATAAGACGCTGTTTCTTAACGTGGCTTATGATCTCGGTGTTCACCGTTTACATTGCACGAAGGTATGCTTCTTCCCAATTCGGCTTAATGACTGATAGATATATTAACATTAAGCCAAACTATTCCCCATCATTGTGAAAGTTTTATTTTAATACAATAATTTGCCATATTTGTATAAACAAAATTACGTTGATAGTTAAATGGTTATCTTGTTGCTTGCCATGGAATATAGGTCTGACTAAATGCTTTCAGAGTATGTATTACACATGTTGTAAATTGTAAATATTGCTTATTTAATAAAAATGTCATGATGTTGTATTCGTATTGTTGAAGTCACTCATAACCTTCCATATTCCATATGATACTTTTGCAGATAAAACGCTATTGTTAACCTTAAGTGGTAATGCATGCATTCATGAAACTGAAGTGGCAATGCATGGACTAAAAAAAAAAACAACATTTATGCGGATTTCTATTGATGTTTCAAAAAGAATACAGAGCCAATCATTTCAGAGAAATTTCAAAATGTTGGGCATGTGTGTATTAATTTATACTATAAATAAACAAGAAATTGTGTGTTTACTAAAGAATAACGTTTTTATTATTAAATATATTGTAATATCACATACCTGGTTGTACCAGAACCTTCGATTTCGGACTTGTTCACTCATACGTATTAAACACGAACATTTTTATGAGAGATACAGTAGATACATACCTCATAATATGCCACATTTATCAAACCTGGGACCCGTCGTATAAATAATAATAACAATAATAATAATTCTTTATTCAATCAGTAACTTGAATTAACAAATTCCTCGTTACTCACAACATATTTACAGATGGCCAAAGTGGCCAAACAAACATGCATATAATAATAATAATAATAATAATAAAAAAAAAGTATTTCAAATGATAGTAGATCTATTTTCGAAAATTTAGAATTTGAGGTTGAACTACTATTTTCATGAAAAAAATAAAAATATTAAATGATCATTTTTTGGGTAAATGATTAGATAATAAAACACTGACTTGTATACAAATCAATCAAGGTAGTTCAGTGCAGCTTTCCTCATATCAAAAGCTTCATAGACATACCTTGATAGATTTAGTAAGGTTTTGGAACTATTTGATTTCATCAACTCTACATACTTATAAGCACTTGGGTTTTGGTAAAAATAACGTTTTAGATATTTGTTTCTTAAGTCAGTATACAGAGTACATACTAAAACAAAATGAAACTCATCTTCTATGTCATGCTTGTAACAAAACACACAATACCTTTCCTCTCTTTCAGTTCTGCCTTCACCGTAACGCCCGGATTCAATTCTTAAATTATGGGATGATAATCTCAACTTAGCTAAACTATACATGTACTTTTTTGGTAAAACAGTAAGATAATGTTCGTGTTCAAAGGTTTCTTTGAAAAATTTGTATGTATATAAAACGTTAGACTCTTGGATAGAAGCACACCAAGACTGTTTAACGCCATACGACAAATATTGTCATAAGTCAGATTATAAAAATCTAAATTATTATTTGTTTTCCATCTAATCCTGTCTTGTGGCATTTTTTAGTCGTCTTCAAACGACGATTCAAAAGAGATACCACAAGAGAGGATCAGATGGAGCAATCAGATATTAGATGTTTTTTAAAGTTTTGACTTACGACATTTTTTGTCGTACGACGCTTCGTAAGACGGGTCCCAGGTATCATATCATTTGAGTGTGCGCTCTGCACCGTTAACGTTTGACTTTCAAATATCTTTTGTTACATTGATGAAAACAAGTCCGATGGCTACTATTACCTTCTCCGCTGTATTATCATCTGATTTAACACTGTTATGTGCTTCAGTGTTTTCAAATAAAATTTTAAGGCAGTTTTGCTGAAGATATATCGAAGCGATACATAGTTAGGAACTTAATTATACGCCGAGAAACTCGATTTATGTGATCTGGACCGAATCTGTTTGCACTGCAATATCTATAACAGTCGCCCATCACGGTGAAATGTAATAGACAGTAGCTGTATGAGTTTTCTGCTTTACTTTCATCCTGCTCTAGGCGACAATCTTGCTGAGAACAAACAATGATTCTGTGTTTGAATGATCGTAACACTAGTACACGTACTTTAACCCTTTCATGGTCAAATTACTCGGGAGATTGTTACCCATTCACCGCTTTATTGTCGTCTGCTTCAGAATCGTTGTCTGCATAGCACTTTTCAAAGTTAGATTTGATGTATGACTTAATGATCCAAACTGTTGGCAAACGCCCTTTCAAGCGTCATTGAGAGTGAAAGGTTATAGTTTCGTTAATACGTAAAAGAATAACGTCTTCTCTACTGTACCAAATTGTGAATTTATACGAGTACAGTAAAACCTCTCTATTACGACCACTAAATTATGTTAATTATTAGGGTGTTTACGATAGGTGACGGCTTAAAGCAAGGTGACAGTGAAACAGAAAGCTCCTTTAGGAGCTTTCTGTTTCACTGTCATCTTGCTTTAAGCTGCAACCTCTCTATTATGCAATAAATAAGCCTTCGTTTTAGTGGTCGTAATAGCGAGGTTTTACTGTATATCCTCAGCCTTTTTATGTGTACATGTAATAAATGAAATACTACGAAAGGCATAAAACTTTTAGGACCGTATATTTCGAACCTCGATAACCTGACCTTCTTTAAGTCGACCTTACTCGTATTTCTATTGATGAAATTCATAATTTCGAATACGCTTAAGTCGACATATCCGTATTTCATGTTAAAACGTGGATAACCCACGTTTTAACTTTGAAATACGAGTATATTCAACCTTAGCTACTTCAAGCTATCGAAGTTCAACCTCGCTTCAAACCGTATGTAACTTGAGAATGCGTATAAATTGAACCTCTATAAGTCAAACTCGCTTAACTCTTTCGGTGCCAAATTTATCATGAGGTTTTTACCTGTTCACCACTATGTTGTCGTCTGCTTCAATAATGTTGCTTGCAAGATTGTTTTAAAGTATGGAGCAATGTAGAACTCGAGAAATATCTATACGAGTGTCAAACAGTTTGTACCCTGATCAGGTATTTGGCGTCTTATCAGGATCCAAACTATTCGGAAAGTCGACTTAATGCGACTTCGGCGCCGAAAGGGTTATAGAGTAGAACTTCTCCTTAAATTTCGACTGACATATGAATTACGGATAAAATCGACAAGTACGCGATAACCATATATGCGAATTTGAGTTATAGTTTCATCGCATTTTCTAATGTGTGTTAATATTTTCATATTAATCTCTTGTTAATCTGAAGGAATTGCCAGAAATAGAACGCTGATTATATATCTCCTAAATATAATGCATTTGTAAGACAGGAAATAAAATTGGTTTGCGCTTCCTATCAAAATGAATTTTTGAAACCATAAATGTATTGCATTTATATAAGAAACAATTGCGTATAGAAATTGCATGATGTCTGGCGCTCGAAAAAAAGAAAATACAGACTGGTTATTTGAAACTGTACTGGACAGTATATTATAATGTCTAGAAGAACCCTTTCCTACAACCTGTTCAATAAAGTTAATGCAAAAGTTGTCGTTTGCATTTAGTTTAGATTTATTATTGTTTTATTTGTATATTTATGCATTATTAAGAGTCAAAAACGTTGTATAAGGTTAGTTACACATCATCTGGTCAAACTCCTGTTTAACTTTGTTTTTCAAATGTTAGACATAAAATTTAAATAACAAGACAGACGACGATTCAGAATTTGTCAATGGTAGAGTAGGTAAATGTTTAAGTACTTCTTACTCAGTCAGAATATACTATAATAATATGTACAGCATGTAATAAATAAAGGTCTGGTTTTAATGTACACAAAACTACACGACAGCAGTGAAAATGGCTGATAAAATGGCCCAAATCGCCGGTTGTAACCCCGCTCTTCAAAAGTGTGATAGAACCTCTTGTACTTCCTATACACTTTTGACAATAACATAATTGTTCAATTTGACATCGCTTAACCGACCATAAAGTAATAGCTGAGATAACCCTATGTCATCTTTGTCAACATTGTTTTACCCTTAGTCCGCCATAAAATTACACATTTTTCAAAACTCGTGTATGCAAGTTTTTAATTGTATTTGTATTACAGACATAGAATATGTCTATGTTTTTGTATTATACACACATTTGAACATCTGTAAATTGAGCGCATAAGTCGAACTTACCGTATCCGTAATTTAACAGTTTAATCTCGATAAACTGAGCTCGATTAAGACTAAAATATCCATACTTCAAGATAAAGTGCAGCTAAACTACATTTAAATTTTGAAATATTGATATGTTCGATTTAAGTCAGCCTGAGCTACTCATTCTTGATTGCAGTCATTAAAGACATATTCAATACGAATGCCAACAGTTTGGGACCTAATAGGACGCCGAATTGATAGGATCTGATTATATATTAGTGCTAGTGTAGTAAAGATAAGGGCAAGGGACAGTAATTAGCATAATTTTATTCGTCAGTTTGACAGCTACTCTCTGTACTCAGAGCAAATATTAGTTCATAGTTCAGCAAGACTAGAAATACGAGGTTATTTACCTTACCTATATACCGATTGAACAAGGCAATGTCTCAAATAGCCAATACCGAATACAGGCCGCCTTATTTACACCATTTTACAGAAAATTCACATACTAAGATATAGTGCCTTTATGAAAAAAAAGTGAAAAAATATTGGTTTCATTCACATAATGTTTTCATCTAATCGAGTTTAAATAGAATACCCCTTGACCACATATTTTCCCCTTTTACCGTATAAACCTATTAACAGTTGAAGAGCCTTATGTTGACGTTTTAACATACTATTTCTGCCTCCGGCCCTCCGTTGTGAAGTTGTTTTGTACGTCATGCTAAATACCATGACTACCCCGGTTCGAATCCCGACTCTTGTTATTACAAACTTACATTTATATGCCTATGACTGTGTCAGACATCAACTTGAAAAAACAAATGTGATGCCAATACTCGTTCTTTCATTTTGGTAAGGAAGCATAATTCGAAAATAAAGAAATACCGTAAGATTTTTGGCGAGTTCGTTGTAGTAATTTTTCCAGGGAAAGCAGCAATAGGGGTACCAGATCTCCCTGTGATTCTCTGGCTTAATACAATTATAATTTCCATTTAACTAAATTTCTAAAGTAGCAATACAAAAGTAGTTTAATCTTTAAACGCCAAAGAAGAGGGAAGTTGCATTGCAAATTGTTTGTTACTTATTCTTAATTTGTCAGCTTAACTCTTTCACTGTCAATTGCGCCAAAAGGCGACTTTGCAAACAGTATAGATCCTGATCAGACACCTCGTAACGCGGCGTCTGATCAAGATACATACTGTTTGACACTCGTATCGATATTTCTTTAGTTACAAAAGCCCTAAATCTGACTTAAAAAAATATTGCAGATTATATTTTGGCGGTAAGAGTAGTAAAGCAGACGATAAAACTTGTCACTGAAAGATTAAAAAAAATATACTACAGTCGTCTTTAAGTTTTCTGACAAATGAAGAAATCTAAACACGAGTGTCAAACATTTTGAATACAGATCAGATGCCCAGTAACTCGACGTCCGATCTGGGTCTAAAGTGTTTGCATATTCCAGTTTATTATTGTTTCTCGGGAGAACGGTTACTGCATTTGTTATTAAGACCTGGTCATACGAATGATACTCCATTTCCGCATGTGTTTTACACACAAAGCACTTTTTGTAGGCAATAAAGGACTTGTCGAATCCATGTGACTTTTGGCGCTTTGTCGGTTTGTTTTGATATTTATTTCTGACAGAAGATAAAGCACAAATTTCAATTTTAATATTATAACATACACAATGCCGCGGGGAAAAGGACATTTCAGCATTGAAATTTGAGTAGACACGGACAATGATAATAATAAGAGAGAAGTACGAAGATCACACACAGGATACACATTTACCAATCCATTATCTAACATAGAACAAGGTGTAGATCTACACAACACGAAAAGAGACATTAGAAAGTGACAGTCAACATAATTGGTTGTAAAATGTATGCGGTCTATACCGGCAATAAGAATTAAACTACATAAAAGTAGTCATATAGTTTTAAAAATCATAACATGTATGTAATGAAAATAATTAGCAGCAAGACCAGTTGATACGATACAAGCGACGTTATGTCCAAATGCCACACAGTTATTTAATAACTTCGTTGTGTTGTTACAGATAGATAAAATTGTAAGAAACAATTTACACTTATTCTGGGAAACTGCCCATTGCCCCATCATTACTTATAGTGTGTAGCATTTGCATTTAAATACGTTGTGAACTTGAAAAAGTAACACATATCTCACATTAGGTTGAACAAGGGAGGTAAAACAGTAGCCAATGTGTAGTAGATTGTACAAAAGATGTAACACCGAAGCGCATGTAGTCACACAGTTGTAGTAAGGTACTGTCAGTAACATACCGATAATTCAACAGTTAAAATACCTTTAGAAGCACTTAGTTTTAAAAAGAAAATGCAAACGATAATGTGCAAGTGAATTGGTTAGAAACATCATAACAAACAATTGAAATTATAGCTCTTAGATGGATTTAACTGGTGTAAAGTAAGAAGTGACCATTACACGTGGTTCTTAACTCATTACTCCTTATATACGCATGTTTACGCACTGGAGAAAATAGTTCTAATTGATACAGTCATGAATGGGTATCATAAGAAATATTTTATACCTTTGCTATAAGTGGTCACCTTTCTTCAATAGCAGTAACACGCCATGGAGTAATGGGTTAATCACATGATATTTTATATATATTCGGGTATTAAATATTGGTATGGCAAAAACATATCGGACTGTGAATTTAATACTATTTATACGCACGTTGCAGTGAGGTATCATTATAAACAAGCAGACACATTACCCATGACAACTAAGACCCAGAACAGCGACAAGGTACATTAGACAATACTCGATGGCCAAACGACAATTACAAAACATCACAAGTCTGTAACGTTTAGTTTTCACACCATCATCATCCACACACAAAATTATGATCTGAAAATTATTAAATCACAATAAAGAATACACCATCATGTAACAAATACATTTTTACGCATTTTGATGCCACATTTTTCTATGCATTGTACTTATAAGTATAACAAAGGTATCTCAAACTAAATATACAGTTTCTTTATCGTTTTAGAATTATATAAGTTATGTCACAGTAATGATACTAGAACTTCCCATAAGAGGTTGGATATCAATTTTATCAGAAACATGTTTTTTTAATTATCTTTGTTTCGTGTAAACGATTCGAGAAATATATAAATGCATTTTAGCATCAATTTACCTGGTAAAGCCAAACATTTCTATGAGTATATTTATATGCATATTTACTTTACGATCTTTGAAACGGTTGACTTCTACGTTTGAAACAATGTTAAGTTAAAAGAGTCTTAGGTAGCTTTCAGTTTTATTTGAACCATTTATTAAAGTCCAACCTTTACTAAATACTGAGTCTCGTTAATTATCTTCTTTCCAGCGACCGCCTACCGAACGTTTCACAATATACAGCGCTCCCTCTTTACAACGACACTCAATGGGATACAAAAATTGTGCGCGTTGTTCGGAGGGAGTCGTTATATGGAGGGAGATGGCTACATTTGCAAACAGCTTGAATCCAGATCAGACGTTACGCGGAGTCTGATCTGGATTCAAGCTGTTTGCCTCTCGTCATTAAGTTTTTTTTCTGTCAAATTGTCCATTATGTAACTTAAAAACCCAGCAGAGGACAATTTTAAGCAGACGCTTTTGCAGCAGTAAAAGCGTTAGACATAACTGTCCTGTTTAGGTTACTGCGACAAGGGTCGTTGTAAGGAAGGAGTCGTTGTTGGAAGGGCCGTCGTAAAGAGGGAGCACTGTAGTACCTAGTGAAAAAAACTGTTAACAATGTTACTCACATCTTTACTCAGTCCGCTTACATAAACTAGAATGCTTTGAATTACATATAACTTCGCATTTTGATAGAATATCGAACCAAAGATCTGACTTAACGGAATTGTAAAATATATCCTGAAAATATCATAAAAAAGGAAACAATGGGGCCCTACCGCATTACAGAGTTATCCCAATTTTCATCACGAGTTAACTCCCCTGATAAGGAAAAGGTTGTTTCCGGTTTAGTTAACGCATCTCATTGAGACGGTGTCGATAACGGTCATAAACGATTCGGAAAAGAATAGATCGAATGCGGTTTATTAGTTTGATACCTATATCTATATGCAGTCAAGCTCCCGTTTATCCCTATGTATTTTAATGTATTAATTTTGTTTAATGTCAAATGCGACGGTTATTTATTTCATCGTTTTTAGCAAACCGAAAGTAGCACTGATCATACTTTTTCTATATAACAAAGAAGCTGACTTTTAACATACTTAACAGACACGGGTTTTCACCTCGGTAAAAGAACGTTAACATGGATTAAAAGTAGATCCTGATCAGATGGTTACTATATAGGAACAGCCTCTATAATCAATGACTGTCCTCTCTGGTTCTTAAATGACATTATAGGGCTATAAATGCTGCCTATTACAGGTGAAAAAGGGGATATTTATTAAGACATTACCGGTATTAAACATAAACTTTGTATTATTCAGTTATTAATAATGACATGAATATTCATTAGGCAAAGGGTTAAACTGATCTTTTAAAATATGTTGAATGGTAAACAGTTTCTTCAAAAATGTATATTTTGTTTGTTCATTATATACCAGCAGATTTTAGTTGACAGAAATTTCATAGATATAGTTCAGGCTGTCATGCTCATAGCGCACATGGATTTCACCTCTCAAGGCTTCTGCCCAGGGGCCATAAAGCCCAAAGCATCATCACAACTAACAGCAGGAAGTAACCAATTAGCTAGAAATCGAATTGTATACTGACCCCCCAATGGGGTGCAGCTGCTGTCCCATAGTCATCTCTGCTATGACAAGCCATAAAACGGAAGCTTAAGTCTTGGGTACACAGGCTGGAATCAAAACACACCAAACTATTTTTTTATTATATATAGGATCATGGAGAAAGGTCCTTTCTCCATGATAGGATCCACATTGTTATTCATGTGGGGAATAAATTTTAATCTCCTATACCATGCACTCCTTCATGTGCAAAAGCTTAACCCATTACCCCCATCATTATGCCTTTTACTCCTTTAATGAATTCCACCTTCATAAGCAACTAAATCCTCTTCATGCACTAAGCAGTCATAATTGTGAAACATAGGTGATATTTTATGTCGTAGTGGGTGGTGCCTTAAAGCAGGATTAAAGTAAAGCAGGGTGCACCTTAAGGCGCATTATGTTTTACTTTCAACCTGCTTTAAGAGGTGACCTATATTAAATACTTAACACGGGCTGTGGGGTAATTGGTTTAGGTAATGGGTTTACCCATTACCCGATCGCCTGTTCCTACCTGGAAAGACAGGTGTCCATTAAAGGTAGATTGAAAAGTACATGCCACTTTACTTTCAGCTTGCTTTAAGCTACCATCTGCTAGGATATTCAATGATTTTAATGTTGCACATTCATGCTAATAAAAACTTTGAATTAGAACTCTTTCCTTCAATGGAGGCATAAACCAAAGGCGTATTTAAAGGGTTAATAGGAAATACATACCGTTTTAACAACATAAATATTTTAGAACCCCTCTCCTATCATTAAATGTGTACTCTATTGAAAACTCAATGTTGAAAGTAAAGCATGTATTCCATCGTTTTAGTAGATTAAAACTTTATTTCTGTTGATCTTTTACCAGTTCACTAATTATAATAGGCTTAAAACACTATCATTTATAAAAAGTTTGGAACCAGATAAGATGCAGCATATATACTAACAGGCTGATCAGGGGTAGAACTGTTTCACACTCATATATGTTTTAAGTCAAAATTGATATCATGTTCTAAACTTTTATCAAGAAAGTAGGCAGTATTTTTTTTTTTTTAAATATTAACCCTTATCATGCTATTAGCATAATTGATCATTCCTACGGTATTTTTCCTTATTTAATCAGCTAAAGTAATAAATTAAATGATAGGTATTCATAGCGGGTAGGGTTTATGGTTGATTAACAGCAACCCGAATGTTTCTTTGACACATCCATGTAACGGGGTTTAAACCTTTACCCAATAGATGGTATTAGTTTTGAAGATAGGTGACCCCTTAAGGCAGGTTAAGGTACATTCTGCTTTAAGCTATCATCTGCTGGAAGGTATAACATATTTATTGAGGTGCAGATTGATGACTTATTTTAATAAACATATGAATAAATGATATGCATAGAACGGAATATCTATGGAAGTTTTTGTAAGTTTTATTGTAGGTAAAGTAAATGCATGTCTTAATTCTATTTTTTAACAATATGAGAGATTGCGCTTTCAATAATGTATAGCCAGGTTCTACTGTATATAATATAAGCTCTACACTAACAAGCAGACGATATCCTCAAATTCGTATTTGAGGATAAAGGATTTTCGATACTATGTGTACACTATTGAACCGGAAACAACCGCTCATTCAGGGGGCGCTACTCTTATCACACTTTCCATGCGGGGTAACTCTGTATATCGGTAGGGCCCCATTTGTTCCTAAGATTCCCAGATACGGACTTATGCAAGAATATTTTGCCAATTAAGATGCATAAAACATGTATATGCATATCTTTTTTGTGTTGTTAAAGATTCATTTCGCTAGTCTTTTACAGTAATAAAATAGGAATATTTGCTCAACAAACATATATTTGAGCGAAACATGATTATACAACCGTAATACTTATATACGTTTGTTCAGATACAGTTCCTTGTATACAGAGGCTCGAGTGTAAAGTAAAACGTATGATGAGCTGATAGAAGTAGTAACTTTCAGTTTGACACTCGTGAGATAATAATTTCACCCCTCAAATTCTTAATAATTAAAATAGAAATTAGATTGATCACTGACTACTTTTCTTAATTAAATATTTTCGCGAGAATACTTTCTGCTACAATTCTTTTAATACGCTTTATTGAATCATAAAATCGGTGTTTCCCCAAAATGACCATGAATATATCCAGATTATTTTCATTTTCGCAACAGTATTCTCACAGAGACGTGTTCAAATCAATATAAACATATGGAATTACATTAGTTGTCATCTTCCTTCAACCAACAGTTAAATGATCTTGTAAAAACACAAAAAACACTGGAGCATTGGTCGTGTTTAAATAACACCACTGCTAACAAACATTTTTGGAAATCTCTACAGGGTGTCCCAAAAAAAACGGAACCCGGGGTCAAATATGCAATATATCCATTTCCTATCAATATCGATAAACAAAAATTATATAGATAAGTCGAGACGACATTTTGCCATGTCTTCCAAATTTGGTCTAAAATATTCAGCAGTTTTTAAAATATGAGCATTTTAATGAAGCAATCAAAAACCCGTTTGCCCATGATATCGAATTTTCTTTAGACGTGGCGCGCATAATTAAGCTTTTGTCACTGTATAGTGATTTGATGTCTATCCACATTTTTCGCCTTTGATATTGAGTCAAACATCACACGATTTAGTTTGATTTATTTTATTATCTATAATGTAATTTCGTTTTGTTTTACAGGTTATTAAACAGTTTTTACTATTTTAAATGAAAAAAGAACCATGTAACATATAAATGTCATTTCTATCAGAGCGGCTCTGCATGACACGAGTATTGGAAATAACTTGACAATGTCGGGATAAATGTTCTGTTTTAAAACAAAAATAAAATATGGTTCCAACATGGATATTAAACTGTACAGATTAATTGGTTATGAAATAAACTGAGGGCAAATTAAAATGATTGACACGAATAATCTGACGACGTGCAATATAAATAAAACAAGTAGAGTTTCATATCCGCCATTGGTGCCATATGCACTGACCAGCATTTTGAAATACGATCAAATGACAGGCAAATGTAATAAATAAGACGACTAAGTAGACTCAATGTGCATGTGCAGCATGTTTATGTGTTGGTTTCTGGAACAATTGGTACGTATACAAGTAAAGAATAAAGCAGTTGCACGATTGTTTAGACTATGCCATAACAGTGCAAAAAGCTGTCGTGTGTAATCACAAAAACCAATATCATGGTCAAACGGATTTTAGGGTTCTTCATTAAAATACTCATAACTTTAAAACCAATGTATATTTATAAATGCAATTTGGCAGAAATATGCCCAAAACTGCATATTTTTCTTTTAAAATATATGTCTACTTTAGGACAAATATACTTTTGAACTAGGGTTCCGGTTTTTTTGGGACACCCTGTATATATATAACCTTGTTAAAAGTGTGAAATCGACATATGATCGATAATTGTAAAGATATAGATTACATTGAACGGCACAATATCCATAAATGCAAGAGTTCATCTCTGTTCAAATATGAGTACACGATAAAAAATAATCGTAGAGGAAGTTGATATTTAAAACGCTTTAGATAATGCAAATTACAAATTCCTTCATTCTTTTATTATTCTGATTTCACGATTTTACATGAAAACATGAGGAGCATAATGAATTATACATGTTCAAAAATAAGATAGATCTACATCCATATGTTAAAATTTGGTTTTAGAAAAACTCAAATATATAATTTTAATATACGGTATACTGAATATATATCACGATCCAACTTTCAACTTTCAACTTTCAACTTTTATTTACATATGCATAAGTCCCACGGATAGTGAGAAACATTAGCATTATAATTATAACTCAAAGTAACATTGAACAACAAAAGTAAACAATATAAGGGAAAACGGCTACACATAGTTTTATACCAGGGCTCCAGATAAGAGGAAGTAAACTGAAAAAATCCAACATTCATACACATTTCAGCACCAAATCCCTTGATGTAACCACCCACCTGAATCGTCTCGGAGAGTCGATTCTAATGAGTAGTGACACCACATGGTTTAATGCAGAAATAAAGACTTTATTCGTTTTGAGTTACTCCCCCTATTCAACCTGGAGCTCTGTTTATATACATTCCATAATTATGACGTAAATGTTACGTAATTTGTATTTAAAAAAAACGACGTCATAATCTAATCTAGAATTTAGTGTATGGTGCAGTTTTCAGGCCACCTAGCGTTGAATACACAACAACAGCCAATTCCATATTTTGTCCCACATAAAACTCGCCGGCTGTGCCACAGCGCCAATTACCAGAAAACTGCACAACATACGATTATTAACACATTCAACCCTGGCGACGAGAATACTCGTCATTTACAAACAGAGTACCTATGCGGATTACATTTGTCCTGTGCAAACAGTGTCGACCCTGATCAGAAGGCTCCTTAAGGAGCCCTCTGATTAGGGTCTACACTGTTTGTCATTTTGAAATTTGTTATTGAAAACAACCATAAAAAAGTCAAAAATTGACTAGACTTATTTTGAAATTGGAATTTTCGATGAAAACTTTCAGGGGTAAATGACTTAAAGCATGTATAGCGCCAAATTACCAGAAAACTGCACAACATATGATTATTAACACATTCAACCCTGACGACGAGTATACTCGTCATTTACAAACAGTGTACCTATGAGGATTACACTTGTCCTGTGCAAACATTGCAGACCCTGATCAGAGGGCTCATTAAAGAGCTCTCTGATCAGGGTCTACACTGTTTGTCATTTTGAAAATTAATTGTTAAAAACAACCATAAATAGTAAAAAAAATGACTAGACTTATCTTGGAATTGGAATTTTCGATGAAAAGTTTCAGGGGTAAATGAGTTAAAGCATGTATATTTCAAACAATTAGTATTAAATCATTTACATGTACTGGGTCCACGCCTATAAAGCATCCGAGACAAGCCCGAGACGGCCCCAACCCCATGATTTGTCAGACTTGAGCATTCTGCTCACATCTGACCAACCAAAGACCCGAGAACGATCCCAGACTCAAACCAAACGCTTCACAAGCATGGGGCCAGATATGAATTTTAGAAAACATTTAAAAATATTTTAGAATCTATAGATCTAGTCCTTAAAGGTTTGCTTAATTTTGCTGCAAAATATACTTAGATTTTTTAGTTTTTCAATATTATTATGCGTTATTAGTTCCATTAATTTTCGTTTACTTGGTCTCGTTCTAGTTTGATAATCAATATATTTCAATCTTAAGTTATTAAACGCTGGACAAACAAGTAAATAGTGATACTCATCTCCGATATCTGTACAATATATACATTTCCGCTCAATGTAAGGTATATTATGCCAGCGGCCTGTTTCAATAGGAAGTCGATGATTTCGGGTGAAGTATTTAATAATATTTTTACCAAAATAATTAGGCAACTTGTCTAAATAACCACTGCGGCCAAAGTTTTGTTTTATGTATTTATAAATACTGGAATCCGATGTTTGGTTAAGGTCTGAGTGCCAGTTTTGTATAAAGATATCTTTAAGTTTTTGATAAGATGCTTTTATAAGCCATTTGGAACTAACAAAGCTTTGACTGTACCAGATTCCAGAAAAGCCAGTATTACAAAGATACTGTTTAGTATTTTCTAGCCACTGTGATTTAATTTTATTTTTGGAATGTAGTGTGAATATTGTGACATAAAGTTTTGATGCTAATTTTGTACTTTGATTTGTAGATAAATTTTCAATAAGTCGGGTCCAATATGCAATAACCCTGTTTTTAATATTAAGTATTAACGGAGTAACACCGGTTTCTCCGTATATCATATATGATGGTGTAGATGTTTTTAAATTAAAAATGTATTTGTAAAACTTAAGTTGCACCTTCTCTAGCATTTGACAGTTTCCAAACCCCCAGAGTTCACACCCATACAAGAGTATTGGTTTTATTGTTTTTTCGAAAAGGTCTATTTGTATATCATATGGAAGTGACAATACTTTAATCCATCTAATTAATGCAAACATTGCCTTACTAGCTTGAGCAGCAATTTGCAATTTTGTTTTATGAAAACTCCCACTTTTTGTAAACAATAAACCTAAATATTTATATTCATTTACAAGTTCAATAACATGTGTACCTATTTTGAATGAACAGTTACATTTAGCAGATCCCTTACCAAAGAGCAAAATTTTCGTTTTATTTTCATTAATATTAAGTTTCCATAAATCGCAGTATTCCTTAAATCTGTCCAGAGCATTCTGTAGATCCTGCTCGTTATCACTAAAAATTATCGTATCGTCGGCATATAATAATACAAAAAGCTTTAGGTATATGCGTACTCCATCTACATCTATATCACTGGCTATGCCATGTACTTTATCACTTAAGTATTGTTCAAGGTCATTTAGGAAAATAGAAAACAAAAAAGGGGATAAATTTTCTCCCTGTCTTACTCCTACAAGGCAGTCAAAGAACGGGGTAGATCCTTCTGCAGTCATAACTTTTGATTTAATATTGTTGTACATGCTTTTGATAATGTCAAAACATTTTCCATTGATATGTTCTTTTCTTAGTTTTTGCCATAGACCTACTCGCCAAACTGAATCGAAGGCTTGTTTAAAATCGATAAAACAGCAGTAAAACTTTTTCTTACTTGAAAGAACAAGATCAATTAAGTGTTTTAGAATAAAAACATTGTCTATGGTTGAAAAGTTCTTTCTAAACCCTGCCTGTGTCTCATGTATCAAATTTGTTTTCTCGGCAAATTCATTTAGTCTATTGTTTAGAATACATGTAAATAATTTCCCGAGACAGCTCAGCAGTGATATCGGGCGATAATTTTCAGGTTTGTTAGGGTCACCTTTATTTTTGTAAATCGGTTTGATAATTCCGATTGTCCATTCTTGAGGTATTATACCCGTATTAAAAACTGTATTGAAGAGTTTTATGTAAACAGAAACCATGGTATTTATTGAGTATTTTATTTGTTCATTTATAATTTCATCAACGCCTGGTGCTTTATTAGTTTTTAAACTTTTAACCGCTTTAATGATTTCTTGTTCTGTTATTGGACCATTTATGTCTTCATTTAGTGCAGTATGTTCTATTTCATTATCGTTTTCATTTTCATTCTGGTGATTTTCATTTATTGATTTAAAGAATTGAAAAAAATCATTTAAAGGTGCTGCAGGTTGTGATTGGTCATTTTTACAATTAATTACTTTCCAATAATGCCGGGAGTCCGCGTTTTTCAATTTACGTAATGTGTCTATCTTAGCAGAATCAAAGTTATTTCTTGCATCCAAAATGTCACGCCGTGGTCACCAGAAAACGAAGTTAACATTTCATCTCCAAATTGTGTCGTCTGCTTCAACCCATTCACTATCATAGCATCGTCTGCTTTAAAACTGTTGTCTGCAATTTTGTTTCAAAGCTAGATTTAAGGCAAAAATGGCTTGGGAAATATCGCAATGATTGCCAAATTGACCAGGATTTTTTTATAAGTAAAAATTTAAACTTAAGTGCAGGAAGGAATACATAGACAAGAAATAGAAAAGTATGAAATTCAAGCGCCGGAGAGGTTTAAAACCTCTATCTGAAAATACAAGTTTATACAGAAACATATACTCTTATAAACTGTTATCCTGTTACAAAACCGTCGTCATTGGCTAATGAAAACATTCACAAATTTAGTTTCCCTTTTAAAGTAAACTTATTGTTAATTTTTTAATATGGATAGTTTATTTCATTCTTTTCTACGTCAGTCTATAACTGCTATCATAACTAAGGGTAGGGACTGCTTTGGTAATTAACAACACCTGTGATATAAAAGATACTCAGTAATATTTTTAATTTATTAATTTCATATTTAATCTTATTAGTTCATAGATCATGCCTCTCTATGTCAGACCATCAATATCAATAAGGACCACAATGGAAATAAGAGATGTCCTATCTCTTTTTTGTGTAATACCACGGGTGGTGAACAACATTGTTCGTCATTCGTGGTATTTATAATCCTTGATATTGATGTGACTGACATATTCATAACACAACATATATTTAATCATTGCAATTTTTATAAAATGTGTTTTGTTTTAAGATGTATTTGTGTGTTGTTAACTATTGTCATGTTACATGATATTGAAATCTATCTATCTATCTATCTATCTATCCCTTTAAATAGGAGCTTTTAACCGTCGTGAACCTGATCATCATGCATATTTATGCTGTTTTCGATGGATCTTCAGTGAACTGACATGCAGTGTAAGTTAAGAAAATGTAAAAGAAAATGTACTGCACCATCGTTGTATTAATATGTGACCATGTTGTAAACTGTACAATTCCTTAAAATAAATATACCAATATAAGAATTCAGGGATACATTTGATTTAAGCTACAGTAGAGTTGTCAGGAAATTGTGCTAATACCCTAAGGCTAGACAGGTCACATACGTTTGCCAAGCGACTACAGGCGGTAACTATTGCGAGACAAAAAAGTCGAATACAAATACAGCGCTCCCTCTCTACAACGAAACCCAACAGGAGACAAACATATGTGCGTTATTTGGAGGGAGTCGTTATAGGTAGGGAACTTTGCAAACAGCTTGCATCCATATCAGACGCCGCGTGACGCGGCGTCTGATCTGGATTCAAGCTATTTGCCACTCTTCATTATATTCAAGCTGTTTGTCACTCATCATTAAGTTTTTTCTGTCAAAATGTCCATTATGTAACTTTGAGAAAAACAACAGACGACATTGCAGTCTTTAATAGGTTGAACATGATTGTACTGTTTAGGGAACTGCGACAAGGGTCGTTGTAAGGAGGGAGTCGTTGTTTGGAGGGCCGTTGTATGGAGGGAACACTGAATTTCGAACTCGTTTAGATGAAGATCATTATTTCGCATTCGTTGAAGTCGAACATATCTGAATTTAAAGATATCGAGATTCGTCTATATTTCAATTGTAAGCTTTTTATATACAATTAAACATGTTCTGAGTGACCCTTTATAGATATCGAATGCAAGTGACTGATTACAAAAATAAGGTAGAGCAATAATTTCCGAGCTTTTGACCATGTTTTGTTCTGCACTCGGCTATAATCTGTCAGACTTATTCTCATATTTTAAAATAGCCGTAAGGATAACCCTTTATTTTGAAAGCAGGAAAATATATACGAGTATAATATATTATATGCAAAGAACATAAATTGAATTACATATATACTTCCCTTTTGTTGAATAAGTAATGTATACATTCAGACTAAGCCTTTCTAATATAAATGACTATAGAAGTCTGTACTGATGCACAAACTATGTCTAATTGACATGTTTGTATTTGCTATAACGATAGTGTTGCTGCCACGAACTGTGGTGTAATCCTTTGTATATGCCATACGTCTCCAGCGTCTGGAAGCAAGGCTCGGGCTAGATGGATTTCGCCATCCTAGCTTCATAAGGCAAATACAACCAACTGGTTATAGGGCCCTTTCAGCATTTTTAGCATCTGCTACACAATTCTTAGAGCTCACTTAACTCGATCATAACAGTATTTCATAAGTTGACTTTCGATAAGTCGATCTCGCTTATGTCGAACATACCCGTATTTCAAAGTTAAAACGTGGCTAAGCCACGTTTTAACTTTGAAATATGGATATGTTCGAACTAACGCGAGTTCGAAGTAGCGAGTTTCGACTGTATATTGTATTTCTGTTTAAACGTTACAACGCATCTCTTGCATTTTCTCATAAATTGCCAGTTTACGTTGCTTCTACAGGTGATTGCTCCCATACTATTGAAATGTTTAAAAAATAGTGAAGACCCTTTTCAGAGGTCTCTCTCAGAAGCCTTCTGATATTAGTATACACTGTTGGCTAGGATGATATTCTTGTTTCCCATACTTATGTTTTTTTATTGAAAAAGTAGATTTTGAATACCTTGTTTAAGTTTCAAACTTTGACACTCTTAAATTTTCAATTTTTGCATTTCTTCCAAAATGTTCCCTCATTTATAGAGAATCTTAGATAATGTCGTCTTGCAGATATATTTCATTATACAGCGCTCGCTCTCTACAACAATACCAAATGGGAGAAAAATATTGCATATGTGGTTCGGATGGAGTTATGTCTTTAGAGTGCAAACAGTTCCAATCCAGATCATACGCCGAGTAACGCGGCGTCTGATCTGAATTCAAACTGTCATTCGTCATTATATTTCTCCAAAATGGACAATAAGTAACTTTGAGATAAAACAAGAGACGACAATTTTAAGCAAAAAATGCAGACGATAGTGCAACAGTGAAATTGTTAGGGACTGTCTTGTTTGGGGAACAGCAGCAATCATTGGTACGGAGGAAACCGTTGTTTGGAGGACCGTTATAGGAAAAGACCACTGTACTTTCCTTATTTTAACCCATTACCCCATAGCCTGTTTATAGTTTTGAAAATAGGTGACTTCTTAAAGCAGGTTGAAAGTAAAGCAGAATGCGCCATATGGCGCATTCTGCTTTACTTTCAGCCTGCTTTAAGCTTTTACCAGCTTGAATAAGGAAGGTATTAAATATGATACATATTCATTACGGTTTATATTGGAACTATTTTCTTCAGCGGATGAATAAAATGCATGTGCTAAAAGTCGCTTCTATAAGTGAAAGGGTTAAAAAGATGGCATTGGTTTGGTCATGCTGTCGGTTGCTGCTACGAAATCATGCGTAATTCTTTACCATACGTCTTCAACAACTGGGTGTGGATCTACGTGATTTGAAAGTAAATGGATTTTCAACACTTAAGTACTTCGGTTTAACTTCTCAATGCAGATTGATCAAACTGACTCTTCCATATTCTAACAATGGACACAATTACATTGCCTGTCAAATAACCATCTTACTCGAGATAATACAGTTTTAACATATTTCGATAATTCTATTTAAAGAAAGCAATATGTAGGTTAGCTTAACTTTCAGTTTCAAACTTGTTGATAAAATGTCGTTTTAGTTATGTTTTTGTTGAACTTAAAGTACATAAATTATGTTCTTACTGTCATTTTACAAGCACTACTCTGCAGCATGACAGCCTTTCTGTACTTGCAATTTTGACAAGCAAGTGCCATTCAAGACCAATTAATGTTATCGGTGAATGTTTAAGTGATTTGAAAATACAGAAATACAATTTAGCGTTGGAATGTAATTAGAACTCTCTTAAATCGAACTCGCTCAGTTTAAAGTTTAAACATAGGCGTAGAAATAAGAGTGTATAACGGCAACAGTATAAATAGTATGTTGGTTTTCTTTACAGCAATATCTAACTTAATGCTTAGAAGTTGAACCTTATTCACATGCATGAAATAATTATAAAATTATTATCTAATAGAAAATAATTTTATAATTAAATTGCTGCTATCCTGATGAATTTCTTTCGTAAGTTTTGTGAAAAGCATACACGAACATTTTTAATCTAACAATTGATTTGACGTATACATTGACGAACATTAGCGACATATATCACGAGAAAGTGACATACGGCCATTGTGACTGTCTAGACCCGGATGAGGCATAGCCTGTAAAACCATATGTCTTTTAAGGTCATATATTAGATGTAAGTGGTAAGAATGAATTGTCTATTATTGTAAACAGTGCACATCCTGATCAGGTGCCAGCCGTTTTTGCAATGTCTGGTGTCAAAGTAACTCTCTAATTGGTGCACACATAGGCGAACATTAGGGAGACATATAGTTCTTATCATTTGTTCCGTTAATTGCCCGGTCTGTGTTGAACTTCGCCAAATATTTATCAAGGTAGAGTGCTTCAAACGTAGCAGCATTGATGTTAAAACTTTCGTCAACATAGCCTGGGTGGGATGTTTACAACAAACAAACTTAATTTGTCCAAACTCGCTTCTCACGACCACGAATATTGTACTAAATTGCCAAATTATGGTCTTGTTTGAGATACGTGGGTTCATGAAGGCAGTTTTCTATGTTTCCGTAATGTATGTATCAGGTAGGTAGAAGAGCGTCTATCTTAGATTACCAGTATGACGTCAGATTGCTTCCGCCCATTTCATTTGAAGCAATGATAAGGTTAATTGTATAATGACTAGTTTTGACGAATATGTACTTTGATTGTTGGAAGGTGTTGATAGAGCAATTTACAAATTTCAATTCACAGCATGATAACGAAGCTAAACTCAAACGCAACGCAGGGAAATTTAAAATTGACTGTTTATTTGAAAAATATTGTCGACTAGATCTAGTTCAAATGAGCTTATAATATTACATAAAACCGTGATGGTATTTTTTCCAACCTTTCAATTACATTTTCCGATTGATCTACATGTGTGATAATATTACTACTCAAAGGTTGATGAGCAGCAAAGACATAACTTTTATAGGAACCAATGTATCAACTATATCACTTTCTCACTTTCCTTAGTTTAATTCAATTTCATTAAAATTTGCAGGAATTATAGCTAGAGGTCCTTTCTACAGGTTCTAATGTGACTTACATATGTAAATGACACATGCAGGTACATTGGTAAAAAACTATAATATATCATGTTTCTCACAGAAAACTGCAAAAGTTACAGATTGTGTTTTTGATTGAACGAACATACTTTACAATGCAATAATGGATACAATAGAACCTGAACAAATGTAAAAGTTATCAGAATCTGTTAAATGAACTATTGGCAAACCAAGTGTGGATGGAACTAATACGAAATGTTGGAAGTTATACGGTGAGAAAGTGATAGGGTCTAGAGTCAATGCATTTGTACCCATAAAGGTATATACCATTGGAGCTTAGCAAACTTTGAGTAGTATATATATCTTAAACATAACCCTTTAACTGTTTTAACCCTTATCCTGCGGTAATATCGTATGCTTCGAAATTGTCGTCTGCAAAAATTTGTTAAGTCTAGATTTATACATTTTTTAAGTCAAGAATCCAAAAGACGAGTGTCAAACAGTTTGGATCCAGATCAGATGCCGCGTTACGCGGCGTCTGATCTGGGTCCAATCTGTTTTCAAAATTCAGTAAATTCGCGACCAGCAGGCAAAGGGTTAACAAATTAATCCATAATTGTGTCTTTTATTTCGTTAATTTATTTATCCACAGAAAGTATACTTCCAGTTAAACATGTAAATACAAGACACTTTCTTATAGTCTTACAGATGGTAGCTTAAAGCAAGCTGAAATTACAACAGAATGCTCCTAAAAGAGCGTTTGACAGAATGCTCTTTAAGGAGCGTTCTGATTTACTTGCGACCTATTAAAGCAACCAGTCGTCTTTAATAGTGGAAACAAGCGATGGAGAAAGGGGCAAACCGAGTGTAGATCTACTCGCATTTGCAAATAGTTCCGATTCATATCACATGACGATTAATTCGGCGTCTATAATCTTGATTCAAACTGTTTGGCACTTACATAAATTAGTAAAACTGTTTCAAAGGACGAAACGAAGATGAAAATTGCAACAAGCATGCAGTCAGATCACACACAGTGTGACAAGATGTCTAAGTAGGCTCAAAAAGAGCGTTTGTCATCCAAACACAAATAAATTACGGATATTCTGAAACCATATCAACTCATTTTCTACCTCTTATTGTATCGCGTTTGCGCTGTTTTAAACGGAAGGAACAACGTACAGTGGAGAAAACGTTATTCTTTCCCAATAAACGCGTTTACGCTAAAACTATCATTTCCAGTGCAAGCAGTTTGGAACCTGATCAGATGCCGGGTAACCCGGCGTCTGATCAGGCTCCAAACTGTTTGCTACTCAGATAAAAATGAAAAGTCAGAATTGTCAAAAAATTGTCCTTTTCTACATATCAGTGTTTTGCGTTTGTGTTTCGTTTGCGTTTAAACGGGGAAGAATAACACATTGTCCATTGTAGCCCCTGCTGTATGATAATCAGTAAAATAATTCCAATTTATGCGTTCGTTTCTCCACTGAAATCGAAAACCTGATACCAGAAAATGTTACATCTCTCAATAAAGTGTTGTTTCGGGAAATGTCATCTTGACAGTCGTAGAGACACGCTACCGTTAGATAAATTTAATCCGAAGCTACTCAATGTTCAACATTATTATGCAATAGTTTATACCGTGACACCGCAAGCAAGATTATCTTCTAATACTATCAAATAGTACCCGAAATGTAATAACTCCAAATAACAGGACTTTCTACGGCTCTTGTGCCGTTGTCTTAAGCAGATAAAATACTGAAGGAATGTACTGTATCCAGCGGAGAACTTAAAAATTGACGAAACAAATAAACTTAGACACACACAACACTGATTCTTTTTAACAAATTCGGAGAATTACCTAATTAATAAATCAAATCATGAACGACTACAGCATGCAATAAATAAATAAATTTTACAAGGTAATTGCATATCAAACTTGATTGAGTACATGTACGAGCGTATTAACCAGATGGGAAGGGCCGAATCTAATGTTGTAAGAACTTGTGGCCCAATCCCATTTCTTGTATATATTGAAATAAAATATGTTAAAACTAAACCAGATTTCTCCCAGTCATATCTTCACTATTTACAACCATCTGATCTGGACCCAAACTATGCGTTTTTAAATGTCATCGAAACTGCATGAATATACAATTGAAAGAATTTGCTGACGACAATTTCAAAGCAGACACTATTTCCACAGGAGATCTCTGAAGGAGATATTGATTATACAGAAATTCTTTTGGTTGGCAAGTATCATACAAAGATGTAGTTTTGTTTTGTTTTGTTTGTTAACGTCCGTTTCTGCCATCTATGAGCTAATTGGAAGCCCCAGAGAGAGGGGAGCGGATACAGAGAACCCGGGCGCGATGCCCTACTCTTATTATCGAAAGAGTTCCCTGGTTCTTTTAGATGCCAAGTGTAAAGCACTCATATATCGGACCTCGGTTTAGAAAGTCTCATCCGAAGGACTTGGTCCGGCGGTGGATCGAACTCACAGCCCCTGGCGTCGTAAGCGGGTTCTTTACCCCTCGACTACGTTCGCCGGTATACAAAGAAGTAGAATAATATATTTGTGAACTCTACAGGAAATATATATTTAAACAATTTTGAAGTTAAAACCTTATCCTTAAGTGTTATACACAAGTGAAAGATATTGAATTAAACATTAAGTCTTTCGCTGCCAAATGGCACCAAAAGGCGAATTTGCAAACAGTTTGGATTCTGATCAGAATCCAAACTGTTTGACACTCGTTTCGACATTTTTCAGTCAAAACAGTCCTAAAGCTGACTTTAAAACATTGCAGACGACACTGCCAGTGCAGGAAATATATTGGCGGTAATAGGATTAAAGCAGATGATATAACTTGGCAGGCAAGAGTTAAAGAAAAATAGACAAATATAACTCTAGACTTATTGTTATACTAAAACCAAACAATATCATATTACAGTGGAGAATCTGTTATTCTTTCCCGTTTAAACGCAAATGTACGCAAACGCAAAGCACTAAAACGTAGAAAAGAACAACTTTTGGACAATTCTGATAATTCTTGTTTATCTTGGTGGCAAACAGTTTGGAGCCTGATCAGACGCCGGGTTACCCGGCGTCTGATCTGGCTCGAAACTGTTTGCACTGCAAATAATAGTTTTAGCGTAAACGCGTTTATTGGGAAAGAATAACAGATTCTCCACTGTAATTGCTTGAAGTGGTGGTAAGCATCGCAATGCAAATATTATTCTTGTATTTACATTTTTGTCACAAACCTGTTTTACTGCACTTTTTAGCCCGTACAACAAATCATAATGGTGTTAAGGTAAGTATATGATGTAATATGTTTTGTTTAAACCTATAGCTTATTATTATTTCGTCCATGTACATTTTGCTAATCAAGTCATCGTAAATCTGTTCAATGGTAAGACTGGATTTCGTATAAGCATTACTTATGTACGCATGTTAATGCATTTTTTGAAAATTAGATCAAAGTTTAAAATAAACTTTATGGCAGGTTTTAGTTTTGAGATTAGCACTATTTACATGGTTTTAGTTTTAGTTCTAGGGTTTCCTTTGAATTACTGATACTTGAAATATGAGTTTCAGAAAAATGGTGTATTGTGATAAGTAATACATAGTCTCTTATAATTCTTTTTTGAATGTCATGGTTAATGTTATGCCTAAATGTATATTATGTTTGTATTATGAACCATAATGAGACTGAAATAAAGATATATAATAATAGGACTAACCGTATGTCTTTAATCAATTAACCCAACATCAAGCAGCCATTTCTACTTGGAAGTCTCCGCACTGCTTTTTCATGAATACCTGACAGAATAGTGTAATTATGGTTTCATTTTTTTCACAGAAATAATTCTCCATCGACTGTCTTCACAGTTGTTAAAAGAATTTTATTCCGTAACAAACATGGCCGCAATGGGGCGTGGTGATTTTCCGTATGTGGGAATTTTGAATTAGAAAGACATTTCCTCTGAAACTAAAGAATGAAAGTTGATACAATTTAGCAGAAATGTTTCTTGAATGGTTTCCTACTAAATTCATTTAAAAGAATCCGAACCATGCAGAATTTTGGTTGCCTTGGCAACAAAAGTAAAAAACTTTAAAAATCAATTTGTCAATAACCAGAGTGCCCAGAGCTTAGATATTCGGTGCATGACATCACTTAGTCTTCTATCAAGCATATATAAATCAAAGCCCTTGGATTTAAAAAAGCATCAGCCCCGGGGACACTAGTTTTTACACAGACTTATAAAGGGAAAACTTCTTCTTATCAAAAACAAGAAGGCCAAGCACTTAGACATTTTGGTCCGTATTCTGAAACATTCTAAGATAATTTTTTCTCTAAGTAAATCAACATTCTCTTAGTTTTCGGCAATTTACTATAAGTATTTGATGATTTACTCTTAGAATATTGATTTACTTAGAGAAAAAATGATCTTAGAATGTTTCAAAATACGGACCCAGAGCTATATAAATTCTGTATTCTTGCTTTAATCTGTCATCTATTACAGTGGAAAATCTGTTATTCTTTCCCAATAAACGCGTTTACGCTAAATCTATTATTTACAGTGCAAACAGTTTGGAGACAGATCAGACGCCGGGTAACCCGGCGTCTGATCAGGCTCCAAATTGTTTGCCACCAAGATAAACATGAAATATCAGAATTGTCCAAAAGTTGTTCTTTTCTACGTTTTAGTGCTTTGCGTTTGCGTACGTTTGCGTTTAAACGGGAAAGAATAACAGATTCTCCACTGTATAGGAGTTTAACTGACCACTTTACGCAAAATGTACTGTGTTATGTTTAGCGTTTATATAGATGTAGTTGTATTTTCGGCTAAGATTTTACTCCTTTTCAATACATATACTTTTAACCTTTTTAGTATACCAAAAGGTGGGACTTTAATTTGTATTGATCTATCAGAATGCAGTGTTAAAATAAAATGAATTGTTTCTTTCCATTAAGATTCAGACACATTTTCATGGAAGCTGCATTTGATTTAAGTTGTAAATGAAATACACATTTTTTCAGCTGGTTAAATTGTACAATTAACGCTTTCGCTGCCAGCGGCGCCAAAAGGCGACATTGCAAACAGTTTGAATCCTGCTTTGAAATTATCTTGCAAACAACAAAATTAAAGCAAACGACAATGAAACGGTGAAGGGGTAAAATTATCTCGATTAATTTGGCAGCGAAAGAGTTAAAATATTATTCGTATACATGTTATGATATACATTGATTCAAATTATTCTCGTATACAGGTATTGCAAAAACAATCGGACAACAATACATTAATACCCTATTTCAATCAGTTTTTATAAGAAGACTGAAATGGCATTGACGCCTGGCGACCTGCTTAAAGCAGACTTGTCTCATACTGAGGTAATTTTCTTGAACGTGTTTTGTTAAGCCACATGCCTTAAACATCAGAACATTTTGGAGTAGGCATGGTATCGAGATTTTATTGTATCGAACAGTTATTGTACCTAATGTCAAACGTTAAAAACGAAAGCTAATAAATAGTTAAGCCGGGAATTATTTTAAAGGTCTCGTATTAGGTTAACGTGTAAACCATTCCGTTACTTCAAAAAATCCAGGGGTTTGGCAAATCCCTAGTTCTTTACCGTATTAAGAAATAATTTAAGTCTAGCCGTGGAGGACTCCCCTTAATTTCCATCTAATCCATGGACATACAAAAAGCAGGAGGAATTATCCCAACCATACTGGCGATAAGGTTCTGTTGATTCATTTTAAGTCCAGTGTTTATGAAAACAGCCTGATGGCTCGCTAGACATATCGAAAATTAACGGGCAAGACTCTTGGCCAGCTTAAATTGGCGTAATTACTTTGTTTGTATGTGTTGCATAATAAATTCCCTAGTTTGGGAAATTTCTGATTACGCGGACTATATTATTGATAAAGACTCCCGTTCTGTTTTGGACTGATGGAACTGTGATATAGCCAATCTTTAAAGAGGTACTTTTATTACCATATATTGTAAACCCGGTTTTATTCGCGAGAATATGATTTACGCGTTAATTCGCGAATGTCTCTAGAGTTTTGAAAATAAGTAACTTCTTAAAGCAGGTTGAAAGTAAAGCAGAATGTGGCTTAAGGCCCATTCTGCTTAACTTTCAGCCTGCTTTAAGATACCACCTGCTAAAAATATCGTATGCTGTCGCGAATTGATACAAAATCGCATTACGCGAAATATTCATGACGCGCAAAATACCTGTTTTACAGTATTGTTCAACTTTCTAAAAGAATTCAGAGAGAATTAAAACTTGATTGATTACACTGTGCTGTTGCATTATGAGCTAACGACTTTCTGTTACTGTTATGTACCGCTTGAAATGAACAATAGATCTTGAAAATTGTTTTATCGAACACTACGTAATGTAGTATTTTCATTTCAAAAGCAATAGAAATCAAGGTTTTGAGGCAGAACTAATAGATATTCGATCAGTCTATTATTTTCATTTAGCTGATAACAAAATTTACAATCGGATAGATGTTTTGATATGCATAAAAAAGTATAAAAATTAATACCTAGTCGTTAAATCTTTACTTAATTTGAAAGTAATTCCCAATGTTCTAACCGAAATCCTTTTCATACGGAAATATAGGTAGCATAGCTATGGCTTATAACTGAATATTTTGGTACAGTGGAGAATCTGTTATTCTTTCCCGTTTAAACGCAAACGTACGCAAACGCAAAACACTAAAACGTAGAAAAGTACAACTTTTGGACAATTCTGATATTTCATGTTTATCTTGGTGGCAAACAGTTTGGAGCCTGATCAGACGCCGGGTTACCCGGCGTCTGATCTGGCTCCAAACTGTTTGTAAAAGAAAAAATAGTTTTCGCGTAAACGCGTTTATCGGGAAAGAATAACAGATTCTCCACTGTAAATGCATTCCAATTGTATTTACATGTATTCTTTATGACATCGGTTTTCACAAGCATAACTATTTTTTTGGCGATTCATATGTCCGTTTATAATCACAATATCACATATATGTATATAGGGGATTGACCCATTTGAACCCAGTGGATTCTTCCATACATAGGTATTGGATTTGTCCATCTTTGATATAAGGGGTGTCTGCTATTTTCGTTTTGTTTTATATTGAAATTCCTATCAGCAAACAGTAGACACCGCATTGCAGTTTGCCAAAATCGAGGGCTTGGTGCAAAACTATTGTAACTCCCGGCGTCTGATCTGGCTCCAAACTGTTTGTAAAAGAAAAAATAGTTTTCGCGTAAACGCGTTTATCGGGAAAGAATAACAGATTCTCCACTGTAAATGCATTCCAATTGTATTTACATGTATTCTTTATGACATCGGTTTTCACAAGCATAACTATTTTTTTGGCGATTCATATGTCCGTTTATAATCACAATATCACATATATGTATATAGGGGATTGACCCATTTGAACCCAGTGGATTCTTCCATACATGGGTATTGGATTTGTCCATCTTTGATATAAGGGGTGTCTGCTATTTTCGTTTTGTTTTATATTGAAATTCCTATCAGCAAACAGTAGACACCGCATTGCAGTTTGCCAAAATCGAGGGCTTGGTGCAAAACTATTGTAACTCCCTCACAATTGTGAGGGAGTTACAATAGTTTTGCACCAAGCCCTCGAAATGTCAAAAAGTATTTACTCGTACAGCTGAAAGAAGAATCCCATTCAAACGAACTATAGGTACTTTCCAACAATCAATATAATCAAGTTATGTTTAACATGATAGGGATATAATGGTTAAGCTAATATCTATCAAGGTCGTATCGTTATTTAATATTCAAAATGAAGATATGGGGAAAAAATAGTTGAAATACAACAACATAGAAATTATCCCTTAATTGGCAACCACGTTAGCACGACATTTGTCAAAAACCAATATACAGTAGATACAGATCAAATACTGAGTAAATAGGCGACTGGTATTGGTCAAAACTGTTTGACTCTTGCATTTAAATATTTTATGTCAAATTATTTAAATACTATTTTGAAAAGAATACCCAGACGGCAATTTATAGTATGTCAGTAGAGGGAATTACGGAAACATGTGTTTTAGCTTTAAATTTTGTTAAAGATATGCTAGCATTCTACTTTACCAAAACACAGACCTCATATATGCTTGTAGTATAATGTAATTAATGAGTTTATCGGACATTTTTCATATTCTATAATGTTACACCCTAGAGGAACATCTAGATGTACAAACGGTATATCCTTTCAAGTGGTTTTCTTGTTCATATGATGGCCGTTTACAAAGAAAGATAAAGTTACAACTAAATAGTGTACTAAGTTACTAACTGTTGCCATGGTGTTATTCTGTGTGCTTTTAAATCCATCCACTGTCATAAAAACGTCGTAATTCTTCGAATAATTTCAAAGCTAAAAAGCTGTCGTCTGCTTTTATTTGTAAAATATAGATTTTAATGAATTTTGGCATACGAAATATTGGTACGAGTCTCAAACAATTTAGGTCTTGATCAGGCACCAAGTTTAGGTCCTAATAAAACGCCGCAATACGCGGCTTCTGATCAGGATGCAAACCGTTTGCAAATGCTACCATATTCGCGCAGCAAAGGGGATACGCAAAATGTGAACATAGCTGAACTGGCTGTAAAATAGAGAATACGTTTTCACATTGAATATATAAAAGTTATATTGAAACTGAAACGGTATCTGAATATTTCTCAGTATTTTTAAGATTAAGTTGATAGATCTATATTGTTCTTTAAAAGTATATATACATGCACACGCATATTATGTAAGAAGTAATTTGAGTGCAGTCAGCTTAAGTTGCATGTACCACTATGAGTATCAATGATCGAATCTGCTATCGTGCTTTTGTTTGATATGTTATGCAAAATGATTCATAATTGTTGACGAACATACCCGTATTCCAAAAATAACGAGTAAGTTACATTCGAGTTAACGCGACTAGATCTAACAGAAGATAAACATTACTTTCTTTTTCTGTCATAGTTTTATGATGTATTTTCTCATACTAAAATATCGGGTTTATTCACTGGCAAACATCTTAACTTGTATCGTTTTATACAAACATTACCAAAGCAAGATTATCTTGATTTTAGGCGAAGCCAGCTTGTTTTCATAATCCTCGTTTTATATTGAACATGATAAAATAAGCCTTTCCCTTTGTCCTTAATGATATTTTGAATTCAATGTAAATAAATGTTGAAATAAATCGGTAGTTTTTATCAGAAAGAGATCAATCCCATTTAGTTTCCTTTTTTGATAAGTTTCTATATTTTATGTTTTCTGATATAAATATCCTAAAGTGTCAAAATATTTATCTTTATACAGTTGTGAATGAGAGACTTAACCTTTTTGCAATATCCTTTAGGACAAACCTTAATACCGAGATCATGCAACTGAATTTCGAACATTTCAGTATTATTGAATCATTGTTTAGGCGCAATATGCTCGGAACTTGCTAAAAATGGATCTAGAGACTAATCTAATAGGTCTGCACGTATCAGTATGAATGTTAGAGACGGAACTTTTAACCCATCACCCAATAAATACGCCTTTTTACGCTTTTAATTTATTTCGCCATTGAGGAAAATTGTTCCAATTTATACAGTTAAGAATAAGTATGATCATAATTATTTTCTATATTCAAGCAGATGGTATCTTAAGTAAAGCAGAATATTCAAAACTAGAATCAGGATGTGAGGTAATGGGTTAAAACAGGCAATAAATGACAGGATCATGGTTAAAATATTAGCGCACTGTGTACACTGGAATAACATATAAGCATCTTAAACTCATAAAGATTGGTTGTATGATTATTGTTTTTAGTTACATATTTTTTAATACGTTTGTGTAGTCTTGCTTAACCCTTAAAGAGGCTCGCAACCGGATTTAGCATTAAAAATAGTAATTTGTAAATATATGTCAAATGCTTATATAAATGGGTAAGATTTAGTTTAGGATAATAAATTCTGTTAAAAAATCCATTTCCAAAAAAAGAAAAAAGAAGAAGCCCTGGTGGGATTCGAACCCGTGACCCTCCATGCGGAGAGAAACGTGAACAAATGAGGAAGCTCCTATACTACCTCGGCTACCAGCGCTCTCTATATCTATAGTAGCGAATTAACGTACTTCACTAGTAGCGATCGATAGTACTTTTACTACTTTATTCGTCTCGGGTTTATGTCTGAGCCCGTGTAAAGAAGCAACAACAACAACTATACCGTTAGCTAACGCTATAGAAAAACGATGGAAAATATCTTAAAAAACTAAGATTCGGTGCCGATTCTTGAGACTTTTTTTGGACTGATCATATTTTTTTAATGTCAGAAGCCAAAAATGCCACAAATTTGCTTTTATTTGAGTATTTTATTTTATTTTGACAAGTACACCATCCGGTTGCGAGTCCCTTTAACCCTATAGCCAATTTCCAGTTCGAAAAGTTGTTTGATACTTGCTGACATTTTCCGTAAGAAAATGCAAATAAATAAACTCTGAAAATTGTTGCGGGCGATTTATATTTTAAACAACAATTTTATAATTTACTACAACCTACGTTACTCCTGAGAAATTGGCTTTACATATGAATGTGTGTTGGTTATGTTATAAATAGGATCTTACATTCGTGTTCATATTTATTTGATTTATTAAAGGAGTCTTTTTGAAACGATAAAAAACTCGCTATTAAAGCTCGTTTTTTATCGTTTCAAAAACACTCATTTAATAGATCAAATAAATATGAACATTCATTTAAGATCCTCTATATATTTCAATGTTTTAGTGGCCCTTTGATTTGTTAAAGAACCGTTTAACCCTTTACCTGATATCCTATTTCTTGTATTGAATATAGGTAACTGCTTAAAGCAGGTTGAAAGTAAAGCAGAATGCGCCTGAGGGCGCATTCTGCTTTACTTTCAGCCTGCTTTAAGCTATCATGTGTTAGAATATAGAAAATATTCCCTATAATACATATTCATTACTGATTAAATTGGAACTATTTTCTTCAGCGGATGAATAAATCATATTCGCTAAAAGACGCTTCTATAGGGGAAAGGGTTATACAAAATAAATTGGCTGCATTATAAATGAGAGACATAATTATTAACTTAATTCAAATGAGGAAACAACACTATAAGCAAGCTATTACGACCACTTTGTTTTTTTGTTTTGTTTTCAGTTTTTAGGCAGGTCTCTGTTTAACCCTGTCACTACCAAATTTTTCGTGAGGTTTTACCCCTTCGCGGCCATATTGTCGTTTGCTAAATATTGTTGTTTGCAATATCGTTTCAAAGTTCATTGACAAAATTTCGATACGAGTGTCAAACAGTTTTGATCCTGATCAGACGCCGCATTACGTGGCGTCTGATCAGGATCTAAGCTGTTTGCAAAGGCGCCTTTTGGCGTCATTGAGAGTGAAAGGGTTAAGCAAGGTGGGGTAGAGGAGTAATATAGTGTTAGTGTTCTGTTTTCTTTTTTTCTTTTGTAACATTTTGTCTTAAAACAGTCGCTGTCTTACCCCGAGTACAAACAGGCAGACAGATGGGATCCTGATGATACGTCGCAGAATTGTTTGACACCCATTACGATATATCTTTAGTAAATAAGCCTAAACATTAAATCTGGTAAACAAAATAAGACGAAAGCTGTTTGAAGCAGATGACGTCACGGCATTGAAGGATAAAACGTCACCAACGAGACGTCTTTTGAGTCGTTGTTGTTGTTATAGTATTTAGGTGTTTGCTTCAGTTAAAATAGTAATTTCTGATACATTTGAACTAGAACTTGACTGAACATCGACAACACATAATTCTAATAGTGTAGAAATGGTTGAAGAAGACGGACCAATTGTCCCTTTCATGATCAAATTTATCGTGAGGGTTTTACCCCTTTGCCGCCATAGTGTTGTCTGTTTCAATATTGTTGTCTGTGAACAATATTGTTTCAAAGTTCGACTTAAGGCAGTATAACTGACGTAATTTCAAAACAAGTGGCAAACAGTTTTGATCCTGATCAGACGCCGCGTTAAAACGGTTAATACATCAAAACTGTTTGCAAATACGTTTTATGACGTCATTGAGAGTGAAAGGGTTATACTACTCAGAGTTTGCTAAGCACCGATGGCATATGCCTTCATCGGTACCAATGCATAGACCCTTTTACTTTCTAATCGTATAGCTTCTAACATTTTGGTTCAATTCCATCGCACCTTGGAGCAAATATTGCCATGGGTTCATTTACAGATTCTGATATATTTTACAATTTTTCAGGCTCTGTAGGCGAAAACTGAGAAAATTGTCAAAATGTAAAATTTCTGAGATTTCACCCAAACTTTCAAATCCATTGAATTCTACATTTTAATATTTTTAGAGCTGTTATTCGATGGTAAATACAATGCTTTACCTTTCAATGTGAGTGTACCTATTATTGAATTTTAAAGCATGCTCGATAACTCAAAACACACAATTTGTAACTTTTGTGAAAAGGCGATATTTTATCTTTTTAACCAATGCACATGCATTAGACATTTACATGTATAAGTCACATTAGAACCTTTAGAATGGACCTTAACCCTTTACCTGATAGCCTATTTATAGTACTTAAGATAGGTGACTACTTAAAGCAGGTTGAAAGTAAAGCAGAATGCGCCTTAGGGCGCATTCTGCTTTACTTTCAGCCTGCTTTAAGCTATCATGTGCTATATTATAGGAAATATTTCCTATAATACATATTCATTACGGATTAAATTGGAACTATTTTCTTCAGCGGATGAATAAATCATATCCGCTAAAAGACGCTTCTATTGGGGAAAGGGTTAAGCTATAACTCCTGCAAAATTTGTTGAAATTGATCAAAATTGTGGAGAAAGTTTTCAAGTGAGGAAGTGATAGAGTCGATGCAATGGTTCCTATAAAGAGTATACCTTTGGTGCTTAGCACACATTGAGTAGTATATATTTTACTTTCACCCAATAATGTTTTCTTCAATAAAGGCAAAACGTATGTCAAACGATACTGATCCTTTTGACCAGCATTTATGATAGATCGGTAAATTTTAGGCAGTAAACATAAATGAAGAAAATACCTTTTTTGATGGTTTGAAACCTCTGTAGCCAGAGTCGATTTCAAAAAAATGTTTGACACTCGTTTTGAAATTTCTTCAGTCTTACTGCCTTATTTTTTAACTTTGAAACGATATTGCAGAGAACAAAATTGAAGCAAACGACAAAGAAACGGTGAAGGGGTAAACATATCTCGAATTATTTGATCATGAAAGGGTTAAAGAAATATGCTTATTAGGCATATAACATGTATGCTTATTATGCATATCTGCTTATTGGGCATATTTGATTGGCACAATTCTTAACTCTTTCATCGCCATCGCCAATGGACACTAAAGTAGACTTTTTTCCAAATTGTTTAGATCCTGGTCAGACGCCGCGTAAACTGATTGACATTTGTATTAATATTTCTTTACTCAGAACTTTAAAAGTTTGAATTGTGCATGAACTTCCAGATGACAATTTTCAGCAAACAATATTTCTCTGCGGTGGAGTTAATACAGACGGTAAAATGTGGCGATGAAAGGGTAAGATAATGCTGAATGTAAACTTTTGATTTTTCTTATGTTGTCCTTTTTAAAGAACCCGCTTCAATAAAATCTATTTCAAATGAAAACAAACATGGTAATTTGGTTTGGCATTATTAATTCAATGTCTATGGTAGTATTTCACCATAGAAAAATTAATTAAAAACAAAACAGGCACCAAATGCGAATGTGAAATTAATGAAGCACTAAATATCATCGATATGGTACTATTTTGTATAGTTTGTACATGTCCAGGAATGCAGGCCTTATTTACAGGATTGTCGTTCTTGTTCACTTTAGTATATCAGACGTAAACCATTATCTCCCTTGGTCCACGAGATCAATTATCGATTTGTTAGGCAGACTATCGGGAATCGCTTGATCATCTTAGCCTTGATAAGAAATCACGAATGCTTCGTTATCATTCGGCTGCCTCCGGAATACTGGTCGGACTCGTTCTTTTCTCAGCGGAACCTCTGAAAAGCCATTTGTGTTTATCTGCTGATTAAATTGTTACTAAACATTCGCGTTCTACATCAATTATACCCTGACCATGCAGCATTATCGATCGAATCTTTCACTAGTATATTACTCGTACATCCACACTTAACAAACGATAGTATGAATTATGACCAGAATAAGTAATTTGTCTATACGTCAATTTGCAAACTGTTAACCAATCGGATCAAAACTAATTTATAGCTAAAATGGTAAAAAAAAAAAAAAAAAATTAAATTAAAGCATTTTTCGAATTTCTTTTTAAGGAGTGATTTACACATATAAGATTAATATGATGGAAATGCGCAAATATGTTTCGAATAAGATATGTTTGTATGAAAAAAACAGAAAAATGATATTTTCTGTTCTATTGCAAACAGTTTGGATCAAGATCAGACCCCCAACAATTATGTGTCGGAAATTACTCTGAAAACAATCTTGATTTGAGTGTTTTGTGTGAAAAACTTTGAAACTGAATGCAATTCTATAGGAAACAATGTCGTATTCATTTTAGACTATCTATGTCGGATCATGATCCAAACTATTTGACACGGATTGATCTGGGTAACTCGTGTCAAAGTTCAAGTTTCTGCTCTGATCAGACGCCGCATTATAGGAATTTCAATATCAAGCAAAACGAAAATGAAATTTTAAACCAGTCACCCCTGTTTGCTACTCAGATTAAAACCATAGTTAGCCCTTCTAAAAGTAAATTTCCCCAGTTTAGTGCATTGCGTTTAAAGGGAAAAGAATAATTTATCCTCTACTGTATATTACCACGGAGTAATTAGAGCGAGCTGTAATTACTCCGTGACATTACGCACATAAATTACAGCTATCCGTATCTCTAACTGGGTGTAGAGAAAACTCATCCATTTTAAAGTTTTAGAATGTTCCAATCTAAACATAACTTGGACAGGTCAGAAGAAAACACTAATATAGACAAAGCACAGGTTTCAACAGCACACAAATATCTACACCACTGATATCTATAAATATAAAAAGTATAAACTATAAAACGACATTTTTCTGATTAAAATTAAATCCCCCCTCCCCCAACATTTTGTTTTCTTCGAACATCTTTTAGACGGAATGGGAGTTAGTATTATGTGTTTCTGTTACGTTTTTGTGAAAGGTGGTGGTGGTGGGACATCTGGATGTTATAGGCGAATTCGTTACACTCAATTTCTGCGCCAACGGAAAGCATCTCGCCAGTTAATGTTTATTTGAAGTATAATATAGGTGTTCGGGAATCAAAGGTTCCACTGTAATCAGTGGAATCTCTCAATCAGTCGAACACAACTCTATTGCTATAAATAGTAAACAGTCTCTATTACGACCACTAAAAGAAGAAAGAAGGCTAATTGAGTGTTTAAAAAAAAGGTGACAGCTTAAGAAAGTTCACAGTGAAACAGAAAGCTCTTTGTTATACTGTCATCTTGCTTAAAGCAATCTATTACTATTGTAAAACCCTAATAATCAACATAATTAAGTGGTCGTATTAGAGACGTTTTATTATTACTCAGAACAAACATACATGTATTTCAAAACTAAAGCTTTAAAAGAAGTATGTATATTTGATTTAAGCAAGCTTTGAGAATCGAACGCAGAAGTAAAGCAGACCATTTTGGGAATGAGTTGGAACTGGAAGAATCCGACGACCATATGTCAGACTTCTATCCATTGATGCACTATCCCCTTAAAGGAATGGTGCAAAGGAAAGAAACTGAGTGACTTACAGGTATAACCAAACACTCAAAGAAACCGAGTGACTTACAGACATAGTCAGGCACTCGATTGCTGCTCTTGTAAAAGAGCAGCAAACGCACAGTCTAATTCACCCCGTCGGTGCAAGACCGGTGCATACAAATACAAATGACACCAAAGGCGTCAGTGATTACCCTTACGGGAATCTATTCAAAGAACGTAAGTATTGCACGTTTCAATGAAATTGGCAGAAGGGAAATTTATGACACCTTAAATAAAACATTTCTAACATTCAGCAAGTTAATATAAATTCTGAAAGTAATACAAAAAGCTTTTAAATTCACATGGTTACGTGGAAATATATCATAATAATTAATTCTTCATTCAATCGTATACTAGCTGTGCTATCTGAATTAATTTTAATGAAAATTATAAAACGTACATCAGTCGTTTTGTACTCCGTATCGCCACTGGCCCTAGATTAGCATATGAATAAAAGGTGTTAGGATCCCAGCACCCAGCTCATACATGTACCACCATTCTACTTAAGTGCTGATAGCTCAGTCGGTAGTGTGGTTGACTAACAATCAAATGGTCATAGGTTCGAGTCTCATTCGAATCAAATCTTTTTTTTCCTTTTTTCGTTATTGTTTTTTTTTTTAAAAAAAGTCTAATTGTATTGACTTGTGGGTAAATAACGCAGATAAAGGCCATGTTTAGTCTTTGTTGGTTAGAATCATTGTTCGCTATATAGCTTGTCGAATTACGTTTTGGTTCATGACTGACACACACCATTGTCTGGATGCAATGTCGTCTGCTTAAAATTGTTGTCTGCTTAAAATTGTCATCTGCTGTTTTTCTCAGAGTTACGTAATGGACATTTTGACATAAAAAACTTAATGATGATTGACAAACAGCTTGATTCAAGATCAGACGCCGCGTTACGCGGCATCTGATCTGGAATCAATCTGTTTGCAAAGTACCCTCCGATAACGACTCCCTCCAAACAAGGCCCACAATTTGTGTCTCCTGTTGGGTGTATCACCTGGTTCCTCTTGTCCGTAGAATTGTGCACCTTGAAGGGGAGAAGCATGCACTGTAGATCGTAAGACCAAATCATGCATTGGTTATGTTCCGTACTGCAATCACGCTATTGCAGTCCTCAGTCATTGTGCACAAACTGGCACACTCTGCAACACTCCGTGCTGGTACCTCAAACCTTATGACACTACCATAACAGAGCTGGTTAACAAACGACTCGTCTAAGATGTTACCATTGTTCAATAATCCTGATAATCTTTCAAATGTGTATACGTCTAGATACCAAAGAACAGGAGCTTTGTATGACTGTTTTAGAGATGGAACACTGTATTTCAAACAGGATTGTTGTTGCTTACTACATCACGTACGTGTCTTCACTATAGCTTGTATTAAATACATGTTCCGTGGAACCTTTTTGTTCTTTTATTCTGTTTGTAAAAGACTGGCGTCTTGTTCTGGCGTTTTGGAAGCAGCTTCCCTAAGGTGTGTGTTGTTTAGCTGACGTGGTTATTTTATTTTTTCGGCGTTTAAGCGAAATAAACGACAGAAATGATCGGCAAATTCCATGAATCGTCAATACGATTCATGGAATTTGCCGATCATTTTCTGTTGTTGTTAGCAATTCATTGAGTTTGCAGGTAATTTTCTGTCGTTTATTTAGCTTAATCACAAAAAAACTCAGTCCATTTGTTATAATATATTTGCTGTAATTTAAATGAATATTTTATTGGTATTCATGTAAGTTTAATCCATATTAGAGGTTGTTAACACGAATAATGTGTACCCTGAAAGGAATAACCATAACGGCCGTGGCCGGCGTTGCTTAAGCAACGCAACAAAATGAAAAAGTGGACCTTATACAATAATAAAAAAAATGAAACTTTGATAAGTTAAGTTAGAATTTATTAAATCAAAATATCCGGTACTCTGAAAGCATGTATAATAGACATAACTTATGTTTCTATGGTCCTTTACCCCCTATATATATATATGGCATTTAAATATCACACATGGACATCAGCCCCAATCAACACACATCGGGAATCAGATTAGTGAGATCACTGCCCTTGAACGATTACGGTGAATTACGGAAATATCCGTTAATGGGTTGGGGAAAAAATGTCTAAGTCCGATTTCAGCATCACGACATTTGTCAATATTCAAATTAAATTCGAAGCAAAAAGACTTTATTCAAATTCAAAGCAAAAGAGATTTTATAATTGTTTTGAAAACATTCTTTCACTTCATAACTGCTAAAAAATTCGCAGATATTAAAAAGAATACTTTATTTGCGTTCAAAATCAGCAAACTACACACTTTCATTTTTTTTACTACATGTATATGTTTAATGTGTCCGACACCAACCATTTTCAAATCAAAATGGAAGCAAAAATTAAAATAGAAAATTAAAATTTACATTATGTGAAAAAGAAGAAAATAAAGTACATGTATATTGCTATAACTGCTAAAATATTGACACATATATGCAACACCTTAAAATATGACTTTTAAAATGATTCCCCTATATATTCCATATAGGGCAGTCAGGCCAGAAATTTATCCATATCGATTTTATCGGCTTTTTGCCAGGGGGACAACCTACTTGATTAAGCCAGTCAAATTGGACTGAAAGTTGGGTATGAAGGGAGATAACTTCTTGTTCTTTAATAACTCAAAATGTTCAACACTAACCTGTCAGTTTCTCTTCATATTTTGAATTGGCTTTGTATCGGCTTTCATCTGGTAGAATATAAGAAAAAGTTAAATACTAGAAATATGTGTTTTACTATTTTTCATAAAAAAGTTTTTTTTAAAAAAGATATCAATACCTATAAAAACCATGTTGCTGATTCAGAGATTCATATTTTTAAAAATCTAGTGTATGTTCTGCCTTGATTTAGTTTCTTTATGGGCAAATACTTCCATAGACATGAAATACATATAGGATCTTACATGAGTGTTCATAGTTTATTGGATTTATAAAACGAGTCTTTTAGAAAACGATAAAAACGAGGCTTGCCGAGTTTTTATAGTTTTCTAATAGACTCGTTTTTATAAATCCTATAAATTATCAATACGATGTTAGATTCTATTTATAACGTTACCTGGCAAAACTGTTTTTACCATCTCGATACTTATTTTAGATGCTAGCTTCACTATATAAGTCAATGAATGACGCGTGAATGAACCGCCCAAGTGAGTAAACATGCAAAAGGTAGTTCCAAGGTAAATTCCGATCTATTCAGAATAAATAAAGGGAGCAAATATCCCCTATCCCTTCCAATCTGTAACCACTCGATCGCTGACAAAAATTTCGTTTGACACCAAATCATTGCTTTAAGCTACCATTTGCTAAAATATAGAAACTATTTTTTATGGTGCACATTCATGACTGTGTGAAAAGGAACTATTTTCTTCAGTGGATGAATAAATTAATAGCGCTAAAATGCATATATATGGAGTAATAAGTTAAACATTTTCCATTTGCCTCTAGGTATACAAGAAACTATGGTTGATCTACAGGTTATGACAGCAATAAGAACGGCCTCCTAGATAGTTTATGTACAACATCAGTCAAAGCAATTAGCTACAATAGTAAATGGTAGATAAATTATTATGACTAAATCTTGTACTTCTTGTAAATATTTCACTGGGTTTATCACATGTGGTACATTTATATATATTAATACGAAAACTTGTAATATTTACAAGTTCTTAATTGAATATTTGATTTTAAATTATCATATTAGAGATACCCCGCCGTTGTTTATTTTAGTGTCGCCAATTAATGACTTTTAATGGTTTTAAGTGTTTAGGTTTTTGATGTTCATATGCAAATTGACTTTTGTATGTTAAGATATTTTAAGATAAGACTTTTGTACAAACTACTGGATCTTTGGACGTTCATATATAAACATTTCTTTGTTTACTGACGGACAACTTTGGCGGAGAAACATTTGAACTCCCTATGTCTGAGGGACAAGATTACAATATGGCTGTCAGTTTAACCCCTTCACTGTCATGACGTCATCTGATTGAAACAATTGTCGTCTGCTTTTAAGAGTCTCAAACTGAAATTTCAGGTATTTGTTTTAAGAAATATTGAAACAAATGAAGTACAGTTTACATCCTGACCAGACGCCGTTAAACGCGTCGTTTGATCAGGATTCAATCTGTTTGCAAACATTTCATTATATTCAGAATAAAGTAGTAAAGGGGTTAAGAGACCAAAAAGTACGCGGTCATTTAACCCTTGGCCTACTATTCTCGACTTGACTAGAATTTGTAAACAGTTTAGATCCAGATCAGACGCATCGTAACGTGACGTCTGATCAGGATACACATTGTTTGACCCTCGTGTTAAAATTTTAAGCTAGATGGTTTTGAAATTTAAATCTTAAATAACACTTGCAGTCGACAATTATGATGTAGAAGATATTGTTGCAGAAAAAGTGTTAACCCCTTCACTGCCTTACCCCGGGTACAATAATTATTTGCAAACAGTTTGGATCCTGATCAGACGCCGCGTCACGCGGTGTCTGATCAGGATCCTAACTGTTTGATACAAAGCTCAATATTTCTTAGGTTGAAATACCTAAACTTTGATTTTAGAAATAAAAGCAGGCGACAATTGTTTAAATTTGATGACGTCACAGCAAACGAAGAGTAAAAAGATGATAACGTTATGGAAAGTGGGTCTAAGTAGTGCTAAGTGGCAAACTGTAAACGTTTCTGTCCGTTCTGAAAACAGTAGAGTCCCCATCAGTCGAATACTCGCTTAGTCGAAGTTCCCCATATTCCAAAACTGAAATTTAGATTTTTTACATTTAAGTTTTGAAATGCGGATTTGATCGACTTTAGTGTGTTTGGGTTAATTGAATTTTATTGGTAGAAATGCAAAATTAATTGATTTAAGAGAGCTCGAATTATCGAGACTGTATATTATTGAATCACGAACATTGTTTGAAAGTACGGAGCACGGCTTTCGCTGCGAAGTGATAAATTTGGTAAAGACGGATGTTCATGATACCTTCATTTTATGTGGAATTTCAAACAGACAAACACATTGCATGGAAAGTCTAGCGTAATTTACTATATGAAATTCACTAGATGTAGCTAGACTATTTCGAATTAATATCTTAACCCATTATTCCATAAATACTTCTTTTTATATCCATAATTTATTCCTCCCCTGAAAAAAATAGTTCCATTTTATATAGTCATGAACATGCACCATAAGAAATATTTCTTACATCCTAGTAGATGATAGCTGAAATCAGGCTGAAAGTAAAGCAGAACGTGCATCAATCAAGGCGCAGTCTGTTTATTATTGAATCTGCTTTAAGTGGTCATCTGTCTTCAAAATAAGAAACATGCTGTGGGTTAAGGGTTAGGACAGAACGCTGAGCATGAAGGAAATCCAAGGCATCCTTATTATATATATATGAACCATGCCAGACATAAATACGATTATAGAACATGTCTAATGAGTTTTTAACAACATTTTCGCACTACAAACCGAGTGTGAAAATGAAGCGATTTTAAAATTATTGCTGTGTAACTTTTGCTTTAGTGATTAAAAAGTAATAGTGTTTATTTTACTATTTAATATTATTGAAACTTAATTCAAGGAGAAAACAAACAGAACAACATTTCTTTTACATTCAACAATGTTCCTTAGTCTAGTAATATAGATTGGGTTTTTTTCAAAGGTCTTCAAAAATTCACACGCAGAGAACATCCGGGTATTTTGGTTCGTTCAAATATCAATTTGTCATCAATGTGCCGAAATCATTAAAACCTTTCGATTTCTAGGATGACGACGTTCGATTTTGATTGGCTTGCCGCTAGGCAGTGTTTGTGCTACTGTTGGTCTAAGCTTATCAGGAGAATAAACTTCGGGCGCGCCTTTCAAATCTCCAGTCCCGCCCACTGATAACTCTGGTGGCAAGGACACCCCTTACTATTCTTTGGCGCATGATATAATTCTAATAAAAAAATAGACATGGTAATTTCCAGTAGCTTACAAGAAAACTGGGGATTCTGTTTCGTTCCGTTGTATGCCAGGACGTCATACGTAATTGAAAGAAATGACATGGTAACCATTTTAGTACAATCTTCGAATTTGCAAATAACTTAGTTCCTGTCTAGGCGCCGCGTTACACCTTGTCTGATCAAGATCCAAACTGTTTAACGTTCGTTTCGATGGTTCTTTGGTAAAACTACTTTGAATAGTACTCAGAAATAAAAGCTAAGGCAACATGTTTAAAGCAGACGACATAATTGCAGCGAACGGATTAACCCTTTACCCATAATCTGTTTCTAGTTTTGAAGACAAGTGACTACTTAAAGCAGGTTGAAATTAAAGCAGAATGCACATAAAGGAACAATCTGTGTTACTTTCAGCCTGTGTTAAGCTTCCATCTGCTATGATATAGAAACTATTTCTTATGTTACATGGTCATGACTATACAAATTGGAACTATTTTATTCAGTGAAGGAATAAATTCAATGCGCTAAGAGGAGGGAATGGTTAAATCAGAGGATGTCATTTGGCAGCGAAAGTGTTGAGAAGACTACATATACATGTACAGTGGAACCCCTCCAAACCGGAACCTCTAAATACCGGAATTCTCTCTAAACCGGACAAAAGCTTCGGTCCCGTTTCCAACCCTTCTTTATTTTTACACATTACACCATAAATACGCATGTTTACCTCTTTGATTTATTCCTTTACTGAAGAAAATTGTTTACAGATTCTAGCAGATCATAGCTTAAAGCAGGTTGAAAGTAAAGCAGAATGCGCCTTAAGGCGCATTCTGCTTTACTTACAATCTGCTTTAAGTTGTCAGATATCTTCCATACTAGAAACAAGCTGTTTGGTAATGGGTTAAAACCCCTCTAAACTGGAAACCCCTCTAAACCGGAACGTTTTGTTGTCCCCACACATGTCCGGTTTAGAGGGTTTTCACTGTATTCGGAAGTTTTTTCAGTAAATAACTCATTTCAAACACCACTTTTACTGTATCTGCACATACAACAATAGATGTCAATGTTTCTCTGCAAGCGAAGAAAATATTCCATTTGCTGAACTAAAGATACTGCTGCAAATTCATAAATCAGAAACGTTTCACCATTTCAATAAACAGGGTGTCATATCATCGCACGTGCATGCTCTATAATTGTTTATTTTTTTGACATTGCTTTCTTTCCGCCGAGGAATTTCAAAGGAAAAATTGTTTAGGAGAGAAACTCAATAAGTTTATTCTTTAGTTTCAATCCTTTTCCTAAGTATTGTATAATAATGTTAGCATGTATAAATGTAATCATATGTACTTCTGGAAATAAATATGTTTAAACTAAGATAAAATTGCAACATGCGATAAAAGTACTCTTCCAGGGCTGCCATAAGTTGACATGAAAAATCCTAAGATTTCCAAATTTGCATTTTTCAAGTGTGAATTTACGAATCGTACCTTTACCCCATAGCATGTTTCTAGTTTTGTTGACATGCGACTACTTCAAGCAGGCTGTAAGTAAAGCAGAATGCGCTTTAGGGCGCATTCTGCTTTACTTTCAGCCTGCTTTAAGCTACCATGAGCTGGGGAAAAATCCGGAGATTTAGGAAAAATCCGGAGAAATGGCAGCCCTGCTCTTCCAAGTTTCTTAACTCTTTCAATCCTGAAACCTTTAATGGAAAATCTACTTTCCATTAAGGTCTAGTCCGTTGTTGACTAGTTGAGCTATTTAATGTTGTTTTCTGTTATATATTGCGAAATGAAAAACAGTGTAGACCTTGACCAGGACTCCTCTGATTAGGTCTACACTGATATTATAGGAAAATGTACTATTTACAGGTATAGTGTTTGTGAATGGCGAGTATGCTCGTGAGCTCGTAGAAACAACATAGTCTCGAAACCTTGAACTCGCTTAAGTCGATCATGTGAGTATTTCAGAGTTAAGAAGTAGCACATTGGGGCGAATTATCGAAATTTAACTTTTTAAATACGAATAATTCTATTGTTTCTTATTAATTTAATTCCGTCTTCAGCTTTCACCTGCCATTAAGCCATAGGTCAGTCTTCCTTTGAACGGTCTTTGCTATCATTAATTTTCTATTATTTTATGGAAGTTACCGATACCACACGAATTGCCATTGATTTCAATCACCGACCTTTAATCTAACTACTGTTTCGCTAAATTAGTTCTTCCTGAAGTTCGAGGAGGAAAAAGTTATTGTTTTATCTAGGAGAAATGTGCTGTAGATAATTCACTGTCACAATGGCGTCGCTGTGGTTAAGTGAGCGGTCAGCCGTCGGGTTGGCGGAGTATTCAACTGGCGCTCTGGTCTCAAGTACTCGCATTCCGCGATCACTCTCAATCGCGTGAGAAAATCCCTCCGTTCCACGGTGAAGCCACAATAGCGTGGAGCGGTAGCTATTTCCCCTATCAACATAGATTACCGTCAGCCCCACTTTCACTGATAGGAAGTCTGATTTTCTGTAACGGACACTAAATAGAGGAGGGACTGTTTACCCACTAACAGTCTAATACCAGTTTACGATTATAATTGTCAGTAGTGACTTATTCGATTAGCAATGCCAGATTGCAATAAGGTGTCGTTGTCAGTTGAAAATCATGGTCACTTCTCACGAATTATCACCAGAACGTAACAGTGTCCGGTTCGAAATCTGGGAATGCCAAGAAGAGATAATCCATGGCAGGCAACCGCAACCTTGCATGACAAAGCGAACATTTACAATGATAGGCTCGGGTCATCATACAGAACAGATATAAATATTCAAACGCATTGTATTAATAAATCTGCCTTCTAACATTCTGTACTCATTTATCCATATAATGCACCTATTTTCGCCTTTAATTTATCTGTATCTATATCTGTATTGTACTCGAAAGATATGGCATGTGAAGTGTTGCAAAAAGAAATAATGGTTCAATAAAAAATTATTTATTCTATAAATGAAAATAATTGTTCAACAAAAAAAATATTTATTCTATAAATGAAAATAATTGTTCATCAAAAAAATTATTCATTCTATCTGACAAATATGTGTTCAATAAAAAAATAATTTGTGCAATAACTCAAAAAACTAAAAAATTTGAGTAAATATATCTTATTGAACATAAATATTTTTATTGAACAAACAAAATACTTTTGCAACACATGTAACTTGCGAAAAAATATTCATTCGATAATTTGACCAATTGGAGGCGAAGTTGTAAGCTCGGATTTCATTGGACGAGAAATCATTCACCTTCACAGGCTATCGAAACGACGGCCGTGCTGATAACGTTCTTAAGGATTTTTATCGGCACGACAGTCGTGCGGATTAGAAAGCTTTATTCGCACGACGGTCGTTCCTAAACTAGTCGTACGGGTTATAGAAAGCTTATTCGCACGACAGTCGTTCCGTTAATATATAAACCTTAGCTGCACGAATTTTATTGTATGTTTTGATGATAAACAGACAGTAATCGGCTTGATACATTCAACCCTAGAACCATTGTACTTGTCATTTATGACAGTGTACATGTGAAAAGTACAATAGACGGTCTGACCTATGAAAATGTGTAGACCCTGATCAGAGGGATCCCAACATTCTTGCCAATTATACTATTATTATAGTAACCAAACCAAATTTCCAGATAAACGCCACAAAAACGCCGTTTCAAGGACAGACGTTGTCTTGCAGGGAACCATACTGAGCAGACGATAATAAAGTGGTCAAGGGGTAAAAATCCCGAATAATTTGGTGCCGATCCTGGTTAAAGATAACTCTGTCTTTACGCTCAATCTGCTCCAACCCGGAACTAAATAAGTACACATTTTCACATTTAATTTATTTCTCTAGAGAAAATGTTTCCAACTTATTCGCATACATATTCATACATGTAGTTTTTCTTTATCCTAGCATATGATAACTTAAAGAATTTTCCTCAGTCCTTTGATGGACTACCCCCCCCCCCCCCTCCCCCATTGTCTGGATAGGTGTGAATTTTAACTGTCAAAGCATGCATCACATATCAATTTACCAGGTGAGGCTCAGATTATACTCATGCTCTGGTGATTTTCAATGGTTATTTCTAACCAAACTATCAAATATAAAGCTTGGGTCTCACACGAGAAGCTTCAATGGTTCTTTGCTACCCACATGTCCATAAGATCCATGCTTTGTGCAAGGAAATTGTCTGGCAAGGCGTTCTGATCGAAAGGTCGTCAGGAGATGTCTTTAAGACGCATTCTGCTTTACTTTTAACCTGCTTCACGTGGTCACCTGTCGTCAAATAGGTAGCAATTTGCGATTGGGGTGGGATGTGTGTGCATGTGTGTGTGTGTTTGGGGGGGGGGGGGGGCATAGGCATTCGGCCCGTAGCTATGACACTACCCCCCCCCCCCCCCCCCAACACCACCAAACGTTGATAAAATACCCCAAAATCTATCCATACATTCAATAATCATCATAAAAGAACATTTCCTGAATACATGATACGAAAAAAAATTTTTTTTAAACTTCTTGAAACATTTGTTAAGGTTGTTTGTTGAACATATGGATGTATTTTGACTCATTTTGAAAGATTTATGGGGGTAGCAGCGAGGGGGGGGGGGGGGGGGTCATAGCACCTGTGTGTGTGTGGGGGGGGGTCACATGTAAAATTTGTGGACGTAGTCTTACTATAGTGGGTCCGGGGCATGCTCCCCCGGGGAAAACCTTGTTCCTAGATTATCTGTTGTGCGTTGGGGGGGCGATGTGCGCATTTACAACAGGCAAAATACTAATATAAATCTATGTAAATATTCAAAGGTTTACTCCGCTTTCGAGCGACACTCGGCAGATGGTCCAGGGTAACGAGCGCGGTTTAGCTTATTTTGTCTCAATAGGTCCATCCATTGGACACAAGCTTACCACTAGTATAAAGAGATTTGTAATCACTAGAAACTGTAAAGTTTACGTGAAATAAAACTCTGTTATGTACTGAAAATTAAATTAATTGGTAATAACATAGGATTAACATCTTCGACGTTGTAATGCGGCTATTAACCGTAAACCCTATTTCTACCCCTCCGGTCCGTGTACACACAGTTACTATGGAGGGGGTGTATTTTCTAGATGGTCACTGGTGCGTTCTTGGGGGCGTTTTTTTCTCATTAAAACGGGTAAAATGCTAACATCAATATAAAAAATCTGCAACTAATATTGGCAAAATTATTGGGAGACACGACTCGAAGCAACCTTTTCCGTGGCCTTTTATATGTACATTGCCTTTTTGTCAGAATGTACAGCCTGTAATTGGCTCATTTGTTACGCTCCACCATCCTAAGAGTAACCACACATCAATGTTGGTATCCCTATACCATGCGATGTACTGGTATTGTTAAATATGCGCAGAAAATCTTTAGGATGTACCCACACACCAAATTTGGAATATGTAGTTGATATGGTATAGGATATATGATCCAAATAAAAGGATTTTTTTTCTATTTTTAGGGTTATAAGTTCAACATCAATGCCACAGTAACCTGCAATTGTTATGTGACACTGTCATCTCAAGATATACTGACATACCAAGTTTGGTATATGTGATGTGGTAGTAGGAAATAAGCTTCAGACAAGTTTTTAAGTTTCAGACAAGTTTTTTTTTTATTATTCAGATCGAGGGTCACAATGACCATGTAAATTTCTCTTTGATTTCAATCATGATAAATTGCTTGTCTGGAGCTTATTCCCTACACTATACCACCTAGAAATGGTATGCGACACGCCGCCATTGGGAAATATACTCACACACAAAATATATACAATTGTATTTTCTATAACACATCAGCTAGTGGCTCTAGCTGATGAGATATAAAGAAAATATTCTCCAAACAATCGGTACACACACTGACGGACAGATGGACTGAAGCATGCACAGATCAGTCACTATATCATTATGGGCGGATGGGGATGTTTAAAATTAAATTTCTTACAGCAATCAAATGAATGCCAAAAACTGAAGTCATTGACAAGGCTACTTTTCACTTAGTAACCTTTTAAGTAAGCTTTCTGGTGCCTTTACTCCATCCTGATATGAGAGCTTTTAGAACTACCTAATTATGCAATAGGTTAGAACATGTACAACTTTAAATGAGATTGGACCAATTTTGATCTACATCCGTATTCTACATACAACACTCAACCATTGTTGTCAACAGATAGACTGTACCAAACCATGGTCGGTGTCGGTTGTTCCTGTACTCAATATCTCTACATTGAGTGCCAACATGTTTCCCCAATCTCATAGAGTTGTACTACCTTAATGCAGTCACTAGTTATTTCAGACATCCTTACTGCTTCAGCTTATGGCAACTGAACATGTTGATTGAGACTAGTTCACTTTCTTTTACTGATGAAGGGGATAAACAAACAACAACTAGCTTCTAATAACAGTTCAACAGTGTTATTTCATTTTAAAAAGTACTCAATCAAACAACTGATAACGTATAGATATACATGTATACACAAAATTATAAAATTGAACAGTGAACATATATGCTACAGTTAAACCTGTATCAAGTGACAATTAAATAGTATGCCCATTAGGCATTAGCAGTCTTCTAATACTGGTGGTTGCTAAATGCTGGATAAAAACAATACAGGAAGTTCCAGCACCGAGGTTTCTGCATGTTTTTTTTAACTTGCATTTAGTGGTCCCCAGTCTTTGGTATCCTGTATGCTTTTTCAAAGAAATGTTGTTTATATAATAGTCAGGTTTGACTATTTAGAATACAGTTCTGACAGTGACATGTCTGGATTTATGCAATATACAGGTATAAGGTGACATAGTTAAAACCTTATTATACTTAAATGATTAATTTTCATATGCATTCAATTAATAAATTGGTTTAGCGTAAACCTAACAGATGTGTACGTTCGGTAGAGTTTGACTTTGTCCATAGTATCTAAAACTTGTAAAAATATGACCAAACTCAAAATCTATGTGGATTTTGATCATTTAAAATAAAATATTGTCTTATATGTACTTGTCTTTTTTGTCCTGATAGTGATACTATTTTGAAATTGTTGAAATATCAAATAGATAATATCAGATATTATAAACCAATGATATCTGGTATAATAATAACAAGCACCTTAGAGCTGATATCCCCTGCCGCAGCGATTGTCCAGAAGAAAGTGGCAAACTTTATTGTGGGAGGAAGGGGCAAATGGTGATCACCTGTCTTTAAAGATCAACATTCAAAAGCTTTTTACAAAGTTTTATAAAAATCCATTCAATTTTGTACACTTTAAAGCCTAAACAATACAAAAAATAAAGCCGTTTGTAGCATTATAAATCTAAGTATGACAGGGGCAGGTAACTCTTGATTCAAATTCAACAGTAATTAAACACTTTCAAGAACTTATAATTGTGTGCAAGTATTATTAAAAAAAATTCAGAACTGTAGAATTTACTAGAGTGTAAACACATTTTCAACTCATCAAGGGCAGAGTATTCTTGACTAATTTGCACATTTTCGATAATAATTGAAACTCATTCTATAAATAATCGCCATATATGATTTAATTTTTTTTTCAAAATCCATTCACATTTGTACACAATAGCATGTAAACAATAAAGCCATGTTGAGCATTACTAAGTACATAAAGGGCAGATAACTCTTGCCACAAAGTATCCTATTTTGACAATAATTGCTACCCTTATATTTATATACATCATGTGTAAGTTAAATCAAAATCCATTAAAGACTGTAGTTTCTAGATGGTAAAAACTGTTAAATATGTTTTTTTTGACTCATCAAGGGCAGATAAATGTTGACTAGTTTCTCCGTTTTCAAAAATGATAACAATTATTTGAAAACTAATAGCCATACATAGTTTAAGAATTTGTTTTATCAAAATTCATGCATATTTATAGATACTAGAATGTAAACAATTTTAAAATAAAGCATTTTCTATCATTTCAAAGTACATCAAGGGCAGATAACTATTGCCACAAGTATCCTTTTTTGACAATAATTGCACACCTTCAAGAACTTTTACTTATAGACATCCTGTGCAAGTATCATTTAAATCCATTCATAATTGTAGTTGCCAGAGAGTAAAAACAGTTAAATATGGCTTTTTTACTTATCAAGGGCAGATAACTCATGACTAATTTCTCTGTTTTCAACAATAATCAAATTCATTTGAAAACTAATAGCCATACATAATTCAAGAAAGTTTTTTCAAAAATCCATAAATATTTATAGGCTCTAGTATGTAAACAATACCAAAATAAAGCATTTTCTAGCATTTCTAAGTACATCAAGGGCAGATAACTCTTGTCACAAGTATCCTTTTTTTACAATAATTGCACACCTGCAAGAACTTGTACTTATAGACAATGTGTGCAAGTATAAACAAAATATGTTGAATACTGTAGTTGCTAGAGTGTAAAAACTGTTAAATATGGCATTTTTAGCACAAAAAGGGCAGATACATGTAACTCATAAATTCCTAAAATTTTCTGAAAAAAACATTGATTTCCCACGGTGCTCCTATGATGACAAATAAGTATACCAAGTTTAATCCAAATCTGTTTATAGGTTTCGGAGATACAGTTGCGGACGGAAAACGTGACGGACGGCATTTTTAACACAAAAAGGGCAGATAACTCATAAATTCCTAAAATTTTCTGAAAAAAATTTGATTTCCCACGGTGCTCCTATGATGACAAATAAGTATACCAAGTTTAATCCAAATCTGTTTGTAGGTTTCGCAGATACAGTTGCGGACGGAAAACGTGACGCACGCACGCACGGACAGCCGGACGGACAGACCTAAAACAGTATCCCTCTGCCTTTCGGCAGGGGATAATAATAATAATGAACGAGACACCGCAGATGATGTGAATACCCTCGCTCAGTTGTATTAATACTAACAATGACCTTTTAAAAGGGATGATGTCTGAAGTTTCATGGCCAAAGTTTACTAAGGACAAAATGAGTTACATACATACAAACAAACATACATTTTATAATTGAGGTCAAAGGCCAAGATCACAGTGACCTTAAAGTAGTAAGGGACACTCTGCCATCAAATCATGTACTAACACACCACATTTGCTATTCCTAGCTGATATGGTAAAAGAAATATAATCTGGACAATATACAAACATACACACTTTTCACAATTGAGGTAAAAGGTCAAGGTCAAAGTGACCTAAATGTAGTATGCGACACTCCATCATCCAAAGAGATACTCGCAAACCAAATTTGCTATTCCTAGCTGATGTGGTAAATGAAATATACACAGGATAAAATGAGTTACATACATACAATCATACACATATTTTATAGTTGAGGACAAAGGTCAAGGTCAAAGTGACCTAAACGTAGTATGCGACACGCCATCATCCCAAGATGTACCAACACAACAAATTTGCTAATCCTAGCTGATGTGGTTAAGGAAATATACTCTGGACAAAATGAGTAACCTACATTCAAACATACACACATTTTACAATTGAAGTCAAAGGTCAAGGTCACAGTGACCTAGTACCCGATACTTCACAATCACGTGATGTATAGGTCGTTTGCAATTCAAAAAAACACGATAAATCTTAGATAATTTAAAAACTAATGGACGTATTTAAATTGAATTTTGCATACACTTATGATGTGTCTATACCAACTCTGACAAGAAAATTCAGAATTTTTGAAAGTCTAACTAAAAACTTTTCTTCTTTGTTTTATATAAATTTTGTGTCGCTGAAAATGGTCAATTACGTGGGGTGTTATTGGCTATTACCTTGATCATGTTTGTTTATATTGGAGAATATCCCCAGGTAAAATCCCGTGCAAGTTGCTTCTGTCTGAAAGGTGAATCCCGTGCTGATATTGGTTGTTTAGTTGTACAAAATTAATTGTGAGGCCCCATAATCCATTACATTTTTTACTATGCCTAAATCCACGAACTCTTCACCAGGAATAAAGAGAATTGCAATTACTTTTCAAACCGAAGCTCTAATAGTTCTACATAATTACAGAGCTCTAGATAAGAGAGAGAAACTGGAACAAGTCCAACATTTTCTCACCCAGTTCAGCACCAAATCCTATAGTGTGACTACTCGAAGAAAGACGTTCTAATGAGAAGTCGCATCATAGGGCTTAATTCAGAAATAAAGATTTAGTTTTGGAAATACTCCCCTTATCTGGAGCTTAATATGTATTAATGTTCGAGTTGTATTGCACTTACGTTTACATTAGGTTTCCTTAATAAAATTATAAAGGTTTTCGAACTGATCTGGAAACATTCTGTTGAAAATTTGATAATGGTAAGTTGGTGTAGATCGTCTGGTATGAACATGTCTCTTCTGCTATTTATCGCATTTAGTTATTTTGCGTTTTGTTGATAAAACTTTCGCTTTCGTATGAGTGGCACATGGTTCGGATACTATTCAGATACGAAATGGCTCCGGTGTCCGATTAGGATCTAACATGTGCCCAAATGACAGTATGGTCGGTTAATACGTTTAACGTACCCCAGTCAGGGCCTCGTTCGGTTAGTTGTAAACTGCTATGGTATGCGATGGCTAATGGTGAGGCGTTGCCGGGTCGTGAAAGATAGGCTGTTGAATAACTTGAAATTACCCTTCGGAAAACTGCCCCTTAGAAGTGTAAACTTTATATAGAAGTTATGAATAAAACTTTTTTATTACGAAGAGAATAAAATATTTCTTTTTTGTCAGAGTTGGTATAAGTATATCATAAATCTATGCAAAATTCCATTTGTCTCCGTTTTCTTGTTTTGGAGATATTTGAAATTTATCGTGTTTTTTTTAACTGCAAATGACCTATACTAACACGCAAAATTTGCTATTCCTAGCTGATACAGTACAGAAGATATGCACCAGACAAGCCTTTTTTTAAAATTGAAGTCAAAGTTCAAGGCCAAGGTCAGTGCCCTAAAATTAGAACACGACACTCTGCCATCCCAAGATGTACCCACACAACAAATTTGATGTCCCTAGCTAATGTGGTAAAGGAAATACTCCGGACAAAAAGCATTATGTACAAATCCACAAACACACACATATACTGGCCTATCCCTATATACCCTCACGATGAGTCGTGAGGGTATAATAATGCCAACTTGAGCAATTAATTCCGAGTATTTCAATAAACAATTTAGGGACAAAACTGGCACCCTGATATCAGTCATGTACAATTTCAAATCATGGTTTAAAATTTTTACATACATTGCAAATTTTATCTCCCATTTTAAAATTGTTTTGAAGCATTATTATACTCAGTTAAGATGCAAGTCAGTTGTAGGAAAACATTCTCATTGTCAGTCAAATATCAATCATCATGATCAATGTACAAAGTGCTACTACAGTTGAGAAGATAAACATGTTTAGGTTAAAAAAAAAAGATTTCCATTGCAACCAGTTTGGAGTCAAATCAGATGCCAGGTAAACCGGTGCAACTGGCATCTGATAATGCTCCAAACCTTTATTTTTTTACATTTTATTAGGTTTGTTTTGCATTTGCATTTAAACAGGAAAGAACAATGTCTCCTGTTCTGTAACTGCAAACATAGAAATTTTAACCCTTTACTCCATAGCCTGTTTCTAGTTCTGAAAACAGGAGACCATTTATAGCAGGTTGAAAGTAAAGCAGAATGCACCTTAGGGCAAATCCTGCTTTATTTTTAGCCTGCTTAAACTACTTTCTGCTAGAAAATAGAAAATATTTCTTATGATAAATTTTATGACTGTATGAATTGGTACTATTTTCTTCAGTCCAGGAATAAATTAAATGCTCTAAAAGGTGCTTCTATGGAGTAAAAGGTTAAGGACAATCTCAACACAACAGTACTTCATAAGATACATGTACATGTATAGTACAAGAGGGCCATGGCCCTTAATTCGCTCACCTGAGGTCATTGTGCCTTAGCTTAATAGGCAAGACAACATTTTAATATAGCTGTAAATGGAATTATCTTCCAGACAAAAAAAACATGACAAATTGGAATAACTTGTAAATATTGTTGGCAGAGTTATGGCCCTTATCCATGACACTTATCAAGCTACATGTATTTCCATGATTATTTATTGCACACTCTGCTTTTACTTTCAACCTGCTTTAAGTTATCATCTACTAAGATATAGATACTATTTCTTATATCTTACATGTTTATGACTGTATAAAGTGGAATTATTTTCTTTAGAGGAGGAATAAATTAAAGGCATAAAAAGGCATAAAAAGGCATATGTATGGGGTAATGGGTTAACATCACTAGAACTGGAGTTATCTCAAAGACAAGAAAATATGACACTGGGAAATATCTCAAAAATGACATTGACCTTTGTAGGACATGACCCAAGTTATAAAGTTTCTAACTTTAACAAAGTTATGGCTAAGATTAAAGTTGTGGACTGACAGACAAACAAATGGACAAACAGACAAAAAAGCAGACAGACAAAAACAATATGCCCCCAACTGCAGGGCATAAAAATATAGCAGACAACACCATATGCAACCTCATCAGCTGACCAGCTGACCTGAGTTCAGTTATGTAACTCTGCCAGTAGGAAATTTGGCTAGGATCTAACTCTTATAATGCTGAATTGCTGTCTGCTATACATATTTTGAATGTGAATTATGACCTAGATATTAAACCGACCAGAAACATTTGAACAAACTAGGTAAAGGACATTTAGAAGTGTCACCATGCCAAATATCAAAGCTCTGGCCATATTAGTTTCAGTGGAGAAGACGTTTGAAATTTTCACTATATAACTCTATGTAAAACTGTGACCCCCGGGGCGGGGCCAATTTTGACCCCAGGGGCATAATTTGAACAAACTTGATAGAGGACCTGTAGATAATGTTATGTGCCAAATATCTAAGCTCTGGCCCTTGTAGTTTCAGACAAGAAGATTTTTTAAAGATTTCCTTATTTTTTCACTTTGGTTGCCATAGCAACCAGAGTTCTATATTGTTTTCAATTCTTTGAACAAATTTGAAAGAGCTTGACCCAAGGAACATTCCTGTAAAGTTTGGTTGAAATCTGTTCAGCCGTTTAGGAGAAGATGTCATTTGAAGCAATTGTTAACGACGACGGACACAGGGCCATCCCAATAGCTCACCTTGAGCCTTTGGCTCAGGTGAGCTAAAAATGTACAGTCAATCTGATAAAGTCAAACCTGTATTAAGCGACCACTAAATATATAGTAAGTTTATCGTATTGATAATTCACAACAGGTACCGGTAGCAGCTGAATGCAGGGAAAAGCCATTCAGAAGGCTCATATAGGAGCCGTCTGCATGACTTTTCTCTGCATTAAGTGATCACCTGTCTTTAAAGATCACCATTTATCTTCATTCAGTAGTCGCTTAGCATACTGTCAGGTTAGACAGTATGGGCCTGGCCTTCACTAGAATCACCAGGGAGCAATAAGTAACCACTCAAATACAGGCACTTGCTTAATGCCGGATAAAAATAAAACAGGAAGTCCATACAGGAGCTTGCTTTATCCTGCATTAAGCTTTCACTTGACTTTATAAGGTTTCTTTAGTACTTTAAATGGTGGTCATTTAATAGAGGATTGGCTGTAATTTCAACAAATCAATTGAATACATAATGAATTCTATAGAAATTGCATTGTCAAACAAAATTTTGAAAATAAATTCACAAATTTATATTCACGACAAGATATTATTATTTGGATAGGTATGAGGAAAAGCATGTAGTATCAGAGTTGTGTTTAAACTGTTAACCCCATAGCCTATTTCTAGTTTGAAAAACAAGGAACCACTTAAAGCAGGTTGAAAGTAAAGCATAATGCACCTCAAGGTTTACTTACAGCCTGATTTAGGCCACCATCTACAGAAAATATGTCCTATGGTACATTTTCATAACTGTATAAAGTAAAACTATTTTAATTAGTGGAGCAATCAATTACAGGCCTAAACAGGCCTATTTATTCTAGTTTTGAAGACAGGTGACCATTTAAAGCAGGTTGAAAGTAAAGCAGAATGTGCCTTAAGACACATTCTGCTTTATTTTCAACACACTTAGGCTACCATATGCCAAACTATAGAATTTATTTCTTATGATTCATATCTATAACCATTTAAATTGGAACTACTTCCTCAAGTGAAGGAATAAATTAAAAGCGTAAAATTCATTTTTCTTGGGCAATGGCTTAAATGAGTACATGAGTCTACTACACTTCAAGTATGGTTGAAGCCGATTTAGACAAGCAGTGTTGGACATTTACTGTCACCTGCTTTGCAACTTAACCCTTAACCCCATTTTATGTGTTTTTACAACTCCTTACAAAATGTCAAATACATGTAGTACAGATCCTGACCAGAAGGCTCCTTTAGGGGCACTCTGATCTAGGTCTACACTGTTTGCATAGGACAATACTTTAGTGTCCTCTATAGATACAGGTACACTGTTTGTTAAAGACAATTATACTAGGGTTGAATATGTAAAATAAATGTAGACCTAGGTCTACAACTGCACATAGGTGGGTTGATACTTGATAGGTGTCAGAACTTGCACAAATTACAGAAGAAGTACAGAAACAAAATTAATGATTTTGAATCTGACAAGTGTCCAATGGTATAGACTCTTATCAAAAGTTGGGCTTATAGCAACTTCTGAACTGTTTGCATTTGGTAATGGTTTAACCTATTTCTTAATTGATACACCTTTTTACACATTTATCATTTTCACATGGGTCATACATGGAGGTAAAACATTGGATAGGTGCTTCATTGTAACAAAAATAAAAAGTATGAATGTTGTTTTTATAGTGTGAAATGATTGTAATACTTGCTTGGTACACAATTGAAATTCATGCAGATATGTATATTCAGTGTTAACTAGACAGAAACAGTTGTGGCAGTCTGTTCAATTCTTTTTCCTTCATGGATTTAACCCATTACTCAATAAATGCATTTACTTTATTCCTCCACTAAAGGCGATAGTTCCACTGTATACAGTCATGATAATGTACCATACAAAATATATTCTTTATCCTATGAGGTGGTGCCTATAAGCAGGCTGAAAGTAAGGCACATTCTGTTGCTTTCAACCTACTTTAAGTGGTCACCTGTGTTAAAAACAAGAAATAGGCTATGAAGTAAAGGGGTAATCCTCTGATAACACAGTATATACATGTATATAACTTATATGACAGTTTTAGTTGATGAATTTCAGTTTTTTAAATTTTTATGTTTGTTGATTAAAGAAATGATCTAGATCAAAACAAGTGTGTTTTTGCGAAGGCCCATTCGTATCTCTACAACAATTACAGTATTGAACTGGTTTAGCCAGATCCTTTACCTACCTCCAACCCTAGCCCTTTGTAAACCAGGGTAATATGATGTAATATCTGTATTTGGCATGTTGGGATTTACCAAATTTGTTTAGCAAAAATGTGGGCCCACGGATACTCAGATTTCCAAATGATTTGACCTACTGACCCACTTGTTGGCTAAATGTAATTTATAATACTACATTGCTTGATTTTGTCAAGGTTATCATTCAGACCAATTTAAATGAATTTGCAGCCCAAAAAATGGATCCTACAGTGTTCAGAAGCTCTTTCTGTTTAGACCTAATGACATACGTTTGAGCTTGTCTATTTAAAAGAAACCAATGAGCTATTGTCATCACTCCGACCTCAGCGTTGTCATCCAAAATACCTTCTTCACTGTTTCATTTATATCTTTCATTTTTGGTATGCAAGTCCTGTCCAGACATACCAAAATAATCTACCAATAGACCTTGACCTTTGACCTACTGTATTGTCACTGACCTTCAAGTTAGCCATAACTTAATTTCTCATCTACAAGACTACAACCTTCATTTTTGGTATCCAGACATACAATATACCAACATATTTTACCAATTAACTTTGACCTATTTTTTTGTTGTCTGAAATCTTTACATTGGTCAGTTCTTCAATGTTTCATCTACAACCTTCATTTTGTTATCTCTGTTCATCTTGACAAGTTCTATCCAGATATATTAAAATGTTTTACCAATTGACCATGACCTTTGACCTTATTTTACTGCATCATAATTTGTCACTGATCTTCAAAAACAGACCAGTGTTGGCAACCGCATGCAGTGTTCTTGTTAACCTTATGTAATGTAACCTATATTGACACCTTGCCTAGCTTTTGTCAAGATGATGATTGTAAGCCAGTTTAAAGAATATTTGACTACAAATATTGCCCCTTGAGTGAACAACTTTTGAAGCTAAACCCATTAGTATGTATTTGCTCAAGTTTGGTTTCAGAGAAGATGGACAGAGGGGTGTCACAAAAACTCAAAACACCTTATTACATCAATAACAATGATGTGCAGCCATTCCCGATTTGACAAACACAATTCTCAACCTTAAGAGAATTTCTTGGTTGCTTCAAATCTTTCCAAATGCAAGAGTTCCCCTTCAAGCTGTGATGATAAATGGTTTTAGTCCCTTGGGCCATCTGCACCCCTTGGCAATAAAAATGTCTGATAACACATTGAGGCAAATGGGAGTCTTTTGGTTTCCTCTTCAACTGTGAAACTGTTATCTTGGTGGGGAATCCATAAGGACGTATGTTGTCTGTTCCTGTGATGAATGTCAGCAGCTCATCAAAAGAATTGTTTACCTCTTTGTCTGAAAAAATAAAGTTAATTATCTTAGTACACTGCTTAATATGAAGTCCTTCAAAGCTTTAAACACATCTTAGACCACAGCAAACAATTTGGATCCATATCAGCTGCTGAGTCACTAAGCAGCTGATCTGGATCAAAGTTATTTATATTTTTGCTGAGGTTACATGTTTTTTGGAAAAAAATGTAAGAAAATTTGTAGATCTGAAAAATTTGCTTGTAAACAAAAGTTTGAAAAATAAGGAAATTTAGCCTTGAATGTTTTGAGATGCTCAATGTGAGCCGCCAGAGGCTGCATATTTCTGGTCAAAAAGCAAATGCCATATATCCTAAGCAAGCCTGACGGATTTGTGGTTCTTGTGCACTGCACTCCTAGTCAATGAGATTTATCTGTATATGAAGTTTGAAGGAAATAGCTCTTACATTTTTGAAGTTATGCTCTGGACAAGCCTAAAGTGGGTTAAAATATAACAACGAAGAGAAATAACTCCAAACATATGGATGACAGAGTTATTGGTTTTGTGCACTGCACTCCTAGTCAATGAGATCTATCTATATATGACGTTTGAGGTCAATAGCTCTTATATTTTTGAAGTTATGCTCCGGACAAGCATAAGTCGGGTAAAAGTTTAACAACAAAGGGCATTAACTCCAAAAATACTGATGATAGAGTTATAGTTCTTGTGCACTGCACTCTTTGGCAATGAGATCTATCTGTATATGAAGTTTGAAGTCGGTAGCTCTTATACTTTAGAAGTTATGCTCCGGACAAGCGGGACGGACGGACAACCGGACGGACGGACATGGTGTCTCCAGTATACCCCCCCCCAAACGTCGTTTGATGTATCCACACACAAGGTTTGGTATTCCTAGATGAAGTAGTATACAGCATGTAGGAGATATGCTCTGGACAAGTTTTTTCAATTATCGAGGTCAAAGTGTCCTTAAAGTTGGTATGCAGCACTCTGCTATCCTATATAATATGTATAGAGAATAGACACCAGGTTTGGTGGACCTAGATGGTTAAGAGATAATTATGCTAAAGACAAAGTCTTTCAACTATTATGGTCAAGGTGACCTGAAAATTGTATGAGATACATGTACTTGGAAATCCAAATATGTATCCATACAACATGTTTGGTAATCCTAGACGACATACTTTAGGAGATACACTCTGTACAATTTTGAGATGGACTGACAAACTGATTCTTATATAGTATAAAGATGACAGATATCAACAACCATGTGCAGGTGACTAATAAAAGTTGCCTATTTGAAACCTTTTTATACCTTCTATGTCCTGGGGGGAAGACCTCCCATAAGTAGATCGTCCAGCTCATCTTACATAATGCATGTTTCGCTCACTTCATTGCATAGGTGGCTTTAGTAAAAGGCCTCAGGGTTTGAGAAGAGCAAACAAAGCAGATCTGATGGTTGGCCCTCATAACAAACCATATCCAAGCTGGCAAGCTGATTGATTTCAGCAGATACCCTGTAAATGGATGCATCTAAATTACTCAAAGTTGTTATTGATATTAATGACTACTGGTATTATGAAGTAGAACTATTTTCTTCAGACATGGAATAAATTAAAGGTGTAAAAAGGCATATTTATTGAAACTGGATTCAGCAAAATTAAAGATAAATGCAATGCAATAAAATGTAGAACATTAAGTCTTTGAAACTGTTGGCAAGTTGTTTTAAAAGGTATCTCAAACATTTTGGAGCCAAATCAAAGGGTAACTTATCTGGCACCAAATCGGGCTTGTAAACTGTTTGTAATTGAGATTATTGGCTTAGCACATACAGGTTATTGGAAAAGAATAAAGTTTTACCCATGTCATTAAATTGTAAGAAATTACTTTTGATACAGACAGCAGAATCACAGAAATCTGTTAAAGTAAGCAGCTACAGTTGAGCCTAGATAACTCAAAGATACAAGTATTTCAATGTTAAAACTTGGATTATGTTCGACATAGGCAATATCAAATTTCAGAGGAAGAAATATGGGTAAATTTGCCTTAACCTAATCTCCACCTTGAAACTTAAGATGAACTTTCCAATTTAGTTTAGTCTGACTACTTAGGGTTGTTTTTGTCAATAAATTGCAATATAACAACAGTGCCTCTCTAATCTGAGTCTTCACTGTTGGTATAAGACAAGTTATACACTTTACAAGTACATCTTTTTTGTAAGATGATGCATATATGCATCATTAGGGTTCAATGGGTTAAGCTCTGCTTTAAAATGTGCAATCAAACATTGCTGTAATGTGCTGTTTTCCTTATATGAAAAATGCTACTATAATTATACCATATTCAGCTTCTCATCTGGCTCCAAACTGTATACAATGGAATAGATATATGACTTTCAATATGAACTCTTCTACTGGGACAGAATAATGCCTTGCCCACTATATATAGCACGACTAATTTGACTAGTTACCTTCCCATTTGCTATCCACTGTTATTTCTAAGCCTGTGTTGTAGATGTAGTTTTTGACGACCATACAGCATAGTGACTGGCTGGTCTATTGAGATACCATCTACCTTGTTGCCATGGACAGCATCATGCTCACAAAAGTTTACAGATATACCTGAAAATAATAGTATAATGGCTTGAATAAACAGCTACCCTATAGTCTGTGTCTAGTTCTGACAAACAGGTTAAAACATTAAAAGACATTACTTTGCCTAGAGGTTGGTAATTGTTCTAGTCCAGTAAATATTTTTATTTAAAGCATGCAAAGCATGTTTTAATTGTACAAATTTATGTCTTCACTAGGCAAAGAATCAATGAAGCCTCTCATGTGAAGCCTGTCCCTTTTTTTTGATGTTTTGGTTTGAAAAATTTGAGTATGTCAGGGCCTCTCTAGACAAAGAGAGATTGCTATCCCACAGGTTTCATGCTTTTACAGTTACTTTCATGCCTAGTGAGAACAATGGGGGATGGTCATTCAATAAGCTCTGCGTGGCTTAGTGGTAGAGTGTCCGCTTGCAGTGCGGAAGGTTGTGGGTTCAATCCCTGGCCGGGTCAAACCAAAGACTTGCAAAAAAATTGCAAATTGGTTTCGGAAAAAGGAGATTAATATTTAGCTTTCACTTTAGTCATATAAGGAAAACCACTGGCATCATTGTTTTTCAAGCTAAAATTTCTCCAGATTTTTCTTGCTTTTTAAAAAATAGAATTTTATGCGTTTATTTCTTAGGAAACATTGATATGGGTATTAAAAAGTTAAGATCCAGATCAGACGACGCGTCACGCGGCTTCTGATCTGGATCTTAATTGTTTGCATAATCATGTTAGTGTTATAGAGCCGGACAGCGAAATGCTTAAAGGGCTAAATAAAAGTTGCTTGAAAATCGGTAAATCTTAGGACTTTTATCAGCAACCTATAAAGGTAAAGGTAAGCTTTATTTAAATGTTGCATATGGTAAACAATCAACATAAGCTCTGAAGAGCTTTTATTGCGACAAACAAGATCTATCTATTATTGGTTTGACCGGTTGATAGCTTAGTGATAGAGCGTCCGCTTGCAGTGCGGGAGGTTGCGGGTTCAATCCCCGACCGAGTCAAACCAAAGACTTGAAAATTGGTCGTAATGGCTTCCCTCCTTGGCGCTCAGGATTTTTGGTTAGCATTATGACTGGTTTGTCAGTGTCAGGTTAAAGTGACCGGCTGGGTACTGTCCCATTGGTGCACCTAAAAAGTGCCCATTCTCATAATCATCAGAATTGATAATGTAGAAGTAATACATAGAAATAGAAATCTATATGGTAGCTCTGTATTAACAGTGCTCCCTCCCTACAACGGCACTGAACGATTAATTTCTTAACAATGACTATTGCCGCTGTTCCCGAAGCAAGATGTCTAGCCCTTTCACAGCTGCAATATCGTCTGCTTAAGATAATCGTCAGCTTTTTTTCACTCAAAGTTAGGCTACGTATAGGAGATCTAGTGGGCATCTTTACAGAAGAAATATAATGACGAGGGTATGCGGGGTCTTCTTCTTCTTCTTAGTGTTGTACAGGGCCCACTCTGGGGCATTTTCGTACAGGTCTGATCAGGATTCTCCCTCGATTCCTCACACGGAGTAGACACAGATCGTGATTCCTCAGTATCTCTCTGTCATGACCGTGTATAGAAAGTGTCTACCGGTACGACAGTCGTGCGGATAACAATTAATATTCTGATATTCCCACGACTGTCGTGCAGATAAGAATTTTCCTTATCCGCAAGACCGTCGTGTGGATCTGACCGTCGTGCGAATAAGAAACGTTATCGACACGACGTGCCGATAGCCTCGACCTTCGGGAAGATTATTTAGGCTGTTTGGGATCAAAACCACCAATTTGCCTTGCTTTTAGTTCTTGGCAGAGGTCTAATAAACAAAAACAATGCTCTATGAGAATTAAGCCAGAAATGCGGCCAAGCAGTCTCTGGCCGTCTAGCTGACGGCAAAGAAATAGTTGTAAAATGTATTTACCTTCAGACTGAACACTCGCTAATTTTGAAGCAGTCGTTATCAAGTTTCATTCCCACTGTCGCACGCGACCATTTATTGTACAGCCAGGCTCTCCAGCTGTACAGTCGCCCCCAGTCACCCTGATCTTGTTGAGAAAATTCTCTGAAGTTGAATCCGCAAAAGTCATGCTTTTCATGGGAGCTGCCATCTTGGATGATCTAAGCCAATGGAAGCCAAGCTTACAAAATTCTATTAGTATCCCATAATGCTAATTATTGAACATATATTTTTTTCAACCGTTGCATAAGTCTAAAAATATTGATTCAATAAAAAAAAATAATTTGTTCTATCTCGATTAAATATATGTTCAATACAAAATATTGATTCGATATAAAATATAATAAAAAAATTATTCAATAAATATATTTTTAAGAAACAAATATTTTTTAGGATAGAAAATTATATTTAATTTATTGAACAAATATTTTTTTATTGACCATATATTTTTCAGATAGAACGATAAATTTTTTATTGAACCATTATTTCTTTTTGCAACACTTCACATGCCATAGAAAGAAGCCCACTTCGATCATGAGCAAAAAATATCGAGGAAATTGTGTGTGTGCAAAGATGTTAATTAGTCGCATGGGTAATGGTTCTGGAGAGCTGATTTGAATGTTTCAATGGTTTCACTTTATCTCTCCATTGAAGAAAATAGTTCCACTTTATATAACCACAACTATCGTCCAATCCCTTCACTGCCATGACGTCACCTGCCTTAAACAATTATCGTTTGCTTTTCTTCCTCAAAGTTTGATTTTAGGTATATTGAGTAAAGTTACATCGTTATAATTGTCAAACAGTTCGGATCCTTATCAGATGCCGTGTTACGCTGAGTATGATCAATTTAAAAACAGTTTGCAAATAACCATTGCACTCTGTTTAAGGCATTTGAGATGTTAATAATTATCTACAAAATAGTTAATTCTGTTCAAGTCGCACATGTACATAATATTGGCATTTGAATAGATCTAGTTTCAATATTCGTTGACATTGATATACATGTTTCATCATTTCAAATACAAATTGAAATACGCCAATATTAACGCTGACTTTATTACGGCAGTATTAATCCATTACCCCATAGCCTGTTTCTAGTTTTGAAGACAGGTGAGCTCTTAAAGCAGGTTGAACGTAAAGCAGAATGCGCCTTAAGGCGCATTCTGCTTTACTTTCAGCCTGCTTAAAGCCAACATTTTCTAGGATATAGAAAATATATATTTGATTCATATTCATGACTGTATAAAGGGGAACATTGTTTTCAGTGTATGAATAAATGGAAGGCGTAAAAAGGCGTATTTTGGGGTAACGGGTAAAGAAAGAACACAATGTTCCAGATTGTAATGGTATGAATTAAACATTTTAACACCAAATTTAATCTTTCACAGACAAAATTTTGTCGTCTGCAATATTGTGCCAAATTTTAATTATTCAAATTTTGACTGAAATAATATTAACACGAGTGTTAAATAGTCTTGATCCTGATCAGACGTCACGCAGAGTCTAACCTGGATCCAAACTGTTTGAAAAATCAACATTAGTCACCTATTGTGTTAAAAGAGTTAAAACCACTACAGTGTGAGTTATCTTTTTATTAATCCTTATTCTGTCATAAAGGAGCTTGCTTTTCAAACTACAGCAAATAGCTGATCTGGAACCTGACTATTTGCCAATACCAGTAGAACCACTAGATATTGAAAGGATAATGTATAAATGTTTCCTACGAAAACACAACGTAACAGGGTTTATGTAATCGATGGCATGTGCATGCATTAAAACAAAAAGCGGAAGTACAGTAGAGAATCTGTTATTCTTTCCCGTTTAAACGCAAACGTACGCAAACGCAAAACACTAAAACGTAGAAAAGTACAACTTTTTGACAATTCTGATAATTCATGTTTATCTTGGTGGCAAACAGTTTGGAGCCTGATCAGACGCCGGGTTAACCGGCGTCTGATCTGGCTCCAAACTGTTTGCACTGCAAATAATAGTTTTAGCGTAAACGCGTTTATTGGGAAAGAATAACAGATTCTCCACTGTATATGATCGCTGAATAGCATAGTTAATTGACGTAATAAATACAAGTACATTCACTATTAAATGTATTACCGTGATATTGGGAAACTCACTTATAACAAGGTCATTGGTTTCTTTATCTCCAAATGACAGTATATAAGATCCATTTTACCATACGTTAATTAGAGATGGGGAATACATTGTATTTTGTTATATCCAGTATTTCGTTATATTCAATGTTGTTATAAGCGAGTTTCACTGTAATGTTTACAAAGAAAGGATAACTGTTTGTATAAAATACGTTTTGTACATTTTATCGTCGTCTTACATTAAAGCTTGTTCCAATTAACACTAACTGTGTTATTTATAACGGCATTACACCATAGCTTATTTTGCACTTGATAATTGTTCCGGGAGTTAAAATTTGTTTCTTTAGTATATTTTGTGAAAATGTCTTGGATTCACCCCTACGTCACATTTTAGGCGATGAGAATGGTTTCACGTCGTTTTTGCGCTATGAGGATTCGGCCTTTGATTGATTGTTATCATTAAATGAAAAGAGTATATGTTTTCATGCTATTGAGTATTGATACAATAGTTTGTTTGTGTTTAATGTTTGTATGTTGATGTTACTTTTGAAGGTAACGAGGAACAAAGTATTGTTCAAGTTACGTAATAAAGACTTATCTATCTATCTTTAAGCCTTTTGTTGACCGGTTTCACTGCCATATAGTTTCCAAACTAATATTTTTCGCAAATTTAATTAACACCTTCACTGTCACGACATCATTCTCATAAAAATTGTAGCAAAGATATTCAACATCAAATTTTCAAGAAAACACCTTTTTTGAAGTATTGTCGCAAAAATAGGTTTAAATAAAACTTCTACGGCCAGGCTGTGAACATCATTGTGATCAAATGGTTGAATGTTTGTTTGGTTAATGAAGTTGAGCAACGTTCTGAGCTGTCAGAAATTGGATTGTGACCACCATGGATTACTGATGTAGTTGAACATTATTTATTTTCTCCGCCTCATTTTCTTTTCGATTGATAACTGAACGATCCCTCATACACGACATTTCGCAAATTGGCTTGTATTAATTTCCAATAGTGGTGCATAGGAGGGGAATTAAAACATTAAATTGCGAATGCCACAAATTGGTTTATATTCAGTTTTGAGACAGCCTATACAACACTAGATTGTTTCCATATTCTGAATTAAACCCATAAAAAGGGTCTAAGGAGAATACACAGAGTAATGTAGGTTGAGTAACAATATATCCCTGATTTATTTTACTTGATTGTGTGATATATATAATATATACATTATTAAAACGGGAGTGGATATTAATTTCTATAAATTTCACATTTTATACGCACGAATTTGTTAATTTGATATTAGATAAAGTTTTATATATAGTGCACTGAATAAGTTATAAATGTGTAAGATGGTTTTCCTTTTGCCAGATGTTTGATATAACGCCCGGACTTTCATTTTAGGGGAAAATGAACATTTTCATGTACATGTATTACTCTTCGTCTTCTTGGTGTTAATAAGCTGAAGTTTGCAAATATTCTGAATATATTATGACGTTGCTAGTGAATAATATAATATAGTGTACTTCATCTATGGAGGACCAACATCAATGCTGTTATAACTTCTGACCTTATTCATTTCTGTACTGTATATTTCTGTCAGCTAGTATTACATGTATCTGATGTGATGGATATACATACATGCAATATAAATTATATGTAAATGAAATATACAGAAAAAATAACGTTTATTAAGTTCTTTAACATTAGATTTCCCATAGGCAACACTTTCTATTTTGTGTAGGTCTGGAAAGCAATATCAAAGACAAAAAGAATAGTAGAAATAACGTAAGTTACCTAATGAAGGGACTCTCAATAATATATATCAATCGCAATAATCATGAATACCTTTACGAGCGTATGTATGACTAAACTTAATTTTTCAGTATAATTAAGATATTACGACATGGTGAAAGAAGGTGCAAAAGAAAATATTTTCGAAATATTTAATTAAGTAGCCATCGTGTTGAAGAAAATACTTTCGTTAAATACACGGGTTTCTAAATGTGAAATATCATGTTCTGTAAGAACTTGAACATGCACAATTAGATATGAGTGAAGATTTGTTATTGTGCAATCCCTCTTAAACGTCTTCATAAAAGGAATGTTTGATTTGTGTGTAATCATAAAGCGGGAAGCTTTCATAGGAACTCCAGTCCTGATCTAAGCTTACATATGCCTTTTATACCAAAGCTGGCTTTCCTTTTTAGACGTTGAAATATAGGCGTTTAATTGTATCCCAAAATATAAGTCGTGAAGCTTCAGAATATACATTTGTTTTAGATTTGATACTCTTAGAAACGGCGGTACTTAGTTGGTCTTACTACGACAAAGGTCATAATACCCTTGGAGGTTGACCTTTTGTCCGTGTCCAGTATTAATGTATATTATATAAAAAAAATAAGGGTTTTTTATGCGATTGTAACAATACTATTATCAAATTATCCTATGGTATAATACTCAATAGCTACAATACTAGGCACAATAATTGCGTTACGCGGTGTATGATCAGGCTAAAAACTGTTTGCCACTTGTTTTGAAATCACGTTAGTTATACTGTCTTTAATCTAACTTTAAAACGATGTTGCAGACAACAATATTAAAGAAGACGACAATATGGCGATGAAGGGGTAACAAACTCACGGTAAATTTGATCATGAAAAGGTTAATGCAGAACGAAACAAATGAATAAAAAGAGAGGTTTGTTCAACACCCTCGTTTTACATAGGACCGTTACATTTCATTTCACAAATTATTTCTAATATCTGGCGTTGCCATTGACAATTGATATTTAATGTTGCCTCTGTTCGTCATTTAGCCTTAAAGGTTTATAGATTCTATGGTTGGTATCCCCTTAAGCCCGTTTCAAACAAAAGATGCAATGAACACAACTTTACATTTGCCTTGGTATTAAGTCATAAACACTGCTAGGAAGGATAGACAGAGTAATGTGGGTTGAGTGACCCCGAGTACAATGATATTTGTAAACAGTTTAGATCCTGATCAGACGCCAAGTAAGCACATGTCAGATTAGTATGAAAACTACTTGGCATTCACATTGGTGTATCTTTGGTTAAATTGTTTCAAATATAAAATTTACAAATAAAAATGTCAAAACATTAAATTTATTTTAAAAATTCTGAATATTGACATAACTATCAAATGGACTGTAAACCAGGGGCACGTTTCATACAACTCCGACAAAAACGGTCGTAAGTCAAAACTTAAAAATAATTTAATTTCTTATTTATCAATCTAATCCTTTCTTGTTACATCTCGTTGGAATCTTCCTTTCAAGACGATTCCAAAGGGATGTCGCAAGACAGGATTAGATGGAGAAATAAATAATAATTAAGACTTTTATAATCTGACTTACGACAACATTTGTAGTACGAAGTTTTATGAAACGGGTCCCTGATGGCAAACTGACAAAATGAAAACTAAAAGCTAAGGGTTAAAGGAAAATATGATATTAATGTGCACATGACATTTAGTTATTTATTGACATGGAATTATCAAATGGAATATCAATAGAGTGCATTTACAGTTGAAACTCGATACTACGAACTCGCTTATATCAATCGTACCAGTATTTCGTAAGTTGAATTTTGATAAGTGGATCTCGCTTAAGTCGAACATACCCGTATTTCAAAGTTAAAACGTGGCTAAGCCACGTTTTGACTTTGAAATAATGGGTATGTTGAACTAACGCGAGTTCGAATTATCGAGTTTCGACTGAGTTTTCATTTCTTGATAGCATATATTTCTACCCCGTTATGCTACATATAATAATGTTTCGTCCAACGTCACTGACATCGCCATACGACACTATCATTTATAGTAAGTACTGAAAGCCGTTAGCCTATCGGTCCAGCCAGGAAAGAAGTTATAGCCAATTGTTCGTGAATTTGTTTTTCCCATAGCCGCAAGGGTTCCATTTCCGCGGATGACAATTATATTTTTCATTTAATTGATTTAATTTTAACATAAATAATTTCCCTAAATTTTAATATTTATTCGTTATCGATGTTCATTATATTCACAGAACCACCAAAGTAAAGGTAGATGTCTCCGACAAAAACAAGCTTTGATTAGTTTTATATTTAAAGGAACCTGTCGATTTATGAGGTGGACGATGGCCATAACGCTCTGAGTTTTCAAGGTCATAGTGAATCTTAGATGGTGGATTTGCAAAACGAAAAACGAAGATACTAAAATAAATGCAAATTTACGGCATTATCGTAGAACTACGGATTACGTTTATGGCATTAAAAACGTTATAAGACATCCACAAGAAAATCGTTTATTTATGCTTTTAGGTGGATAACCACGAAATAGCAGTGGATGATCACTTGGTAATCCACTGCAGTGGATTATCACCAATCGCTTTTATTATGAATTTTCCCCGTAGGGCTCCCCAAGAATCGTAGTCAATCGTGTCTTATCGTTAAATTCCGGCAGTCATATTTGTCGCGAATTACTCACCGGAAGAGCACGAATCCAAACTGGGGAGCAACGAAGTAATTCGGATGACGTCAAATCAACAAATAAGTGACGTCTTTATACAGCCAACTGTCACGCACATGTGTTCGACATAAAACGTGGGGCTCAACACGGGATAAATAATGTACGTTCGCTTTCAATTTTTAAACAATTTCGTTTAAAAAGTGGCTTAAAAGCATAAATAAATAGAATAACTGTGTTTTTTCAGTGTAAGATCGAATTTAATTCATTTCGTGAACATCAGACTGTTATATTTTCACTCGTGGCTTCGCCACTCGTGAAAATATAACGTCTGATGTTCACTCAATGGATTAAATTTCGATCTTACACTGAAAAAAAACAGTTATCCTCTATTCAAATTTAGTTTTCTAAAATGCCTTTACCAGTCATTGCACTGCGCTCATTATTTTTTAAAAGCAAGTGATGGTGCTACAGCAAAAGAGTTGTTATTATTTCCTGTTTATTTCAAACAAAACTAGATGCAAATGCATCGTTTAACGTATTCGATGTTCTAAAATAGTCCCGATTTTGTTATTTACAAACGTGTAGACAATATTATTACACATTGTTACAAAAGTTTCTACATATAAAAGTAGAAAAGTACAGATTTTTTACAATATTAGAACTAACAGTATGAATCTGGGTCCGACATCGTGTTACCAAATGTCTGACCAGGCTCCGAAAATACATAATTTCACATATGCGTATTAACTGGGAAATGGCGATTCTCTTCCACCGAAAACAAGTTGGTGGTTTTGCAGTGACGCCGTTGAAGCAAAAATTAACAAGCGATCTTTTGACGACGGATTAAAATGTTTTGTATGTCTGTCACATGTTCTGCCGAAAGTTTTACAAACTATTTTATAGAGCAAAATGAAGTTCCGCTAATACGATTTCTTACAAAGAATCTTGTTTTTTGAAAGTTGTTTTTGGCAAGACACTGTTTATTCCGTTTCTACAATAGCCTGTTTCTCCTTTTGAATATAGATGGCCACTTAAAGCAGGGTAAAAGAGAAGCAGAATGCGTATAAAGGAGCAATTTGCTTTATTCTTTACTTGCTTTAAACTAAGCTACCACCTGGAAAATATTGGGAATGTATCCAGAGTTTTATGTTACGGTCTTACTAGGTGGGAACTACTCAAATTCCATATTTTTTTTAACCCTTTACCTGATAGCCTATTTCTAGTACTTAAGATAGGTGACTACTTAAAGCAGGTTAAAAGTAAAGCAGAATGCGCCTTAGGGCGCATTCTGCTTTACTTTCAGCCTGTTTTAAGCTATCATGTGCTATAATATAGAAAATATTCCCTATAATACATATTCATTACTGATTAAATTTGAACTATTTTCTTTAGCGGATGAATAAATCATATCCGCTAAAAGGCGTTTCTATAAGGTAAAGGATTAAACAATTCAAGGCATAAAAAGGCGTATTTATGGAGTAATAGATTAAAGCAGAGTACAAGCGTATGAAACGATCATGTAAGAGCGTTTGCTTTAGTTTTATTATTGTTTAACAGTGATAGTAAAACTCCATTTAAAATGCATGTACTAAACGAAAACGAAAAATCTGGTGATGTTCATACAGTATTAGTCACATTCCAATGTTTGTTTAAAGTCTTACAAGCTCTACTTTTAAACTGACTGTCTTATTTGCATTTGCAAATATACGTTCCAAGTGACAACCTGTGAGGATCCGATCTTTATTCAAACTGTTTCCTCGGTTACTTGTTGAGCGTATTCGATGTTCTAAAATAGTTCCGATTTTGTTATTTACAAAATTGTAGACAATAGTATTACGCATTGTTGCAAAATAATAGATACAGTGTAAGCTTCCGTTACACTTGCACAGTTTGTGTCAATTCTGCATGGATGAATGTGTTGATGTTACAAATTTGGATACATCATCAATACTATAACTGATAACTCCTTGCCCTTGCAAACAGTCTGGGTCAAGGTGAGAGGCTGCATAATGCGGTATCTTAATAACTTATCAGGATCGAAGCTGTTTGCCATTCTGATTCAGTTTAAAAAATAAAATTCAGTTTTTGTTTTATTTTAGAACAGTGCCAGACAATTGTTGCAGGCGACAATACCACTCAATGTCCAAGGAGTTAAATAACTATAAATTTGCCAGGAGTCCCTCTTTGAAATAATAAACAAAGAACATGTAGAAGTTTTATCTCCAGAGATCAAGCTTGTCAGAAATTTCCAGAACGTGGTATTTATTATAGTACATTAACCCTTTGCCTGCTGGTCGCGACTTTATTGGTTTTTGCAAACAGTTTAGATCCAGATCAGACGCCGCGTAACGCGGCGTCTGATCTGGATCGAAACTGTTTGACACTCCTCCTTAGGTTTCTTTACTTACGAAATGTATAAATATAAATTTAACAAACTTTGCAGACGACAATTTCGAAGCAGACGACATCACCGCAGGATAAGGGTTAAACAGTTCACTGTCAATGATGCCTACAGGTGCATTTACATACCGTTTGGATCCTGATCAGACAATGCATGTACGTAACAAGGCGTCTGGTCAGATATCATACTGTTTGACTCTTTTCGACATTGTGTCAGTCATACTGCCTTAATTGAAATGATATTGCGAACAACAATATTAAAACAGACGTCTACGGCAGCAAAAAACGTCTGTCAACAACACTTTCAACACCGAAAAGCTGTATTGAAGACCTCTGTAAAACAGTTTGAATCCAGACCAGATCCCACTACAGGTGGGCCTGATTATATCAAACATGTTTGTCCACCAGACTTCTGTTTATGAAAATATATATAGAAAACTGGACCAAATTCAGAAATTAAAGAGATGATTTTTTTCAGCAAATGAAAGTTACATAATGTTGAACGAGTTAACCCATTTCTCTACAACCTGTTTCAAATTTAAAGACATGTTGCCACTTTAAGCAGTTTGGCAGTAAGGCAAAATGCACTTTAAGGCACATTCTGCTTTATGTTCAGTCTGCATCGAACTCTATCACCGTGGGGTTTGGTGAATGTTGGAAAACTTCAGTTTAATCCCTCTTGTCTGGAGCCCTGTATATCATAGCAATATGTATATTATCTATTAATGTATATATATAAGATCTGAGAATGCTGAATGAATTGTTTTATTGGGCTCTTGAGCTGCTTTACTGGCTAAAAGAAAATGCATTGCTGCTATTGTTTAAGAATTCTCTGGTCATATAACACGTTTACTGCCATAGTAAAATGTAAATTTGCTTTAGCAACTTGTTATTTATAAAGCTTGGAACATATTACATGTACAACAGATATTACAATAGATTTTGTTTCATAACAAGTGTTGAGTCAGATCAGTTTATTTCTGAAGATGTAACTGATCAGAATTTGCACTTCTTGTTGATACTAAATTAGACTCCAACCAATAACATGCTTTAACGTATGCATATGAACCTTCTCCACACTCCATAATGTGTTATTGTTGCTTTTTTTGTTGTATTGCTATTAATTTATTGTCATACTGTCAGTCATGTTTATACATATGATTTGTCCTCATGGGTTTTAAAGCCCATTGGATTTATTTGAATAAAACTTGAAACTTATTATTTCTTACAGAACATATTTTTGACTGTATAAAAACAAACTATTTTCTTCAATTAAAGGCATAACAAGACCGTGTTAAATAAACACATAATCCCCCAGTGGCATCCTCGACAATATAATCTGAATATTTTCTATGTCCAAATTAGGTCAAGATCAAATTTAGGTTTGGGTAATATGGGTGAATTGGTAACGGTCCAAGGCAGCAACTATATCAAAGCTTTGTAGTCAATAGTGTTGATGCTTTACGAAACGGTAAAATCTACTTAACCAAGAAATAGCCAATTTACAACATTCATAGTCCAATTTAGGTCAATATCAAGGTCAAAACCATGGTTGGGTGATATAAATGGATTGGGAATGTTCCCAGGCAATAACTGTATAAGTACCCAAGCATTTGAGTAAGCAGTGTTGAAGCTAGACGAAACGGTAAAATCTAGTTAACCTGTTATGGACGGAAGGACGGACAGGACGACCACTATAATTATGCCTCCGCATCTACAAATGCCGGGGGTATAAAAAGACATATAAATGGAAGAATGTGAGGTGGAAACAAATGAACAATATAAATCATGAAACATCTGAGAAAATTCTTTTATTTCTTCTCTGTCAGGAGGTGAATACATGAAAAATATTACTGATGATATATCTTGCTGAAGAAATGTCCAGCTATAAAGAGCTAGGTCCACACGGCACCGGTTTCTACATAAATACATGATCCATTTATCACATAGGGAACTAACGAGTAGCCTAGTCAAGGGACTTGTACTAATTGCCTCCCCTTTCTGCCATATATGACTGTACAAAATGTTCATTCATACAGTTAAACCTCTCTATTACGACTTCTAACACTAATGCTAATTGATTGTATAAAAGACAGGTGACAGCTTAAAACAAGGTGTCAGTAAAACAGAAAGCTCCTTTAGGAGCTTTCTGTTTTACTGTCACCTTGCTTTAAGCAGTCACCAGCTGTAAACACATAGTAATCGACACAATTTAGAGGTCGTTATAGAGAGGTTTTACTGTACAACAAAATCCCATCATTACAACTACATGTATTCAAAAGCTTCCGATGGTGTTAAAGCAGGATGAATGTAAAGCAGAAAGCTTTCTTTTTCACATTTAGCCTGCTTTAAGCAGCCATTTTGTCTTAAAGAATTAAAACAAATCTTCTTTCAAGTGGTTATAATGGCAGGACTTTACTGCATATAAATATCAGCAAAACAAAAAGGCACATATTGTACATGCAACGGGCCAAATTCATTTCAGTTCTGACAATCACAGTGTCCCCAATTAACTCTTTGCATGCTGGGTAATTTTTTGTCTGCAACAATTTTCATTGGCTATTGTTCTAAAAATAGATTTTTCAAAATCTATTTTTAAAACAGGATCAGGGTGTAAACAGTCTGGATCCTGATGAGATGCCGCATAATGCGGCATCTCATCAGGATCCAAACTGTTTGCACAGAAAATAACCATTCCACCACTAGCATGTAATGAGTAAAGAGTGATCAAATATAAACAAATTCAGTGATAGAAGAGCTCAATAAAACATGGGTTAAGCAATATTTCCAAATAAGGAAATATTAGCATGGTTTCTGAAAGGTGTCAGCTTTATTCATAAACAAAAGTAATTTTTAAGCTCATTTGGGAGCTTTTAACAATACCCTCATCATAACAAATTGTCATGATTGTTGAATGAAAAATCACTAGACACTGGTTTGTATATTATATAATTATATAATATTATAAAATTCTGAAATTCTGATGTTCAATATACAGTAAAACCTCTATATTACGACAACTAAATTGTGGTAACTATTAGGTGTTTCTGACAGGTGACTGCTTAAAGCAAGGTGACAGTAAAACAGAAAGCTCCTGTAAGAGCTTTATGTTTTATTGTCACCTTGCTTTAAGCTGTCACCTGTCTTTTATACACTCAATAAGCCTTCTTTTCAGTGGCCATAATAGAGAGGTTTTACAGTGTGTAGACTATGGTTATTTAATAATTCTTTAGATTTAATGAAATACAGACAACAATCCCCCATTTTTTACAAAATGATAATTGCAAAATTATTGATATTTGATATTCTTATCCAGAATAAACCAAAATTGTCTGGGAAACAATACAAACTTTATTATTAAGAAAAAAAATCTTATCCAGAACAAACCCCAAAGTTTCTGGGTATACAATACATACCTTTTATTATTCAGATAAAAAAGTGTAATAAGACATATTTCCTACAAAATCGAAAAATCATTTACAAACATTTTCATTTTCAATATCAATTTTCCCATGTACAGTTTTCCCTGCTCTTGGCCCAATCAAGACAATCAAAACAGATGTGCCACCAATTTAACCTGCATTGTAATAATGCCCAAATGTTGTCTTTTCCAACATTTACATCTGCAATGTTTAAATATAGCTCAATTTTTAGACTACATTTAGGTATTCTATTAGGTCACTAGTAACAAGAAATTGAACAGGTTTTGCTGATGGATGGAATAATGAGCAAATTTCCATAAAGGACAAACTATTATGCACAAACATACAACATTCAAACATTTTCTGTTCCTTGACTATACAAAAGTACAGTCATGTATAGTGTAGATTCAATATAAGATGTAAAGACATTCTGTAAGACAGGTGGTGCCTTAACCTCCCTGAAACCTCAAATGGACAATTCTAATTTTCAATTGAGTCTAATCCACTTTTTGACTTTTTAGGGTTGATTTTTACAAAATTTGTCAAAATGACAAACAGTGTAGACCCTGATCAGAGGGCTCCTTAAGGACCCCTCTGATCATGATCTACTCTGTTTGCATAGGACAAGTGTACTCCTCACATGTACGCTGTTTGCAAATGATGCATATATGCAGACTATGGTTCAAAGAGTTACCCACTGAACCATAGTGAAGAGTATATAAATCATTTACATGCAGTGTGCTAGCAAAAAGTACACTTGTCTTATGTCAACAGTACAAACCCTGATCAGAGGGCTCGGAAGCACTCCGATCAGAATCTGCACTGTTTGTCATTTTGTAATATAATGTTAAAATCAGCCATAAAATTCTACAAATGGACTAGACTTTAAAATTGTCCATTTGTACAATAAAACCTCTCTATTAAAACCTATAAATCATGTAAAATATTAGTCGTTTAAGACAGGTGACTGCTTAAAGCAATGCAAAAGTGAAACAGAAAGCTCCTATAGGAGCTTTCTGTTTCACTTTCACATTGCTTTAAGCTGTCACCTGTCTTTTATACAGACAATTAGCCTTCTTTTTAGTGATCGTAATAGAGAGGTTCTACTGCAGTTTCAGATGTCAATGAGTTCATGCAGTACTAGAGCATAAACTTGTGTTTCACATAAAGCAGCCACCTGATTTTATAATGACAAGTGCTGGTATAATACAGGATAAACTCTTTGCATGCTGGGTATTTTTTTCGTCTGCAACAATTGTCGTCTGCAACTGTTCTAAAATTAGAATTTTCTAAATTTCTTTTAAATTCAGGGTAAGAATGGCAAACAGTTCGGATCCTGATGAGACGCCGCGTTATGCGGTGTCTCATCAGGATCCAAACTATTTGCAAAGGTAATCACTGTGGTAGATATATCCGTTGCTAGCATGCAAAGAGTTAAATAAAGCACAAAGCTCCCACAATATTTTCATCCTGCATTAATTAAGCAACCACCTATATCAAAGATCATCCATGGTTCTGTTAATTAATGTGAAGTCAGTACAACTTTGAATGTACGAAAAATTCAAAAAACATTTACAACCAAAACAACTGTGTAGGGGTAGGGAATATGCATTCAAAATGTTCATACACTCAATTCAAGAATGAAACTTTTCCCTAAGATCAGATAATAATAACAAAGAAACATAAAAGACTCCCTGAAGTATTCTCATAAAAAAGTCTCATTAAAAATATACACACCATACAATGAGGGTAGTTAAATGACGCATACCTCCATTCCAAATAACAAACCTACATACAGATTCTTGCTTAACCCATTTCTCCATAGATAATATGCATTTTTATGCATTTAATCTATTCCTCTGCTGAAGATATTAGTTCCAATTTATTCAGTAATGAATATGTATTATAAGAAATATTTTCTATATTCCAGTAGATGGTAGCTTAAAGCAGGCTGAAAGTAAAGCAGAATGCACCTGAAGGTGCATTCTGCTTTACTTTCTACTTTCTTTATGTGACCATCTATCTTCAATAATAGAAACAGGCTATGGAGTAAATGTTTAATGCAGGATTAAATAGAGCAGAAATTTCCTGTAGGAGTTTTCTGCTGTATTTTTAACCTGCATTGAGCAACCATCTCTATTTAAGACAACCAATTTCTATTTTGAGTGATCGCTTAAACAAGAATGACTGTACAGTAAAAACCTTGTGTAATAAGGAAATGATTCTAAAGATAGGCCCTGGTGGCTAAATGCAGAAGATCACCAAATAGTTTTCTAAATTACTCTCCTTTCTGCATTCAGTTTCTATCTATCTTTAAGAATCTCCATTAGAAAAGTAGCTCATATTCATTCAAGTATTCACTATTCACATACAGAAAACCTCTCTATTATGACCACTAAAACGAAGGCTAATTGTTGCATAAAAGACAGGTGGACAGCTTAAAGTTAGAAGACAGTGAAACAGAAAGCTCCCATAGGAGCTTTCTGTTTTATTGTCACCTTGCGTTAAACAGTCACTTGTCATAAAATAAGGTAATAGAGAGGTTTTACTGTATCTCAAGTTGTAAGTGCAATATGACCAACAGAAGAAGAGGGTGAAAAAGGACAATTGAACAATGCAGGTAACAGCAGAGTAATGGAGTGGTTTTCTGTAAAAGTTCTTCAGCTAAATGTTTATCATTGATCTTCAAACATAAGCATTTTCTCCCATTTCCTATGAATTAAACTCAATCAGCATCCAAATCAAGTCAGGCACAGGCATTCAAGCAAATTTCATATACAGTAAGCAGGAGCAGTTTTATTATTTTATTTTTTTTCTCGGACCAACATTTTCTTTACTTTTTTAACTGGCTATACGCTGCTAACTACTATGCGATTTCTTTGAATTGAACCACCAAACAGAGGAAGCTAATCAGACAAAACCAAACTTCAATGAAAATAAATTAGCCTACCCCTGCATATTTACCATACAGTCTCCATATCCGACTAGAAGTGTTGGAAAATATACCTTGAGCATAAAGTTCATTGTCATACGAGCATTGGCATATGATTTTTATCTTTAACCCATTACCCCATTAATACACCTTTTTTCGCCATTAATTCATTCCTCCAGCGAAGAAAAATAGTTCCAATTTATACAGGCATGATTATGTATCACAATAAATAGTTTCTATATCCTTGCAGACAATAGCTTAAAGCAGGCTGAAAGTAAAGCAGAATGCAACTTAAGGTGCATTCTGCTTTACTTTTAACCTGCTTAAAGTTAGGACACCTATCTTTAAAACTAGAAACAGGCTATGGAGTAATTGGGCCAGGCTAATCAATATTTCTCACTGTTTGCAGAATACATATCTATGAATGATGGACTGGCAGTGATTAAATTACAGTTTAACTTTGAGTCTCCAATAAGTCAAAATTTATAAGAAACCGAACTTGCATTAGTTGAACATACCAATATTTCAACGTTAAAGAGACTAAGTTACATTTTACTTTGAAATATGAGCAAGTTTAAATCAAGCAAGGTTAACCCATTTGCCATAGATACACATTTTTACGCCTTAATTTATTCATCTACTGAAGAAAATAGTTCCAATTTATACGAATATGTATTCTTTTTATTGAGACGGCTTTCTCTCAATCAGTTAAGTTGATTCAAACTCTTATATTGTAAATATTTTCTCCTAGTTTTGACACTAACATGAATTATTCAACAGTTTATCAGGGCTCCAGATATGGGGGAATGACCTGAAGAAGTCTTAACATTTTCTCACTCATTTTTGTACCAAATCCTATGGTGTCTCTTCTCATTAGAATTGTTTCTGTGAGACGATTCAAATGAGTAGTGACACCATAGGGTTTAAAGCAAAAATAAAGATTTTGGTTGTTTTTTTAAATACTCCCCTTATCTGGAGCCCTTGTTTTTGACAGTAGACTGATCAGATGACAGACAAACAAACAAACCAACAGAGATAGACAGAGACATACAGACAGGAGTTAAGACTATAATGTCTAAAATGACTAGAGCCTGGTCAGCAGAGAACTTGCCCAACTCTACTAGAAAAGATTAATGCACCCCGGTTACCTCAAATGACCCAAGAACACAACAGATAAAAGAGTGGCCAAAACATGAGTGTGTCTCATCATGAAAGCGTGAAAACAGGCAAGCTATATTACCCCTTCACTGCCTTATCTCCGAGTGCTTTGGTATTTGCAGACAGTTTAGATCTTGATCAGACCTAGTGTAATTGCGTGTCTCATCAAAATCAAAACTATTGGACACTCATATCAATATTTCTACTGTCAATTGGCCATAAGATTTAAATCTGAGAAATGGAAGCAGATGACAATTTTGACGCAGGCAATATTTTGGTGTTGAAGGGGTTAATCCTTCCACTGCCATGCTGTCATCTGCTTTCAACAATTGTCGTCCCATTTTGTTGTTCCAGTTTAAATCTTAAGTAAATTAACTGACAAAAGTGATGTCCAAATGAGCAACACAAAATTGGTTCCTGTTCCAGAGGCTGCGTTATGTGACATCTGATCTGGGTACTAACTACATGTATTTTCAAATAACCATTGTTTTCAAGTTAGGCTGTGAAGGGGTTAAGTCTCCATACTTACAGTGGATAAGATGTTATTCTTTACCAATAAACGTGTATATGCTAAAAAACCTTATGACCCCGGCCAACAGTTTGGAGCCAGTTAAGTTCTGACGCCAGTTGATAAGGTCCAAAACTGTTAGCCACTATGATTGAAATGAGTCATCAACATTTTCGAACAGTTGTCATTTTCCTCAATTCCATTTCATTGCCTTTAGTTTGCTCTTAACCCATTACCCCATAGGTACACATTTTTACACCTTTAATTTATTCCTCCACTGAAGAAAATAGTTAAAATTTATACAGTTATAAACATATATGATATGAAATAATTTCTATATTGTAGCTGATGATAGCTTAAAGCAGGCTGAAAGTAAAGCAGAATGTGCCTTAAGGCACATTCTGCTTTACTTTCAACCTGCTTTAAGTGGTCATCCGCCTTCAAAACTAGAAACAGGCTATGGGGTAATGGGTCAAATGGGATAGAATAACATGTTCTCAACTGTATTTACAGGGGATGTCTCCATGCTTAGATTGTTTCTCCCAGACACACAGCAATTTACAACACTCAACATCAAACGAACAGACACGGTAAAAGCAGGCATGGTAAAAAAATGGAAACAGTGAAAGCTTAACAGGTGAAGAAAAGGAGTGCACTTGGTCCAAGAAAAATATACAGAAAAACCTCTCTATTACGACAAATAAAATGAAGACTAAATTGATTGTATAAAAGACAGATGACAGCTTAAAGCACGGTGACATAACAGACTAAAGTCGATTTTCAAATACTTTACATCCTTATCAAATGCCAGGGAATGCAAAGTCTTTTTTTTTTTTCAAACTGTTTGGCACTTATATCGATATGTCCACTGTCATACTTGAAATCTGACTTTAAATATTAAATCAGACGATTTCATGGCAATGACAGGGTTAAAACGGTTTGGAATCAATTGAAATGTTGTGTAATTTGTATTAGCAACTTTAAGCCCTTAACATTTAAATGAATTCCTCTATTAATATTGAAGGAAGTGTTCATTAACAATTAAATGTCACATTGCAAACTGTATTACCCCATAGACTTGTTTGGAAGACAAGCAGCTTGAAAGTAAAGCAGAATGGTAGAACTATCATTGGCTATGATATAAAAAATGTATTTTACAGTACATACTGTATTCATGACTGTATAAAGTGGAACTGTTTTCTTCAGTGTATGAATAAATTAACAGCAAAAAAAGGCATATTTATGGGGGCAGGGCTTAGCAAGGAGTTTACCATAAACAACTTTTTTGATTAATGGCTGCTTTGGCCTAGGTGTGACCAGATTAAATTATAACAAGAGTTGACCCATTATTATAGATATGAAAGTTCTCATGGTGAGAATAAAAGTTGTACAAGCACTATGGTTGAGGTCTACACCGTTTGCAAGCTACCAATGATGCCATAGGTGAAAGTAGGTTACAACTGTTTGTCTAGGTGAATGGTAAACAAAGTTGTGTGTGTCCGTGACATGAGTTTCCCAGATTAATCATAGTTCAAATGAAGCCAGTTTGGGTGAATCATCCATTCCCCCGTCTTGCCAAGCTTTGTAGTGTTTTTGCCATCGCTTGTGCCGTGTTTCAAGCCAGAAAGAAGAGAAAAATGTAGTTAACCCTTTACTCCATAGATACACCTTTTTATGCATTTAATTCATTCCTCCATTGAAGAAAACAGTTCCATTTTATACAGTAATGAATGTGCAATATAAGAAATATTTCCTACATTTTAGCAGATGGTAACTTAAAGCAGGCTGAAAGTAAAGCTGCTTTAAGTGGTCACCTGTCTTCAAAACTAGAACAGTCTATGAGATAAAGGATTAACCTTTTCTATGTTGGAAATCACTTTATCTATATGCTGCAAACAGTGTAGACTCTGAGCAGGGACTCCATAAGGAGCTCTCTGATCAGGGACTCACTCTACTGGTTGTTTTACTTCAGTTTCTCTGAACATAAACAGGACATATTTCAAAAGTGAAATAGTTCATTAGATAATTTCAGCACGAAAAAAGATTAAAGGCTCGATATGACTCATACTGTTTTTTTAGAATCATCCTTGCTTATGCTGTTAATTTGTTACCTAGCTTATCTAAACTGCTGCCTGTCTCAAATATCAGCAACAGGTCTTTATGTGCCTCTTACACCCCCCACCCCCACCCCCTCAAAATAGAAAGGTCTTTTTGACACCTTTAAATTCCTAATATAAAAGTCTCTTTATGCTTCTACAATATGTGACCTGACAGAGCAGACTGAAAGTACAGCAGAAAACTTCTGAACCATACATGCTTTAAGCAACCACCTGTTTTTAAAGCTGAAAACAAGCTATTGGGTATAGAGTTCATTAGTGTTTCTGTACTATGAATAAATACACTTTCCTAGTAAATCATATCTGCTACGTTAATTGGGTTTTTAACAATTTCATCAGACATTAGCCAAAGGGAGACAACAAAGACAGACTTAAAGTGACAAACACTTCATGAATACCAAACTAAAGAGAAACAACTCTGGTACAAAGCATTCAACTAGATACTAAGATTTTATTGCAGAAGTAAAACTGCTTACACAGAATTCAATTGCTCCAGATTTTTACGCATTTAATTTATTCCTCCGCTACAGAAAATAGGTCCAATCTATACAGTCATGAATATATATCATAAGAAATATTTTTTAATTTTCTTGCAGATGGGGGCTTAAAGCTGGCTGAAAGTAAAGCAGAATGTGCCTTAAGGCACATTCTGCTTTACTTTCAACCTGCTTTAAGAAGTCACTTATTTCAATGCTAGAAACATGCCATGGAGTAAAGGGATAACAAGAGACTGAGAGTTTCTTGTGAGAGTGAAGCTTGTTTATAGCTGTTTGCTGGCACCTTCGTCTGTTAGCTCAACCAGAATGATACACGAAGTTTATTGCATCAAGAAAAGGAAGATTCTAAATTTATAAAAGTTTTCCAAATTACTTTTTAACCGTACTAAACATTATTCTATTTACATAAACTGCCAATTCTTTATCTATTGAAACAGACACATTTTAGTATTTGTAAAGAGAGACTAATCGGTAGAAAATAAATGCCTCTCTTTAATGAGCAATGCATAACTACCATACTTCCAACATAATTATGTAAATGATTACCCTGCTTCGAAAACCAATTAAGTCATACCAAAACAATTGTACTGTAAGATACCTTACGTTTGAAATATCATTAAAACCCTTAATGTTTTCTCATTCTGTTAATATGAGTGTACAATCTTAAAATAGTTGAGTACAAGATGATTTGAGCTATGTACCAAGAAAGAGTAAACAGTTAGTTCCAGCCTTTTAAACACAGCATCTGATCAGGGTCTACACTGTTTGAATTCATCTTAATCCAAACAATTGCGGAATAATAGCTTACAAACAGCGTAAACCAGGATCGGATGTTATGTTTCAAAGATAGCAACTAATTTTGATTTACAGTATACTTTTAAGAGCTAAATTTCTCTCACTTGACATAGCTGATAGGCTTCTATAGTCTGTTTGAGTTCATAATAAACAGGCATCTTTTGATATGGTGATCAATTTAAATTACAAGTAATTACCCAATACCACAAGTAACATGCAGATGCTTGGATCTGTGTTTTTACCCTTTCCCCATAGATACATATTTTAGCTCATTTAATTCATTTCTCCACTGAAGAAAATAGTTTCAATTCTAAGTCATGAACATGCGCCAAAACAAATATTTTCTATATTCTACCAGATGGTAGCTTCAAACAGGTTGAAAATAAAGCTGAATGCGCATTAATGTACATTCAGTGTTACTTTCAACCTGCTTAAAGTGGTCACCTGTCTTCAAACCAACAAACAGGCTATGGGGTAGTGGGTAACACACCCCTATAACACCAGCAGTACAAACAACTACAGTATAGCCTGTTACAACCCTTTCCTCCATTGAAGTTAACCCTTCCAACACCTCTATCTACACCTCCATACAAGCATCACAAAGGAATATCCATTATTGTTGTTAAAAACAGGTGTCAGCTTAAAGCAACATGACAGTAAAGCAGAAAGCTCCTGAAGGAGCTTTCTGCTTTACTTTCATCTTGCATTAATTTAAATATCTTTTTCTTTCAGCTTGCTTTAAGCAGCAAACTGGTTTAAACACAGTTGGATGAAGGTGATTTACCTATATGACTTGGAGGAAAAGGTTATGCAAAACAAGTCATGCAGAATTTTCTGCATTACTTATGTCCTTTTTTTTTGTGAAAGGATCTTCCAGATTTTTCAATATAATGGCTGCTTAAAACTGGTTTTACAGTGATTCAAACTCAAATGAGAGCTGACAAAGAACCAATTCAATGTAAGAGGTATATGTATTGTGTACATCGATCAACATAAAAATGCCAACACACAATAATTACCCTGGTGCTAAAATAACTGAACAACATTATACAGGAATAGGAATATTACATGTAAGTCTATTCATTTTCTCCCAGACATTTCATATTTAGCACATTTAATACAAATTATTTTGCTCCATATCAGACAATTAGCACAGTTGATCTTGTGTTAATTGCCAATCATTGAAGACTAGCGCAAACGTTATACAGAATTTGAGTGGAGTCTGAAATCATTCTCAAGCATTTGATTGGTCAGATTTGAGCAAAAGCTCAAATCTGACCAATCAAATGCTTTGGAATGATCTCAGACTTAACTCAAAGGTTTTATAACCTTGGACTCTGGACTAAAGGCAGGTGGCAGCTTATCGCAAAAAAACAGATATACAAATGCCTCCTTTGCATATAAAGCTTACAATCTTTCTTAACCCATTACCAGTTCTAGGATCCTTAAATAAGGTTATGAGTGTGCATGCTGTATGTAAGAAACTGTTATCTGATAGCCAATACTGTATTGACACAGTGCATACGCTGTATCAATACCAAATATTGGAAAAATGCTGCACTGCTGACACCTGTGTTATTCAAACCATTAAAACTGCATTTTTAATATGTTTGAGCCTATTAGTGTCTGTGTATTGTTTGTAGGAAATTAAATTCTCTATTTCATGGTGTAATTTTTATAGCGGTAAGTTAATATACAGTGAAGATACAGAAGCTTATATGATGGCTTCAGGTGAAAATTCTCACTTTTTCTCCATACATCACAATTTTCATTGACATTTCAGGGCTTTTATAAATAAAAACATACAGAAAGATGACTGAAACTTATTGGTTCATTAAATTCAGAATTAGAGTTTGGAGAATCAAAGTCCAAATCAACATTTTTGTACATTGGATCTAGACGTGTTGAAAGCTATGAAACTACCGTTGATAAAAATTTCGCGGGAAATCAAGAAATGTCGCTGCTTATTCATTGTCTGTAAGAGTAAGGGGGTGATTTATTAGTATGTGGCATTGTCATCTTCGTTCTACGAGTGCTACTAACTTGAATCTGCATGTGTTTTATGACCCCTTTCCCGTCGGTTTGTTTTGACAGCCATCTTCAAAGCGTGGAAGTCGGTATCCCAAAAATCACATGGGCGTTACATGTAAATGAATGACACCCGCGTGATATATGGAATTCCCCCGTTTCATTGGATGATAAATTTAAGTTTCGACCTTGGTGACATTGGGAGAAAATCTAATTTGAATACGGGGACAACGAAGATTGCCGAGCATTTGGAAACTTATTTTTTATTGGTAAACGAGAATCTTCCGGAATATATCGTATACAATCGTATGAAATAGGAAATTTTCCTCTGGCACATAGCGTCTCCGATCGCTTCTTACGCAATATTTTAAAATAGTAACACCATGATTTGATACGGGCTTCCCCATTAGAAAACAACTTCCTTTCGGATGGTAAACATCCGGAGTTCGAACTTTGGTAGGAAAAACGAGCAAATTAATCCTTAATATCAGACACGTCAAAAGTCGTCAATATTGAGCCGCTGATAAACCCGTCAGAAGCCGTCTAGATGGAGCGGCTGATAATCCCGTCAAAAGTCGCCTAAAACAGGTGAGCGGACGAGCCGTCGAAAGCTGCCAAAAACCAGTAATGGGTTAAGCTGGTACCCTTATTATGCTCATTTATCATGGGCCTTAAAAAATATTGTCTTCAACTTTTTGGCACCAAAAATCCATCGTCAATAAACAGTGTGGCTCCTAGTCAGAGGCTAAATTACAGTCGAACTTTGATCTCGAACTCGTATCTGATAGTTCGACACATGAACTGCATTATTTCATGTTCTGTTAAGTCGAACATACCCATATTTCAAAGCTAAAACGTAGCTTTGAAATATGGGTATGTTCGACAAAACCGACTTGGAGATATCGAAGTTTGACTGTACTAGGTGTCTGATCTAGATCCAAAGTGTTTGCTAATATGAGTCAAGACCTGAGTTCAACGTTATAATGCGTTTGAGTTGATTCTGAGATCCCTCTCAAGCTTTTGATTGGTCAGATTTGAGCTTAGCTTAGCTTTTGCTTGAATCTGACCAATCAAAAGCTTGACAGTGATCTCAGACTCAACTCAAACGCTTTATAGCCTTGGAGCCAGTTTGGCATACGTTTTATGTTCAGTAAACTTAACTGCAGCCTATTTATCAAATTTGATTAAATTCTATAGACCACAGGTTTAATCGTATCACTTGGTTCCATTAAAGGAAGTTTGACACCAAATATGTGTTTGCCAACATTCACCTAATACGATATACATCCAGAATTCAGCTCCCAACACTGGGTATGTGCAGTGCTTCTAAGGTAAAAAGGTTCATCCCTGACAAATACAAAATATTACTCATTCACTTACATTCAACCAGAGCTCCAGATGAGATGAGTATTGTAAATCACACAGTCTCATCAGAATCCCCTAGAAGATTAAAGACAAGTTACAACAAGGTAATTGCAGAAATAATGGAGAACATGCTGAATGCATACTCACACTTATCTAAAGTCCTGGTACACTACCATTTATTATTTAAGTCCTGTTAAGTTTGATAACTCAATAGCAAGATAGTATCTATGTTAAAGACACGTAAATGTTTAAAGCAAGGTGAAAGTAAAGCAGAAAGCTCCTGTAGGAGCTTTCTGTTTTACTTTCATCTTACTTTAAGTCGCCATATTTTTAACAATTCTACTTTTGAGAGGTCAAAATAACGGGACATTAACTTTACTGCAGAGCATACAATTCTAACGTCAACAATTATACCTATTTGTGGTCAAGTTTTTACACTAATGCAGGAAACAAAACGTAAAGCTAAACAAAGCAAACAAGTAGCCCTATATAAGCATCTAACTGTGAACCATATTTTCTTCTATGGTGGTTTACTTTTAACAGCAAATAATAAATGAAATGACAACTAATTGAGATCACAAAAACAAAGTATGAGAAAGCATGCTTCAAAGTTATTCTGAGATAATAAGGATTGTTTTAACCCATTACCCCATAAATACACCATTTTATGCCTTTAATTAAATCTTCCTCTGAAGAAAAGAGATCAGATGTATACAACTATGAATATGTAATACATGTATAAGAAATGTGTTATATTCTAGCAGATAAAAGCTTAAAACAGGCTGAAAGTAAAGCAGAATGCACCTCAAGGGCGCATTCTGCTTTACTTTCAACCTGCTTCAAGTGGTAACATATTTTCAATACTAGAAACAAACTATGGGGTAGTGGGTTAAGCTGGTGGCAAACAGTTTGGAGCTTGATCAGTTGCTGGGTTACCCGGCATCTGATCTGGCTCCAAACTGTTTGCAGTATTAATAATTGTTTTAGCAAAAACTTGTGTATTAATGTCTGCCCCACTGTAAAAAGTGCAATGAAATTTATGGCAAATAAGGAAATAAAGAACAACAAAAGATTGATAACAACATGCTTAATAAAATGAATTAACGATTCAAATTTTCAACGACAGTCTAGCAGCTTCAACCTTTTAAACATGCGAGAAAGCTCTGTTAAAACATCTCTACAAAATGTTCAACTAAAACTTGTGCTACTGTTAAAGATAATAGTCCATGAAAAAAAATAATAAAAACAAAACAAAACAAAGGTTTGATTTATTAATGCACATTATCCTTCTAAAAAGCAACATCAATAATTCAAACTTAACAATGGGTAAAAATACATGACGAAATGACTTGTAAAGGTGGCAGTTAGTCTGTGGAATGAAGACATCCATGCTTATAAAGCATTTGAGTTGTGTAGAAAATGGTTCTCAAGCATTTGATTGGTCAGATTTGAGCCAATCAAATGCTTGAGAACGAACTTAGACTCAACTCAAATTCTTTATAAGCGCTGGGCCATGTCTTACACTGTTACAAGACTGTTCACTGCCTTGGTACCCTCGGTTTTGATTAACAAGTGACTTGTATGTGTGATGTCAAATAGTATATGCCAGCATAGATCATAAACACATCTCATGCCAAATATTATGACCAAAAAGAAAAAGGAAAGTAAAAGAAAGAAGCACATTGGCTACATTTAAAACATCAGACATAGACCAGGGTCCGGGGTTATAAAGCTTCTGAGTTGAGTCTAAGAACGTTCTCAAGCCTTTGATTGGTCAGATTTGAGCCTAGGCTCAAATCTGACCAATCAAATGCTTGAGAAAGTTTACAGACTCATCTCAAAAGCTTTATAACCTTGGAGCCAGGGTTCCAGACAAGGGGAGCACAGTTGAAATTTGATAATTTGAACTTGCTTAATTCAAATTAACCCGTATTTCTTCAGCTTATTTTCGATATTAAAGCTTTTTTTTGTATTTCAAAAAATAAAATAATCTTTGTCTATGCAAAATGTATTGTTGTGACTATTCATCAACCCTTTCACTGCCATGATGTCACCTGCTTTAACAAACTGTTGTCAGCTTTTATTTCTCAAGCTTAGATTCTACATTCATAAAGTAAAACAATAAAGTATAATGAGTGTTAAACAGTTTAGATCCTGATCAGATGCCCATTCTGTGGCGTCTAATTAGGATCCAAACTGTTTGCAAATTACCACTGTACTTGGGTAGGGCAGTGAAGGGGAGACAATTATACTTTGCAGTCACTACAAAGAATTTGGGAGACATACAAGATATAAAAAATGTTGCTTGCTCCCTCCTATTTGGAACCCTGCAAACAAATTCTTCATTCTAAAAATCAGGAGCTAAACCATATACACTTTATCATTCAAACCAGCCTCAAACAACAATTCAATGAAGAAATAAGATCTTTGAAGACTGGTGACTGCTTAACCCAATCAACCCTAGAAACAAGTATATGTGTACCTGCGAAATGTACACTTGTCATCTGCAAACATGTAGACCCTGATCAGAGGGCTCTTAAAGGAGCCCTCTGATCAGGGTCTACACCGTTTGTCCTTTACAATTTTTTTTAAATAACTCTAAATAGCCAAAACTAGACTGTGGATAATTAAAGCAGATTGAAAGTAAAAGCAGAACGCTCCTGAAAGAGCTTTCTGCTTTTACCTTCCACCTGCTTGAAGCAACCCACTGTCCCAAAGTCAAAATACAGGCTATTGGGGTAGTGTTAAGCTCTCACAGACTATATAGAATGCCTTATATACAGACTGTCTTATATTTATTGAGTGGTTGTTTAACACAGGATTGACTGACTTCATTTACATCATACACTCTAGTATAGTTAAATAACATGTCCCATTTTAGCTTTATATACATTTTTGCAATTGAAAAACAAATGAGCTATATGAAAATTATCATTAAATGACCACTGAATGAAATGAATATGATACAACTTTCTACCAATATGAATATTTCTACCCTTATATGGTTCTATTCAACTATGCTTACAACCTTGTTTTGATGTATGTGAGTTTAGCATAAACCTAGCAAGCAAGCCCTGATAGTAAGTATGCTTATATAAGTTATGCCCGGACTATGAAGCCATTAAGCTAGAGAAATTGTAGTATAACATGGCTCCAGAAGATGAGAAGGATTAACATACTCAACCCTAGCGACAAGAATACTCGTCTTTGAAAAACTGTGTACCTTTATAGGGTGCATTTGCAAACAGTGTAGATCTAGATAATAATATGTCATTGTTTTAAACACTGGAAACACCTATCATTGGAGCTCACTTTAGTCAAGATAGCTCACATATTTAGCCCATATATTTTCAGTTGAAGCTCACATATTTAGCCCATATATTTTCAGTTGAGTTTTGATAACCTTAACTCAACAAACATGATACTCATCTTTCAAACTTAAATAAATGTATGATGACACAAATATAATGCTGCTCCATCAAGTAATCCCTGACTGCATGTAAAATGCTTGCAAATGTTTCACCTGCCTGCTGGATCTATGCTAAACTCAATTCATCATCGTTTAGACATGAAAAATACTTTTTAAGTTGAGGTAAAAAAAACAATGTCAACACTATCATAATATAAATGAAGGTCATTGTAAATATACGAAATACTCTCTGTATAAAATAGTTCCGTATAAAATGTTACCTGACCGGATGGAGGTACAGTTGTGTTTATGTGAGGTATATTAAGTACAGTGGAACCTCTCTATTACGACAACTAAATTGTGTCAATAGTAGTCGTTTTGGACAGGTGACTGCTTAAAACAATGTGGAAGTGAAACAGAAAGCTCCTACAGGAGCTTTCTGTTTCATTTTCACATTGTTTTAAGCTGTCACCTGACTTTTATACAGACAATTAACCTTCTTTTTAGTGGTCGTAATAGAGAGGTTCTACTGTATTAGAATGGTATTTGGTTCCCTTGGTTACTGTATGTGTGATGGGAGGGGCTGGGGTACATAGCCTGTTTAACCCATTACTCTATAGATACCCATTTAATACATTTAAATATATTCTTTCACTGAACAAAACAGTTCCACTTGATACAACCGTGAATATGCACCCCTGTGTGAAAAGAGCGCTATATAAATCTGGTATAATAATAATAATAAGAAGAAATATATTCTATATCCATGCAGATGGTAGCTTAAATCAGGCTGAAAGTAAAGCAGAATGCGCCTTAAATTGTATTCTGCTTTATTTTCAACCCGTTTTAAGAGGTCACCTGTCTTCAAAACCAGAAACCGGTTATGGAGTAATGGGTTAAACTTTGAACTTTTCTCCTGTTCAGAGTGACTCAAATTGAATTTGCAAGCAGTTTGGAACTAGATTAGAACTGAGTAACTCAGTATCTGATCTGGATCAGACCTGTTTGATGGTGGATCTGACTGAGACACAAATTCAGATATAGATAAGCTTAAACACTTACGAGAACAAATGTACTAGCACTAAGCAGCAAGTTGGCTTGTCTAGGTGTCTGTTAACTCAATCTGTCACTAAACAATATTTTGTGAAACAGACAAAGAAATTAGTAAATTTTAGATTTTCAGAAGGTGTCATGTAGGCTTTGCAAAACAGTATGGATCCTGATCTGATGCCATGTCATTGGGCGTCTGATCAGGATCCAATCTGTTTGGCACTTGTATCAATTTTGCTTCACTATCAAGTATTTGTCAAGAATTTTATCTTTTATCCTTCTACACTGTCCTGGTAAAGAGTCACATTACTTTCAACATTAGGCAGGCGGCCGCTGCTTAAAGCAGGCTCAAAGTAAAGCAGAAATCTCCCAAAGGGAGTCTGCTTTATGTTCCCCGCCTGTCTCATACACTAATCTAAGGTATGAGGGAAAGGATTAAATATTAATTAGATTCAATTCTATTTCAATACAGTATTACAGTGGAGAATGTGTTATTCTTTCCCAATAAATGCGTTTACGCTAAAACTATTATTTACAGTGCAAACAGTTTGGAGCCAGATCAGACGCCGGGTAACCCGGCGTCTGATCAGGCTCCAAACTGTTTGCCACCAAGATAAACATGAATTATCAGAATTGTCCAAAAGTTGTACTTTTCTACGTTTTATTGCTTTGCGTTTGCGTATGTTTGCGTTTAAACGGGAAAGAATAACAGATTCTCCACTGTATACTGTTCTAGCTGTATCTAGATCTGTCTAGCATCATTTCGTCTTGTTATTTAATTATATCAAAATGGTATGGTTACAATAAATTAATATAACGGGCTAGTTGAGGTATTCATGTTTGCTGTCTGCTATATCCAATGAGAAATATATCATGTGACCTGCTTCTCCAGAAAAGAGGGGAGTACACTAAACTTTTCCGACACTTTCTCTAGTATATTGGCATCAAGCCCTATGGTACAACTACAGTAAAACCTCGCTATTACGACCACTAAAACGAAGGTTAATTGATTGCATAATAAAAAGGTGGCAGCTTAAAGCAAGGTGACAGTGAAACAGAAAGCTCCTAGGAGCTTTCTGTTTCACTGTCACCTTGCTTTAAGCGGTCACCTATCGTAAACACCCTAATAATTAACAAAATTTAGTGGTCGTATTAGAGGGGTTTTACTGTACTCATTAGATTTGTTTCTTTGAGATGATTCTATTGAGTATAGTCACAACAAAGGTTATATGCTGACATAATGTATTTATACTTTGAAAATACATGTACATGTAATCCCCTTTATATGAAACCCTGCCAATAATTTTTTTAATGCTATTGCATTCATTGTTAAGAAAAAACCTTATCAATCATATCAAACATCAATTTAACCAACTCCTTCATAGAAGAAACACAGGATACAGTAAAACCTTTCTTTTATGAACACTGAATTTAAGTTAATAATTATTAGGTATTTAGAACAGGTGGCTGCTTAACCCTTTCCCTCATAGAAGCGCCTTTTAGCACATTCAGTTTATTCTTGCCCTGAAGAAAATAGTTCCAATTTATACATTCATAAATATGTAATATACAAAATATTTTCTAGATGATAGCTTAAAGCAGGCTGAAAGTAAAGCAGAATGCGCTTAAAGCGCATTCTGCTTTACTTTCAACCTGCTTTAAGTGGACACCTATATTCAATACTAGAGATATGCTATGTGGGAAAGGCTTAAGCTGCCATCTGTTTTTTTCTCTATGAATTAGTGGTTGTAAAAGAGAGGTTTTACTGTACTTTAACCCTTAGCCTGCCACTCACGACTATAGCTCCATATGCAAACAGCTTGGATCCGGATGAGACGCCGAGTAACTCGGCGTCTCATCCGGATCCAAGCTGTTTGACACTCGGACAACATTTTCAGCAATTTTGAGCAACTTTGAAACTTGAAGCAGACGAGAAATATAGCAGACAACAATTTGTTTGGCGGGCTAAGGGTTAACTTATTCTAACATATAACAGCTGGAAGAAGCCTCTATTCACCAAGCAGTCTAAATGTTTTGTGTTGGAGATAGGATAACTCTTACAATGCTAACTGTTCAAATCAATCCTCTATTTCCTATTTTGATGACCTGTAAAAAGTGGTTTGAAGAGTTAGTCCCCCACAATATTTAACGCTTTCCCCCATAACATGTTTCTAGTTTTGAAAACAGGTGACTACTTCAAACAGGTTGAAAGTAAAGCAGAATGCACCTTAACTCTTTCCTCCCTGAAACTTTAAATGGACAATTCCAGTTTCCATTTTAGTCTAGTCCATTTCTGACTTTTATGGGTGTTTTTGTCAATGTTTGGTATTATGACAAACAGTGAAGATCCTGATCAGAGGGCTCCTTTCGGAGCCCTCTGATCAGGGTCTTCACTGTTTGCATAGGACAAATGTACTATCCACATGTGCACTGTTTGAAAAGGACGCTTTTATGTGGGACTAGGGTTCAAAGGGTTAAGGCACATTCTGCTTTACTTTCAGCCTGCTTTAAGCTATCATCTGCTAAGATATAGAAAATATTTCTTATGGTACATAGATGATCATGACAGTATAAATTCCTACTATTATCTACAGCTGAGGAATAAATTGAATGCTCTAAAAGGCGCTTCTATGGAGGAAAGGGTTAAGTACCACAAGATTTTAAAGTATGGCAAACATTGCAGACTGATCAGAAGACTCCGTCAAGAAACCCTCTGATCAAAATCTACACTGTTTATAAAGGATATAATTCCCTGCCCTATAAGAATTAAGAAAGCTTGTTGAAAAGATTACATCATTAAATTTGTATATTTCACACAATATTTAAATATGCCGATTAAGCACAATCCACTTTGCATTTTTCAACACACATAGCCATTTAGCACAAAAGATAACTAAGTAGAAGAGAAAATCCTATGGCGATGTAATGCAAGGTGAAAGTCTGGTACATATAATAACTAGTTCTTTACCAGCTTGTCATGATGCAACTAATTATATGAGTGTTTATCCAAGAACAATATGAATAACCTGACATAAGGTAAATATGTTTTTGTACCAAGATTAATGAACAAGCATTTAAGATCATTCTTTCCCTGTTGATTGAACAAACAAGTAATTGAGAGATCCACATTCACTCAGTGTGCAGATCTAAGAGAGATAATCCAATTTCACTCAGTGCAGATCTAAGGGAGATAATCTTGAATTCACATTTCATTCTTAAACACCTGAGAAAAACAATATATGACAACATGCTAGCAATGTATAATGGGGAAATATGACACATGTATGTAAGTCTTTAAAAGTTTTAAGAGCACATTTGAAATAGATTAACAAAACATTAGTCATTAATAAAAATAGGTAGAATATTTCTAATGCAATGTATGTACAAGTTTTTCTTACACTGAGAGCAAAATATTACCAAAAAAAGAAAATATTTACTTCTCTTATAAAAGAGAATGATTTCAGGGCTCCAGACAAGAGCGAGTATACCAACTATTTCAGATTTCTTCTAAAAGTCTCCACCAAACCCTATGTTGTGACTACTTATTAGAATCATCGCAAAGCGATGATTCTAATAAGTAGCCACATCATAGGGTTTAGTAGGGAGATTTAAGGATTTTGATGTTTAAAAACTCTCCTTATCTGGAGCTCTGTGTTTTTAAAACTCGAGACACCTATGTCATGGAATGTGAGACGACAGCCATATTGCCAGCATGCAGTAAAGGTGCATACGTCTCCTGATTGGTCAAAATTTGTTCACCTTGTACTTTAGGAGAATACTGAGGTGACCTTTCACTACCCTCTCTCATTTCCTCCCCTGCACTGTACTTATACAAGTCTTCTCTTTTAACACCCTTTTCTGAGGAGGATTCTGTGTAATGTTCTTCCATCTCGGTCTTGACTCTCTCTGTTTCCATGTTTGATTCAGCATCAGTTCTTATATCTCCGTTGTTTATTTCCTCCGACTGCTCAAATGACACACTATCCTCTCTCACTTGCATATCTGATTCGTCTGGATTAGATTCTGACTTAACACTCAAGAACCTATAGTGTTCCTTGCCATACAAGCTTGCTTTATCCTCACTATGGACATCCAGTCTGTCACTGTGGCTAGGTTCAGGTGCATACAGCTTAGACTGCGGGCTGTTCAAGGCTACGGGACTTAGATGATTTGTGGGACTGGTTTGACTGTCGAGCGGACTCGACCGGCGATTTCCGTGTGGACTGAGATCGAGGCTTTGGGAATTGCTATAATCCTGTATAGAATTGCCATTCACAACGTCTTCTTGATATGCAGCCTCCCTTTTCAAAAACATCATCTCATCTCTGAAAGAAAGGAAATATATTTGATATATTACCAGCATTCAACACTTCCTTCAGGTCTCCAGTTCGTACGACAAAAACGGTCGTAAGTCAAAACTTTAAAACACATTTAATTTCTGTTTTCTGTATCTAATCCTGTCTTGTGACAGACGATTCCAAGGAGATGTCTCAAGACAGGATTAGATGGAGAAATAAATAATAATTTAGACTTTTATAATCTGACTTACGACAACATTAAAATTTTGTCATACAAAGTTTTATGAAACGGGCCCCTGATAAGAAGGAGTAAAATTGAACAAATGCAACATTTCATGGTTCACACAAATATTTGGCAAAACAAATCAACTATTTTTCAACATTTTTCAGGACATTTGTAACAACACTGATACTAGGCTATGGGGTTAACATAGCACTTTACTTTATAGATACGCATTTTAACGCCCTTAATTTATTCCTTCCACTGAAAAAAATAGTTTATGCAATTTATAGTCATAAATATGTATCATAAGGAATACTTTCTATATCCTATAAGATGGTAGCTTAAAGCAGGCTGAAAGTAAAGCAGAATGTGCCTTGAGGCACATTCTGCTTCACTTTCAGCCTGCTTTAAGTGGTCACCTACAGTATCTTAAATACTAGAAACAGGCTATGGTGTAATGGAAGAAGCAATAGGTCTACAGTCTAGTGGCCACTATCATGAAGTTTTCTATGTTTGTTTATAACTGACCTCTCGAGGGACTCTGACTTGATGAAGCTGTCATTACTATTACTATGGCTCTTCATGGACAGGTCCTCTGCTCCCATACTGTCTGACATAGATCCACTGCTAGCAGCTTGGCTCATAAACATAGCCACTTGCTGAAAATACAGTAAAGTATCAATGTACTAGTCAAATATACTCAAACTCCCTTACATCAAACTTTTCTATATTTCAACAGTTGAAATTCGATAACTTTAGCTAAATTAGGTCAAATATGTCTGCATTTCGAAGTTAAAATAAGCCTAAACCATACCGCAATACAAGCTTTGAGTTTCAATAAAAATATTGGATTCTGATGAGACGCCGATTTTCTCAGCCTCTCATCTGGATCCAACCATTTGCAAAGGTAATGATGGTTTTGCTGCTACTGCTACATCTTTCACACACTGCAGAAAAATAAACAAGATGAAAATACTTGATAGTGTAGATACAATTATATTTAATCTGCATGAATCAGTAACAAGAACACAATTTTGATTGTATTTAAACAGCTTGATATATTAAGGGCTTACCCTAAGGCTTGCATTGATTGAGTCTCCATAGAGCCCAGAATCAGGGGTCATTGAAGGGCTGCCAGGTATGGCCCTGAAAGATAAACAGAAATTACTTTAATTCTTCTCTCTGCTAAAAAAATGTCATTCTTAACCCGTACGCATTTTTACACACTTGGTATATTACTCCACTGGAAAAAATAGTTCCACTTTATTCAGCCATGAATATGTATCATCAGTATTTTTTCTATATCCTAGCAAATGGTCACTTAAAGCAGGCTGAAAGTAAAACAGAATGTGCCTTAAGGTTTCAACCTGCGTTAAGTGGTCACCTGTTTTCAAAACTAGAAACAGGCTATTGAGTAATGGATTCAGACTTTATTAATCTTTCCTGCAGATCTTTATCTGGACTGCATAGAAGCATGAAAAGACATGGGTTAAAATAATAGGCATTCTAATGAGTAGCCATAGTTGTTAGGTTTTGTGTGTACAGCAAAGGGGTGGATCAATGGTTCTTTATAAGAGCTTTTAACCCATTACCCCATAAATACGCCTTTCATTTTTTTTGCTTCTGAAGAAAAATGATCAGATTTATACAGCTGTGAATATGTATTATAAGAAATATGTTCTATATTCTAGCAGATTATAGGTTAAAGCAGGCTGAAAGTAAAGCAGAATGTGCCTTAAGGCACATTCTGCTTTACTTTCAACCTGCTTTAAATGGTCACATATATACAATACTAGAAACATGCTATGGGGTAATGGGTTAAATTAAGAACAACTTGCCAAATTTTGTCTTCACCCTGACTGTCAAACTGATATTAAGCAGCTATTTAACTAGAGAGATGTCTACTACTACATGTACTACTACTGTAAGACAAATATGATGCCCCTGCCGGCAAACATTTGACTACGTTCAACTGACTGTAATTTTGTGAAAAATTAAAGCAGATCAAAATCCTGTTCACATGCACATCTATGGTATATGTGCAAACACTCTGCCAAGTAAAAAGGTTGTAGCTTGAAAACTGTATGAGAAGTTAGCCAGACAAAGTATGTACTGTATGAGGGACGGAAGAACGAACGAACAGGCGGACAGACAGACAGACAGAGGTAAAACAGTATCCCCTGCCCCCAACTGATCGTCACGGGGGCATAAAGAATGACGCATGATGTATTATTTATGATAGGTGGCAGCTTAAGGCAGGACAAAAGTAATGCAGAAGGCTCCTATAGGAGCCTTCTGCATTGTTTTTGCCCTGCATTAAGCAACCATCTCTCTTGAAAGATCACCATGCACCTTCATTTTGCGACTGAACATGTGTTTGACTAAATCTATAACATGATTGTTTAATATCTAGTATATGTATGTCTACGACCGGCCTAGTATGAACTCCACACTGTCAGGGGCTAATCTACATACCCAGTTAGTTTTTGTGGTCTTCGTTTGTAGAATTCATGTTCATCTACTGTCCATACTGCACCCTTAACGTTCTCCACTCGCATAAAACATTTATGAAGACTTAAATTGTGACGCACTGCATTCTGAATAAAATAGAACAAAGAAAGAAACAATATAAACAGTTTAGCTGAAAGCATTCAGAAATAATTTCTAACATGTTAAATTATTACAGGAAGTGCCTATGAAACATTATGCTCCCTGATGTGACCATGACCCCTAAATGACCTTGACCTGTAACTGACATGACCCAATTTGTACTTGGCTCAAGTGCTTCTTGAATGGGGTATTACTAGTACCAAATATAAAGTCTCTATAGCTCCAAAGTTAGTATGCTCTGATGCAGCTCCATTTGTTACTTTCAGCCTGCATAAATCTGGATAGGTACTGGCAATGCCTTATATATTTTATTATCAGGAATTCCTAGCTGTGGATTAATTTCCTCTGTAGATAAAAGATAAGAAGTGTTAAAAATAGTGTACAGTAAAACTTTTTTATAACGAACTCTGATACAGCGAATTTCGGCTTATAGCGAATTTATTTTCGTTCCCCGGCCGAGCTCAGCATTAATTCTATGTTGACTATCATGTTTAGTACGAATTCGGTTATAGCGAATTCTCGTTTATGGCGAACTGATTTTCAAGTACCTTTATTCACAAAACAGTGTAAAATACCTTCGTTAAAGCGAAGTCTCATCTTGCTTCAGTCTTCAGTCACCTATGTAATTCTCGCGATAAACACCGTGACGCATAGGTGTTAAAACACACAATACGATCTGGATGACTTGTGAATTGATCCGTAATTACGATACGGTATAATTACTAGGGATGCGCAATAAAACCGATTTACCGGTTTATTGCAATTCGTTCTGAAAACAATAAAAACCGGTTCGTTGCCGCAATAAACCGGTTTTTTCCTATATGATGAATTGATTCAATTTGCTTTGTCTCGCGCCTGAAAATGTTCCTAATTTTGTTTTCTTGGAGCTTTATAAGCCGCTTACAGAGAACAGGAAGTATCCGTTGTTGTTTTCAGCACATGGTATGGTATAAATTTCTGCCGAATCCGCGTATATCCCAGATTTAACATCTTTATAAAAATCAGAAGAAAAGAAAAATTTCTGAATTTAAAACGTATAGAATCTAGATATATATCAAATACTGACCAGTGTTGGTTATTTTAGAAACGCTTTCTATATTTTCAAAATGTTATAGAAATTTCTCTGATACTGTCAACTGGCTCCGTTTTATACCATACCCTGTCTGTTATCATTGGAAACCATCATGGCGGACAATTTCATAACGTTGAAAAAAAACGAAGGGAAAATCGGCAGTGTGGGCCGATGTCGGTATTCAAAAGAACACACCAACGAACGAAATAATAGAAAATAGTGCCATTTGTCTGAAATGCAATGCAGTTGAGAAATCTAGGCGGTACGACAAATTTGACTTCGCATATTCGCCGTCATCTCCCGAATATTAGTTTGACTACTGGTGCAGCTGGCAGTTCAGCGCAAACGCTCTTGTTTTCAGAGCGCTCATTGTCACAAAAACGGATTGAATTCAAGTTCATGTAGTTCATGGATGTCATCTAGTTTCGAAGCCAAATATGGCATTCACTATATAAACATACGTTTCTTAGGCTCTTTTGAAAGCGTTTTCCCGGATTTTACAAACCCTTTTTAGGGATTTAACCCATTTTGAATAAAACTTTTTACTAAACCAACCACAGTAGCTAGCATAGCAGTTCTACTATTCCACAAATGTTTGGATACTGTTTCTAGTCAAGCTGTTGGAGATTAAAAGTGAAATGGATGTAATAGATCATTGTTAATTGTTGCATCTCCAAGATAACATCCAGATTTCAACACCCATATACACTTTTTAAGTTCACTTTATTAACATGCAATATATTGCAATACGTATTGCAATACGGTGATCGAGTATCGCAATATATTGCAATACGAAATTTCTGGCAATACCCATCCCTAAATTAATTACCATATAATCGTAATGCTTTGTTAACTCCATTAGTCCTGGAAGCATAATGTGCGCCTCACTGTACGTGTTGTAACTATGCATATATTCTTTCAGTTCTCGTGTAAACGTTTATTTTTATCCGTGTCAAATTATAGATATGCGTAAGTAACTGGCCCCATATCTTGTCCATTTCCTACGTGTAGACGAAAAAGATGAAGTAATCTTATTGTCGTGTCATTTACATAACCGGGTCTGATTATTTCGACTTGTTTGATTGGATGTTTAAAAGAATAAATGAAAACATGATAACTCTCAACCGGTGAAGCAGAAGATTTAAGTAAACGAAATCTCAATGATTTAAAAATTTGAGGTCGGTAATATTATCACGGAATGTTAAATCCTTGATATTTATAACAACTCAAGTGAAATGAGCATATGACGGCTCGCGTGTTAATCAAACTGTACACACTAGTGTATTTACGTGTTTGGTATCATGGAAGTTTAAGAGAATACACGGCATATGCGCTAACAAATAGCGTTATCGCTGCATATTTTTCTTTTCCATTTTTTCGCTTGAAGATGTGACATAGATCGTGAATTGCATTCCAAGATTAAATGGTAGTCAAGGTAAATAATAACCAGTGTATGAATATAGAATGTGACCGCGTACATGTATAATGGCGACGTATTTCAATATGGCAATGAATATAAAGTTCAGTCGCAAACCAGGATGATAACTTATAACGAATTTCGTACTATCAATATAGCGAATAATGTTTAGAGCGAAGTAAATCCTCAGGTCCCTTGGAATTCGTTATAACCGAGTTTTACTGTATATATATACAAGAGCCCCAATGGGGCATATTTCGCTCACCTGAGAATAGCTGACAAAATGGAGATAATGATTTATATCCAGGACGGGTAATTTTTACCCGATGGGCATACTTTGAACAATCTTGATAGAGGACCTGTAGACGATGCTATGTGCCAAATATCTAAGATCAGGGTACTAGAGTTTTAGACAAGAAGATTTTTTTAAGTTTCCATTGAAAAAATCTATTTTTAGCTCCTGTGACCAAGATATGCAACAAACTGGTACCATTTGAACAAAATAGGTAAAGGACATTTATTAGTGTCACCATGCCAAATATCAAAGCTCTGGCCATATTAGTTTCAGAGTATTCATTAAAAAGAAAAGTAGGATGCGAATAACTATTTCAGAGTAGAAGATGTCTGAAAATTTCAATATATACCTCTATGTAAAACTGTGACCCCGGGGCGGGGCCAATTTTGACCCCAGGGGCATAATTAGATCAAACTTGATAGAGGACCTGTAGGTGATGCTACTAGTATGTGCCAAATATCTAAGCTCTGGCCCTTGTAGTTTTTGAGAAGAAGATTTTTTAAGTTTTAATAGAAAACAAATCTATTTTTAGCTCCTGTGACCTAGATATGCAACAGACAGAAACCAGTTGAACATAATACATAAAAGATATTCAGAAGTGTCACCATACCAAATTTCAAAGCTCTGGCCATATTAGTGTCAGAGAAGAAGACGTTTGAAATTTTCACTATATAAACTCTATGTAAAACTGTGACCCCCTGGGCGGGGCCAATTTTGACCCCAGGGGCATAATTTGAACAAACTTGATAGAGGATCTGTAGGCGATGCTATGTGCCAAATATCTGAGCTCTGGCCCTAGTAGTTTCAGACAAGAAGATTTTTTAAGTTTTCATTGAACAAAATCTATTTTTAGCTCCTGTGACCTAGATATGCAGCAAACTGGAACCATTTGAACAATATTGGCAAAGGAATTCTAGCAGTGTCACCATGCCGAATATCAAAGCTGGCCATATTAGTTTCAGAGCAGAAGACGTTTGAAATTTTCACTATATAACTCTATATAAAACGGAGACCCCTGGGGCGGGCAATTTTGACCCCAGGTGCATAATTTGAACAAACTTGATAGAGGACCTGTAGGTGATGCTATGTGCCAAATAACTAAGCTCTAGCCTTTGCAGTTATTGACAAGAAGATTTTTTTAAGAATTCATTATTTTTTGGTTGAAATCTGTTCAGCGGTATAGGAGGAGATGCCATTTGAAGCAATTGTTAACGATGACGCACGACGGACGACGCCGGACACATGTGCCATCCCAATAGCTCACCTTGAGCCTTTGGCTCAGGTGAGCTAAAAAGGGGTACAGTGGAACTATTTGCATCAGTGAAGCAACGATTTAAATGCGCTAAAAGGGGGAGGGTTAACAGATAAAGGGTCCAAATCTGACTGTACTATTGTTTTAGGAAGCAACAAGTGATTTTACCTTCCATGTGGCCTCATTTCTCCTGAAGTAGGCAAAGGTATTCTGGAACCACTGGTATACCTCATTCAATGTTAACTGTTTGTTCTCGGACTCTATGATTGCCTGAAATGTGTATATGAATAAATTACACATGTCATCCTTTCTCCCATAGTCAAATCTATATCCAGCTGTGTTTTTTGCAGACTGAAGCTTAACCCATGACCCTGTAGCCTGTTTCTAGTTTTGAAAATATGTGACCATTCAAAGCAGGTTGAAAGTAAACAGAATGCGCCTTAAGGCGCATTTTGCTTTACTTTAAGCCTGCTTTAAGCTATCATCTGGCATTCTGGTAGATTATAGGTAATATTTCTAATGATATTTATTTGTGACAGTATAAATTGGAACTATTTTCATCGGTAGAGAAATTAATTATAGGCTTAAAAAGGCGTATTTATGGGGTAATGGGTTAAAGCAAGATGACAGTAAGTCGTAAAGTTCTTGTAGAAGTTTCCTGCTTCACTTTTAAGCCTGCTTTACTCTGCGACATTCCCATGTTACCAAGAAACAAATAGTCATCCAATATAACTACATGTAATGATTCAAGGGAGCTTATTCATAAATGTGTATAGTTGTCAGCTATTAAAGACAGTTGTTTCCCTTTGCTCAGTTCATTGTCAGCTATACTGAATGGTGGCATTTAACAGCATTAACATGATTATCTTTGAAAACAGTCTGAATCCTGGGTAGTTCGGCATCTCACCAGGATTCAATCTGTTTGACTTTTGTACTCAGTCCCTGCATTGCTGAAACTTATAAATTTATAAGGCACAGCTAATATTAACTCTTTACTCCATAAATATGCTTTTACGACATTTATTCCTCCACTGAAGAAAATATATAATATTATATACAGTCATGAATATGTGTGATAAGAAATATTTTCCATATCCTAGCAGATTGTAACTTAAAGCAAGCTGAAAGTAAAGCTTAAGGCACATTCTGCTTTACTTTCAACCAGCTTTAAGTGGTCACCTGTCTTTAAAACTAGAAACAGGCTATAGAGTAAAAGGTTTAGACAATAATATACATGTTGTACATACCTGTCTTATCAGAGAAGCATAAGTGAATGGTGGACGAACATCTGTTGTTCTGTAAAATTCTCGGTTTCTTTGGATTTCTGGAAATAAATAGACAAACAATATAACATTCTCATCTCTTCTAATAAACTTCATTTACTTTTATCTACAATGACATGAAATCATATTCTGCCAAGTTATGTAATACTCTTATACCTTTACAACCATTGTCTGTTTTCAGTGCTTAACCCTTTCCCCCATAGAAGCACCTTTAGTTAATTCCTCCGCTGGAGGAAACAATTCCAATTTATACAGTCATAAAGATGTACAGCCAAAAGAAATATGTTCTATATCCTAGCAGATGGCAGCTTAAAGCAGGCTGAAAGTAAAACATCATGCATCTTAAGCGTATTCTGCTTTACTTTCAACTAGCTTTAAGTGGTCATCTGTCTTCAAAACTAGAAACAGGCTAAGGGGAAAAGGGTGAAGACAGGTGATTGCTTAAAGCAGGCTGAAAGTAAAGAAGAGAGCACCAATAGCCTGTTTCTAGTTTTGAGACTGGTAACCACTTAAAGTAGTTAAAAAGTTAAGCAGAATGTGTCTTAACACACATTCTGCTTTACTTTCAGCCTGCTTTAAACTATAATCCACTAGGGTGTATAAAAATACTTCTTATGGTACAGGTTCATGGAAGTATAAAATAGGAGGCTTGTACCAGCGACCCCTGTGTTACTATAGTCAAGGGCATTACAGCTAGACCACCAATCCACTACTCACCCACTTACAATTGCTACCCATCTTAAAACAAAGCTCATGCAACTTCTTTTGCATAATCTTCAAACACAGATTTGAAGTCTATTGTATTACACAAGTGTCTATTTAAAAACGAAATACAGTAACACTTCTCTGGCTAAACTGCAGGTGACAGCTTAAAGGTAGGTGACAGTAAAACAAAGAGCTCCTAAAGGAGCTTTCTGTTTTACTGTCACCTTGCTTTAAGCAGTCACCTGTATTAGACACCTAATAATAAACACAATTTAGCGGTCGTAATAGAGAGGTTTTACTGTACTTATGAACCAATCTGTGTGATTAATTTCTAATGAGGCTTCCTCATGATTTTGTCAGCTGTTTTCTTCCATGATAAAGTACATGTTACATAACACTTTTCCTGTCGGAATATTGCCTGCTTTAAAGGTGTTGTCTTCAAATTTTGTAAAATTCAATTTTGTGCAATTTCAAAGAGAAGACGCCTAAAGACAAATGTTCCTTGGCATGTAATCTGGAACTGAACTGTTTACAAGTTGAGTCCAATTAGCGAGGCAGAGGGATAATATCATGCAAACAGTGGTAACAACATTAATAGCATATGTCTATCAATTATGACAGTGCATGTGACAGATGACCTTTGTTCACCAATCAGACCTGATTCCCTGTCATGCTGACTAAGACATGCTTAAAAGTTTGGACACCCAAATTTCAGACACCGTCTAAATTTGAGAAAACGATAAATTTTGACAACAATATATTTTTTGCTACTTTTACAATCACTTGGATATTCAGACAGTTTTAACCCTTTAATCCATAGCCTGTTTTCAGTTGTGAAGATAGGTTGCCACTTAACCCTTTCAACCCTAGTCCCACATATAGACGTCCTTTTCAAACAGTGTACATGTGAATAGTACACTTGTCCTATGCAAACAGTGAAGCACCAGATCAGAGGGCTCCAAAAAGAGCCCTCTGATCGAGTCTTCACTGTTTGTCATAATGCCAAACATTGACAAAAACAACCCTTAAAAGTCAGAAATGAACTAGACTAAAAATGGAAACTTGAATTGTCCATTTAAAGTTTCAGGGAGGAAAGAGTTAAAGTAGTGAAAGTAAAGCAGAATGTGCATTACGGCACATTCTGCTTTACTTTCAGCCTGTTTTAAGTTGACATCTGCTAAGATATAGGAAATATTTCTTATTGTACATAATATTATTCATGACTGTATAAATTGAACTACCGGTATTTTCTTTAGTGAAGAAATAAATAAAAGGTGTTAAAATGTGTTTCTATGGTGTTACTGTAATGTGTTAAAGGCAGAGTGGCTGTTTAACTTTTTCAACATTAAGTAACTATTGTGGGTTAATAGAATCCCTTGTGGATCTTTTTAGTTATTCAAATATAAACCAGTCCACTGGGAATCTAGGGTAGCTCAATAATAAATACTAGTCTAAATTAGCAAACAGTGTGCACCATATCATATATAGGAGTAAGGAGTACATTCTAACAGGTCCATGGTGTTGAAAGAATTAACCCATTTCCAATAGTGACATGTATACACATCATTTACTAACAGTGTATTGTCTGATTTTTCTGACTTGTACAAGTTATTTTTAGAACAGAATAGTTAATAATGATAAATAGGTAAGCAAGGTAACATCGAAAATATAATCATACACTTTCGTACTTGAGATAAGTATGATCCTCGTGCAGCACGAGACCGCTGCGCTCACTTTACTGATATTTTATTATTTCCCAATAAATGCATTTATATACTAAAACTATAATTTCCATTGCAAACAGGTTGAAGCCAGATCAGACGCCGGGTAAGCAAGGTAACATCGAAAATATAATCATACACTTTCCTACTTGAGATAAGTATGATCCTCGTGCAGCACGAGACCGCTGCGCTCACTTTACTGATATTTTATTATTTCCCAATAAATGCATTTATATACTAAAACTATAATTTCCATTGTAAACAGGTTGAAGCCAGATCAGACGCCGGGTAAGCCGGCGTCTGATCAGGCTCCAACCTGTTTGCTACTCAGATTAAAAATATAAAATTTCTAAAAGTAAATTTCCACAGTTTAGTGCATTGGGTTTGCGTTTAAACGGGAAAGAATAATGTATCCTCTACTGTACATTATGCACAAACATTACAGCTATTTGTATCTCTAACTGGATGTAGAGAAAACTCATCCCTTTTTTAGGGTCTAGAATGTTCCAATTTAAAAATAACTTGGTTAGGTAAGAAGAAAACACTAATACCCATAAAGAGTATTTGTTTCCTATGCAAACAGTGTTTTCTCACATAACTACCCCAGTTTTCAATAGTGAACAATGCTCGCAAATGTCCTTGTCTCCTACATGTGGCATTTCACTCTATTCAAAGATGTCATTCTATTCCACTTTCATAATGTCATTCTATTCCAAGAAAATCCTTACGCTTAAAAAACCTTAAAATTGTGGGTTATGAGACAAAAAGAATTTATCACTAGTCTTTTTGAGACAAGCTGATCTCAACCCGTCTAGATAGCCAATGCTCAGACTTGTTTAACATTTCAATTCTAGACTAGGTTGAGATCAACTTATCTCAAAGATTGACTCATGAAAGAACCCATGTGACAGTCACACAGATCAGAGAGAGTTCTACAATTTGCAATTATTGCTAACAACCCTAAACAGGCAAAATCTTAATAGGCTTCCATGAGAAAACTTGAATTGTCCATTAGAACAATGATTTTAAGGAGCTTTCTGCTTTACATTAATTCTGCTTTAATTCTTTCTTCCATAGCCAAAAGTGTATATTACCCCTATCCGACTGTGTTTAAGGCAGATTGCAACTTAAAGCAATATTTAACCCATTACCCGATAGCCCGTTTCTTGTTTCGAAAATAGGTGACTACTTAAAGCAGGTTGAAAGTAAAGCAGAATGCGCCATATGGCGCATTCTGCTTTACTTTCAACCTGCTTTAAGCTATTACCTGCTAGAATAAGGAAAGCATTATTTTGACACATATTCATTACGGTATGTATTGGAACTATTTTCTTCAGCGGATGAAAAAAATGTGTGTGCTAAAAGTGGCTTCTATAAGGGAAAAGGTTAAGTAAAGCAGAAAGCTCCTATGAGGTTTACTGCTAGACTTTCACCTTGCTTTAAGCTTCCCTTGTGTGCAACACAAAATGAATATACAATTTTTGGTACATTGGAATGAGGGGTAAAGATGTCATATAAGCACTTATGCAGAAATGGTAGACAATCATCTGCTGTAAGCACTGAAATAAAGCCTTCTTAACAGTGATTTATAGCTTGACGTAACAGTATAAAATTGCAACACCAAAAACATAATTCTATGAAGAATGGCTTCTATTTATAAACATTTTACAGCTAATTTCAACTCGCCATAAACATACAGTATAGCCCTGTTTTATGTGATCACTCCAAAATAGGCTGGCTTTTGGTATTTAAGGGCAGATGACTGCTTAAAACAAGAGCAAAGTAAAGCAGACAGCTCCTGTAGGAGCTGTCTGCTTTACTTTTATCTTGATTTAAGCTGCCACCTGTCCATGAGAGTTCATTTGGATGGTTTTACTAGAGGAACTTTACTGTACTGTCTAAAACAAGAGATGTTTGACAGAATGCATATATTACTTGAAACTGCAGTTTTGATGAAAATATTTCCATTCACAGTTCAACGTCCTTCTGTAACCCTGTTTAACCCATTACTCCATAGATACACATTTTAATGCCTTTAATTCATTCCTCCATTGAAGAAAATAGTTCCATTTATTACTGTCATGAATATGCAGCAAAACACATATTTTCCATATCCTAGCATATGGTAGCTTAAAGCAGACTGAAAGTAAAGCAGAATGTGCCTTTACTTTCAATCTGCTTTATGTTGTCATCTGTATTCAAAACTAGAAACAGATTATGTAGTAAAGGGTTAAAAAGTTAGGAGTAAGGAGCATTCTGCTTTACTTTCAACCTGCTTTAACCCATTATTCCTTAGTTTGTTTCTAGTTTTACAAAAAGATGATCGTTTAAAGCAGGTTGAAAGGTAAAGCAGAATGCTCCTTAATGCACATTCTGCTTTACTTTCAGACTGCTTTAAGCTATTATCTGCTAGGATAAAGAAAATATTTCTTATGATACATATCACGACTGTATAAACGGGAACTATTTTCTTCAGTGGAGGAATAATTAGAGACGTAAAAAGGCGTATTTATGGGGTAATGGGTTATGGGATGAGCTGGAAAAACACTGGAAATGCCTTCTGTGTTTTATGCTTAGGACTTTCTAGGTGGAGAATTCTTTCCTTAACCCTTTACCCCATGAATCTGCCTTTTTATGCCTCTAATTTATTCCTCCACTGAGGAAAATAGTTCCAATTATACACGTAAAAATATGCACCACAAGCAAAATATTCTATATACTAACAGAAGGTAGCTTTAAGTAGGCTGAAAGTAAAGCAGAGTGCGCCTTTGGGGGCATTCTCCTTAACTTTCAACCTGCTTTAAGTGGTCACTTGTCTTCACAACTAGAAATAAGATATGGGGTAATGGGTTTAGTATAGAAATAATTAGTTAACTAAGTCAATAAACCAACAATTCAAATTGGAGACAAATAGCAGAGAACAATTGTTTATAACAGATGATGTCATGGCAGTGAAGGTCCATAATTATACATTTTAACCCTTTGAACCCTAGTCCCGCATATAGGCGTCCTTTTCAAACAGTGTACGTGTGAATAGTACACTTGTCCTGTGCAAACAGTGAAGACCCAGATCAGAAGGAGCCCTCTGATCAGGGTCATCACTGTTTGTCATAATGCCAAACATTGACAAAAACAACCCTTAAAAGTCAGAAATGGACTAGACTTAAATGGAAACTGGAATTGTCCATTTAAAGTTTCAGGGAGGAAAGAGTTAAAGCGTACAAGTACAGACGTTCACAATTCATCAGGTAATGGATTTTGCAATCTTTTATTGATTGGCTACGCTGTCAAGCACCTGTGAACCCTGATCGCAGTCAGCGAGACATGACTAAACTGTGTCAACTGCTCCAGATCAGAAACTGAATATCTACGCAGATGACTGGGATCCACACTGCTAGAGATCCATACTGATATTTCATATTTCAACAATACAAAACAGATTGCGAAATACTTTTCAGACAACAATTTCTATGTAGACGTCAGTTTAGCAGGGTAAGGGCTGATAGACATGACTGTGTAGGCTGACCACAACCAGTCGGCTTCATCATGTACAGACAACATTGTATAAAGCAACTAACCAATCAAAGACACATGTGGTTATATGTACAAGTGGTTGCTTAACGGATAACTCATGACCCCATGGTATGTTTCTAGTATTGAAGATAGTTGACCACTTAAAGCAGGTTGAAAGTAAAGCAGAATGTGCCTTAAGGCACATTCTGCTTTACTTTCAGCCTGCTTTTAGTTAGTATCTGCTAGAATATATAAAACATTTTTTATGGTTTTTATTTGTGACAGTATAAATTCGAACTATTTTCTCCAGTGGAGGAATAAATTAGAGGCATAAAAAGGCTTATTTATGGGGTAATGGGTTAATGCAGGATAAAATTTGAACATGATAAGATCGAAACAGAATGACAGCATGCATGTCTACATAATACTTATTTCTTCTTAAAGCCATCATACTTTTAACCCATTACCCCATAAATACGCCTTTTTACGCCTGTTATCTATTCCCCCACTGAATAAAACAGTTCCAATTTATACAGCCAAGAATATGTACTATGAGAAATATTTTCTCTATTCAGCAACTGGTAGCTTAAAGCAGGTGGAACGTAAAGCAGAATGTGCCTTAAGGCACGTTCTGCTTTACTTTCAACCTGCTTTAACCCTTTACCTGATAGCCTATTTCTAGAATTGAAAATATGTTACTACTTAAAGCAGGTTGAAAGTAAAGCAGAATGCGCTTAAGGCGCATTCTGCTTTACTTTCAGCCTGCTTTAAGCTATCCTGTGCTAGAATATATTGAAAATTTTCCCTATAATATATATTCATGACTAATTAAATTGGAACTATTTTCTTCAGCGGAGGAATAATTTAAATCAGATTCGCTAAAAGTCGCTTCTATGGGGTAAAGTGTTAAGTGGTCAACTTTCTTCAATACTAGAAACAGGTTATGGGGTAATGGGTTAAGCTTTAATAAAAGCAAGATTGTAAAATAAAAGCATAATATTGATCATACTAAAACAGTTTGCTCTGATATCAAAGACAAGTAGCACTTTAACCGTTAATTCCATAGATATGCCTTTTTCCCATTTTATTAATTCCGCAACTGAAGAATATAATTTCCCTTTATAAAGTCATGAATATGTATCATAAATATTTCCTATATTCTGGTTTATGTTTAATTTAGCTTACAGCACGCTGAAAATAAAGCAGAATGCACCTTAAAGTGCATTCTGCTTTACTTTCAACCTACTTAATCCATAGCCTGTTATAGTTTTCAAGATATGTGATCACTTAAGTAGGTTGAAAGTAAAGCAGAATGCGCCTTAAGGCACATTCTGCTTTACTTTCAGCCTGCTGTAAGTTATCATCTACTAGACTATAAAAAAAAATTCTTATGATAAATATTCATGACTATATAATTTGAACTATTTTCTTCTGTGAAGGAAAATAAATTAGAGGCTTAATTATGGGGTAATGGGTTAAGTGGTCACCTATCATCAATACTAGAAACAGGCTATTGGGTTAACCTTCTCCTCCATAGCCATTTACCACCTCCATATTAACTGCCTTCAAGGCAAGATACTGCTTAACCCTTTGAACACTAGTCCCGCATAGAGGCGTCCTTTTCAAACAGTGTACATGTGAATAGTACACTTGTCCTATGCAAACAGTGAAGACCCTGATCAGAGGGCTCCGAAAGGAGCCCTCTGATCAGGTTCTTCACTGTTTGTCACAATGCCAAACATTGACAAAACAACCCTTAAAAGTCAGAAATGGACTAGACTAAAATGGAAACTGGAATTTTCCATTTAAAGTTTCAGGGAGGAAAGAGTTAAAGCAAAATAAAAGTTAAGCAGAGCTCCTAAAAATTCCTATTTTACTTTTATCTTGCTTTAACTTGCCATCCATTTTTAATACTTTCACTGAATATGCCTTTTTGGCATTTATATTATGGAGTAGGTAGAGATGTTTTAACTCTTCTTACACTAAGTAACTTTTGTGAGTAATTAGTTTCCCTTGAGGATCTTTTTAGTTTAACATATGAACCAGTCCACATGGAATTCTTGGTAGTTTTTATAAATACTGGTCTAGAATAGCAAACAAGGTAGACTCATATAGGAACCCCTGATCTGTGTCTACACTGTTTACAAATGTAACTACATGTATTATATTTCAAACAGGTCCATGGTGTTGGCGCTTTTGTCGAGGAAAGAGTTAACCTATTACCCCATAAATATGCCTTTTTACGCCTTTATTTAATTCCTCTACTGAACAAATAGTTCCAATTTATACTGTCACAAATAAAAATCATAAGAAATATTTTCTATATTCTAGCAGATAATAGCTTAAAGCAGGTTGAAAGTAAAGCAGAATGCGCCTTAATGCGCATTCTGCTTTACTTTAACCTGCTTTAAGTGGTCACATATCTTCAAAACTAGAAACAGGCTATGGGGTAATGGGTTAAGGCAATACAAGTGTGCCTTGAGCACATGTTATTTGTCCTACATTCAGATGATGCTGTTGATCTATGCTCTATAACCCTTTCCCACATAACATATCTCTAGTATTGAATATAGGTGTCCACTTAAAGCAGGCTGAAAGTAAAGCAGAATGCGCTTTAAGCGCATTCTGCTTTACTTTCAGGCTGCTTTAAGCTATCACCTGCTAGAATATAGAAAATATTTTGTATTATACATATTTATGAATGTATAAATTAGAACTATTTTCTTCAGGGCAAGAATAAAGTGAATGCGCTAAAAGGCGCTTCTATGGGGGAAAGGGATAATGACGATATGCAAATCTACACAAAGAAAGGTGTGTGTTTAATTAAGTAGATAGCAGTCAACACAATATATAACAGAACCGTATTACTGATGCAAAGGATAGATATATTCCCACAATCCCTTAGTTTTTGAAGATGAATCCTGATACCCGATCTAATCTATCAGTATCTCTTTTCATGTGAAAATGGGATCAGTAGTAAAAATCTAAGCAGAAATTACAAGTTACAAGCTACAACACAACAAGACTGAGTTCAATAAACTCTTATACCCACTGTGGCATTCTAGACAATATATTCTGAATATTTTCTAAGTCAAAATTAGTTCAAGGTCAGGGTCAAATTGCGGTTGAGTGATATGGGTAAACTGGGAGCGGTCCGAGTCAACAACTGTATAAGTATCTAAGAATTCTAGTAAGTGTTGTTGATTTCAGATGAAACAGTATTATCTAGTTAACAGAGAAATAACCCATTCAAAATATTTTAAATCCAATTGGGTCATGGTCAAGGTCAAATCAACTTTGGGTTACAACGGTGGTTTACCTATATCACTCAGTATAGACTAATACAGGACAGGGAATTTTGGAGTACCTACCAGCTGAGATGGGAAGATTGCACTTGTCTGATACCCGGCGCCTCATTGGTCCAAGGCTTGTGGGTGTGGCAGGCTGGGAGGAGGTCTGGAGGGGTGTGCTTGGCTGAGACGGTATAGAGGTGAGGCTGGATTGAGGGGGAGGTATGTAGAGAGGGGTGAGGCCAGCCCCTGAGGTGGTAAGGTGCTGCAGTGACGGGGGAGGCTTCACCATCTTTGGTACTGGCTCTGACTTGATTGATAGACTTCCAGCCGACAACTTTGGGGAACTTAACTGAAAACAGTAGAATAACCGATTACCCCATAAATACAATCTGTTGTGTTCAGTTGAGGAATAAATTAAACACGTAAAAATGTGTATTTATGGAGCAATGGGTTATGACAATTGTTTAAAGCGACTCGCAACCAGATGGTGCATTTGCAAAAATAAAAGGAAATACTCAAATATAACCAAAAGGGTAGCATTATCGTGTATCTGGCATTGGAAAAATATGACCAGTCTAATAACACCCTCTCGAAAAGTCTTCAAATCTTAGTTTTTTAGATATTTTTCATTGTTTTATCCATAGCGTCGAAAGTTGCTATAGAAATAGATCACGGGCTCAGACATAAACCCGAGCCGAATTATGAAGTTGTATGCACTTTCGATCGCTACACAGTTAAATAGATCCCATATAATTATATGGATAGTTCCGTGGTCCATTGGTCTAAGCGGTTTCCCTATTTTACCTTCTGACCGCCAATGCTGGGCCCAGTGTTCGAAACCCACCAGAGCCCAATATTTTTTTTTATTGAAATACATTTTTTTAAACAGAATTTCTTATCCTAAACTACTTCTTTACCATTTATATAAGCGTTTGACACATATTTACAAATTACTATTTTTAATGCTAAATCTGGTTGCGAGTCTCTTTAAAGTAGATGACATCATGTCATTTGGCATGAACACCCGAAATATCATTTTATTATTTCTTTAGCGCATTCTAATGACCATAGAGATACAACATTATTAGGAGATCTATGTGATTATTGTACTATTGTTGTGTTTGTGATATGGAACTTGTATTTCACTTACAATTTTCTCTGAGACTTTACTCTCCATCTCTCTCTCTTCTCTGTCTCTCTGTGGCCGGAGGTGTAGATGCTGCATCATTGCATGAAGCAACTCTTTCTCTCGGGACAACTGAAAAACACAAACATCAAATACTCAACAAATAGCACACAGCATAATGCTCAATCAAGATGGCAGATTGTGCATGTTTTTTAACTCTTTGAACCCTAGTCCCGCATATAGGCGTGCTTTTCAAACATGTGAATAGTACACATGTCCTATGCAAACAATGAAGACCCAGATCAGAGGGCTCTAAAAGGAGGGTCTTCACTGTTTGTCACAATGCCAAACACTGACGAAACAACCCTTTAAAGTCAGAAATTGACTAGACAAAGATGGAAACTGAAATGTCCATTTAAAATTTCAGGGAGGAAAGAGTTTATTAATCAAACTGCAAAGGTTATCATGATGCTAAGAGCGCATCTATTCCTTGACAGAATCACCTGAAGAGGCACTACATATGCACCCTCAAATGAATATTTGTTAATGTTGTTTAGAAAGCTTAAAGCAATATGAAAGTAGAACAGAAAGATCCAATAGGAGCTCTTCCCCTTTACCCTCATCTTGCTTTAACTCATTTCCCCATAAAAACACCCTTTTAAGCCTTTCATTTATTCTTTCTCTGAAGAAAAGAGATCAGATTTATACAGCTATGAATATGTATCATAAGAATTGTGTTCTATTATAGCAGATGACAGCTTAAAGCAGGCTGAAAGTAAAGCAGAATGTGCCTTAAGGCGCATTCTGCTTTACTTTCAACCTGCTTTAAGTTGTCACCTGTCACCTTCAAAACTAGAAACAGGTTATGGTGTAATGGGTTAACCAATTAACCCATAGCTCGGTTCTTCGGTTCTAGTTTTGAACACATGTTACCCCTTAAAACATGTTGAAAGTAAAGCAGAATGTGCATTGAAGCGCGTTGCTTTATTTTCAACCTGTTTTAACCCTTAGCCTGCCACTCACGACTATAGCTCCATATGCAAACAGCTTGGATCCGGATGAGACGCCGAGTAACTCGGCGTCTCATCTGGATCCAAGCTGTTTGACACTCGGACAACATTTTCAGCAATTTTGAGCAACTTTGAAGCACTTTGAAACTTGAAGCAGATGAGAAATATAGCAGACGACAATTTATTTGGCGGGCTAAGGGTTAAGCTACAATCTGCTAGGATATAGAAAATATTTCTTATCATACTTATTCATGATTGTATAATATATTGGAACTATTTGTTACAGTGGAGGAATTAATGAAGGCGTATTTATGGGTTAGTGGGTTAAATACCATTGCACATAGGTGTTATGCACTTTTGGCTCTAGAGGAAAGGCATGACTGTCAAGTTTGATATGATTTGTTCTGTAAATTATGACCTACAGCCAGTCATGACATATATATTCATGTAAAGTAAATCTTGTATTGACAGACCACTGACTGACAAACCCCTGGGTTTCTTTAATACAGGACTGGTGATTGCTTAATGCACTGTAAAATTAATGCAGAAAGCTCCTATAGCTTTCTGCATTATTTTTTATCTTGCATTAAGTAACCACCTGTCTTTTAGACCTACAAGCTCCAATTCAATTAGTGGTAGTTCAATACGAGACTGACTGTATGTATCAACACCTATTCTTTATTCAGTCACAACTTTATGCAGTAATTAATGTCATAGAGAGTTTGCTGATTTTAATTAATCTACTATAAATACATACATTTACTAGTTTTTCATATGATGTATCGCTGACATTGAATGAGTAGCATAAGGTCCCCTTATTTCAACCACTCATCAGAATATCTTCACAGATTAACCCTTTACTCAATAGCTTGTTTTAAGTTTTGAAGATGACCCATATTCAATCTTGACATAGATTTTGCGGAGAAGGTCATTCTGACCATGTTTGATACAGATTGTACCAAAATTGTGGCCTCTAGTGTGTTCACAACAGTTCACGGACCAACAACACACATCAATGCCGGACACAGCACAATCAAAATAGCAGTTGAGCACAATGAGCTAAGGAGAGCTAAAAAGAAAGATTTAAAAGAACTAATAACAACAAAAATTTTACAGAATTAGATGTATTGCTATGACGAAAAAGCAAAATCGCTACTAAGATATTGATTTATCAAATTGAAAGCAAAACACAAAGTGCACATCCTCAATCTGTAGTTGTGATATATCCTAAAAACTCTCCGAAACGTTTACAGAGAAACCCCGCCACAATAAGTCAACGTATGCGTATGAGCTAAATCTAAATGTTTGATGCTGCTAACAGCAGCAACAGAAGAGCAATGTGGGGCGATACTAAGAATTACTAATCAGGACTACAGATAAGAGAGTGTACCGGTAAACTGCACAAATCCATCATCTGATTTCAGCACCAAATCCTATGGTGTTACTACTCATTAGAATCGTCTCGAAGAGACGATTCTAATGAGTAGTAACACTATAGGGTTTAAAGCAGAAATAAGGATTTTAGTTTTTGAAATACTCCCTTTGATCTGGAGCCTTGCCTAATACTATAAGAAGTAGCAAATTGAGTATTCAAAACAAAACCTTCATTACTGTGACAAAGCTGCCAGATTTGGCACTTAAAAAACATCAACAAATGATGATAAATGGTGGCAATTTAATGAAGACAAATAAGTCAAGAAAAAACAAAGACGCTTTCTTAAATTTAGGCCAAATCAACTTCAAACAAAGGGCTGAAGGCCAACGGGCCAACCACTCATCTGTCACATAAATACTTTATTTCTCTGTAACATTAATCGCAACTTCATTGACATTTATTAAAGACAAATTAATTAATCTGTTTGCAAGTGGTGGAAAGTTTATTATTATTATTGCTACAACAAAAACTATGTTCCTCATAGCTTGTTTTCCATCCCTCCACAGCCTAAGACTTAAAGAGCACCTCTGCCTACTTCAACTACATGCAAAGAAATGTAGCTTAATGCAAAGTCTATCCAAAATGTTGTATTTTGCAGGCAGGCAGGCAGACAGACAAATGGCAGATGGATAGACAGACAAATGGACAGATGGATAGAAAGGGCAAACAATTAATTTTCCTTTCATGGAACAAGCATAAAAACAAAATTACAGTAATGCAAGATAAATGAAAGAAATCTCTTGGTTTGGTTTGTTTGTTAATGTCCATTTCTGCCATCTTCTGATTGGACGCCCCAGACACAGGGAAGGGACTACAGAAATCTGAGGTGTGATGCCCTCCTCTTATTATCAACACAAAGTAGTCTGGTTATTTCGGATGCCCAGTATAAAACATTGATACATCGGACCTCGGTTGATTAAGTCTAATCCAAAAGACATGGTCTGGCAGAGGATCAAACTCATCACCCCTGGTATTGTAGACAAGTGTGTTGCCACAAAACCATGTCTGCCGGTAACATCTTTTGGAGATTTCTGCTTTTATTTCAGCTTGCATTAAGCAGCTACCTTTTAACCCATTCCCCCATAAATACGCCTGTTATTTATTCCTCCACTTAATGGGTTAACATACATATGGGAAAAGTTTTGTATGTCTTATAATCAGGACAGGTTGAAAGTGTCAACAAGCATTTCTATCATTATCTAGTTCCAAACTGTATGATGGATAAGTTTGTGATAAGTTACATACAGAAGCGAGAACACCCTTCGTAACTTGAGACAGGAAGTGGGTCAGTGTGACAATATGATGTACATATTTAATGAGAGTTGTTTATTTCCTCTTTACGGAACAAAGATTTCGATTGTTTGTATGTTTGTCGTGGCTGTCAGCCGATGTCTGACCCTCTTCCTCTTCGGTGTCACCGAGCGGCTTCTCCTGACACTGGTCACATATAAAACACCTCCATAGACACATTCATTATGATGACTTCAGGAAAAACAACAAGTAAATCATTATATACAAGCTGGTAATGAGATGACGAGCCAGCCAAATCATTATTCGACCCTTAACATCATGCAAATCTTTAGACGTCATAAATACCCTGTCAATCACTATCCCAAATACCAGACTTCTCTGAAAACCTGACAAGATCATACGATACCAGGAATTGTTATCATTCAGATTCCAGTTGGACAAAACAGAGTGTAATCTTTATTCATGTTGTTAATGGATCATTTGGACAGTTTGCAGTCTGGGTGGTTAAAGGTTTTATGAACCCCCTCTATCCAGTGGTAAAGATTGATAGGTATATAATTTGCATAATGACCTGCATTGTACACTCGTCATGAATTCACTAGGTCAGTTCAGGACAGTACGGTTCAGGTAATAGCTATAATGATCAGACAGTGTTAATTACCTAAAACACTTCGTCCTTACAGTGCACTGCATGCGAGTGACAATTAACCCATTACACCGTAGCCAGTTTCTAGTTTTGAAGACAGGTGACTACTTAAAGCATGTTGAAAGTAAAGCAGAATGTGCCTTAAGGCACATTCTGCTTTACTTTCACCCTGCTTTAAGCTATCATCATCTAGTATGTTGAAAATATTTCTTGTGGTGCATATTCATGACTGCATAAAGTGCAACTATTTTCTTCAGTGGAGGAATGAATTAAAAGTCTAAAAAGGCATATTTATGGGGCAATGGGTTAAACCTGGATAAATCTACCACACAAAAAGATTCATTTTTATTAATTAAAACAGGTGACTGCTTAAAGCAGGGTGCTAGTAAATCAGAAAGCTCCTGTTTTATTTTGATCCTACTTCAAGCTGACACCTGTATTTAATTCTTTGCATGCTGGGTAATTTTTTCGTCTGCAACAATTGTCGTATGCTTTTGTTCTAAAATCAGAAATTTTCAAAATTTCATTTAAATTCAGGGTTAGAATGGCAAACAGTTTGGATCCTGATGAGACGCCGCGTTACGCGGCGTCTCATCTGGATCCAAACTGTTTGCAAAGGTTATGACTGTGGCAGCTATATCCGCCGCTAGCATGCAAAGAGTTAACATCAAATAAAATTTGTTTTTTCTTGAAGGGTCATAAAAAGGGATCTTGCTATATATATATCCTGAATGCATTAAAATTCAAAATGCATGTCATCACTAAAATAAATACAAGACGTTTATTTAGGATCCGACACATGTTGTCATATGAAATAAACTTTTATTAACTCTTTGAACGTTGAGAAATATTGTCATCATTACAATCCCCCTCTGCTACTGTTCTAAAATTAAACTTCTTAACCCATGTTTACCTGGATATTGCAATAAACTCTCCCTTAGCGTTTGCTGGAAGATTCCATTTTTGATATACAAGGGTGATTTGAAGACATATCTCTGTTTTTTCATACAGCAGATTGATGTTTAATGAAATAGCGAAACAATGCAGACGCTGAGATGCTGTGTTACGTGGCATCTCATCAGGGTCTACACTGTTTGCCAATGTCATCTTTAGTAGACACTAGGCTTAAATGGGTATCAAAATTTTGGGATCTTGATGAGAAACCACACTATGAGGCATCTCATTTTGCCCCAAACTGTTTACGATGAAAATCATGGTTTCACAATCCGAGTGCAAAAAGTTAAATGTCTCTAGAAAGGTTCATTCCTTGACCCTTTGGAGATGAATGTAATAAAGATTTATCCTCTATGACAACAAGTGGAAGATTTTTTTTATATAATATGATCTTTAATACTTTTCATTGAAAAAAAACTATGCAAGATTCTGTTTTTTCTTATCATTGAGAACAAGTCTGATAATCACTGCTGTTTACATTCATGGAATTGAATTTGATCCATCGCTAGCAGCAGATATACATGTATGTGCCATAGTGATTACTTTTGCAAACAGTTTGGATCCAGAATTGACACTGCATTATGCGCGGTCGCATCTGGATCCAAACTGTTTGACACTCTGTTTTGAAAAGAAACTTAGAATATTCTTTCTTTTTAAAGACTGTAGCAGATGACGATTTTTAAGAGAGAAAAAAAATACCCAGAATGCAAAGAGTTAAATGAAGGAAGTTTCAAGCTGGGTCTAGCATTCATACTGGGAAAAGAGCCAGCACATGGCCTTGACCTCTTACGGTCAAGGTCAAATAAAAGCAGTTACCAGCTGGATCTTACCTAATGTAACAAACATGTGAAAAGAGCCAGCTCATGGTTCTGACCACTTAAGGTCAATGTTAAACGAAGGTGGTTACCAGCTTGGTCTTGCCTAATGTAGCATTCATACTGGGAAAAGAGCAAGATCATGGCTTTGACCTCTTAAGGTCAAGGTCAAGTGAAAGAGGTTGCCAGCTTATTCTTGCTTGATTTAGCATTCATACTGGGAAAAGAAGAGCTAGCTCATAGCTTTGACCTCTTAAGGTCAATGTTAAATGAAGGTGGTTACCAGCTGGGTCTTGCCTAATGTAGCATTCATACTGGGAAAAGAAGAGCCAGCTCATGGCTTTGACCTCTTAAGGTCAAGGTCAAATAAAAGTGGTTGTCAGCTGGGTATTGCCTAATGTAGCATTCATACTGGGAAAAGAAGAGCCAGCTCATGGCTTTGACCTCTTAAGGTCAAGGTCAAATAAAAGTGGTTACCAGCTGGGTATTGCCTAATGTAGCATTCATACTGGGAAAAGAAGAGCCAGCTCATGGCTTTGACCTCTTAAGGTCAAGGTCAAATAAAAGTGGTTGTCAGCTGGGTATTGCCTAATGTAGCATTCATACTGGGAAAAGAGCAAGCTCATGGCTTTGACCTATTAAGACCAAGGTTGGTTTTCTCTTGAAATAATTTCTTTAACTGATATTATTGGCCAAATATGGTAGCAATAACCATTAAGATACTGATTTATAAAATTAATTTAAGTAATTGTTCTTTTTTTGTTGTTAAATCAATACGCTATAAATACACCTATTTATGCCTTTAATTTCTTCCCCCACTGCAGAAAATAATTCCAACTTATAAATTCACATCTGATACATAAATCAACAGACAGAGACAGTTGTTCATAATACTTTTGTTGAAATTCGACAAACGTATAATAAAACAGAAAGCTCCATTACACTATCTGGCTATCTTGCTTAAACCTGCAATCTACTTTCAAACACCATCAATGAATTTTCATCTGCAGTACGTACTTTTGTGAATGAATACGGAGTGGCGTCCTTGGGAGCTTGTACAAAACACTTGAAAAAAAATGCCCTTGGCAAAATAGTACCGCATGTCATATAGACTATGTCATTCACTGGCAATGAACCTATATGTACAAATCCCTTAAATAACACTGCTGAAGCTGATTTAGCTTGTAATAATGATCTGCGTTACAGATAGCAGGTCCTCTTGATTCAGTTGCCATTCACTATTAGAGCCATTTACATCTGTCATTAATTAGGTGGGGAGGTGTATGCAATCCACAGCAGCTGCTACAACGCTCGTTTCACAAACTTCCGAATAAAGTATAATTGACAGAGACATGTGGCAGCTTCATGCAGGACAAGAGTAATACAGAAAGCTCCCTATAGGGAGCTTTCTGCATTACTTTTGTCCAGCATGGAGCTATGATCAATCTGTCTTATGACTGGAAATGCATTACTTTTGATGGTCTTTCAACATGGCGTTGACTGTAGTTTTATCAAAGCAAATTAAATGGAACCAAGCTACACGAAACTAAACTGTTATGACACGCAATAACAACTAGATCAGCCTATATCTACAGTTGCAGTGCAACATCCTCTTTATAAACCTGTTTTAAAAGGTTTGGTTCATATTTTAATGAACTTTTCATTGTAAAATTAACTCCAGTCAATTGTTAGAGAATTTATTAACATCAGAATTCTGCTTTATTTTCATCCTGCTTTTATTATTATTATTTTATTATTATACCAGATTTATATAGCACTCTTTTCACACAGAGGTTGTGCATTCAAAAGCGCTTCCCGTGAAATTACATAAATGTACCTACAAAGTGAGAAAAGACAAATAACTACAATTAGATCTAAAATAAACATGATACCTTATGGATTTACATGGTATAGCAAAACATACAAAAGAAAAGCCCCAAAACTGGTGAATGCAATACCAACCAAGTGGTAACCTGTTTTCAAAACTAGAAAAAGTCTATGAGGTAATGGTTAAATAAGTACTAAGGTGGGTTTTACCTGTATTTCTAGTTGAGAGACTATCTGCATCTGGACTCGGGCTTGGGCAGTGTTCTTGTCATCAAGGGTGTGCTCTATGTTCAAGTGTCTAAATGGGAACAAGATTGAAAAGTGTTAAAAATATATTTTGCTCAGTCAGCTAGTTTGATAAAAACATTTTTTAAAACTTTACATCATTCTGATTCCCCAGGTATATTCAATTACTTTTTGTTTGCATCAGAACCTAAAGATATTTATAGTGTAGAAATAAATAATAAATATACAGTCGAACTTCGATATCTCCAACTTGGTTAAATCCAACATACATGTACCTCTATTACAAAGTTAAAAACGTGACTTAGCCACGTTTTAACTTTGAAATACGGATATGTTCGACATAATGAAGTTCATGTGTCGACATATCGGAGAGTTTGAGTTAACTCTTTCCTCCCTGAAACTTTAAATGGACAATTCCAGTTTCCATTTAAGTCTAGTCCATTTCTGACTTTTAAGGGTTGTTTTTGTCAACGTTTGGCATTATGACAAACAGTGAAGACCCTGATCAGAGGGCTCCTTTCGGAGCCCTCTGATCTGGGTCTTCACTGTTTGCACAGGACAAGTGTACTTTTCACACGTACACTGTTTGAAAAGGACGCCTATATGCGGGACTAGGGCTCAAAGGGTTAAGCGAGTTCGAGATATCGCAGTTAGACTGTCCACTCTTTCATATGAAATGCTATGACCCCTGATGTGACCATGACCTCTAAATGATCTTGACTTTCGTTTGACATGACCCAACTTGTTCTGAGCTCAAGAACTTCTTGTAGTTCAGATGAAATATATTCATAGAGGGGATTGTTTACTATACATATAATCAGCGGGAAGGGTCAACACAACTTTTTTAAATCCCATGTACGACTTTATCTATCAAAAAATTATTTATAATTTTTAATTGAATTTTCAGATTTGCTAAGGAATGTGCTCTTACTTTGTAAACTCCGTCACATCTTTGCATTCAGTATCACAACCGGGCCATTTGCATAAACTGTGCCTAAATAAAGGATTATACCCGTCCTCTTGCTTCACAGAGATCTGGGGCTGACCAATCAGATGACCTGAAATGTACAACATACAATACTATTAACTCTTTGCATTCTGGGTAATTATTTCGTCTGCAACAATTTTTCGTTTGCTATTGTTCTTAAATAAAAAATTTCAAAATTTCTTTTAAATTCAGTGTCAGAATAGCAAACAATTTGGATCCTGATGAGACGCCGCATAACAGATATATTAATTGTTTGACTCTGTACCTTTCACATACTTATTACAGTCAATCTTGTATTAAGCGACCTCTCATATAAGTACATGTAGCTTGCTATTTTCTAAAGACAGGTGACTGCCTAATGTAGTATAATTATACTAAAGAAAGCTCCTGTAGGAGATATTCTTTGGACAAGTTCTTTTAATAATCAAGGTCAGTGGTCAATTTCAATTTGACCTGAAAATGGTAAGCAACACTCCCCCATCTCATGTTGTACGCAAACACCAGGTATGGTAATCATTGATAGGAGTTATGCTCCAGACAAGGTTTTTTCATAATCAAGGTCAAGGTCAAATTAACCTGATGATGATAAAAGACACTTGGCAATCCAAACATGTATCCACACACCAGGATGGTACTCCTAGATGGCATAGTATAGGAGCTTAATTTTAAATACTCTGGAAAATTTTGGGACAGACCAACCAATGCACAAAGTGATTCCCCTACTATACCTAGTGGGTGTATAGCAAATAAACCCTGAACCCCTGATTCTTGTTTTGGTAGAACAAAGACCACTTAAAGCAGGTTGAAAGTAAAGCAGAATGCTCATACAGGAGCATTCTGCTTTACTTTTAACTTGCTTTGCGCTTCTATCTGGAAATATACTGGAAACGCCTTCTGTGTTTCATCATCAGTGCTTGCTAGGTGGGCACTACTTTCCTTGGTGTAGAAATTGACAGAGATATTAAAAGGTGTAATTATGGAGTAAAGGATTAATTTGACCTTACCTCAGGGATCCAGATAAGAGGGAGTAAACAGAACAAATCAAGCCTTTTCTCACTTATTTCAGCACCAAATCCTATGGTGTTACTACTCATTAGAATCGTCTCTTCGAGACGATTCTAATGAGTAGTGACACCATACGGTTTAATTAACAAATAAAGATTTTATTTTTTGGAATATCCATTATGCCCCCCAAATCTAGTGCCCTGCTTACCTGCAAATGGAAATGCCTCATGTGTCAGTCCATTCATGCCCAACACTGGAGCGGGTAGGAGAGGGTTGCCTGAGGGTAGCCCTAACCCATTCATGGTGCCAAGGCTGATGCCATTAGTGGTAGCCTTCTGCCCCTCCTCAGCCGCGGTAACCTGGGAGCTAGCTATGTCTTTCCATATTTGGTGCATGTCGGCATGGGAGATAACTCCTGCAGGTGGTAAATAAGGTAATAACAGGGACATGTTGGTTAAACTACCAAGCATTTTTCTTGGTCTCTTGGTCCTGACAGTCGATGTGCAAGTTGTTGGGATTTAACTGGATACAAATCAATGCCTTATGTATACTTAGCAGGTATAATATGTCATTGACACTGTTTTAATATGTACAACATACATACTTAATCCAAGCATAGATCAACATCAACAGATGGTTCACTAGCGACACATGTTTTCTGTGATTCAAGTCTTTATATTATATTCCGTTCATAAATCACTCCGATCTTCTCAATGACTTGTGCAATAAACATTTTCCGCAGAAAACCTATGTTATCACAGAATGTTATTTAAAGGTGTCTATGTCAAACATCAGCAGAATATTGTATTGGAAATCGTTTCAATCTATATTGTGTTAGACAATCAGACTGATTAACCCTTTACTCCTGTTTACTCTACCCCATAAATATGCCTTTTTAAATCTTTAAGTTATTCCTCCAATGAAGAAATTAGTTCCACTTTATACAGGCATGAATATTAATCTTAGCAAATATTTTCTATATCCTAGCAGATGATAGCTTAAAGCAGGCTGAAAGTAAAGCAGAATGCGCCTTAAGGCGCATTCTGCTTTACTTTCAACCTGCTTTAAGTGGTCACCTGGTTTCAAAACTAGACTATGGAGTAATTGGTTAAAATGACACATTTTTATCCAGACTGAAAACCCCATAGAAACCACTATGAAGCAATTATTCCTAATGCTTATTTCACCCGCTCCACTCTGAATGCCTAGTCTCCTATAACAGACTGACCTATGTCCAAAGCGTTATATACATTAATGATTATCTAACTTATGTTTACACATTCCAAAATAAACAAATAAACAAACAAAAACAGTGTGAGACCAATGTCAATAACACATCTGATGAAAACCACAGCCACTTTGGCACAAACAATGAAAGACATCAGATAAAAACACTTACACAATACAAACACGGTATACCACTTCAATACAGACACATCCATTGAACCATTTACACCATAAATACGCCTTTTTACGCCTCAAATTATTCCCTCCATTGAAGAAAATAGCTCCAACAAAATGTTATATACAGTCGTGAATATGAAACAAGAAATAATTTTCTATATCCTAGCAGATGGTAGCTTAAAGCAGGCTGAAATTTAAGCATAAGGTGCTTTAGTGCACATTCTGCTTTACTTTCAACCTGCTTTAAATGATTACCTGTCTTCAAAACTAGAAACTTATATTTATATGTGAAACTGTATGTATTGTCAGTCATGACTGTATCTATTTTGAAATAAAATACTGTTTAAACTAAAACTAGAAACAGGCTATGGAGTAATTTCCCCATACCCTCTTTCTAGTTTCAAGTATGACGACATGTGACCACTTAACACATTCTGCTTTACTTTCAGCCTGCTTTAAGGGTGTATCAATGTCATAAGCCATTTTTTTCAAAGTATTTAACTTTTTTCCTAACATTGTTTTTTTTGGAAGAGCTGTTTATGATGAATGAAAAAATGAAAAAAAAAATATATGGTGGTGTCCTTGTTTTTGAGCTACAGCGATTTGAAAAAGGTATGTCAAATTTGGACTTTTTTTCCCAATTTTACCCATTCAGGGTACAAGCTTCAGTAAAATTTATTTCGAAACAAAACAAACATGATAATTTGGGTTTCCATTATTTATTTCATGTCTATGGTGGTATTTTCACATATAGAAACCAAATTTAGACAAAGCAGGCACCAGGTTTGAACAATATCGATCCTTGAATATCAAAAATATGCTTTGTATAGGGCATGATTTTATTAGATTTTTTATTTTATGAAAAAAAGTAAAAAAGTTTGAAAATGAAATAGTTCTAGTATTTAACTTTTTCTTATATTCTACCAGGTGAAAGCCCATGCTAAGGCAGTTCAAAATATGAAAAGAAATTGAAAGGTCAGTGTTGAAAATTTTGAGATATTAAAGTAAAAAGAGTTATCTCCCCTTACAAAATTTACAAAAAAGTACCATATCGATGATATTTAGAGCTTTATAAATTTCACATTTGGTCCCTTTTTTTTCTTAAATTAGTTTTTGTATGAAGAAATACTACCATAGATAGGAAATAAATAACACAAAACCAAATTATCATATTTGTTTTCATTTAAAATGGATTTTATTGAAGGGGGCTGTTTGAAAAGGACAAAATAAGAGGAAGTGGGTGGGGTAAATTTTACATGGCCGTAGAACCAACTGTTGTTCACCAAAATGTACACTTTTTCTATTTTTTCATTCATCTTAAATAGCTCTTCAATACAAAACCATCATAGAGTGTTTTCATATACTTTGAAAATTTCCCAAAGTCATGACATTGATACACCCTTAAGCTACCATCAACTATGATATAGGAAATATTTCTTATGGATTGGTACATGTTCATGATGGTATAAATTGGAGCCGTTTTCTTCAGTGTTTAAACATAAAACCTGCTTTGGCAATCTCTTAGACTAGTGATTGCTTATAACGCTGAACAAAATTAAAGAAAAAAACTGCCATCATTAACTTCTCCTTATATGAATAAAATATTCCAATTGGAGAATCATGCACTTATATTGTATATAGAACCTCTATTACAACCACTAAATTTCGCTAAATATCATGTATTTAAGGCAGGTGTCTGCTTAAAGCAAGGTAACAGTGAAACAGAAAGCTCCTTCAGGAGCTTTCTGTTTCACTGTCACCTTGCTTTTAGCTGTCACCTGTGTAAAGTTATTCAATCAATTAGCCTTCGTTTTAGCGGTCGTAATAGAGAGGTTCTACTGTAATTCCAGCTGTACTTTTCTTTCTACCCCAATGTAATTATGCCAGTTATCAGTCAATTTGTACCAAGTACACCAACATGGTACTGGCAATTAGGTAAATCAGAATATCATAACACATACATGCTTACTAAAGAGTTAATGCCCCTTGCAAACACTAAAGAGCTAAGGGTCTTATAAGATGGTACTGAACCTTCACCCAAGAGATCAAACAGTCAATATTGTATGAACCTTTTCCCCTATAAATACACCTTATTGCACTTCTAATTATGCATATACTAAGACAAGAGGGCCTGAAGCCCTGATATCGCTCACCTGTTGTAAAGAAGCCTGATAGCTTTACCTATGAGCTTCACCCATATGAATCTAAATCCATTCAAATTTGTAGACTATATAATTTATATTGTGTAAACAATATTGGAATACAAACTATTCAAATATAGTAGAGTACATGTACATCACGGGCAGATAACTAGAACGTAAACAATACTGAAATAAAGCCTTTTCTAGCATTTCAAAGTATATCAAGGGCAGAAAACTCTTGCCACCATCATCAGATTTCAACAATAACTGCACTCCTTCAAGAATGTATGCCTATATACATTCAGTGCAAGAATAATCAAACTCCATTGAAAATTGTAGTTGCTGGAGTATAAACACTGTTAGATAAGGCATTTTGACAACACATCAAGGGAAGATAACTCTTGACCAAATAGTCTGATTTCAACAATTTTCAAAGTCAGCCATGACCTTATAGTTTTATACAATCTTAGCAAGTTTGAGAAAGATATGATAAAAATTGTGGCCTCTACCGTTAAATATGGCATTTTCAGCAATTCAAAGGTTGATAACTCTTGACCTATTGGTCTGATTCGAGCCATAATTGATCTCATTCAAACTCTTATGGCCATATACAATCTGAGCAAGTTTGAGAAATATTAGATAAATATTAAGGCCTCTTAGAGTGTTAACACTAAAATTGTTGACCACACAAGACGCACACCGCACAACGAACATTCAAGGATTGCAAAAGCTCACCCTGAGCTAGCTCAGGTGAGCTAAAAAAGTAGTCCCCCTGAGCTTCATTGAACTGCCAGACAATCTCAGTTTCCATCAAAATGTGTCACTTAAGCAGTAATAACTCTCTATTCCATGTAATTGCTATAAGCTCAGCTGATGGCCGGAACACTATCAAGAAAACCCTAACCAACTATGCTGAACTCTTATAGTGCCTGCACAATCACTTCCTAACACATTGATGTTGTCTTTTTTCCCCAAAAACCATTTATTTGTTGTATCTTTGAAATGGACAAAACATTGATCCAAGTGTCAAACAGCTTTGATCCAGATCAGATGCCGAGTTACTTGGCATCTGATCTGGATCCAAACTGTTTGTAAATGCCAACCATATCTTGTTTTGTTGGTTTAGAGTTAATAGAGAAACGATTACTTCACTCTAAACATTGGCTAACTAGATTTGTATCAACTCAGTTATGTAATAAGACAGTGACTGGCCTTGTCATTGCCAGACATTGGTGTATCACAACGTTTGGAAGCATTTCCACTACACTGACAGCATGTGAAGAAAAATTGCCAAAAACATATAAAGTAAAATTGACAAAAAAGTTGTATGTCAACACACTTTCTGAACAAATAGATGTGATAATGTATCAAGAGATATACTTATATAATTATGTACTTTGGTGCAAGTATGCCTGCAGATTGTGGCCCTGCATGCACAACTTTGCGAAGAAGAAGAAAGCAGAATACGCCTTGTAACACATTCAGTTTTACCTTCAACCTGCTTTCAGTGGTCACCTGCTTTCAAAACTAAGAAACAGGCTATGGGTTTATGGGTTTGCAACTAACAATTGTATTTGGGGTAGGGCAGTAAATAGGTTAATAAAGAAACAATAATGGATAAGAGTTGGTTTTGCTTCCTCAATTATCCCATAATCTGCTGATAGCATATACAGTAAAACCTCTCTATTACGGCCAATTAATTGGGTTAATTATTAGGTATTTGCGACAGGTGACTACTTATAGCAATGTGACAGTAAAACAGAAAGAGCTTTCTGTTTTACAGTCACCTTATTTTAAGCTGTCACCTGTCATTTAAACAGCCAATTAGTCTTCTTTTTAAGTGGTCATAATGGAGAGGTTTAACTGTATTGGCACTTTATGAGATTCATTCATATAAGACACATCTCAAAGATCTGTCTGATCAGGGTCTGCACTATTTTGCTACACTCCTTCCTGGGCATAAATTACCATTCTTTCATTAGCTAGTGTAATAGTTCAGTTGCTGAAATATACATAGTGAATGGAGATTAAGAGACTGGTTTTGAGCAGGAGAAGAGCTGATAGTGGTTTTTGCACTGAATTGTCCATCAATATGGGTATGGAGACATTGGTCTACATGACTATTTCCATAACCCATTTATGCCTAGATATTACAATGAACACTCTCACTCTCACACTCACTCACTCACTCACTACAATGAACACTTCTTCTATAATGTAATATTTCATTATAGATATACCAGGGTGACCTAAAGACATTGCAGAGGTTGTCCATACAGCCAAATGTTAATATGCAATAGCAAACAGTGCAGACACGCATTAGAATTGCCACATAATGCAGTGTCTCATTAGGGTCTACACTGTTTGCCAATGTCCCCTTTGGTAGACACTAGGCTTAACTCATTACCCCATAGCCTGTTTCTAGTTTGATGACCACTTAGAGCAGGTTGAAAGTAAAGCAAAATGCGCCTTAAGGCGCATTCTGCTTTACTTTCAGCCTGCTTTAAGCTATTATCTGCTAGAATATAGAAAATAGTTCTTATGATTCTTATCTGTAACAGAATAAATTGGAATTATTTTGTTTAGTTGTTGAATAAATTAGAGGTGTAAAACGACGTATTTATGGGGTAATGGGTTAAATGGGTTAATGCCCTGCGACTGAAACTGTTTTAAGACATGTTACACCAACAATAATATTAATATAAGACCTTTTTACTGATAATATGAGTAAAATAAAAAAAATTATACAACCAACAAAAAACAAGAAATAAACATACATTAACCCTTAGTGCTGAAATTTCAGAAGGATTCTCCTGTTTTATAATAAACATCAAGTAAATATCAACTATCAAAGGGGTTGTCCCCAAAATATTTAAAAGTAAGTTAAACTGTGCAAACCCTGATCTAAGGGCTTTTTCACAAGCTCTTTGATCTGGGTCAACACTGTATGGAAAGGATAGATATATATATCCAGTTCCAGCACTGTGGTCTAAGTGTTAATTAGCATAACTCGGACATCCTTGAATTACCAAATTACCTAAACCAGTTTCAACCCATTAGCCTGTTTCTAGTTTACAAGACATGTGATTACTTACAGCAGGTTGAAAGTAAAGCAGAATGCAGGTGCATTCTGCTTTGCTTTCAGCATGCTTTAAACTACCATCTGCTAAGATATAGAAAATATTTCCTATGGTACATGTTCATAACTGTATGAAATTGAACTGTTTTTCTTCAGTGGAGGAATAAACTGAATGCACTAGTAAAATTAAGGCATTTAGGGGGAAATTAAGAGTTAAAGACAGTTTAAGATATCAACTTAAATTTAATCTGCAGCACCGCTAAGCATCTGTTTCACAATGCCTGCAATCATCTCTGCTAGAATAAGTTGTCCTTAATATGATTAGACCTTTGCAGGTTATAGCTTTAAAGCAGGTGACAATTTTGCTTCTTGAAAGGATGTGAAATAGACCCCTTTTCATATGAAAAATTATAAGCACAGTCAATCCCTAATTTTACGGCCAATCAATAGAGAACTCATTTATAGTGTCAAAATCAGGTGACTGCTTAAAGCAGGATAAAAGTAAAGCAGAAAGCTCCTTATGGAGTTTTCTGCTTTACTTTTAATCCTGCTTTAAGCAGCCACCTGAGTTACACATTCATCACAGGTATTTTATTTAATTGTCCAAAACAGCAATGATGAACAGTATATCCTTTCCCATCATCTTATTATCACTATCATGTTACCCAGATTTCCTGCTGCATATTTACCGAATCTGTCAACAATATAAGATATCAGTAAGGTAACCAGTCTTGAGCTGTCTAAACAACCCAAATCAGCCCCTCTACAGTAATCCTCACCAGGATTAAAGCAGGACCTAGAATACATATACAAAGTGATGAACCATACTCTACACTTAATACACTAAAACAACACCTCATCTTTGAAACAATTCAGTTATTAGATGATTGGAATTTAATACCCAAGAAAAACAGAGAGGTTATATCGAATCTGGCTTACCTGAATTGGCTTGATTTCACCTATAAGCCATGTCCATTATAACAGAGCTCCAGATAAGGGGAGTATTTAGAAACTTAAATCTTTATTTCTTCATTAAACCCTATGGTGTCACTACTCATAAGAATTGTCTCTTCAAGATGATTCTAATGAGTTGTAGCACTATAGGATTTGGTGCGGTTCAACTCCTTCTTATCAAGAGCCCTGCTTTAGAAGAACATTTTTATGCCTACATTTTTACCTCAGCAACCTTTCCCCTCTACTCAATGTTTGTTTTAAAAGACAGATGCCAGCTTAAAATAGAACTAAAAATAAGCAAAAAGTTCCTACAGGAGCTTTCTGCTTTACTTTGTCTTGTTTTTAACAATCAAATTCATAATATATTTGTATTGGTGGCTATACGGTTGTTGATAGAATGGGAGATGTTAACCCATTACCCCATAAACTGTTTCTAGTTTTGAAAAGAGTTGACCACTTAAAGCAGATTGAAAGTAAAGCAGAATGCGCCTTAAGGCGCATTCTGCTTTACTTTCAGCCTGCTTTAAGCTATTATCTGCTAGAATATAGAATATATTTTTTATGACGCTTCTTTGTGCCGGTGTAAATTGAAACTATATTCTTCAGTAGAGAAATAAAGTCAAGGCGTATAACATTTATGGGGTAATGGGTAAAACACTAGTCTGCCTAAGGGAGGCTGATAGTAAAGCAGATATCTCCTTTTAGGGATTTTCTTCTTTCTTTCAATAAGCCTTATAACCAGATGCATGTACAGTGTTCCCTCTCTACAAGGGCCCTCCCAACAACGACTCCCTCCTTACAACGACCCTTGCCGTCCTTCCCTAAACAGGACAGTTATGTCTAACGCCTTTACTGTTGCAATATCGTCTGCTTAAAATTGTTGTCTGCTAATTTTCTCAAAGTTACATAATGCACATTTTGACAGGACAAATACTTATTGACGCGTGACAAACAGCTTGAATCCAGATCAGACGCCGCGTTACGCGGCGTCTGATCTGGATTCATGCTGTTTGCAAATGTCACCAGTTTCCCTCTCTATAACGACTCCCTCCGAACAACGCACATATTTTTGTCTCCCACGGGGTGTCGTTGTAGAGAGGGAACGCTGTAGTATCTAGGAAAAGTTTCTTACCCCATAACCCCATAGCATGTTTCAAGTTTAGAAGACAAGTTACCACTTTAAAAGGGTTGAAAGTAAAGCAGAATGTGCCTTACTTTCTGCCTGTTTTACACTATCAACTGATAGGTTATAGAAAATATTTATGATGCATATATTCGTAATTGTTTTAATTCAACCTATTTTCTTCAGTGGAGGAATATATTAGAGGTGTTACAAGGTAAATTGGTTGAGGCTCTTCATTAGAGCAAGGAATTAGAATCATGATTGTTTCAAGGTGATTGTATGGGGTAATTGGATAGAAGCGACTTTTAGCACATTCATTTTATTCATCCGCTGAAGAAAATAGTTCCAAATTATACCGTAATGAATATATGTCATATCTAATACTTTCCTTATTCTAGCAGTTAATAGCTTAAAGCAGGCTGAAAGTAAAGCAGAATGCGCCTTAGGGCGCATTCTGCTTTACTTTCAACCTGCTTTAAGTAGTCACATATCTTCAATACTAGAAACAATGCTATCAGGTAAAGGGTTAAGGCTCTTAATTCTTTAGAACTGTGAAGACACAATGTATCAAACCTGTTTGAAAGAGTTTTCAGAGAGTTGAACAGTTCACTGTAATTGTGGTAAACTGTTGTATGATCAGAAATATATGTTTTATAGCTTATATCAGTTGTTTTATTTCTATCTAAAATGCCATGGCATTTCTGCCCTGAAATATCCTAGAAACTCCAAATGCTTTAACAATTATGACATGGTATTTTCAAATAAGACTCAAATAAATAACCAATTTACAGTGACTCTGAAGGGTTTGTCCCCCAATTTGTCAAACAGTGTAGATCCTGATCAGAGGGCTACCCTGTTGTTCAACACTATATTGGTTAATGATACTGCATGAGAAGTTAAATGTTCATAACTCAATTTATCTGATGCAGTATTAACATAACCTGATATGGAATAAACCTGATATGGAATAGCAGCTGTTTGAAAATGACACAAATGGAAGTACCGGTACTGAAAGGCTATAATTTCCAAACTACATGTAAAATATTTAAACATTTCGAGAGCAGGGCTCCAGATAAGAGCAAGTAAACTGAACAAATGCGACATTTTCTTACTTATTACATCACAAAATCCTATGATGTTACTATTCATTAGAATTGTCTCTTCGAGACGATTCTAATGAGTAGTATCACCATAGGGTTTAATGCAAAAATAAAAAATTTAATTTTTGAAATACTTCCCTTATCAGAAGCCCTGTGAGAGTAGAAGTTTTATGGATGTGGATGACATGTTAAGTAACAGGAGGATTCCAAATGTTTCACATAATGTACACATAACCAAGCAATAAAGATGTATAAAGTTCAGCATTTCTAAGAAATGAAATTGTTCTAAGTGTTATTTTTTTATATTAGACTACTTGTTCAGAACGGCAATAGTTAAATATCACTTTATACTTCTGTCAATTAAAAGTGCATTGACCACTATACCTTACAGAGCATGAACCCACTATGAATCCTATACAAACACAGTGTAGATACAGATCAGATGGCTCTCCCAGGAATCCTCTGATCAGGGGAAGGCCACCCTGTTTGTCAAACTGTTAAACATTTTGCTGACAATTTGAGAGTGAAAATTAGAAAGTCCCGTTGAAAAAAATCAGCATTTAAACCCATTACTCCATAGATACACATTTTAAAGCCTTTAATTTAATCCTCCATGAAACAAAATAGTTCCACTTTAAGAAATATTTTTGCTATCAAAGCAGATAGTAGCTTAAATTAAAACAGGCTGAAAGTAATCAGAATGTGTCTTAACCCATTACCCCATAGCCTGTTTCTTGTTTTGAAAATAGGTGACTACTTAAAGCAGGTTGAAAGTAAAGCAGAATGCGCCATATGGCGCATTCTGCTTTACTTTCAGCCTGTTTTAAGCTTTTAACTGCTAGAATAAGGACAGTATTAAATATGACACATATTCATTACCGGTTATATTGGAACTATTTTCTTCAGCGGCTGAATAAAATGCAAGTGCTAAAAGTCGCTTCTATAAGGGAAAGGGTTAACCCCTTACCCAACAGCCAGTTTCTAGTTTTGAAAACATGTAACCTCTTAAAGCAGGTTGCATGTGTATTCTACTTTACTTTCAGTCTGCTTAATTTTAAGCTACAATCTACTAGGATATAAAAAATATTTCTTTTGGCACACATGCATTTATGACCATAAATTGGAACTATTTTTTTCAGTGGATAAATTATTACAGGCATTATAGGCATATTTATGGGGAAAGGGGTTAAGGGGTCATCTGTCTTCAAAACTAGAAACAGGTTAACCCATTACCCCATAGCCTGTTTCTAGTTTAGAAAATAGATGACTACTTAACTCTTTCCTCCCTGAAACTTTAAATGGACAATTCCAGTTTCAATTTAAGTCTAGTTCATTTCTGACTTTTAAGGGTTGTTTTTGTCAATGTTTGGCATTATGACAAACAGTGAAGACCCTGATCAGAGGGCTCCTTCAGGAGCCATCTGATCTGGGTCTTCACTGTTTGCATAGGACAAGTGTACTATTCACATGTTCACTGTTTACAAAGGACGCCAATATGTGGGACTAGGGTTCAAAGGGTTAAAGCAGGCTAAAAGTAAAGCAGAATGTGCCTAAGGCATAGCTTTAAGCTTTCATTTGTTAGAATTTAGAAATTATTTCTAATGATATAATATTCATGACTTTGTAAAGTGGAATTATTTTTTTCAGTGGAGGAAAAACAGAGGCATAAAAAGGGGTATATATGGGTTAATAGGTTAAGGGTAAAGGAAAACAATAGAGTTTTGTGAAGCATACAACATTCCTATTTGCCAGTGTTGTTGTAGTAGTAGGTAAATTTGTTTGTAGGTAATTACATAAATAGCTACCAGAGAGTTCAAACAACTGCCTAGAGAAGAAAATCACTTTGACAAAGAGTTCAAATTTAAATCCCTTCTGTTAACAAAGCAAATTGTACATGTGCATGTCTTAAATATCAACATAAATACTTTTGTCAATATTGTTATTAGCCATGTATACTAAACACTTTTGATAAACCGGTAAACATAAGCTTTCATTTTTCACGCCACTGCCTTTTGAACAATTACCGTGAAACACAAGCCGATATTCAAGACATCTGCTGACTGCCGACCTGACCCACTTTTTGTTTTTTTTAGCGGGCTGTGTTCCACCTAATTTAACTTGACATATTAGTAAACTTGTCAATGGAAAAGATTGTTTGTTGTTAGCTGGTTGCAATAAACATGTATTTGGTTCAGCCATCCAGGGCTCCAATTAAGGGCGAGTAAAGTACACAAATCCATTTTTTTCTCACTCATTTTAGCACAAAATCCTATGGTGTTACAACTCATTAGAATCGTCTCTTCGAGACGATTCTAATGAGTAGTGACACCATAGGGTTTAAAGTAGAAATAAAGATTTTAGTTTTTGAAATACTCCCCTTATTATATCTGGAGCACTGGCCATCAATGACCTTCGTGACAGACTGGTACCCCGATCATTCACAACCTATCACAAAACTAGAGGTAATCTTGTATCAACTCTCCTGTCATCACCATATTTTGACACTTTCTGAAAACAGTGAAAACCCTGATCAAACAGCTCCTGTAGGAGCTGTCCTAGCACTGTTCTCTTGTAGGATCTGTCTGAGATAGATCTGCACTCATTCCTTGGGAAAAACTTTCTATTTTTTTATTAGCCAATGTAATAGTTCATAGTGGGCAGTTGTTTAATGAATATTAACCCATTACCCCATAGCCTGTTTCTAGTTTTGAAGACATGTGACCACCTAAATCAGGTTGAAAGTGAAGCAAAATGCGGCTTATGGCGCTTTCTACTTTTCTTTCAGCCTATTTTAAGCTAATTAAACATCTGCTTAGGTTATTGAAAATATTTCTTAGCATACTTATTCATGATCGTATAAAATGGAAAAATTTCTTTAGTGGAGGAATAAATTAGAGGCATATATAACAAGAGCCCCATGGGGCATATTTCGCTCACCTGAGAATAGCTGAAAAAATGGAGATAATGATTTATGTCCAGGACTGACCTAGATATGCAACAGACCGGAACAATTTGAACAAAATATGTAAAGTATATTTAAAAGTGTCACCATACCGAATATAAAAGCTCTGGTCATATTAGTGTCAGAGAAGAAGACATTTGAAAAGTTCACTCTATAACTCTATGTTAAACTGTGACCCCCCCGGGCGGGGCCAATTTTGTCCCCAGGGGCATAATTTGAACAAACTTGATAGAGGACCTGTGGATGATGCTATGTGCCAAATATCTAAGCTCTGGCCCTTGCAGTTTTTGACAAGAAGATTTTTTAAGATTTCCTTATTTTTTCACTTTGGTTGCCATGGCAACCAGAGTTCTGCATTGTTTTTAATTCTTTGAACAAATTTGAAAGAGCTTGACCCAAGGAACATTTCTGTAAAGTTTGGTTGAATTCTGTCAAGCGGTATAGGAGGAGATGTCATTTGAAGCAATAGTTAACGACGACGGACGACGCACGACTAACGACGGACGACGACGGACGCCGGACACAGGGCAATCCCAATAGCTCACCTTGAGCCTTTGGCTCAGGTGAGCTAAAAAGACATATTTATGGGGTAAGGGTTAAGACCCTTCTTCTTACTTCCTAGTAAAGCCTCTTTATCACATAAAACCGACTCTGGGAGAGTTATAAAGCCATTCAATAAACTATAGTGAAATATCAATATTTGGGCTCCGGCCCTACCTGTTCGTCTACGAGCGCTGCATGGCGCTGGGTGAGCGCGGCATGGCGCTGGGCGCCAAATGACGTCATTTGCCATGGCGTTACTGTAAACAACGTCAAGTTTTGGTGGAAAATACATATGGCGGAGAGACAAAAAACTACGGATTCAGTTCACTTAAAAGGGTTTTAAAGTGTTTATGTGATAAATAGGATCTAACATTCGTGCTCATTATTTATCATTCTTAATAAACTCGTTGACTAAAACAAATATAAACGCTCGCCAAGGCTCGCGTCATATTGTTTTAGTCAACTCGTTTATTAAATGATAATTAATGAGCACTCATGTAAGATCCTCTATTTATTACAACCACTTAATTGCGTTTAGTATATATTATTTACCACAGGTGACTGCATAAAGCAAGGTAAAGCTATCACCTGTAATTTATACAATCACTTATCCTTTGTTTTAGTGATTGTATTACAGTCTTTGCCTTAACCCACTTGCCCGAAGCACAGGGCAAGTGGTTTCTGATTTGGGCAAGTGATATTCAATAATAATAATGTATCAGAATTAGTGATATTTGCATCAGAATTTGGCATATGATATAACAGTGAAAAGGGCAGTTTTTGTCAGATTCTGGCAAATGGTCTGAAAAACATACTTGGCAAAGACTGGTATAACAGGTTTTACTGTACATGTATATGATAATGTATCAAACATCTACATGTATATACTGACTACATAATTATCTGAAGCTAACATCTCTTATTATCATAGCATAATGTATAACACTGAACCATTTCTTCTTGCAACATCTGTCTATTTATGAATGATATTTACAGCAAGGTTGAAAAGACTAGGTATTCAGACCAAACGCTGATTAGATCTGACATGGGATAACTTTGAACATAATTGTTGCTACTAGTAATAACTATGGTAAGTCGATCAAATATGGGTATATGTTGTAATGGAAGATCTCTCTAAATACATGTGGCTGAAAGTGCTGTCTGATCAGCATCTGCAATGTTTTGTTATATAACCTATCTGACTTAATTCTGCACTCTTTCCTGCGGGAAATATTCCTTATTTATAGCCATTGTAGTTCAGATGATAAACGTAGGTGGCAGTTAACACATTACCCCATAAATACGCCTTTTTACGCCTTTGATATATTCCTCCTCTGAAGAAAATAATTCCACTTTATACAGTCATGAATATGTACCATTAGAAATATTTTCTTTTTCCAAGCAGACTATAGCTTAAAGCAGGCTGAAAGTAAAGCAGAATGTGCCTTAAGGTGCATTCTGCTTTACTTTCAATCTGCTTTAATTGGTCATCTATCTTCAAAATTAGAAACAGGCTATGGGGTAATGGATTAATATATGCAGTATTCAGCAGAAGAATTTAAACTTACTGTTATAAACCACTATGGATCTGGACCTTGACCATCGAGTTGTAATATTTAAAGTAACATCAGTGTTATGTTACCATTTAAACAATGTACTGCATAATTATGCATTGCCTTTTGTATAGGTGGCAGCTTAATGCAGAACAGAAGCTTAGTAAGTATCATATTAGAGCTTTCTGCATTACGTTTGTCCTGCATTATGCAGTCATTAGTATACAAGTGTCTATGATTTCATAAAGGTTGTCTCACACCAGGTTTAACTCACAAATCCTTAGGGCTGCCATTTCTCCCGATTTTTCTGAAATCTTTGAATTTTTCCTAATTTCTCTTTTTTGAAATCTTGAGATTTCTGCCCTTACTTTTAAAATTTGGAATTTTATGCGTTTTTTACTTAGGAAACGTTGATATTGGGTGTCAAACAGTTTAGATCCAGATCAGACACCATTGTTACCCAGTGTCTTATCTGAATCCAAACTGTTTGCAGAATCATATAAGTATTATAGAGCCTAGCAGTGAAAGTGTTAACCCTTTCAACCCTACAGTCCTCTGTAGAGATTATTGATTACATAATGTAAACAGTGTAGACCCTGATCAGAGGGCTCCTATAGGAGCCCTCTGATCAGGGTCTGCACTGTTTGATGTTTTCATTGGGTTTTGTTGTCATACCAGAAATACAAAACTAGACTGGTTCAAAATGCCTGTACTAGAAAGGTCCAAAGGGATTATAAATACCCGCAAGAGATATTAACCATTTGAACCCTAGTCCCGCATATAGGCGTTCTTTTCAAACAGTGCACATGTGGATAGTACACTTGTCCTATGCAAACAGGGAAGACCCAGATCAGAGGGCTCCAAAAGGAGCCCTCTGATCAGGGTCTTCACTGTTTGTCATAATACCAAACATTGACAAAAACAACCCTTAAAAGTCAGAAATGGACTAGACTAAAAAGGAAACTAGGATTGTCCATTTAGGTTTCAGGGAGGAAAGAGTTAAGGGTTGAAAGCGTTAAAGGTACCATTCCTAAAATCGTTACTGAAAATTTGAAAATCTTAGGATTTTTATTAGCAATTTATGGTAGCCCTGGATCCTTGCTTAAAAAAATTTAGGAAGCTGATCCAGACTAACAGTTTAAGTTAGTTGAAAAAATCATCTACCCGTGTTACATCATTAAACTGCAAAAAGTTCATGGTTTGTGGTTTTTATGAATACAATGAATTATTTATTTCAAACTCTTGGCTCACATCTTTTACAGCTCTTAAAGTTATGTTTTTGTGCTTCTTAACCCTTCCCTTGCTAAAAAATGTTGCATTTCAAAACAAATACTGTACAGCCCATTTTAACCCTTTACTCCATAGATACGCGTCTTAACGCATTGAGTTTACTCCTCCTTAGAAGAAAATAGTTGCAGAGGTAAAAATATGAATGCCAAACAATTTAGATCCAGATGCAAAATAAAGCTCCTTCAGGAGCTTTCTGCTTTACTTTGATTTTGCTCAGAGCAGACACCTACCTAATTACCGAAAGACAAACCCTTCTTTTGGGTGGACACAATAGCAGGATTTTACCGTCATCAAAACTTGTTTGCAAACAAACACCACTTTGCCAGTAACCATTCTATATAGTTGACAAATTGGTAGGAATCAATGTTTCCCTATTGATCAGAGACAAAAGTTTCTGGGAGCTGAAACTTTTCCTTGGATGTAGGGTTATGCCACACATGTTATTTATGCATCGACAGTGTGTTTATGTATTTAGCGGAGAGTACCTCGGCTCCCTTGTTTAGGTTTCGAGGCTGTGTATAAATAATACTGCTATTAGGAATGCCTAGGGCTATGTAAGCGGAGCTAGAGTAAACAAATGGGGTAAACAAATTCCCCAGTTACCAACAACTGTGTAAACAAGAATTCATTTTGGAAAAAACCGATGTAAACAACGCAAATTATAAATGGATCCAGACGTATAATTTGCCCCTAGCAGGAGTAAACAACACTAAAGCAACAATAAACATTCACGGGTAAATCAATAGACACACTTTCATTTCTCTGTAAAACTACCGAGGCCATTGTCTACAGCAAAAATTTAAACCCCTGCTCAACTGCCACCCAAAAGATGACGTATTACAAGTCTTACATAATGGTTACAGCTTATTGCAGGAGCTTTCTGCATTACGTTTGTCCTGCATTAAGCGGTAGTTCATCTTCCGAGATCTCAATAGTAATTCATCGAATGACCACAGGTCACAAATCTGTCTGTATAGATTTAACTTTAACGAGGGCTAATTATGACTGCACTATAATTTGCAAACAGTTTGGATCACGTTCAAATGCTTAAAAACTAAGCCACTGATCAGAATATATACTGTAATATGATCATTTTAAATGTATTTCTGGAAGGATTATTTATGACATTTTTAAATTTTCAATCTATGAGACTTATTGAAGCGGATGACATTTTTTTTTTAAAACAAGAGCCCCATGGGGCATATTTCGCTCACCTGAGAAAATAGCTGAAAAAATGGCGATAATAATTTAGGTCCAGGACTGACCTAGATATGCAACAGACCCGAACAATTTGAACAAATTATGTATAGTATATTTAAAAGTGTCGCCATACCGAATATAAAAGCTCTGGCCATATTAGTGTCAGAGAAGAAGACGTTTCAAATTTTCTCTATATAACTCTATGTAAAACTGTGACCCCAGGGGTGGGGCCAATTTTGACCCCAGGTGCATAATTTGAACAAACTTGATAGAGGACCTGTAGGCGATGGTATGTGCCAAATATCTAAGCTCTGGCCCTTGTAGTTTCAGAAAAGAAGATTTTTTAAGTTTTCATTGAAAAAAAACTATTTTTAGCTACTGTGACCTAGTTATGCAACCGACCAGAACCATTTGAACAATTTTGGTTTAGGACATCTAGAAGTGTCACCATACCAAATATCAAAGCTCTGGCCATATTAGTTTCAGAGAAGAAGACGTTTGAAAATTCACTATATAACTCTATGTAAAACTGTGACCTGGGGCGGGGCCAATTTCGACCCCAGGGGCATAATTTGAACAAACTAAATAGAGGACCTGTAGGCGATGCTATGTGCCAAATATCTAAACTCAGGCCCTTGAAGTTTCAGACAAGAAGATTTTTTAAGTTTTCAATGAAAAAAAATCTATTTTTAGCTCCTGTGACCTAGTTATGCAACTGACCAGAACCATTTGAACAATTTTCGTATAGGACATCTAGAAGTGTCACTATGCCAAATATCAATGCTCTGGCCACATTAGTTTCAGAGAAGAAGACGTTTGAAAATTTCACTATATAACTCTATGTAAATCTGTGACCCCCGGGGCGGGGCCAATTTTGACCCCGGGGACATAATTTGAACAAACTTGATAGAGGACCAGTAGATAATGCTATGTGCCAAATATGTAAGCTCTGGCCCTTCCAGTTTTGGACAAGAAGATTTTTTAAGATTTCCTTATTTTTTCACTTTGGTTGCCATGGCAACCAGAGTTCTGCATTGTTTTTAATTCTTTGAACAAATTTGAAAGAGCTTGACCCAAGGAACATTTCTGTAAAGTTTGGTTGAATTCTGTCAAGCCGTATAGGAGGAGATGTCATTTGAAGCAATTGTTAACGACGACGGACGACTAACGACGCACGACGCCGGACACAGGGCCATCCCAATAGCTCACCTTGAGCCTTTGGCTCAGGTGAGCTAAAAAAACGTTCAAAAACAGTTAACCAGCTCATTATTCCCTTAGAAGACAGATAAATTATTAACCATCATCCCAGATGATATGTTGTGGCTGCGACCTCATCGTCATGTACAACATTTATTGCAATCGCTCGATGACGATGTCTCACCCAGATAATTTAACCTTAAGCTGTGAGTTTTGTCTCGTTAAAGTTATATATGATCTAAATCCAAACTGTTAACAATCTCGGTTAAATTATTCAGAAGACAAGCTAATAAAAGATTCCATAAATGTTTCACCTTTATCTTGTCAAGTTATTGTTCATGTCTGGCAGATTGCACTGTGTCCTGCAAGAATTTTCCTTTTTTTTCCAATTTCAATGGAAAAATATCAATAAAATTGTCAAAGAATTTTGAATCCTGATCAGAATAATCAGTTACTCAGCATATGTTCTGGATCTAAAATGATTGTACAGGCTAACCAAGTTGTACAGTGGAGAATCTGTTATTCTTTCCCAATAAACGCGTTGACGCTAAAACTATTATTTGCAGTGCAAACAGTTTGGAGCCAGATCAGACGCCGGGTAACCCGGCGTCTGATCAGGCTCCAAACTGTTTGCCACCAAGATAAACAAGAATTATCAGAATTGTCCAAAAGTTGTTCTTTTCTACGTTTTAGTGCTTTGCGTTTGCGTTTAAACGGGAAAGAATAACAGATTCTCCACTGTACTTCCAATCCCAAGTGTTGAAAATGCTACAGGGATTTCTTAACCCTTTACCCCATAGCCTGTTTCTAATTTTGAAGACAGAGTCAAAACTTCAAATTTGAATTGGCATAAAATTGTACACAACTAATTTTATCAGACAATATTTGGCCTACAGAAGGGTTAAAAGGGACAATTAAATTTGAAGATCATCATCAGAAAGCATAAACCCAATACCCCATAAATACACCTTTTTTATACCTCTAATCTATTGCTCCATTGAAGAAAATAGTTCCAATTTATACAGTCATAAATATGTATCAGAAGAAATGGTGTTTTTTTTACAGATTATAGCTTAAAGCAGGATGAAAGTAAAGCATAAGTAAAGATTTCCTTTCAACCTGCTTTAAGTGGCTATATCTATCTTCAAAACAAAAAACAGGCTATGGGGTTTACATCAGGGCTCCAGATGAGGGGATTATTTCAAAAGCTCAAATCTTTATTTCTGCTTCAAACCCTATGGTGTCACTAATCGTCTCGATTCTAATGAGTAGTGACACCATAGGATTTGGTGCTGACATAAGTGAGAAAATGTTGGATTTGTTCAGCTTACTCCCTCTTATCTGGAGCTCTGAACATAATAAGGGTTAACACTGATGCTGGGGATTGCAGAATACAGCTAACACCTCTAATTACTGCTGGGTGATATGGGGTAGGTATGAATGAGCCGTATTCTGTAGTACAAAGAATCCATGCTCCCCCTGGCAGTCTGAAAACAGCGTGAGAAGGACTCAATCATTTCATTCATTGGTCTACAGTCTATCTTGTATAAGCTTCTAATAAGCTACCACTCAAAAAACAAGTTACCAATCGTTATGAAAGGTAGGAGAATAATGCAGGACAAAAGTAAAACAAAAGGCTCCTAAATGAGCTTTCTGATATACTCTTGTTCTGCATTAAGCACAGTTTTAAAGTGATCCATGACTCTTCAGAAAGAGGTAATTGACTGTACTGCAGACATACCTGTCACAGTTTAGGAATACAGCATCTAAGCATTGTCAAACAACTATTCATTGAAGTAATGGTTAGTTTAAAAATATTTCATTTTTCTCTAAACATATCTTCTTGAAAATAGTAGTTTGCAAGCAACAAAATAAATAAATGAATGAATAAATGAATAATTTTATACAAGTGTCAATCATTTAGTAGCCTACCTATCAATCAGACTCAGAACAAGAGGATATATTAATCTAGAATTTCCCAATCTTTTCTCTTTTATGTCTAATGAGTAATAACAGTGTAAAACTCTCTCTCTCTCTCTTTAAGTTTATAACTCTCTCTCTCCCTCCCCTCCCCTCCCTCTCTATCTCTCTTCTCTCTCTCTATCTTATGTAATTTAACCCATTTACCCATAAATACGCCTTTTCACGCCTTTGATTTATTCCTCACTCTAGAAAACAGTTCAAATTTATACAGTCATGAATATGTTTCATAAGAAATATTTTCTATATTCTAGTAGATGATAGTTTAAAGCAGGTTGAAAGAAAAGCAGAATGTGCCTTAAGGCACATTCTGCTTTTCTTTCAACCTGCTTTAAGTAGTCACCTATTTTCAAAAGTAGAAACAGGCTATGGGGTAAAGGGTTAATGTCTAAGGAGTAAAAACAGTTTAGGACTCTATCCATTTCTCTCTCTAAGTGTAGGACTCTCTCAATCCCCCTCTATCTCTCCCTCTCTCTCTCTCTCTATCTTATGTAATTAAAACATTAGCTGCTTTACCCATTGCCAGGTTAACTTACTGCATTACTTTTATTCTTAATCTAAACAGACATCTGTCTTTAATACATCTCCATGCATTCTCAATGATTATTGCTTGACACCATCGGGTCCGACTGTATCTCAGCAAAGATAGACATTTACTGCAAAGCTGTTGTTCTCAAAGGAGTACAGGACCCAATAGACCTGAACAGTAAACAGTCTCATATATCACACTTCATAACTCACACATATTACAGTTAAACCTCTCTATCATGACCACAAAAGTGTGTTCATTATTACGTGTTTACGACAGGTGACTGCTTAAATCAAGGTGACAGTAAAACAGAAAGCTCCTTAAGGAGCTTTCTGTTTTACTGTCACCTTACTTTAAGCTGTCACCTGGTTTTTTATACAATCAATAAGCTTTTGTTTTAGTTGGTCGTAATAGAGAGGTTTTACAGTACAGTCTACCTTGAGTTGACATAGTCTCTATGGAACTCAAAACCCTCCATACATTCAAACCTGGGTCTAACCCAAATTCACAAACCCTAACATAACCATCTCTAACACAAGTTGAAGCTGAATGCAGGTACAAAATGATGAAGAAAAATCTTCAAGGAGCTTTCCGCATTTCTTTTATCCTGCATTAAGCAGTGACAGGTCTTGCTATATCTTATTTTTTCTTCAGTAAATTGCCTGTGAACAGAGTTATGACTGTGGATAACTTTCTATCTTAATTTCACCTGTAACCATTGTCAGTTTTTATGACGAAACGAAAATTAAAAATTCAAATTGTCACAACTTTTAGTGATGCATATCATCCTAGATCTAGATAAGCGCTGAATTGCCACCATGTATGTTTGTTCAGCCCATTTCCGCTCTTAAACGTTTACATTGTCATGACTGAGTATACACAAACTTTGCAAACAGTGTAGACCCTGATCAGAGGGCTCCTTCAGGAGCCCTCTGATCAGGGTCTACCCTGTTTGTTCAACTTTTAAATATTATCTGAAAATAGCCCTTACAAATTTGACAAAAACTGGCTGTTTATCAAAATTAGAAAAGCCAATTTGAAAACTTTGACATCATAAGTTTTAAACCTGATAATTGACTCATTAACAGCATACAGGTTATATAAAATTATGAACCACTTAGCTTAAATCATCTCATGCGTGGAAAATATGGTATAAACAACTTCTTTTTTTTAAAGTTAAAACCAGATACTTGTATTCGCTCAAAATAGATATGAAAACCACACTTTAACAAACAAACCTACATAAAAAGCAGGTGAACTGTGAACGAGATCTTTAGGTTATGAGGTAACATAAATTATGGCTTGTAATAGTAACATATTGAAATAGTAGAATTTTACACAAAAATAATTCTAAACCAATAATGTCCTTGGCCAACAAAAATAGACATTAACAAACTGTGTAGACTCTGACCCTAGGCTACAATTTTCTATATTCTATCAGATAATAGCTTAAAGCAGGCGCATTCTGCTTTACTTTCAACCAATTTACACAGTCATGAATATGTATCATAAGAAATATTTTCTATATACCAGCAGATGATAGCTTAACGCAGGCTGAAAGTAAAGCAGAATGCGCCTTAAGGCGCATTCTGCTTTACTTTCAACCTGCTTTAAGTGGTCACATATCTTCAAATTTAGAAACAGGCTATGAGATAATGGGTTAACTGTATTAGTAATTTTGTAGTTTGTAAGCACTCTTGGTTGATCTGCACTTGCCATTTCAACAAAGGAAGATGTGAGCATCATTTCTACTGCATGTTTATTATGTCATAAAAATCCTAATACTTAAGGTAGCTTTTTATGAAATAAATGGTAAAATAGTCGTTTTATACTTTTTTACAAATCCTGATAGATAAAGGTATTTTCTACAAGTTATCAAATTCTCTCTTGCTTTCTCGGTCATTTTACCGGTAAATCACGCGTCAGAATCCCCGCTGGGTGCCTCAATTGGGTAGATTACGTGACTAGATAGGTGGTTTATTCCGAAGCTGTCAGAGGTGATTTACGACCTTTACCGCATCAAAATCGTTATTTTTATATGATTGGCTTTGTTAATTTGGGGCGGAGTTTAACGAAATGGTTGATGATCAGCTGCGTCATGTTATTTGTTGAAAAAGAATGTCTTTGTTGAATACCGGGCGGTCATGCGAGCCTAATTGACACATCAGTCAGTTAATTAGAGTTTCCGGCATTATATAATTTGAAGCGAGTGGTATTTTTGAACTCTCCTAACTTTCGCTGTTGGGGTTCGATTTTCATGCGGTTTAAAGCAGATAAAAGGGTATTATCTCCTCGAGGGAACTGTGTCTCAGAATTTTTATAAATAGTTCCAGTGGTCCGTTATAAAGCGTTACGTAATAGTGGTCGACTTTAAACCGTAAAAAAACTTTGATGTTACATAATAAAGGTTTGAAGCGGTATTTCAAAAATCTGAGACACGGATCCCTAGATATGTTTATAAAGAGTATTTTGGGAAATTTTAATCAAGTTACAAATAAAGATGGCTTTGATATCGTTGTTTGAATTTTTTTTTAAATGTTCTTATAAAATCGTAAAAAATTAAAATATTTTTTGTAAATTGGCATATTCTGATGGGATGTGTACCATTTTTACCCCTCAGCTATAAAATTGGGGGGAAAATCATCAATCATGACAATAAATTAGAAAAAACCGCTTGCAGTATCGTTCATATACAGCTACCTTAACCCTTTAACCTACAACCTCTTTGAAGTTTTGAAGACAGGTGATTGCTAAAAGCAGGTTGAAAGTAAAGCAGAATGCATCCTTTAAATCATGTCTTTAAATTCTAGCACTGAATTCTTTTCCAGTCTTGTAACTACAGGATAATTACAGGTAAGCACTTATGTTTCTTTTGTTTTGACTGCTAGATTAATACAAGTCATGTAGCATAAATATAATGGATGATTTTTTGCAGACAGTTTGAATCTTGATAAGATGCTCAACCACACTATTTGACTATCAGATTGTCCTACAACAGAAATAGCGAGGGGAAAGTTCATTCTGTAACACATACAGAAGACAGTATTTCAAGAATACAACTTGTTTAACCCATATTAACCTCATAAATGCTCCTTTTTACACTTTTATTTATTCCTCCACTCAAGAAAAAGTTCCAATTTATATACAGTCATAAATAATATTGCATCATAAAAAAACATTTTCTTTATTCACAGATATTATTCACTTTATTATAACAGATGGTACCTTAAAGCAGGCTGAACGTAAAGCAGAATATTAATGCGCCTTCAGGCGCATTCTGCTTTTCTTTCAACATGCTTTAAGTGGTCACCTATCTTCAATACTAGAAACAAGCTATGGAGTAAGGGGTAAAAGTAAACAACATTTTTTTAACAAAGACAACTTGTTCGGCAGGAGAGAGGTTAATACAACATGAAGAGAGATAAACAATTGCCCATTAACCGAGAGGAGCGGAGAAAAAACCGAGGCTAAGTACAGAAGTCAGCTGTTAACTGCTCACATCTGTTAAGTTCACAAATGAATTGGGCACTTGTATAATATACAAGAGCATATTAAACATGTTGGATTTCAACTGCATGACTAGTTTTAATTACACTCTCTTACTGTGGTGCTTTAATTAACCTTGAGCACGCTATGCAGTTTTTATCTGCAGCAATTCTAAGAATAGATACATGTGTCCTTTCTTTTGAGTTCACCCTTTTCCTACATAGCTTGCTTTCAGTATTGAAGACACACAATTGCTTAAAGTTGACTGAAAGTAAAGCAGAATGCTCCTTAAGGAGCATTCTGCTTTACTTTCAGCCTGCTTTAAGCTACCATATGCTGGGGTATAGGAAATAGTACTTATGGTGCATATTCATGACTGTATAATTGGAACTGTTTATTTAGTGGAGGAATAAATTACAGGTGTTAAAAGGCACATCTATTGGCTAACAAGTTATTGGCTAATGAGTAATGGATGTTACATACACACATGTATATCTTTTCATATCATAATATATGTTGTGGAACAGCAGCTTTGATCCTGCTAAGATGACATGTTATTAATCATTTTTTGGGATCAAAACTGTTTGAAACATATCAATTACAATATCCCCAAGTCAGTATCATCAATAGCATGGTAAAGTTACCTGTGTGTCTCTTTCTTTATCACTAGATGAAAATTTATGTCAATAATTCTAATCTCAATTTTTCCCCTCATTCAAGCTTTTAATGTTTGTTAAAATATTTGGGTAAAAGTAAAAACATCGTTCTATACATGTGCATGACCCCCATGAAATAGACAATGTATCTTTTCACAGTATTAACTCTTTCTCAAATACTTTGATCTCAGTATTTAATATAACCCATTAAGCCATACTGACACATATTGACACATTGCACAATAGTCTCATATACTGACTAATTTTGACACACTTTAATCCACTAGCTTGTATTGAGATAAGCATTGATAATTGTTTATCGCTTATGAGTTAATTGGACAATGAAAACAATCTAGAGGGGTGGAGGCTAGAGAAACTTTAACTGAAATTGTTAATTCTGGGCTCCAATATGGTCTCCAATATATGTTAATTTTGGTAAAAATCAGTCGAGAAAAGAGCTGTTTCAAGATGTACAAAAACATGCCAATAAACAAACAAACACTCATCTACACTGATTCTATAGATACAGCCATTGAAGGACCCGACAGCTGTATTGTTCTATTCTATTCTGATATAATACTCACAATTAAACAATATTACACACTCATAAATGTTACTCAATTACTGTATCAGCTTAAAGCAAGATGAAAGTAAAGCAGAAAGCTCCAACAGGAGCTTTCTGCTTTACTTTCATCTTGCTTTAAGCAGTTATCTATTATAACACTGAAAAATTATATTATCTTAAATAGTCGCAAATAGATGAGTTTTACTGTACATAAACTTGAAGTGCCTGTATGAGCTTAGGAAAAAGTGTATTTTTTCTCCCGATTCCAGCATATGAATTCATAACTCATTTGTTATCTATTACATAACCCAGACTATAAAATTCTCAGCAGTATCTTCACTGCTGGCATGTGTCGAGTGTTCCACCATAATAACCCAAGCAATCAGGCATACCAAACAAAACAAGGCCAATAACTCCATTCACATAACTTCTATATCGGCTTCATCAGGGTTGTAAAAAGGGCATAACCTTAAATTATGTTGCACCCTAAGGCAGTTTGCAAAGCTGCATGAGTTTCTGGCAGAGTAAAGAATATAATAAAAAAAATACAAGAGCTCTGTTACTCTTTATCTCAATTTACTTCATTTCAAAAACATATGCCTAGGTTAAATTCCACTCTCTCAGTCTGCCTGAAATACTGTCTGTTTGTCAAGTAGTTGATCATAACTTCACACTTTCGATTCTCCTACTGCTGAAGTTTTGTTCAGCAATCATTCAAGCTATAAACATGTATTGACGTTTTTTGAAAACAGTGTAGACCCAGATCAGACAGCTCCTAAAGGAGCTGTCTGATCTTGGTCTGCAATGTTTTCTTATCAGGGCTCCAGATAAGAGGGAGTAAACTGAACAATTCCAACATTTTCTCACTTATTTCAGAACCAAATCCTATGGTGTTACTACTCATTAGAATCATCTCGAAGAGATGATTCTAATGAGTAGTGACACCATAGGGTTTAATGCAGAAATAAAGATTTTAGTTTTTGAAATACTCCCCTTATCTGGAGCCCTCCTTATAGTATCTGTCAGACATGTATTTAGGGTCTTTCCTAAGGAAACTTTCCTGAATTTATTATCGTATGTAATGGTTCACATGCTGATGTTCAAAGTGAGTTGAATTTTATGTAACTACTATATTCAGCAGGAGAAGGATTACATTGTTTTGTTTTGTTTTTACAGTTTTCAAAAGTATTATGACTGTTACACTCATAAAAGCCAAAAATGACCTATTTGTTTTGATGGCTCAAAAAGCTATACAGACTCAACACAACGACTAATAAAAGAAGCCTGACGATTTTTACAGATGTCTGCTTAACTCTTTCCTCCCTAAAACTTTTAATGGACAATTCCAGTTTCCATTTAAGTCTGGTCAATTTCTGACTTTTAAGGGTTGTTTTTCTCAATGTTTGGCATTGTGACAAACAGTGAAGACCCTGATCAGAGGGCTCCTTTCGGAGCCCTCTGATCTGGGTCTTCACTGTTTGCACAGGACAAGTGTACTATTCACATGTTCACTGTTTGAAAAGGACGCCTATATGCGGGACTAGGGTTCAAAGGGTTAATGCAGGACAAACAGGACAGCGTTAAATAAACACTTATTCCCTGGCATTCTTGCCAATATTTTCAGAATCTTTCGTAAGTCCAATTTAGGTCAAGGTCATATCAAAGTTGGGTGATATGGGAGAATAGGGAATGGTCCAAGACAACTGAATAAGTATTCAAGCATTCTAGTAAGCGGTGTTGATGTCAAATTGCAATTTGTTCTTATATTTGAATTGAAAATAACATTTGTTGCAATTTTAATCCTTAACAAACACTGTATTACTCGGCATCTGATCTCGATCAAAACTGTTTGCAAATGCCATGTCATCATATACCCTGATATTGAACATGGCATGAGGTTTTTCTTTATGACAATCAATACAGTTGTAGTAACGCCATGTTATCTTGTGCATCTAACCTTGATGTGAAGCATATATGGCTATGGATGCCAAGGACAAAACAGTTTAACTAAATGATGCAATTTACACAATTCTGGTCTAATCTCTCAATCAACATCCCCACCTTGGTTACAGCCACTCGTTTTAACTCTTTGCATGCTGTATAAATTTTTAGTCAGCATCAATTGTTGTCTACACTGTTGCACAGGATAGATGTACTCTTCTCAGGTACACTATTTGTAAATGACAAGTATACTCCTCAATAGGGTTAAATGAATTAACCCTTTCCCCCATAGAAGTGCCTTTTAGCGCATTCAGTTTATTCCTCCACTGAAGAAAACAGTTCCAATTTATACAACCATGAACATGTACCATTAGAAATAAATTCTATATCCAAGCAGATGGTTGCTTAAAGCAGGCTTAAAAGTAAAGCAGAATGCGCCTTAATGCGCATTCTGCTTTACATTCAACCTGCTTTAAGCGGCTGATAGGTTTGAAAGGGTCAACTTACTCCTCAACTAAAGACAGTCACTTTCTACAGTCATGAATATGCATCAAAAGAAAAATGTCCTATATTCTAGCAGATTGCAGCTAACAGCAGGCTGAATGTAAAGCAGAATGCCCATTAAGGAGTTTCTACTTTCCTTTCAGTCTGCTTCAAGCAACCATCTGTCTTCAGCACTAAAAACAAGCTAATGTGAAAAGGTTAACCCTATACCCATAACATGTTTCTAGTTTTGAAGACAGGTGACCACTTAAAGCAGGTTGAAGTAAAGCATTAAAGCAGGCTTAAGTAAGTTGAAAATAATTTTGGTATATGTTTATGTTTGTATAAATTGGAACTGTTTACTTCAGTGGAAGAATAAACTAAAGGCATAAAAGGCATATTAATGGGGTAATGGGTTAAGTGAATGATGCAACTGCACCACTGTGGTCTAATCAACTCATTAACCTCCTCACTGTGGTTACAAAGACTGCTGGGCTGATTGATTGTCCAAACATATCTATTCTTCATTTGAAAAGGTTCATGCAAAAACTCTCTAACCCTTCTCCTGCTATAAACACATATTTAAACATCTTGAAAACAGTGTAGACCCAGATCAGACAGCTTCTTCAGGACCTGCACTTTTTTCTTATGAAGGAGTAAACTGAACAAATCCAACATTTTCTCACTGATTTCAGCACCAAATCCTATGGTATCACTACTCATTAGAATCGTCTTGAAGAGACGATTGTAATGAGTAGTGACACCAAAGGGTTTAAATTCAGAAATAAAGATTTTAGTTTTTGAAATAACTCCCTTTATCTGGAGCTTTGTAATGATGGTCATGGTAAGCAGAGTTTATACACGAATATCCAGCACAAGAAAGGTTAACACATTCAACCCTAGCAATGAGTATACTCGTCATTTACAAACAGTGTACCTGTGACAAATACTTTTGACCTATGCAAACAGTGTAAACCCAAATAGTCAAAAATTGACTAGACTTTATTGGAAACTTGAATTTTTGAATAAAAGTTTCAGGGGTTAATGAGTTTAACTGTTAAACTTGCAACGAGCATTGACAATAGCTTACCTTGCTGTGCGAGCGGCGGTTGCATCAGACATGCCAGAAGAAACTGTCGCTGCTGCAGTTGAAGCTGTTGAATCTGCTGTATTAGCTGTTGCTGCTGAATGCCTAGCTGCTGGAGTTGCTGTTGTGTCTGTTTGCCATTCGTCTTCTTGTCCTGAATCAACTGTGTTTGCTGGAGAATGTTCACCTGTAACTGTTCATTTAGCTGTATCAATGCTTGCTCTTGGGCCTTCTGTTGCTGTTGCTGTAAAGATAAAATAACAGACACTGGTTAGTAACATTTAAACATTATAGACAGTTTTCATAGGTGTGCTAAAAGCAGGTTGAAAGTAAAGGAGAATGCTCCTTAAACGGATATCTGCTGTAAGCTACCATCTGCTAGTGCTACTGTTTTGTTTTGTTTTGTTTGTTAACGTCCATTTCTGGCATCTATATGGGCTAATTAGACACCCCAGAGAGAGGGGAGCGGATACAGAGAACCCAGGCGCGATGCCCTACTCTTACTATCGAAACAGTTCTCTGATTCTTTTAGATGCCCAGTGTAAAGCACTGATACATCGGACCTCGGTTTATAAAGTTTTATCCGAAGGACTTGGTCCGGCAGGGGATTGAACTCACGACCCCTGAAGAGTGCTGCTGTAGAAAGGGTTAAAATCCAATAGAAGAAGTCATGAACATTGTGCCAAGAAGAGGCTACATGAACATTACAGCTAAGAAGTATTATCTGCTAGGATATAGAAAATATTTCTTAAGATGCATATTCATGACTGTATAAAAGGGAACTTTTTTCTTCAGTGGAGAAATAAATTATAGGCGTAAAAAGGTGTATTTATGGGGTAATGGGTTAAGCAATCACCTATATTTTAGAGATTGCTATAATCATCAACATGGCGGCAATTGTACACAGATTTTTTTACTGTACTGTGGAAAGTTGACTAATTGGAAGCTTAGCCTTGTAATTAATATCTTCAATGTGTAAGCTTTTTACCCCTCTCTATGCTGGATTCCAGTATATTTTGCAAACGTTGTAGACCCTGATCAGAGGGCTCCTTAAGGAGCCCTCTGATCAGGGTCTGCACTGTTTGCAATGCATTGTTTTTCTTAAAAAAAATCTCAAACACAAACATCTAAACTAACCATTTTACAAAAGTGGCATAATCCATAATTGTGAAAACTACAGCATGACAAGGTTTCAATAAATTATGATGTGATGTTTGTGCAAGATTTATTCTATATAAACCTTCACATGACATAATCTCAAAGTTTGGTATGTTTGTTTATGTCACTCCCAAGGGTTTGTTTTGGATGACATTGAATGAAAAGGTTTATTTTTCTCCATTTTAAGTGTTTTTCTTTCATATCTTATCTGATATAAACAAATGACCTTGGTTAGATTTGGTATTTGAATTGACAGTACATTTGTATATAGCAGTCACCGGACTTCAAAAAATACAAGAGTAAATGGTTTTAAACAGAAATCAGGGCTCCAGACAAGAGGGAGTAAAAATTAAACTGAACAAATCCAACATATTCTCACTCATTTCAGCACCGAATTCTATGGTGTCACTACCCATGACACCATAGGGTTTAATGCAGAAATAAAGATTTTAGTTTTTGAAATACACCCTTATTTGGAGCTCTGAGAAATGTAAGAAAATTGGAGACAAAAACTTGATGTATAAGATTTTTCAGATTACTATAGATTAATACTCCTATGCTTCAATGAAAATAAACAAGAATATGAACACACCTCATACATTATCAAAGCTACCAATCAAAGCCACTGTGCTAACCCAGCACTGCACATAAACCCCTCTTTCCCCTATAGCTTATTCAAGACGGTTGATATTGTAAAGTAAAAATCTGTCGATCGGTTTACATAGTCAGTGTAAATTTGACCCACAAGTGGTTTACTCCAAATATATTTTCATTGTGGCAAACTGTACAGACCCAGATCAGAGAGTTCCTTCACTTATCTGGGTCTAGACTCTACACTGTTTGCAATGATGTATATAAGAGCTCCAGATAAGGGGAGTATTTCTTAAAAAATTAAAATCTTTATTTCTGCTTTAAACCCTATAGTGTCACTACTCATTAGAATCGTCACGAAGAGACGATTCTAATGAGTAGTAACACAATAGGTTTCGGTGCTGAAATCAGTGAGAAAATTTGTGCAGTTAGTTCTCTCTTATCTGGAGCCTTGTATATACTTGTTTCCTGCACAGTAAGGTTAATTAACCCATTTACGCCTTTTAACGCCTTTCATTTATCTGTCCACTGCAGAAAATGGTTTCCATTTATTCAGTTATAAATATGCATGATAAGAAATATTTTTTATATTCTAGCAGATGGTAGCTTAAAGCAGGCTGAAATGAAAAGCAGAATGCACCTTTATAAGGCGCATTCTGCTTTTCTTTCAGCCTGCTTAAATTAGTAAACCTATTTTCAAAATCAGAAACAGCTTATAGGGTTAAGCAGTCATCACTGTTTTAACACAATGTAAACAACCGCTATGACGCAACATGTTATTATTGGATAACAATATAATAATGTTTTAAGAGTTCTTTTCTGTTTTTGTATGTTAAATAATACATTTCCAGATGGAACTATCATATTTCTTTTCCAGACAAACCAACTGCCAACTAGCATTCAACAATTCGTTTTATAAAGGGTTACCAATGGGATCACTCCCCTGAGACTTCAACACTTTCCCTGTATGCATTAATGTTTACTGTGAGAAAGAGTATATCATCAGTGTCGTTCGAAAAGGATGGTAATGCACAATTCCAACTTTTCAGGAGACACAAAAAACTGTTTTTCATGTCACAGTCACTTGTTACATTGCATATATGACCTTTTTGACCGGTCATATATTGAATAACAGCTAAATTGCAGTTATTAAAAAATATAATTTTGTGTCATCTTTGTCGCATATTTCAAATGGTTGCATATTGCATTCAAACAGTTGAGATAATTGCTCACAGTCAAAGGGAGACTCTAGGGGTTTGTTATGATGTTGATGACATGACATCAGTATTCAGCAGTTTTTCAATGCATATACAGTAAAACCTCGCTATTACGACCACTAAATTATGTTAATTATTAGGGTGTTTACGATAGGTGACCTCTTAAAGCAAGGTGACAGTGAAACAGAAAGCTCCTAAAGGAGCTTTCTGTTTCACTGTAACCTTGCTTTAAGCTGTCACCTGTCTATTATACACTCAATTAGCCTTCGTTTTAGTGGTCGTAATAGCGAGGTTTTACTGTACAACCTTTTTGACCGGTCAATAATTGGAACCAATCAAAATACGAGATTTGCTCATGTGACTATATCTCATCCTTTTTATTGGTTATCAATAACGATATTATCGCATTCAAAGTAGGAAAATATATGTATTCCAAAATAGGAAAAATACATTTTTTGCAGGATTGTATTATACATCCTTTTCGAACGTAACCGACGATATATACTATTTTCAAACTGTGTGGGGGAGTCAACAGACTGACCAAAATTCTCAACACAGGGGCATAACTCTTGAGAAAATAAACCAATTGAACACTACCATTACACACACATCTTCTTTTGATAAAACTTCTTGCCAAGAATCATTGGATTTCAGACAGCATGAGCTGAGAAACAGTGCGGACAAAAACGTTAACAGAACTACAGACAAAATCTTCAAACAAATGGGGCATAACTCTGTAAGAAAACAAAGTAACTGGAAAACTACAAATGTATTGCTATATGCTCATCTCCTCTTTAACTCTTTCCTCCCTGAAACTTTAAATGGACAATTCCAGTTTCCATTTTAGTCTAGTCCATTTCTAACTTTTAAGGGTTGTTTTTTGTCATTGTTTGGCATTATGACAAACAGTGAAGACCCTGATCACAGGGCTCCTTTCGCAGCCCTCTGATCTGGGTCTTCAATTTTTGCATAGGACAAGTGTACTATTCACATGTACACTGTTTGAAAAGGACGCCAATAGGCGGGATTAGGGTTCAAAGGGTTAAGATAAAGCATCATGTCAAGTTTCATTGGATTCCAGTCAACAGTTGCTGAGAAACCATGGCAGACAAAAAAGTCAACAGACCGGATAACTGACCAAAGTCTGTGGGATATTATTTACCCTGGAAATAGTACAGACACCAGTCAAATGACCCTTAAACGCTTACTATGCTAGTAGCGGACATATACAACACAGTGATTACCTTTGCAAACAGTTTGGATCCTGATGAGACGCCGCATAATGCAGCATCTCATCAGGATCCAAACTGTTTGACACTCTGACCCAGTTTTGAAACAAAATTTCGGGGGGAAAATCTAGTTTTAGAACAGTTGCAGACGACAATTTTTGGAAGTGAAAAGATTACCTAGCATGCAAATTAGAGTTAGGAAAATGATGGAGATCCCTAACAGTAGATGCTTGACCAGGGTTGACACTGTTTTTGAAATGCATCAATAGATGTTCTATTTATTTACCATATCAGTCTGAACTGGAAATCTTAAACAACTCGAGACTCACACGTGGGACTTTCAGTAACTGAATTTCCAAATCTCTAGAGCTTTAACGCCTGCAAGCGGCTAAACCCGATGAACTTTTTTTTTTCTGCACAATCTTGCTGATTTCATGTAATCTCTCTGGCACAGTTTACATCAAAGATAAAGTATTTGTTATAAACAGACCTGATAAACAAGGTCTTATGCTTTTAGCTTTGTTTACTCAACTTATGAATTTTGGCTGTGGGGTGCTTTTTTCAGCCAGGGTAGGTGAACCAGTTTATCAGCTCATATGTCAGAAACACTGAGACCTGATCAGACAGCAGCATTTCAAACTCATAAGATTTATGTTTAAATTTTGTTTAAATGACCTTGACCTTTGTCTGTCTTGACCCAAGTTGGATTAGGCTCAAGGGCTTCTTGAGTGGTCAGGGCTCCAGAAAAGAGGGAGTAAACTCATTCATTTCAGTACAAACCCCTATAGTGTTATACTACTCATTAGAATCGTCTCAAAAAGACAATTCCAATGAGTAGTTACACTATAGGGTTTAATGCAGAAATATCTTTTTGAAAATTAATACTCCCCTCATCTGGAGCCCTGTACACATACCAAATATGAAGTCTCTGTAATATGTGGTTCCAAAGCCCAAAATTCTTATTAAGCCAGTGTATCTGTTCTGAGGTCAGAAATATTTCAAGCAGCAGCATTTCCAACTCTCAAAGGTTGAAACTGTATCTGACGGTAGGCTGGGTTATGAGTGACAGTAGAAGGATAAACAATTTTTGGCACAATTTGAAACCAAGAACGGTCTAAAACTTATTTCCACTGGAAAAGAAGCCCAATGAATATTCAATTACTGTTTATTTTTAATCTATAAAGTATATATTTGGAGGGCATCATAGGTGGTAAAAAATTGAAATAATTTTTGTAAAATATAATTTCAATTTGAAGCAATAACATAAATCTTGGAAGCTTGAATACTTAAAATATTTATGACCCTTCTACTGTTTTCAAGCGTGGGGATTTCTGCTTTACTTTCAACCTACAGTAAAACCTCGCTATAACGACCACTAAAACGAAGGCTAATTGATTGTTTAATAGAGAGGTGGCAGCTTAAAGCAAGGTGACAGTGAAACAGAAAGCTCCTAAAGGAGCTTTCTGTTTCACTGTCACCTTGCTTTAACTCTTTCCTCCCTGAAACTTTAAATGGACAATTCCAGTTTCCATTTTAGACTAGTCCTTTTCTGACTTTTAAGAGTTGTTTTTGTCCATGTTTGGCATCATGACAAACAGTGAAGACCCTGATCAGAGGTCTTCACTGTTTGCATAGGACATGTGTACCATTCACATGTACACTGTTTGAAAAGTACGCCTATATGCGGGACTAGGGCTCAAAGAGTTAAGCGGTCATCTATCGTAAACACCCTAATAATTAACAAAATTTAGTGGTCGTAATAGAGAGATTTTACTGTAATTTAAGTGGTCACCTATTTCCAATGCTAGAAACATGCCATGGAGTAAAGGGTTAAGCAGCTTCTCAAAACAATGATTTAGTGATCTAGAATATAAATGGTAGCTTAATGCTAGAAGAAATAAAGCAGACAGCTTATTTGCAGACTTTCTGCTTTATATTTGTTCTGGATGAAGAAGTCATCTGTCTTTAGCTACCGTATTGATATACTTTTCCAAAGAGTGAATACCTTACTTTTTGCATGTTAGTGGTGGAATAGTAATTATCGTTGCATAAAGTTTAGATCCTGATAAGACGGCGTGTGACAAAGCGCGTCATCAGGATTAAAATTGTTTGCCACTCTGACACTGTTTTAAAAAGAAATTTAATTTTGTTTTTGAACAGTAGCAGGCTTTGCAGACAAAAAGGTTACCCGACAGAATTGAACTTTTAGCGCATTACTATATATATATCTCATACAGATGGCTTTTCATGATTCTACCATGTCCTCTTAAAGAGCCATAAGAAAGGTTATTCTGAATCCTGACAGGTGCCTAACTTTTAACCTACTTTAACCAATTATCCCATAGCATGTTTCTAGTTTTGTTTGAAGACAGCTGACCACATATAGCAGGTTGAAAGTAAAGCAGAATGTGCCTAAAGGCACATTCTGCTTTACTTTCAGCCTGCTTTAAGCTTCAACCTTTTAGGATGTAGAAAATATTTATTATGGTGTATAATATTATTCATGTCTGTATAAATTGACATTATTTTCTTTAGTTGGGAAATATTTTAAAGGTGTTAAAAGGCTTATTTATGGGTGTAATAAGTTAAGCATCCACCCGTCTGACATCTATAGGGGGAAGGGACCTTAACACAAATTGGACAGTATATAATTGGCTAATTGTTTTGTTTACTTTACCCAGTTTACAGTAAGGCTTGAACTACAGTAAGGACAAATAGGTTGACATTCAGGTGTATAAACATTAGATCATCAACTAGCCATTGACTGAAATAGAAATTGATTCACTGCATGAAATCTCGAGATAATTTGAGAAAACCAGTGGGCAGTAGGGAATATCGTGTCCTGACCAATACAATCAAACCTATGTGAAGCTGCCATGCAGTGTCACATGAAGATTGAAGAAATAGAGGTATACGTGGAGTAAAATGTTATTCTTTCCCAATAACCGGGTTTCACCTAAAATCATTATTTCCTTTGCAAACAGTTTGGAGCCAGATCAGATGTCAGGTAACCTGGCATCTGATCAGGCTCCAAACTGTTTGCCACTCAGATTAAAATAGTCAGAATAGTCAGCTTGATCAGATGCTGCGTAACCAGGTGTCTGATCTGGCTCCAATAAACTGTTTGCAAAGAGGAAAACAGACAGACCAACAGAAAATGTGATTCCTATAGGGCTCCTGCATTTGCAATGCAGGGCCCTAATAAATGTTTCAGCATAAACAAGTTACATGTATATGTATATAAGGTAATAATAATGTCTTCTCTACTGTATAAACAACTAAAAGTGTGGTAGATAATATTTGTGGAAAGTCTTTGACATTTGCTATTATTATTGGAAATATTCTTGACTTATTAACAAGAGAAAACAATAAGGCAGCCTGAGGTATGCCAGCAGCTACAAGCCTCATTAACAGTAACATCTACTATTTCACATTGTTGACTAGCTTTGTACATTACAGTAAAACCTCTCATAAACACCCTCTGAAATCTCTAAATTACGCATTGGAAGTCTGTGAAGTATTTGCTTAATACAGGACAAAAGTAATGCAGAAAGCTCCTAATGGAGCTTTCTGCATTACTGTTGTCCTGTATTAAGTAAGCGTCTGTCTTTTAGAGACATCTTATGAAATGAGAAGTCATTCACCACTGGTATAGTTGTACCAGGACATTGCACTGAAGCCTAATTGGTTGTACTGTAACAAATATAAATACGAAAATCAATATTTTCCCAGAAATGATATAACAGCTGAAAAAATAATGGAACAATGGTGATTTTTTTTTTAAAAAGCAAAAGGAGGAGATAATGAGTGAGAGACAGACTTAGACAGACAGACAGAATCTGTGATTATACCTCCTGCAAACAATTTGGGATCGAGATGAGATGACGCATAATGCGGGGTCTCATCTGAATTCAAACATGTTTGACATCATGGCCCTAATTTGTAAATATTTTTTAAAACATTCTAATTTAAAGAATTGTAGCAGACTACAACAATTGCTACAATATTACGTAGCTTTCAAAGAGTTGAATGTTCGACCGTGTGGCTAATATCTAAAAATACATCACCTAGTGACCGGCAGTGTATGTAGGTATTAACGGTTGTTTTATTGGTAATAATTATTGTGACACTGTCTGAGCTAGTGACTTGTACAGTTCATGTCACATTAGTCTCTATACATGACCTGGAATATCACTGTACTGACACTTAACTTGCCATGATATTACCCAGCTAGATCCAGATAAGAGGAGGTAAACTAAACAAATCAAACATTTTCTCACTTATTTCAGCACCAAATCTTCGAGATGATTCTAATGAGTAGTAACACCAAAGGGTTTAATCCAGAAACAAAAGTTTTAGTTTTTTAAATACTCCCCTTATCAGGAGTTCTGTTACCAGCAGTGCTTCAAGTTCAACTCTAGAGTTTCCATACTTTTTTTTTATTTGAACAGAGCTCCAGATAAGGGGAGTATTTCAAATACTAAAATCTTTAATTTTGCATTAAACCCTATGGTGTTGCTACTCATTGAATCATCTCTTCAAGATGATTCTAACAAGTAGTTACACCATCGGATTTGGTGCTGAAATGAGTGAAAAAAATGTTGGATTTGTTTAGTTTACTCCATCTTATCTGGACCCCTGTTTGAAGAAACCTATATGTGAGTGTCAAACAAATTTGTTTAAGACAAGAAGCTCAGTTACTCTACGTTTGATCTGGATCCAATCTGTTTGCAAATCTCTGGACATTCGTTACCAGCAGGATAAAAGTTAATGTCAACATTTGTTATAATATGTTTTTAATATTTGATTGTTTTTGATAATCATAATCATTAATGTAATAATATCTAACATTCAAGCCCCAGTACGGCCACTAACCTTCAACTCAGAAAATTCTGAAACCTAGAAATTTAGCACGGTCTCATGGTTTTATATCCTTGGCATAAGCAGGTCATGTCAGGTCAGGGCCTTGGTAGTGTTGAATGATGATTCAATGATTAAATGTCCTTAACCTTTTCTCCCCCAGTCCCCCTAGAAAGCTTTTTGAAGGCTTCATCTATTCCTGTGACCCCTTACTTCATGAATATGCTTTTTTACCCCTTTAAATTATTCTTCCACTGAAGAAAATCAAAATAGTTTAAATATATAGTCATGGCTATGTACCATAAGAAATATTTCCTATATTCTAGCTGATGGTAACTTAAAGCAGGTCGAAAGTAAAGCAGAATGTACCTTAAGGTTTACTTTCAACCTGTTTTAAGTGGTCCCCTCTCTTCAATACAAAGAAACAGGACATGGAGTAATGGGTTAAGAAATGCCTTTCAATGCTCCAATCAACCATGTACTGATAAAGAGCCAAGGAACATTTAGGGTTAAGGAGATTTCAGAATTACTTTTGAAATGCATTAATTTTGTCACTTGTCTTTTAAAACCAGATTAAGGCAATATGCCCCTAATGCGATCTTGACGATGCAGGGCTGCCATTTCTCCGGATTTTCCTACATCTTCAGATCCTTACCCTAGCAGATGAAAACTTAAAGTAGGCTGAGAGTAAAGCAGAATGTGCCTTAAGGCGCATTCTGCTTTACTTTCAACCTGCTTTAAGTAAACAAGCTTGGAAAATAGAAAATTTGAAAATCTTAGGATTATTCATGATCAAATAATGGCAGCGCTGCCAATGTCAGTAAATATCTGTACTCTACATGGGAATACAGGGGAGTTTTTCAAAAACTAAAACCTTATTTTCTGCTTTGAACCCTATGGTGTCACTACTCATTAGAATCTTCTCAAAGAGACGATTCTAATGAGTAGTAACACCATAGAATTTAGAGCTGTATGAGTGAGAAAATGTTGGATTTGTTCAGATTACTCCCTCTTATCTGGAGCCCTGGGAATAGACTATTCTTGTCAAATCACGCTCTATACCAAACCATGCTTGAGCAGGGTCCGGTACAGATCATAGGCAGATGACAATGGCTGATCACTCTACATACAGATATTGACAGACTCTGGGCTGATCTCAATAGGGGTGTACTACCTTAACATAGGTTTGTGCAGAAATGCCATTATCACAAGGTGGAGTAAAACAGAATTGATTGTTTGTTTGTTTACATGAAGCTATCTTTAGATAATGGATCTCCAAGTGGGAGGAAAATTAGATAAAACTCAAGTAGGTTTGTTTGTTTGTTTCAGACTAGTGTTATGCCACAACAGGCTAATGGGCTCCCTACAGAGAAATTTGATACTAGATCCCAGCTTCTAAACTTATGTTTCTACAGCCTGTTTGAGGTACAGTAAAATCTCTCTATTACGACCACTTAAAAGAAAGCAATTGATTGTATAAAAGACAGGCGACAACTTAAAGCAAGGTGACAGTAAAACAGAAAGCTCCTAAAGGACATAAAAGAGAGGTTTTACTGTAATAAGGCAGTGAGATCCAATAACTTTCCCCCACAAAAGTTACATACACAAGCAAGAGACGCAGACTTAAAGTAACACAAAAAGCTCCAGTACAGATTTAAACTCATTCATTCCTGAAACTTCAAATAGACAATTCCAATAAAGTCTATTCCATTTTTTCTATTTTTGGTATCTTTTCTATAGTGTATTGCAATAATGACAAATATTGCAGACCCTGATCACAGCTAGGGCTCGACCTGTTATAGGAGCTCTCTTAATGGAGCCCTCTGAGCTGGGTAAAAAATGTTTGCATAGGACAAGTGCACTATTCACAGGTACACTGCTTGTAAAGGATGAATATAATCTTGGATAGGGCTAAATCTGATCAGACAGATGGATGCTGAATGCAGAATTAAAGCTTCCATGGGAGCTTTCTGCATTCATTAGTTCTAATTAATTAAGCCACAAGTACAAGCTTACTGCACTTACTGCTTCTTCAACAATAAGCTACTGACTGTCTCAAACAATGCAAAAGGATCTTCTTATGAATAGCAGTCTTAGCACAAGTCTCTATCATCATGTTTACTGGTCTGCTGAAGAATATTGAAACCAGATAGATAAGCGAATTCGAATTTAGATAACTAAAATCTTTATTTCTTTAAACCTTATGGTGTCCATTCTCATTAGAATAGTCGCGAAGAGACGGTTCTAATGAGTAGTAACATCAAAGGATTTGGTGCTTTCATAATGAGTGAGAAAATGTTATATTTGTGCAGTTCACTGCCCCCTTATCTGGAGCCCTGGAAACTATACTCTATATCTACAAAAACACTGAAAATCTATCACCATAAACTGTGCAGACCACGACCGGAGGACCCATAAACAAACCGTTCCCAGACCACAAGTGTAAGCCACACATAAGGTTAACACCATTATAACATACACAGGAAACTAGAGCTACACAACTCATGAATTTAAGTGTTTTGACACTTAAAATAGAAGTATCTTTAAATGTTTCATAAGAGACCCATTTTGTAATCTTGATCTTTGCTCAAGGAAACCGTGTCCTTGTTTTCCCATTTCAAACTCACAATTCTCATGGTTTGTAACTTCAGTTTTATAACTCTTACCATGCAAGCGGCGGATGATGTGCCACAGTGATTACCTTTGCATACAGTTTGGACCCAGATGAGACGCCGCATAATGCGGCGTCTCATCAGGATCCAAACTGTTTGACATGTTGACACTTTTTTTAAAAGAAATTTAGAAAGTTTTATTTTTAGAACAGTTGCAGACAATAGCTTTAAGATGATTCTAATGAGTAGTCACAGCATACAGTTTGGTGGAGACATTAGGATTTTGGTTTTGAAATACTTTCTTAACCCTAGCTTTATACTCTATTATCGAGTCCATAACCTGTTTTTATTTTTTGAAGACAGGTGATCATTTAAATTAAAGCAGGTTGAAAGTAAAGTAGAAAGTTTTCTGTTTGCTTTCAGCACTTATCTGTTAATCTAATACATTTGAACTATTTTCTTCAATGGAAGAATATATTCAATGCGCTAAAAGGTGCTTCTATTATGAGGGGAAAGGGTTAATATGGAGGAACATCTTGGGAACCAATACTGCAACCATTCATTATCTTCAAGGTCCAGACTCAGTCAGAATATCCATGACAAAACAAGAAGCTGCACCTAATAAACACATAACATGAACCTGGTGGCAAGCACATGTATATATTCAAAGGTCTTTAATTATGACTTAAAAGTTTAAAAGGGTCAATAGTTTTCCTTAACAATAAATAATTTCCTGTTCATAAACAAAAGCTGGATATCATTCAACTAGTTAAACACCAAGTAGTTTTTCTATGAAAATAGCAACACTGTCCACCAACAAGAGTGCCTCGAGCACACTTAAATATGCCTTACATATGGGCATTAGTCAAAGATAGTCAACATGTAACAATTTACCAAATATTTAGGCAACAATTAAACTATCCTACCAAGTATCATCATAATTTGTCAAAAAAGATTTTAGTTTTTGTGGTAACAAACCTAAAGACAGATCAACACCATATCAGAATACATAATATCAGACAGGAAATCATTTCCTAAATACTGCCCCTGCCTCAAATCTAACTTTGAAACCATATTGCAGACAACAATATTGAAGCAGACGACAATATTTCTGTGCAGGGTTAAAAACCTCACAATAAATTAATTCATCAATCATGAAAGGGTTATAAGGAGCATTCTGCTTTACTTTCAACCTGCTTTTAGTGATCACCTATCTTCAATACTAGAAACAGGCTATGGATTAAAGGCAAAAATGTGAATCAAGAGATATTAACCATGGACACTAATTATTTATAATTTTTATCTTATTGATCTATCCAACCTAAACAGCGAAACAGTCATTTATCAAACCCTGCTTTCTATTGAAATTCTAAACCATATGGGGGGCTGTCCATGACACATACCCTTCAGAGTAAATAATAATGTTACCAATGGTCTGAAATAAATAAATAACATAATTATCTAGAAATCTATGGACTGGAATACCGGCAATAAATAAACCAATTTCAACATTATATCAAATTCAATTGAAGGACAGAAAACTCTTGTATTAGCCTGAATGCTAATTATGTGCATGCTATTTATAAGTTAAGTACATCTTGCAGATTTATAAAACACGAGCAGCAGTGCATACTTGTTAATTCATTTGTTGTAATGTACTGTTTGTTAATCTCTTAACCCATCACCCCATAGCCTGTTTCTAGTTTTGAAAATAGGTGACTACTTAAAGCAGGCTAAAAATAAAGTAGAATGTGCCTTAAGGCACATTCTGCTTTACTTTCAGCCTGCTTTAAGCTACCGTCTGTTAGAATTTAGAAAATATTTCTTATGATATTATATTCATGACTTTGTAAAGTGGAAATATTTTCTTCGGTGGCGGAAAAAATAGAGGCGTAAAAAGGGGTATTTATGGGGTAATGGGTTAATTCAACTGTCATGATACAAAATAACCCATAAGTGCTGGCCTCTAACAAAATGTATCCTAAGCAAAAGACCCTGTTGAGAGGGTTTCTAAAGGAACCTTCTGATTAGGGTCTGCACTGTTTTGTCAAACTTTATTTTATTTTTGAAACAAAACCTTTGAGAGACAATGTCAACTAGCCATTTTTCAGAAAACCTACAAGTCGATTTGAAAAAATCTACATGTTCTGGATTAAAAAAAAGTTTCTAAAATTTATATTATGGAAACAAAATCTTTAAGAGACATATTTTGGGAAACAATGCATTTTTATTTAGGGCAATGCACTGTGTTTATTGTAACACTTAGGAATAAAATTTTCAAGTAGTTTAAACAAAGAATAACTTGAGAGATTTAAAATGAAATGTTAGGCAAATTATGACACATGTCCTTTAATTCTTAGTCTAGTCATTCAATTAGTGTGTGAAAAATCTGTCTGTCACTCTGGATAAAATATTAACAACCTTGGAGGACTAAGTCTATAAATAATGGCCTCTTTACACAGTGACAAGTCGTGACTTTATGACAATAATTTTTTAAGTCTTTTAAAGAAATCATTTAAGTCATACATAATTGTGTAAGTAATCACAATTCAGTCAATACCAGTCTGAATTAGCATTCTCTCTGTCATTTATCTTTCACAACTTTTCCTACAGAAGAACCTTTGGACAACTCTTTCCTCTTGAAATACATGTGTAGGGATGCTTTAACCCATTCCCCTATAGCCTGTTTCCAGTTTCGAAAATAGAAAACTACATAAAGCATGTTGAAAGTAAAGCAGAATGCGCAGACAGACAGACAGACAGACAGACAGACAGACAGACAGACAGACAGACAGACAGACAGACAGACACTGTTGCAAAATGTCTTTCGAGTGGGCGGATAAAAAAAATTCAGAAATAACTCTTGACAGACAAGAAGACAGTAAAAACTTTGGAAACAATCTAATTTGTCAACAACCATGAACACCTTTTTATTTCCTGGTTTTCATGGTAGTGTTTTATAGCCTAGGAAATGCAAATAGCCATTACTTCAAACATCCATCACGTCGAGTTAACCTAATTTATCCATACAGTTTTAAAATTATTATTTATATATCATGCACCATCCCTACATACATCATATACCTTGAGGTCATCAAGATCCAAAATTATTCAAGTTTTCATCCTTATGGCTCACCTGTAGTAAATAATTCACCCTTTTCCTCAAGTAAATACATGTAGTTCCACTTAATTTAAATACAGTCATGAATATGCGCTTCAAGAACTATTTTTCTCAACCTAGCAGATGATAGCTTGAAGCAGGTTGAAAGTAAAGCAGAATGTGCCTGAAGGCACATTCTGCTTTACTTTCAACCTGCTTTAAGTGACCAACTGTCTTCAAAGGTAGAAGCAGGCTATGGGGTAATTGGTTAATCATTAAACCTTTACATCATCTAACCCTTGTAGCTAGTACAGGTGAGAAAACGTTATTTTTACCCTACTTCTATGGAGGTGTTAGTAAACATATTGAGAAAATTTGATTTGAAACTGTAAAGAATTTTTTTTTTTTTTAAGCCTTTTATTTTTAAGAATTGCTTGAATTTCAGTAATGTTACTGAGAATATGAGTTGTAGCAGAATGACTGTCTGCTGATTTCAGCCCTGTAGGCATATCAGAAATGATTGTTCATAAATGACCTTGGCTTTGACCTTGAAACAATGGGATGATGTATTTGAAAGAGCTGATATGACAGGTCAACACTAATAGACTGTCATATATACAATCAACACTCAATAATTCGAACTCCCGTTTGTTCGAACATACCAATATTTCAAAGCTAAAACCTGGCTAAGCAATGTTTGAGCTTTGAAATACAGGTATGTTCTACTTAAGCGAGATAGAAGTATCGAAATTAAAATTATGAAATACTGGTTAGGTCGATTCTAGTGAGTTCCAAGTATTTAGTTTCTATTGTATAATTTATGGTATCTTAGAAACTTAATCCAAGGTCAATAAATGACCTTGACCTAGAGACCAAGGTTTCTAGGAATTTAAAACTGTTTCCAATTGTTTTACAGATAAAATGTAGAGCATCCATTAAAGAGTAACTGGACTAAAAGAAATCATGTAACTGCTGTAACCTTGCTTCTGTCAAATAGAGAAATGCTTAGGTGACACCTCTGCTTAATTAAGCAAACTTAACAATAAATGATTTAGAAACTGTAGAAAATCTTTACAAACTTAAATGATATGTGTTTAGGTTGTTTTTCCTACGCTAATTGTAACTTAAACTGTATACAGCTTGTCATCATATGTAACATAAGCTGAATATATTTATGTTCTGTCTAACCTGGGTTTAGTCACAAATCATTGATGAATCATGCATAGTACATCTAACACAGGTAACTGTTCAATGCAGGACAAAAGTAATGCAGAAAGCTCCCTGTGGGAGCTTTCTGCATTGCTTTTATCCTGCATTTAGCATATATTATATATCTTAAAGAAATGAATATGCATCTTGTACAAGATGGTTGATAAACAGAGGCCGGACTGTGTCTAGGTTTTATGAGGGAAAAAGTCATTGATGTAAATTCATTCAGTGACACAGTCATTTGATGAAAGGCCAGACAGTAGCTGGCATGTTGAGCCCTGAAGGTGTAGGGCAGATAGTATCTCATTAACTCTCAACGCTCCCTCTGAACTTTTTAATCTTTTTTAAATATTTGCAAATACTTTGGATCCAGATCAGGCCCAACAAATGTGGGACCTGATCTGGATCTAAACTGTTTGACACTTAAATCAAATGTCCGCAAAAACTGAGGTAGAAAAAATATGTTTATCAAGACATTGTAGCTGACAAAATAGCACAGGAAAGTTACTGAACTGGCAAAAAGTTAACTACTTAATTTCCTACTGCAAAAAAATATAATTTCACAGCCAGGCAGTTTGGATTCACACTTGTCACGAGGTTATAGCCAATACGAAAATTAACCCATTTTTTACTCAATAACTTACACATGCCTAACTGTTGAAATCGGAGCAGCGTTTAAAAAGGCTGATGCAAAATGTCGATGTGGAGGCAGACAAGTCAAGTTTTTGCCACATTGCAGGTTTCACCTTGTATACTATATACTCTGTTTACAAAAACAAAAACAACACAAACAACACAAAACACCTGAAATTCTTGATTATGTTTTTCACTTTTCCAGTTGCTTATCATTTGCCCTAATCATTCGCCCTAAGCTTTTCAGTTTTCCGTACAGACAAAACTTGCTGTGCATCTGCAATCAATTCCGATCCATATGATGAACAGTTCAGTGAGTGATTGCATTTGAGAGATAAACGATCTGTTTGTTTTTCAACTGTACAATGACACATGCAGACTTGCATAATAGTTAGAGGCATTATGAATTTATATGTCACTGACACAGAGGGGGGACAGAAAGGTGATGAGATCTACCCTTACAGTGCACCAACAGAGTGTATACAGGGCTCCAAATAAGAGGGGGTAAACTGAACAAATTCAGCACAAAATCCTATGGTGATACTACTCATTAGAATCGTCTCACAGAGACGATTCTAATGAGTAGTGACACCATAGGGTTTAATGTAGAAATAGAAATTTTAGTTTTTGGAATCCTGCCCTTATCTGAAACTCTGTTTTTACATCCTTTACAAACATGGTAGACCCAGATCAGAGGACTCCTGAAGGAGCTCGCTGATCAGGGTCTGCAATGTTTGTCCTACTTAAAGATGTTTTGGAAAAATATCCCTTGAGAGGCAATATAGACTGGTCATAATATAGAAGATGGAAGAGTTAATTTGGAAGTCAACAGTGTAAGGGCTAATATTGTAATATGTCAAAGTGTGTGATGATATTGTTTGTTAACCCTTATCGTGCTAAGCATGACATGGCTAATATTTGCAAACACCTTGGATCCAGATCAGACGTCGCACCACGCTGCATCTGATCTGGATCCAAGCTTTATTATTAGAATTATACCAGATTTATATAACGCTCTTCTCACACTGAAATTGTGCGTTCAAAAGCGCTTCATATGAAATAAAATAAATCTACTTACAAAGTGAGAAAAGACAATTAACTTCACTTATAATACAGTAAAGACACCCTACTTGTAATGCTTTCAATATATTAATATTTTCTTCAGCTTAAGAGATGAAAATAAGTGATTATATTATTCGCAGATGATCTATTTTAAGCTGACGACAATTCAGCATGAAAAGATTAACCAGATTATATATATATATATATATGTATGCTAATATACTGTACCGGTTCGGAGTGTTGTGATGAATGGTGTACTTTATAAGATGAACTTGAAGCATCCTTTTTTGGGGATGTGGATGGTTCATTCTTGTTGGTACATTTCATTGTTACAGCTAGGCGCGCTGCCGTATCTGACCGAGTATGTGTATGTCTGACTGTGTAGTGTGTTCACATTATCTATCTCTCTCTATATATATATATATATATATATATATATATTTAAAAGAAAGAAACTCAGAACGAGTAAATTAAGTAAAAAAGGTTGAAGATACAGGGTTCCAGATAAGGGTGAGTAAACTGAACAATTTCAGCATTTGCTCACCAAATCCTATGGTGTTACTACTCATTAGAATTGTCTCTTTGAGACAATTCTAATGAGTAGTGACACCATATGGTTTAAAGCAGAAATAAAGATTTTAATTTTTGAAGTACTCCCCTTATCTGAAACCTTGTATATACATCCTATGCAAACAGTTTTCATACAGATCAGAGAGGGATAACCGAGTTATACCAAGTTACTAAACAGGTAAATGAAGTATGAAACTCCAGGGGCTATGAAGGTCACCACAATCCTTCACTTCCTTTTAACATTCAATACTTTCACCGATATATACTTGTTGTCTGCCTTACTTACTACTTAAACCCTTTATCCCTTATATCCTTAGCAAGCCTGACCCATTTTGTTCACATAACACAGACACTACCGGACTAAGACGATCCTGAGCTAAGTTTGAGCTCCGTTTAAGCTTTTTGAGCTTTGTGCTGACATATGTCAGTGTTACTGAATTCCAGAATGAGTGCTATTATAACGGGTTTTGACAAAAAGGTCTCCTTCCATTTAAACCGAAAGTAGAAAGATCGACTGTTTCAGCACCTCTGGCATTCGCATGTTTTCCAATCTTGCAAATTTGTGTCTGTATCCATTTTTAAGGCTACCTGAAAGTGTCACATTTTGCAGGAGACCATTGATATTCTAGAAATAGGAAGTGCCGAAAACCTGGGTACGATGCCCTACTCTTATTATTGACAAAGTATTGCACCCAGGTTTCCTGTATCCGCTCCCCTCCCTCTGGAGTGTCCAATTAGCCCTTAGAGGGCAGAAATGGATTTAAACTCTTTGCATGCTGGGTAATTTTTTTAGTCTGCAAAATTTGTCGTCTGCTATTGTTATAAAAATAGAATTTTTAAAATTTCTTTTAAGTTCAGTGTCAGAATGGCAAACAGTTTTGATCCTGATGAGACTCCGTGGCATCTCATCTGGATCCAATCTATTTGCAAAGGTAACCACTGTGGCAGATATATCCCCCGCTAGCATACAAAGACTTAACAAACATAAACAACCCATGACTACATTGTGACAATGTTTCAAGACAATAATAAAACTAATAAAGTGACAGTGCTAAACCCATTACCCCCATAGAATGCCTTTTAACGCCTATAATTTATTCCTCCACTATGGAAAATAGTCCCACTTTATACAGTCATAATTATCTATCATAAGACACATTTTCTATATCCTAGCAGATGGTAATTTTAAAGCAGGTTGTAAGTAAAGCAGAATGTGACGAAACTGGAATCATGTATCATATCCATAACGCTTCGAAGACACTAGGTAAGAAGTACTATTTGGGGTCATGCACCCATTACCCCATAGCTTGTTTCTAGTTTTGAAGGTAGGCGACTACTTAAAGCAGGTTGAAAGTCAAGCAGAATGCGCCTTAGAGCGCATTCTGCTTTACCTTCATCCTGCTTTAAGCTGCAAATCAGCTAGGATATAAAAAATATTTCATACGGTTCATGAATGTGTTAAGTGGTATTATTAGTGGAGAAATAAATTAAAGGCATAAAAAGGCATATTTGTGGGGTAATGGGTTAACCCTTTACCTGATAGCGTATTTCTAGTATTGAAGATATGTGACCATTTAAAGCAGGTTGAAAGTAAAGCGCCTTAAGGCGCATACTGCTTTACTTTAAAGCATGGATTTACATGGATTTAAGCTTCCATGTGCTAGAATATATAAAATATTGCCTATACTATAATATTCATGACTGATTAAATTGGAACTATTTTGTTCAGCAGAGGATTAAATCATATGCGCTAAAAGGCACTTCTATTGGGTAATGGGTTAAGTCAGTGACTTACCATGACAGCCGTTTGTTGTGCTTGCATGATATGTTGAAGATTTGGTGGAATCAGGGCAGGTTGTTGACTGACTGTCAGCATCTGTTGAACCTGCTGCGGGCTGAGTCCCTGCTGTGCCGCCAACATCAGCACAGACTGGTGGGGCTGGGTACCATTGGTAGATGGACTAGCTCGACCTGACTGGCATTGGCTGGGTGGGCGGGATTTGCGCTTGGACAAACCTGAGGTTATAGGTACCCCAGACAGCTTTGTGTTTGCCTGAGGAGAGGGTAGTCCCTGAAAAAAACATAAATTACAATCTTACAACTATTTAAACATTATTCCATAAATATTTAATTTATTCCTCCACAGAAGAAATAAATTTCCACTTTATACAGTCATGAATATGCACTAAAACAATTATTTTCTACATCCTAGCAGATGTTAGCTTTAAAAGCAGTCTTTCAACCTGCTTTAAGTAGTCCCATGTCTTCAACACTAGAAACAGGCTATGAGGTACTAGTAATGGGTTAACCCATTACCCCATAAATACGACTTTTTACGTCTTTCATTTATTTCTCCACTGAAGAAAATAGTTCCAATTTATACAATCACGAATATGTATAATAAGAAATATTTTCTATATTCTAGTTAGTGGTAGCTTAAAGCAGGCTGAAAGTAAAGCATAATGTGCCTTAAGGCACATTTTGCTTTACTTTCAACCTGCTTTAAGTGGTTACCTATATTTAATACTTGAAACAGGCTATGGGGTAATAGGGTAAAGTCTACATAAAGTTTCACCAATAATAAAACTTTCTATTGACAAAAATATAGACGGAGAGAACAATTTCAGGAAAGAATAAGTTCAATTTTTAGTCTTATAATACCTCCATAATTCAAATTAACCCTTCTTTTCCTGAAAATTCATAATTATATAAATATCTGCCCACTATGAGCATCTATCATCTGAAGTTCTGATCTACTATATAGGATAATAAATACACATTACCAGTTGACTGTGCGATACAGAGTGATGTATTTAGCTCGAGACGTTTTTGGCGGAAATAGCCGATCTGACGAGCGCCTTGGCGCGAGTCTGATCAGTTGTTTCCGCCAAAAACGTCGAGAGCTAAATGCAACACTCTGTTGCGCACTGCCAACTGGTAATGTGTTTATTATATGCCTTGAATACAAACCAGAAACAACTAAATAGTTGTTTAAATCATTTTACTTCCAAAATTTATTAGTTATTTGAAGCAGAACGAGAAGTTTTGTATGCCACAAAGAATAACGCGGCACTCGTACATGTACGTAAATGACGTCACGTCAAATCGAAAGCGAGGTCAGAGTAAAATACAAAGTGGCTGATACAAGGTGGCTGATACAGACTCTTGTATTTTACTCTGCAAATACACGCGGAAACGCTCGATATCACTCGAAGGCATATAATAAAATAAGGAATCATTTTCTCCAGAAACTTGTGCACTCATGACAGGCAGATAATATAAGAAATAAGTGTAGACAATGTTTTGGCACAAGTCTTATCTCAGACCTTTTTTTCTGGTAATTCCTAATGAAAATTGTAAAAATAATTCCCAAATTGTTTTTGATACAAGTTGTTCCTTTATAGGTCAAAATCACATAAATAGAGGATATTGTATGAGTGTTCATTATTTATCATTTTTAATAAACTCGTTGACTAAAATAATATGACGCGAGCCTTGGCGAGCGTCATATTCATTTTAGTCAACGAGTTTATTAAAAATGATAAATAATGAACACGAATGTGATATTGATTTATCACATTACAAGTTCAAGCACCTATTAAATTGATTTGAAGCCGTAGTTTGTAGACCCTACGCTATATAGATTTTCCGCCAAACGTTACTTTGTTTACGTTAACGTCATAGTTATTGACGTCATTTGGCACCCCGCTACATGCAGGGCTTATGGACGAACAAGTTAGGCCGGAGCCCAAAAAACGATATTCCACTAGTGGATTACGATATTTATACAATCGCTTTATGCAACTCCCAGACCGCGAATTATGTGATAAAAGATAATAAAACAAATGATGGAAAACTAGCTAACAGGCCTTTTCCCGGCCACTTAGACTAAATAAGTGAAATCAATTCCAAAAAGTCTTCCCAAATCATTGGATTTTTTGCACACAAAAATTCCGAAATCAGACATTGCAATTTTCCAAAAATGGCCCTAAAACGGCCTGAATCTGCTGTTACGGACAAGAACGTCAAAAACTGAATATAGCAACATGTAGTGCACAGCAAACTGGTGAAGTGTTTATTATATTCCATCAATACACACCAACAACAACTAAATAGAGGTTTAAATCATTCTATATCCAAAAACATTATGATATTTGAATTCTTTTATGCCACAAAGAATAACCAAGAACTTGAACATGTATGTGTACATAATGTGACTTTAATGTCACATGTGTCGAGAACAAGATCCAAAGGCATACAATAATAAGAGTTACAGTAAATCCTCTAAATTACGACCACTAAAAATAAGGCTAATTGATGGAATAAAGAGCTGGTGACAGCTTAAAGAAAGGTAACAGTAAAACAGAAAGCTCCTTTAGGAGCTTTCTGTTTTACAGTCACCTTGCTTTAAGCAGTTACCTGCCTTAAGCACGTTAGTGGTCGTTATAGAGAGGTTTTAATGTAGTTTCATGATAAGCACTTTCTACAATCTGATCAGTAGCTTAGTTAATATGCAGATACAAGTATGAGATTACTCTTTAATTATTTCCAGATCTAATACATGTAATTACCTCCACTTAATACCATGAAAAACATGAACAATAGAAATGATTTAGAGATACTGAACAAACAAGACACAACTGCTATAACACATTTCCCCATAACCTGTTTCTAGTTTTGAAAATAGGTGACCACTTCAAGCAGGTTGAAAGTAAAGCAGAATGTGCCTTAAGGCACATTCTGCTTTACTTTTAGCCTGCTTTAAGCTAACATCTCATGAAATATAGAAAATATCTTTTATCATACATATTTATGACTGTATAAATTGCAACAATTTTCTTCAGTGGAGAAATAAATTAAAAGCGTAAAAAGACGTATTTATGGGGTAATGGATTAACTTGCTGTCTTGCTTGCCTATCAGTAAGAGCCAAAGTAATGCAGAAAACACCTGTGGGAGCTGTCTATATTACTTTTGTCCTGAAGTGTGCTGCCGTTTGTCCTAAAATAAACAAATGTTTCAGTGGATGCTTAATAGAAATTTGTATGTGGTCAAATTACCTCTCCTTTTTGGAGTGACAAAAGTAAATTCCACTTTTTTACGCTTACTACAAACACCTTTCCTTTTTGACATGACAAAAAAATAGTTCAACTTTTTTGTTTATTACTGTCCTTAACCAGTATACCACCAGTCCCGAAGAGAAGTTTCTAATGAGTATGGTGACACCATATGGTTTAATGCAGAGATAAGGAAATTAGTTTTTGAAATACTCCCCTTATCTGGAGCTCTAAGGTAGTCATGTGCAGCCATCACGTATTAACGTTTGGTAGTGACAGAATAATTTTTCAAAAGACTGATCTAATTACAATGTAATATATACTGGAATGCAGTAAGGTAAGCATGATTCCAGAAAAGACTTGACCCGTTACTCCATAATCATGCCTTTTTATGCCTCTAATTGTTTCTATACTACAGTAAGCAGCCTCCATCATTCTAGGAAGTCCTGCACATATAACACAGAAGTCATTTCCAGTATCTTTCCAAATGATAGCTTAACCCATTAGTCCATAGCCTGTTCTTAGTTTTGAAGATAGGTGACCACTTAAAGCAGGTTGAAAGCCTGCTTTAAGCTATTATCTAATATGATATAGAAAATATTTCTTATGGTACATATTCATGATTGTGTAAAAAGGAACTATTTTCTTTAATGGAGGAATAATTTAAAGGCGTTAAAAGTTGTATTTATGGGGTAATGGGTTAAAGCATCTGTTGTAAACACCCAAACATTTATACAATTTAGTGGTTTTACTGTATTTGAAATTCTCCCTGTAATCAGACCTCTGCGACATGCCTGTCCCACCGGTACCCACCTGAGATTCACATTCGCCATTGCTGTCTGGGCTCGGGGCACTTGCTGCACTGGTTCCCGACTCTCCAGACATGTGTTTGGCCTCGGCACTCAAGTTGATTGCCCCATCCTCCCTATCAGCGGCCATCATACAATCATTCTGAAAATCAATCAACAAAATACCATCAGCACCACAGATACATCATGTTTGACACAATTTAGGATCTTGATCAGAAGGTTAAACCATCTCCATTTCACAGTTTTGATGTTTAGCCAGGGCTCCTGGTAAGAAGTGTAAATTCAATAGTTTCTAACTTTCAAACATATTCATTTTACCATCATTATTCAGATTCCGCCAAACTTATGTGTGGCTATTATCATTAGAATTGTCTCATAACATTAAAAATACATTCTACTATCAAACAGGAGCATCCATAGATCAGAAATCATATAACAGTCATTAACTGTTTTTAACACATTAATACCTACACCTTTTTAGATTCTTATTATTCATTCATTTAGAATACTAATCCAAAGCTGAAAGTCCTGAACATGAGATAATAGCTGCATTTCCTGTACTTTTCCAGAGAGCATTCTGCTTTACTTCACTTGTTATAAGTGGTAACCTGTTCAGTCTATGGGGTAATGGGTTGAAAAGAGATAATTATCACTTTGGGTTTGAAACCCAGTGAGTCTGTTCAAACCTTTTGTTCTTTATGAGGAAACTGTCCAGCTGGTTTTCTCAGGGAAGTGTATTCTACATAATCCCTTCTTTTAAGTGAACCTCAAATTAAATGTGACAATAGGTTTTTAAGACAAGTGACAGTTTAATGCAGGATAAACGTATGAAAACTCCTTATAGTGCTTCTTGCAATACTCATGTCCTGTGTTATGCAGTCACCTGCATCTAAAAATATTTATATGCTTTCATGTCCAGGGCTCCAAATAAGAGGGAATAATTTGAACAAATCCAATATTTTCTCACTCAAATTTAGCCAAAATCCTATGGTGTGACTACTCATTAGAATCGTCTCTTCGAGACGATTCAAATGAGTAGTGACACCATAGGGTTTCATTCAGAAATGAATATTTTAGTATTTGAAATACTCCCCTTATCTGGAGCTCTGCATGTCTATTTTTTTTTTTTTTTGCTTTTAAGTCAGTTGGCCATAACATCATGAACATTCATTCATTCTAAATTCTACATCCATTCATCTACATATATTTGGCTCTAAATGACATTTCTGTGATGACCAATTTAGAACATCATATATACAATCATTCACTTTTTCTTATTTATATACCGGTACATGTATAGAGAAATCTTATTCAAGTGCTCATTAATTACTATCTTTAACAAACCAGTTGACAAAAATACCAGGATGGAAGCCTTTGCAAGCGTCATATTTATTTTAGTCAACAAGTTTATTAATAATCATAATAAATGAGCACGAATGTGAGATTATGCATATCACATAAACATCTTAAAAGCCTATTAATTAATTGAAGACATAGTTTTGCAGTCCCTCTATAATATATATTTTCCGCCAAAGCATGACATTGTTTATGGTAACGTCCTCACAAATAATATCATTTGGTGTCTTTCTTCATGCAGACAGGGCTGATGGACAAACAGACTGGTCCGGAACCCAAAATTTGACAATACACTGTGTATTCTTGAAAATAATGCATGGCTCCAGCACACTACAAGTCTAGAGGGTTCTATGTGATAAAAGTCATTTCAAGAAAACCTAAATCAAGCTCTGGATAAAATAATTATTTCTGAAACAAACAAAATCTCTAGTTGAGCAAGCAACAACTTCCCTTCATTGACACTTTCATGTAAACATGCCAAAGTAAACCAGCCCCTTTTAGCACATTTTATTTGTTCCTCCACTGAAGAAAATAGCTCCACTGTATACAGTCATCAATATGTATCATAAGAAATATTATCTATATCCTGCCAGATGATATAGCTTAAACCAGACTGAAAATAAAGCAGAATGCGCATTCTACTATACTTTAAACTTGCTTTAAGTATCTTAAATACTAGAAATAAGCTTTGGGAAAATGGGGTAAGTTACCTTATTGATAACCATCAGTGAATTCTAACTGGAATGCATATTTTAACCACTACTCCATATAAATAGGCCTTTATACACCTCTAACTAAACCTACACTTAGGCAAGCTAGTTTCCAGTATCTTTCCAGATAGTAACTTAAAGCAGGTTAAAAGTAAAGCAGAATGATTCTTCAAGAGCATTCTGCATTACTTTTAACTGACTTTAAGTGAACACCTGTTTTCAAAATTAGAAACAGGCTATTGGGTAAAGATTAAAAGTTTTAAGACAGAGTAAAGGGCCTTTAGTGCATATGTGAAGGAACATGTATGGTTTTCTAGGGCATTTAAATGGAATAAAGCTCAGCACGTGGACTTTCCGCATTTCTTTTGTATGTGCCAACGAAAACTGCTGACCAAGTGCCGTATTATGTTTTATATCCAATCAGATATGCAAATAACTAATCCCGAGTCTTTGTTGACTTGAATCCATAAACAATAATACAACAATTAATTGGTGGGTGATTAGAGATTAGCTTAACACGATAGCTGAATTAAAGCCCACATTTATTTACTATTTCTATTTTATTTTTGTTTACCTGGGCCAAAGCGAGGGATTTATCAGGGCTAATCTGTGATTACTGATTTATTTACTGGGTAAATGCCAGTCGATATTCAAACTGTCTCCCCTCTCGAAGTCAACACACAGTTATCTACCCTGACTGATCTAAATATTTCCAGTGCACAGTGGAACCCCACTATCAGTGCTCCAGATAAGAGGAAGTAAACTGAACAAATCCAATATTTTCTCACTCATTTCAGCACTTAATTCTATAGTGTGACCACTCATTAGAATCATCTTGAGACAATTCTAATGAGTAGTGACACAATAGGGTTTAATTCAGAAATACAGATTTTAGTTTTTGAAAAACTCTCCTTATCTGAAGCCCTCTCTATTATGGCTACTAAAAAGAAAACTTTTTGATGGGTTTAAAGAGAAATGAAAGCTTAAGCAAAATGAAAGTAAAACAGAAAGCTCCTTCAGGAGCTTTCTGCTTTACTTTCAACTTGCTTTAAGCAGTCACCTGCCCAAAACAGGGAAATAATTAATCTCATACTGTGGTAGTAATAGAGGGGTTAACCCTTAGCCCGCCAAATAAATTGTCGTCTGCTATATTTCTCGTCTGCATCAAGTTTCAAAGTGCTTCAAAGTTGCTCAAAATTGCTGAAAATGTTGTCCGAGTGTCAAACAGCTTGGATCTGGATGAGACGCCGAGTTACTCGGCGTCTCATCCGGATCCAAGCTGTTTGCATATGGAGCTATAGTCGTGAGTGGCAGGCTAAGGGTTAAACTGTAAGCTAGATACAAGTGTTATGAAGCCTATATGAATGTAGGTCTTATATCTTATTCTACAACAATTAGACAAATACAATAAACAATACCCGATTCTAAATAATCTCGTTCAAGCAGAAAAATTGCTTTGTCTTAAAATTAAAACCTGTTAATTGGTGTCTGTGTTTGTGTAGATGAATAAATACGATTGTCACAAGATATGCATGACAAACAAGGCGGGTGGGATTAAATGACAAAATTTAAAGGGCAAATTTATGAATGAAGTTTCTTAATGGGGCCTGATACCAATCTATCAGCAATATTATAATGAGGTCAACAACGCATTGTCCTAACCAGGTCAAAGACTAATCTCCTAGAACCACTTATGGTGGCCAATAGCATAGGAAAGTGGTTTTACAGTCGAACTTTGATATCTCGAATGTGTTTAACTCGAACTATCGAACTATCGGATATTTCATGCTTGGTTAAGTCAAACATACAACACGTTTTAATTTTGAAATACGGGTATGTTCCACAAAACCGACTTCGAAATATCGAAGTTTGATTGTAATTTTTTTTATGCAACAATTGTTGCCTCACTTAAAACAGCTACTATTCTAAAATAAATACTTCTAAAATTTATTTTCAAAATATGGTCAAAGTGTCAAACAGTTTAGATCCTGGTGAGATGCTCCATAACTATGTGTCTCATCCAGATCAAAACTGTTTGCATTTAGGTAATCACGTGTACAGCTGCTAGCACGCAAAGAGTTAACTCTTACCATGCTAGCAGGGGATATATATCGCCACAGTGATTACTTTTGCAAACAGTTTGGATCCAGATTAGACGCAGCAAAACAAGCTGTTTGACACTGTAATCTTATTTCGAAAATAATTTTTTCAAATTCTACTTTTAGAACAGTAGCAGACGACACAAAGTCATACTGAGGATGAAAATATTAACAAGGGCCACTATGGCCCTAAATCGCTCACCTGGTACACCATGGCAAACTTGACCTATAGTGACCTAGATTATGACTGGACATGACCCACAATCAACCTTTAGAGTGTAAACAAGATTTTGCTATGATTTGACCTTGTGACCTAGTTTTTGACTTGACATAACCCATATTCAAACTTGACCTATAATCAATGAGACAAACATTCTGACCAAGTTTCATCAAGATCCAATGAGATTTGTAGCCTCTAGAGTGTTAACAAGATTTTTATATGATTTAACCTAGTGACCTAGTTTTTGACCGGACATAACCCATATTAGAACTTGACCTATATATTCATGAGACAAACATTCTGACCAAGTTTCATCAAGATCCAATGAGATTTGTAGCCTCTAGAGTGTTAACAAGATTTTTCTATGATTTAACCTCGTGACCTAGTTTTTGATCGGACATGACCCATATTCGAACTTGCCCTAGATATCAATGTGACAAACATTCTGACCAAGTTTCATCAAGATCCAGTGAGATTTGTAGCCTCTAGAGTGTTAACAAGGTTTTTCTATGATTTGACCTAGTGACCTAGTTTTTGACTGGACATGACCCATATTCAAACTTGACCTAGATATCAATGAGACAAACATTCTTACCATGTTTCATAAAGATCCAATGAGATGTGTAGCCTCTAGAGTGTTAACAAGATTTTTCTATGATTTGACCTAGTGACCTAGTTTTTAACCAGACATGACCCACATTCTAACTTGACCTAGATATCAATGAGACAAACATTCTTACCATGTTTCATAAAGATCCAATGAGATGTGTAGCCTCTAGAGTGTTAACAAGATTTTTCTATGATTTGACCTAGTGACCTAGTTTTTAACCAGACATGACCCACATTCTAACTTGACCTAGATATCAATGAGACAAACATTCTTACCAAGTTTCATAAAGATCCAATGAGATTTGTAGCCTCTAGAGTGTTAACAAGGTTTTTCTATGGTTTGACCTAGTGACCTAGTTTTTGACCAAACATGACCCACATTCGAACTTGACCTAGATTTCTACTAGACAAACATTGTGATCAAGTTTCATGAAGATCCAATGAGATTTGTAGCCGGTAGAGTGTTAACGAACAATTGTGAACAGACAGACGGACGGACAGACGACGGACATCCAGCGATCCTAAAAGCTCACCTTGGCACTTCGTGCCAGGTGAGCTAAAAAGTAACCACTATGTTTTCTTCCAAAAAAATCCATGCAACTATTTCCGATGTTAACTATTTTATTTTTTAACCCTTTTGCCATCAAATTTTATCGTGTTTTTCTGAACTTTTTCAACGTACACCATAATTATTGCATGCATAATTAGTCTGCTTTGAAAAAATATTTCCTAAAATAAAACTATAAGTCAAACATCATGAGTGTCTGATCTGGATTCTAACTGTTGACAACAGTGTAGACCCAGATCACAGAACTTCTAAAGGAGTCTACAATGTTTGTCATGATTTTTTATATTTTGGGGGGACAAACCCATAAGGTGTTGATATGAACGGGTCATTTATCAGAATATTGGAAGAGCTAGTTCAATGGAAAACTCAGCACTGAAAGGATTAATTCCAGGTCTGATAACTAAAACAGTACATTATGGCATAAAACTGCAGTACAACCTCTCTATTTCGACTTAATCCAAGGCTTATTAACTGTATAAAAGGCAGGTGACAGCTTAAAGCAAGTTGACAGTAAAACAGAAAGCTCCTTTAGGAGCTTTCTGTTTTACTGTCATCTTGCTTTAAGCAGTCACCTGTGGTAAACATCTAATAATTAACACAAATTAGTGGTCGTAATAGAGAGGTTTTACTGTATTTAAATCTGCTACGTTCAGAGTGATAGTTATTATAAAATCTTTCAAACCTGAATAAATGCTGTATGCTTTAAAAAAAAATCATCGACTAGATTTCTAAAAATTCTTATTGCTAACTATTCATTTCAAGGCATACAAGCAGCAGTTAGGATTCAAAACAAAAACAAAGTGTTAATCATGTTTGTTGATCAAAACTGTTTTCATATATGTGTGTCAATGCCACAAAAGGTCATCTGATCTAGTTGAATGTGATGCCCTTGCAAAATTAATAGTTCAGTGCAAGCATGTGGTCCAATGTGCGTCACGCTTTATTTCTATATCTGTCGAAATAAATGTAAAATTGTGAGATTTTCCATAATTATTTAGATGGCATTCAGGCAACAAACAAGCATCTAGAAATAAACTTTAAAAAATTCAAACAGGATTCATTTTCCCTTTGTCTTTGATAAATAAATAGGCTGATTATTAATTCTAATCACACTGATATTATGAAATAAAAGTCTTTAACTCTTTCCTCCCTGAAACCTCAAATGGACAATTCTAGTTTTCAATTTAGTCTTGTCCATTTTTGACTTTTTAGGGTTGATTTTCACAATATATGTCAAAATGATAAACACTGTAGACCCTGATCAGAGGGCTCCTTAAGGAGCCCTCTGATCAGGGTCTACACTGTTTGCATAGGACAAATGTACTCCTTACAGGTACGCTGTTTGCAAATGACGCAAATATGCGTGACTAGGGTTCCAAGAGTTAAACAGCAGCGCTGACCAATTAAACCCTAACACTGTGCTGAATTTTCAAAAGAATTCTTCCATTTTCTGACAAATTATCAGTTTACATTGATTTCAAAGCAGGATGAAAGGAAAGCAGAATGCTCCTTAAGGCGCACTCTGCTTTACTTTCAACCTGCTTTAAGTGCTAACCATTGTCTCCAAAACTAGAAACTGGCAATATGTGATTGATTAAACCCTTTCCCCCCATACTCTGTTTCTAGTTTTGAAGACATGTGACCACTTAAAGCAGGCTGAAAGTAAAGCAGAATGTGCCTTAAGGCACATTCTGCTTAACTTTCAGTCTGCTTTAAGTTACCAGCTTCTAGAATATAGAAATTATTCCTAATTTTAAATATTTACAACTGTATAAATTGAACTATTTTCTTCAATGGAGGGATAAATTAGAGATGTAAAAAGGTGTATACTTGGGGTAATGGGTTAACTAAAAGTGCAATCATTAGAAGTCATCTTTCCTTTCATTCATGTAAACCTTATCTTTCCTTGATCATTGTCACCAAATGTTATCATACAATCAACCCTGGTGGCACTCCTGACTTTGCAAATTGACTCTTCCATTTTCCTGATGTAGATCGAGTTTACCATGACTCTTGAGGACTTTGTCTCAAAATATTTAAGATTATGGCAAACAGTGTAGTTCTAGATCTGAGGTCTCTTTCAGGATATTTAATTACATCAGTTTCCCACAATTAATTCATTAACCTATAAATAGGCCTTTTGGAGCATTTAATTGATTCCTCCAATGCAGAAAATATAGTTCCAATTTAATGTACCATAAGAAATATTTTCTATATCCTAGCAGATGGTAGCTTAAAGCAGGCTGAAAGTAATGCAGAATGTGCCTTAACCCTTTACCCTATATCCTGATTTTAGTTTTGAAAAAAGATGACTGCTTAAAGCAGGTTGAAAGTAAAGCAGAATGCGCTTTAAGGCACATTCTGCTTTTCTTTCAGCCTGCTTTAAGCTACCATCAGCTAGCATGAAAAAAATATTCTGTATGATACATATTCATAACTGTATAAATTGGAACTATTTTCTTCAGCGGAGAAATAAACTGAATGCGCTAAAAGGCGCTTCTATAAGGGAAAGGGTAAAGGTGCATTCTGCTTTACTTTCAACCTGCTTTAACAGGTCACATGTCTTAATTCAAAACTAGTAATTGTACAGGCTATGAGGTAATGAGTTAAGTGTTACAGACTGAACAAATATAATATTTTTCAAAACCATTTTGTTGACAATTCGAAATTAATTAATTTCCCAAAACCCAAATCCAGGAAACAGTTTGAACCCTATAATCAGACTCGGTTGATTAGGGTTCAAAACCTGTTTGCAAATGTCAGTTATAGTCAAACCTCTCTAATAAGACCATGTTCTTGTGTTAATTTCTAGGTGTTTACAACTGGTGCCTGCTTAAAAGAAGGTGACAGTAAAACAGAAAGCTCCCGTAGGAGCTTTCTGTTTTACTGTCATCTTTTTTTAAGCTGTCACCTGCCTTTTGAGAATCAATTTGCTTTTCCGTGTTTACAGCAGGTGACAGCTTAAATAAAGATGACAGTAAAACAGAAACTTCCTTAAGGAGCTTTCTGTTTTACTGTCACCTTGCTTTAAGCTGTCACCTGCCTTTTTTCACAAATCTTTTTAGTGGTCCTAATAGAGAGGTTTTACTGTATGTCATAGCTAAACTCTCGAAAAGTGGTGAAAAAAAATCTATTATCATCACACAAAACTAAACTTTATTTAGACTAAATAAATTGGTCATCCTTTCGACAAACAGAGATGATTGCCATTGGCTCAATATCTTTTTACCTTTCCCTCAATTTTATCATAAAAATCTTAGACAATCATTACAGGCTGTTCCTAGTCTGATTGGACTAGAAATTCTTGAAGTTTAATCTGGATCTATACTGCTTGTTTGTTGAGTAATCAAACATGTGTCAACTAATAGAAATGCCTACCTGTGAAGGTGAGAAAGAGTGAACCCTCGAGTCCCTTATTTGTCCTGACCCAGATCTTTGTCTGTCTGCTGTATATGATAAGGACCGGGTCATACCAGGTCGAGCTTTATGAATGTCCTGATCTTTCACACTGCTGAAATCTCTCATGAGACTTTTAGACATAATGTATTTCATGTAGTCGGAATTGTTGGTAAAATCTCTTGCCATGGATTTTCCACTCTTTTCGTAACTCCTAGCTTTATCGCTATATATATCTACAGTATTGTACAGTTCATAAGCAGACTCCATTTTATTCGATTTTGAGGCATGGGAAAATTTATTCCCTTCTGCTTGAAATTTCTGCATTTCTGTTTCAGTTTTTCGATCACTTCCACAGTCTATTTCCCGGCTACTTTCAGCACTATTTCTGATGCTCAAATTTCTAGGCCGCTCATTTTTACTATGATCAGAATATACATTACCGACACTCTCTATCAATTTATTCCTGGTTGCAGAATTTTCCATTGGCAAATAATTCTGATTATTAATGTAATCAATTTCACCTTTATGGTACAGATTCCTATACATCATGGCTTTCTTAAAGTTTTCGTGATGAAAAGTTTCTTCCCAACCTTTACTATCATGACTTGTGATGCCGTTGTACCAACCGAAACCACGATGAGCTTCCACTCGTAAATCACTTGGCATCCCTAACTCCATCCATATAGTTCAAATTCTTTTGTGGTAAATTGGAAAAATTGCATAGATAATTAGTCCTTAATTAATATTCATATATCACAACAGCAGCTGTAAAACAATAAGATTTCCTTATAACCCACTAAACTTCAGATAAGGAGAGTATTTTCAGAACTAATATCTTCATTTCCGCACCAAATTCTATGTTGTGACTACTCATTAGAATCGTCTTGAAGAGACGATTCTAATGAATAATCACAACATAGGATTTAGCGTGGTAATAAAAAAAAGAAAATTTAAATATTTCGCCTACTCTCTCTCATTTGAAGTCATGCTTATTACCTCACTGCACATAAGTACTTCTTTCATTCATTCACTTATGTAATTAATTCATCTTTTGAAATCTAATGTGACAGCTGCATCAACAGGAGAACAAAAATAAACCACCACAGTCTATTTTAAACCCATATAAGTAATGACAGAAACAGTCATGAAAAAATACTAACAACAGGATACGTATCTCCAATATCCCCCTTGAGGAATAAAAAGAATTATACAATAACAATGCACTAATCCAGTTAAAAAACTAACTCTCCAGTCCATCGCTTAAGTGTCATTTCCGCTAGATCCAAGCAAATTACGAATGTCAATCGCTTGTCCTACTGCCCTTTATTCTTACAAGTCAGTGAAATATGGCAATCACAAATCACAAATTAACCACACTGTCGAGTCACCATGCTACAGTTATGGCACGGCAGAAAAAAGGCACATCCTTCAAGCTTGAATCATTCCTATATGCACTATAATAATTCTTCAGGTGCGAGAGAAGAGAAGAAAAAAATCTCTGAGAAACTATTTAAACCGTTTCCCACCACTATCTCCCATTCAACACTCAGCCCCGACTTTTCACAGTGTTTTACGAGTCAAACACTTTTTGATAATAACAGGGCTGCCATAAATTGATAAAAAAAATCCTAAGATTTCAAAATTTTCAATTTTTCAAGCGAGATCTTCAGAATTATACCTTTTACCCATAGTCTGTTTTTAGTTTTTAAGACACATAATGCTTATAAAGCAGGTTGAAAGTAAAGCAGAATGCGCCTTAAGGCGCATTCTGCTTTACTTTCAGCCTGCTTTAAGCTACCATATACCAGAAAAAAAATCCGAAGATTTAGGAAAAATCCGGAGAAATGGCAGCCCTGTAATAACCATATCCTCTCATAAGCACATGTAAAAATAAAATGTGAAGTACGGGAGATCTACTACTGACTGACTGTGGCAGTACACTGTCACCTGTTCAGCAGGTGATCTATGAGCGAGGACTATAAGCAGTTCATAATCACGGCATATCATTTGCAGTGTATTACCTACTGTCAATAACAGTGCTCACTACAACAGCTACTTATAACATAGTTTCACCAGTTCACGACTCAGTTGATTCTTTACACTTACGTCATAACTAATATAACTACTTTGTACTATAACCTACTGCCATTTCACAGGTAAGCTATCCGTCCTTAAGGTTGAAAATATTAAAAATGAAGATCTATATTTCAGTACAGTCAATACTTTATTAAACCATTACCCCATAGCTTGTTTCTAGTTTGGAAGACAGGTGACTACTTAAAGCAGGTTAAAAGTAAAGCAGAATGTGCCTTAAGGCACATTCTGCTTTACTTTCAGCCTGCTTTAAGCTATCTTCTATTAGAATAAAGAAACAAATTCTTATGATACAATATATCCATGACTACAAATTAGGACTATTGTCTTCGGTGGAGGAATAAATTAAAGGCGTAAAAAGGCGTATTTATGGCGTAATGGGTTAGGCTGCCATTTATATAAGAGACATGTGCAGACTTCAAGACAAGGATTATAGCTTAATGCAGTGTAAAATATAATGCAGAAAGCTCCTGAGCTTTCTGCATTATTTTATAACTGCATTTAGCTGTTAACTGCCTTCAAAATATACTATGCTTCTTTATTAGAAACCCTTCCCTCCATAGTCAAAGGTATAAACGATCAATAGTCTGCACTGTAATTTAGCATAAGTCAGGATATTGCTTAACCCATTACCCACAAATAAAAATCATAAAAAATATTTTTCATATTCTAGCAGATAATAGCTAAAAGCAGGCTGAAAGTCAAGCAGAATGTTCCTTATAAGGCCCATTTGACTTTACTCTTGACTGGCTTTAAGTGGTCATATATCTTCAAAACAAGAAACAGGCTATGGGGTAATGGGCTTAAGTAAGATTAAAGTAAAGCAGATAAAGCTCCTTTTTTTTCTTTGAAATGTATATTTTAACATAATAGATCCTTTTCCTAAACTAATATTTAGGTGTTTATCTATTACAAAAATAATAGTTTTTAGGCCAAATTAGGTTTTTCAGTCTCTTTAATATTTGTTTTTTAACAGTAGAAATTTAACTAATCATGTCAAACAGCTCTGACATCGATTATAATTAGCCGTTGATCTAGATCTATACATCTTGCATAATTATTCCATTCAATTTGAACTAGCTGGTGAATGGCTGAATTGTCCACTTTGAACTACAGTAAAACCTCTGTATAACTACCACTAAATTATGTTAATCATCAGGCATTGAAGACAGGTGACTGATTAAATAAGGTAAACGTAAAACAGAAAGCTCTTTAAGGAACTTTTTGTTTTACGATCACCTTGCTTTAAACTGTCACCTGTCTTTTATGTAGTCATGCAATAAGCCTCCTTTTTAATGGTAGTAATAGAGAAGTTTACTGTAGCAATTAACAAAATGTTCATTTATTATTGGTTGCTAAATGTTGACATACGTATACATGTATGTTCTATCAAGACAAGACAGACACTTTATTTTGTCTGTTTTAACTTTTGACTCCTGCATTTCATAAAACTTTGCACGACAAAAACGGTTGTAAATCAAAACTTTTAAATACATTTAATTTCTTATTTCTCCATCTAATGGTGTCTTGTGACATCTCGTTGGAATTGTCTTTTCAAGATGATTCCAAAGAGATGTCACAAGACAGGATTAGATGAGAAATGAATAATAACTGAGATTTTTATAATCTGACTTACCCTACAAAAACAATAAATTTTGTCGTACGAAGTTTTATGAAACTGGCCCCTAGTCTTATTCCAAGTTTTTTAAAGTCTAGTAGATGTTTTATTGTCAATTGACCAACAGTAAAGACTGTTCAGAGAGTTCCTATAGAAATTCTCTATGTGAGAGTTCAGGAGAGGTGTGATAAAATTCCAGTGTTCTGGATCTAAACTAGTACTACCCGTAAATGTTTGTGGCTTTCAGTTAGTAAGACATAGCAAATTGTTGAATAGTTTAATTCACTATCATTCCCAAGTCTAGACCAGCATATGTATTTATACACTGTACAGTAAAAACTCTCTATTACGAACACTATAACGAAAACTAATTGATTCTATAAAAGACAGGAGACAGCTTAAAGCAAGGTGACAGTATAACAGAAAGCTCCTTTAGGAGCTTTCTGTTTTACTGTCACCTTGCTTAAAGCAGTCACCTGCCGTACACACCTATTAATTCACACAAGTTTGTGATCGTGATAGAGAGGTATTACTGTATGTACAGTAATCTAATTTATCTTTGATAATCTTTAATACCTTACTACCAGCACTACTTAAATTAACTTCACAGCGTATGGATATAAATTTACCTCCCTTCTGTTAAACAATCTCAAATTGTTTAAATAGTACTTGCAATGCTTAAACCCATTAGATTTTTATCTGCGAAAAAAGTGTCTTGGATTAACTTCCTTTACCTTTAATCTGTTACACCATAAATATGCCTTTTTATGCCTTTAATTTATTCCTCCACTCGAGAACATCATCCCAACAGTCATGAAATTTCTTCTTGCCTATCAGCCACGCTTTAACAGTCATCTGCCATGATATTGCAAATGTTCGATTTCTATGGGTCTATTGGCACAGTGTAGAAGCATCAACCTGGCCATTACTCCCTAGATACATATTTTAACTCATTTAATTTATTCCACCACAAGAAAATAGTTCCAATTTATACATTTATGAATATGAACCATAAGAAAACGTTTCTATATTCTAGCATAGGGTAGCTTAAAGGGACTCGCAACCGGATGGTGTTCTTGTCAAAATAAAATAAAATACTCAAATAAAAGCAAATTTGTGGCATTATTTGGCTTTTGACATTAAAAAAATATGATCAGTCCAAAAATCGTCTCAAGAATCGTCACCGAATCTTAGTTTTTTAGATATTTTCCATCGTTTTTCCATAGCGTTAGCTAACGGTATAGTTGTTGTTGTTGCTTCTCTACACGGGGTCAGACAAAACACTAGCCGAATTACGAAGTTGTATGCACTTCCGATCGCTACACATTGAAATACGTTAAATCGATCCGAGATAAACGGATAGTTCCGTGGTCCATTGGTCTAAGCGGTTTCCCCTATTTTGCCTTCTGTCTGCCAATGCCGGGCCCCGGGTTCGAATCCCACCAGAGACCAATATTTTTTTTTATTGAAATACATTTTTTTTAAACAGAATTTCTTATCCTAAACTAATTCTTTACCATTTATATAAGCGTTTGACACATATTTACAAATTACTATTTTTAATGCACCATCTGGTTGCAAGTCGATTTAAAGCAGGCTGAAAGTAAAGAAGAATGTGCCTTAAGGCACATTCTGCTTTACTTTCAACCTGCTTTAAGTCAGTCACCTATCTTCAAAACTAGAAACAGGCTATGGAGTAAGGGTTTAACACTGTTTCTAAGAGAGATGTGCTGTGAAAAGGTATTTCCATGTAAGGAAATGGTTAACCAATTACCTTTTTATGCCTTTGATTTATTCCTCCACTAAAGAAAGTAGTTCCATTTACTAAAGAAAGTAGCTCCAGTTTATACAATCATTAATATGTATCATAAGAAATATTTTATATATTCTAGCTGATGGTAGCTTGAAGTAGGTTGAAAGTAAAGCAGAATGTGCCTTATGGCACATTCTGCTTTACTTTCAACCTGCTATCTTCAAAACTAGAAACAGGCTATTGAGTAAAGGAATAAACACTGTTTCTAAGAGAGATATGCTGTGAAAGGTTTTCCATGAAAGGAAATGGTTAAATAATGCAGGGAAGTTCATTTGAGAGCGAATCTCTGATGCATTTGTTTTACATTTGCATAGCTCAAGATAAGGAGAACTTTCCAAACCCTTGTCTTTCTACCGAACTACTTGCTAATCCTTGAAGTGCTGAAACCATGTGTGCGCACATGTCTATCTTTTGAAAATAGTGTAGACCCAGATCAGACAGGAGCCCTTCAATCTGAGTCTTACAGTTTGTCATACTTAGTATATATTATAGCAGAGCACCAGATAAGGGTAGTTTTTAAAAAACTAAAATCTTTATTTGAGAATTAAACCCTATGGTGTCACTACTCATAAGAATCGTCTCTTCGAGACGATTCTAATAAGTAGTAACACCATAGGATTTGGTGCTGAATAAGTGAGAAAATGTTTGATTTGTTGAAATAACTCCCTCTTATCTGGAGCCCTGTTATAGTCAACGTAAACTGGTCATTTACCAGAAATTGGATGAGTCCATTTGAACATTCAGCATGGAAGTATACAGCGCTTGGACCCTCTCTACAACGACACCCAATGGGAGACAAATATTGTGTGCATTGTTCGGAGGGAGTCGTTATAAGGAGGAAATTGGCTTACATTTGCAAACAGCTTGAATCCAGATCAGAAGCCGCAGCACGCGGCGTCTGATCTGGATTAAAGCTGTTTGTCACTTGTCATTACGTTTTTTTGTCAAAATGTCCATTATATAATACATAGTTTTGAGAAAAACAGCAGAGGACAATTTTAAGCAGACGATATTTCAGTAGTAAAGGCGTTATACATAATTGTCCTGTTTAGGGAACCGCGGCAAGGGTCGTTGTAAGGAGGGAGTCGTTGTGGGGAGGGTCGTTGTAGAGAGGGACCACTGTACAACGAATCGTCTATTGACAATCAAGAATAAGTATACATGTACCGTGAGATTTGTAAAGATGAGAAAAACTTGCAATTTTAGTTTACTCCCATCTTTCTTTTGGAGGGCTATTGGCCTATATTAGTGCTTTCTATAACCAGTGTAGACCCAGATCAGACAGCTCCTTAAGGAGCTGTCTAATCAGAGTGTGCCCTGTTTTCATTTAGGATCTGTCTGACAAAGTCTGCACTCTTTCTTGAAATATTTTATTCGCCAATGCTATAGTTCTGATAATAGATAATTCGTAGTAGAGATTTAATACGAAATTCAGCAGAAGAACTTAGATTACGTCTTGTTATTCCTGTTTCTATGATACTTTTCATCACAGGGCTCCAGATAAGAGAGAGTAAACTGAACAAATCCAACATTTTTCACTTATTTCAGCACCAAATCCTATGGTGTTACTACTCATTAGAATCGTCTCTCCGAGACGATTCTAATGTGTAGTGACACCATAGGGTTTAAAATACTCCCCTTATCTGGAGCCCTGTCACTTACTGATTGACCAACCAGCAAATTTACCATTTACAATTCCATTATTGTTTGTAATGGTTAACTTTCTACCAATTTGTCATTTTCCGTCAGCTGGAAAATATATTCACCTGACTCAAAAAGCACGGAATATAAAAGCAAACAATTTCAATTTATAATTCCCTGGCACAACAAAAGTAGAAAGAGAATAAAAGCCATCTGAAATGTAATCCCTGGGCAAATAAACGTGCCACTTAATGAAATTGAGGTTATTTATTTATTTTACCTTAATAATTCAGGTATGGTCGCATATGAAATTGGAAAAACTGTGGCACAAAGATGTATTTTTAGGGGATTATGTTGAAATCAATAAACAAACAAAACCTGAGCAACCCTTTGCAAATATTTACAAAATAATTCTCTCTTAACAAAATATGAAAAATGCATCAAATTAAACTATAGCCGTAGAGGACAAAAGATAAGCCGTGAACAAACAGGGGCGGTAAAGAAACTGCAACATTTTAACGTACAATAGTACCGTACAGAGCAAAGCGCCATGCCAATATCAAAGATATCAAAGTTGCTCAATAAAATAGCACTGTCATACAATAGTAAATATTTATGAGGACAAGTAAATATACCAACAGGCCGTGCTTAACTCTTTGTGTGCAGAAAAAAAAATTTCGTCTGCAAAAATGGTTGTCTGTTATTGTTCTAAAAATAGAATTTCAATAATTTATTTACAAAATAGGGTCAGAGTGTCAAACAGTTTGAATCCTGATGGGACGCCGCGTTACGCGGCGTCCCATCAGGATGCAAACTGTTTGCAAAGGTAATCATGATTTCACGGCTAACATGCTGAGAGTTAACTCTTTGAACGCTAAGTAATGTTGTCATCTGCAATAACTGTCATCTGCTGCTGTTCGACAAACAAACATTTTCTAAATTTCTCTTCAAAACAGGGTTAGGGGGTCAAATAGTTGGGATCCTGATGAGACGCCGCGTTATGCGGCGTCTCATCAGGATCCAAGCTGTTTGCCAAGGTTTTCAAGGTTTCACTGCCAGCATGTTATGGGTTAATGGCTGGAAACCTGTGAAGTAGATCGGACAAGAAAGTTGAGAATACGAGGATTAATTAACTGTTTTTGACGGGCTCACAGATTGTAAGGGTTAAGGTGAACCAATAATTACTGAGGCCCTAACACACCCACTTTAATCTGCCCCATTAGGGAGCCAAGTGGTTAACAGTCTAACCGATTCACCCATAAATACCCACTTTTTCCGCCTCTAACTTGATCATTCCTCCACTGAAGAAAATAGTTCCACTTTATACAGTCATAAGTATGCACCATAAAAAGTATTTTCTATATCTCAGCAGATATGGTAGCTTATTTAAGCAGGCTAACAGTAAAGTGGAAGGCACATTCTGCTTTACTTTCAAATTGCTTTAAGTGGTCACCTGTTTTCCAAACTAGAAATAGGCTATATGGTAATGTGTTAATGTCTAGTAATGACATTACTATAAGCAATGTCATGTTTTGACTGTAAATATCTACAGCGGAGGAACTACAAGATAAATAATGAGCACTCATGTCAGATTCTCTATTTAATTCTACATTCAGTAGTGTTATTATATTATTCAAGATATATATAGACTATTCATTAGGTAGATATCATTTGGTATCTCATCAAGATTAAAGTATTTTCGAAGATTCTCAAAAAAAAATGAAAATAAAGTATAAGGCTAAACAAATATCATAATTCTTTCATATTCACAAAATGACAAAACACATCAATTTCATACAATATCAGTTCCATCTAGAAGAGCCTCAAATTTCGAATGTTTATTTTTGTTGAAATTTTCGAAAATTTCACGTCCCACTCATCCATTATTTGCTATTTTGGGACTGAAGAGACTCGGACAACGGATAATTGTTTACACTGCCTACAGCAAAGTTCGTCTCAACAATGTAAGAGAATCACAAATATCAGACGTGTTTTTTTACCCTTGTCCTGCTTTTAGCGTACATTGGAGGACTCTTTTCGCACTCAAATCTTATGGTGTTACTACTCATTAGAAAAGTCTCGAAGTGACAATTCTAATGATTCGTGACGCCATAGGGTTTAATGCAGAAATAAGGATTTTAGTTTTAGTTTTATACTCCTCTTATCTAGAGCTATGAAATTGACATGATTTGAAAACAGTGTAGACTCAGATCAGACAGCTCCCTAAGGAGCTGTCTGATCTGGGTCTGCACTGTTTTTCATTGGATCTGTCTAACATGCATCTGTACTCTTTCCTGCAAGAAGTTTTCCTTATTTTAGTAACTAATGTAATAGTTAAGATGATTATACGATCATTGTGGGTGGTGTGTTTTATATATGCGTATTCAGCAGGAGAAGGGTTAAGCAAAAGATAAATAAATATGTCAGTCAATAACAAATGTAAACTCGTGTCTTCGGTATTGATTTACCTGACAGTATAATTCAGTAAAACAAGTTGCACAGCCATCACCCCTATCAAGTTTTACTTTTTTATTTACTTTTTTTTTTCAAGTATGATTTGCCAATAAGCCAGCTTTTAACATTATTAACTCTATGAATACAACGTAATAATTTGTTCGTCTGCAACTGTGATCGTCTGCTACTGTTCTGAAATTAGAAATTCAAAAATTACTTTTCAAAACAGGGTCAGAGTGTCAAACAGTTTGGAACCTGATGCGACACCAGATTACCTGGCATCTCTTCTGAATCAAAACTGTTTTCCAATGGTATCAGTTTCATCTTCAGCATGCAAAGACTTTATTGTAATACGCTAGTGCTGACTGATTCAAACCGATTAGTTTTTGTTTGAGGCAGGTGGTTGCTTAGTAAGATAATAGTACCGTAAAGCAGAAAAATCCCAACGGAGCTTTCTGCTTTACTGTCACATTGCTTTAAGCTGCCAGCTGCATTTAGAATCATCAATGATTCTTCATTTACAGACACTTTAAGTGAAAACATGGTCTTACTGTAGACAGACACTAATATACACTTTCAGGGCACGGACTAAAACAGCACCAACAACAAGTTAACACAAAACAAAACATGCCCCTGCTTGGATACAACAGCCAAATATGGGATGAACAGAATAATAATAATAATAACGACTTTATTTTACGTGGATAACATATTTGGTGTGTAACCAATTTTCAATATGGTCCACAATGATATTCTATAGTAAAAGTATGGGTATCTTTAAAGGCATGCTGCTTTATTTTCTGCTGGGCAAATGTAATGCAGTAAGACATACATCTGCATGGTTCATTTTAACCCTCTGAACCCTAGTCCCGCATATAGGCGTCCTTTTCAAACAGTATGCATGTGAAAAGTGCACTTGTCCTATGCAAACAGTGAAAACCCAGATCAGAGGGCTCCTTACGGAGCCCTCTGATCTGGGTCTTCACTGTTTTTTCATAATGCAAAACATTAACAAAAACAACCCTTAAAAGTCATAAATGGACTAGACTAAAATGGAACTAGGATTGTCCATTTGAAGTTTCAGGAAGGAAAGAGTTAAGAAATTTCAGAAAATAACGATCATGTTCATCAGCATTAAACTCATTCAACTCTAGTTGTGAGCATAATTATGTGTCATTTACAAACTGTGTACCTGTATAGAGTACACTCGTCCTACGCAACAAGTGTAGACCCTGATCAGTGAGCTCTAAACCCTTTGAACCCTAGTCCCGCAAATAGGCATTCTTTTCAAACAATGTACATGTGATAGTACAATTGTCCTGTGCAAACAGTGAATACCCAGATCAGAGGGCTCCGAAAGGAGCCCTCTGATCAGGGTCTTCACTGTTTGTCATAATGCCAAACATTGACAAAACAACCCTTAAAAGTCAGAAATGGACTTGACTAAAATGGAAACTGGAATTGTCCATTTAAAGTTTCAGGGAGGAAAGAGTTAAAGGAACCCTCTGATCAGGGTCTGCAGCGTTTGTTTGACCAACTTGTTCAAGGGACATAACTCTACCAAAACCCAACTCAAGCTTGGATTACATTTTCTACTGGTTGCATATTATTTTTTAATGTCATCTATGCACCTATATACCAAATTTGAATTCAATAGTGTCCAATAATATTTTGTGCATCTATGGCAGAGATAATGAACTGAAACTGTTCAAATAGTGATGGAATGAGGGAATAACAGAAGGCTGGATGGACAGAACAAGGCTCCAGATAAGAGGGAGTAAACTGAACAAATCTAACATTTTCTCACTTATTTAAACCCCAAATCCAATGGTGTTATTACTCATTAAAATCGTCTCAAAGAGAGTAGTGACACTATAGGATTTAATACAGAAATAAAGATTCTAGTTTTTGAAATACTTCACTTATCTGCAGCCCTGGACAGAAAGGGGTAACAGTATGCCATGGTAATTCCATGGCAGGGGCATTACAAAATCTAAAAGGGTGAAAAAGTGCCTGAGATAATTGGAAATGAAAATCGACCTGCTTTAAGCGGTCACCTATTTTCAAAACTAGAGTCAGGCTATGGGAAAACTGTTTAAATTCTATTGTTTCTTTTACATTCATTGTCATCTGCTATTGTCTAAATTTTCTTTTCAGAATAGGGTTAGAGTGTTCAATAGTTTGGATCCTGATGGAATTCTGAGTTACTCTGCCTCTCCACTCAATCTAAACTGTTTACAAAGGGAGGTAATCCCCCCCCTGACCCCTGGAAACTCCTTTGACTCCTTTACCTATTCCTCATATAAGTAGCTTTTCATTAGGGTTCCAGCTAAGGAGAGTATCAGTCTTAAAAAACTAAAATCTTAATATCTGCATTAAACCCTATGGTGTTACTACTCATTAGAATTGTCTCTTTGAGACAATTCTAATGAGTAGTAACACCATAGGATTTGGTGCTGGAATGATTGAGAAACTATAGGATTTGTTCAGATCTGGACCCTGTTTTCATGCTTCTACCATGTCCTGTTAAAGATTCACTGGGAAACTCCCTGCATACTGGCAGATTGAGTCTTTTAGCAGACTGAAAGTAAAGTTGAAAGCTCCTTTAACCCATTACCCCATAAATACACCTTTTTACTCCTTTTATTTATTACTCAACTGAGGAAAATAGTTCCAATTTATACAGTTATGAATATATATGGTAAGAATCATTTTTTTTATTCTAGCAGATTGTAGCTTAAAGCAGGCTGAAAGTACATTCTGCTTTACTTTCAACCTGCTTTAAGTGGTCACCTATTCTCAAAACTGGAATCAGGCTATGGGGTAATGAGTTAAGTGCTTTCTGCCTTATTTTCAGCCAGCTTTAGGCAACTGACTGCCTGCAAAACCAGAAACAGGCTGGATGGGGGGGGGGGGGGGGGGGGGGGGGGGGGGGGGTTTAATGTGAAAAGAGTTCAACCCATTTATGATTACCCCATAGCCTGTTTCTAGTATAGAAGATAGGGGACCACTTAAAAGCAGATTGAAAGTAAAGCAGAATGCGCTTTAAGGCACATTGTTGTACTTTCAGCCACTTTAAGCTAGCATATCCAAAGATATAGAAAACATTTCTTACAGTACATCAATTATTCTTGATTGTATAAATTGGAACTATATTCTTCAGCGGAACAATAAATCAAAGGTGTAAAAAGTGTACTTATGGGGTTACGTGTTAATGCGCAAGATCGATTGCTCATTTTCCGAGCTAGATCTAAATCTTAAACCAACACCTGCTATTAGTAACGCAAAATCAGCACCAAACAAACAAACACATTCTTCTACTTAAGACACTATATCACAGTGTAGTTGGCTGCCAACAAATCTTTACACCATATGAGCAGGGGTTACATAAAATGTTGCTTATATTTCATAAGTGTTATAGCATTTTTATGTTCAGTTTTATTTTTGAGAATCTACAATATTAACTAGTAAGATGGCAACAATTACTGTGGGCTGTTGAGGTGTGGCTTTCAGGGGCGGATCTACAGTAAACTGTTCTCCTTTCTGTTTAACCGTTTAGCCTATAGAAGCGCCTTTTTTTAAAAGCGGATTTAATTTATTCCTCTTCTGAAAAAAATTGTTATAATTTAAACTGTTCTATATTTGAGCAGATGCTAGCTTAAAACAGGCTTAAAGTAAAGGTGCATTCTGCTTTACTTTCAATCTACTTTAAGTGATCACCTGACTTCAAAACTAAAAGCAAGCTATGGGGTAAAGTGTTAACCCTTTCATTCATAGCTTTTTTCAGTGTGTTTCTATTGGTTTGCTTAATTCTTTCCTTGTATGTTGTTCTTAGTTTTGAAGACAAAAGACTGAAAGTAAAGCAGAATGTTCCTTAAAAAACATTGTGCTTTACTTTCAGCCTGCTTTATACCACCATCTGCAAGAATATACACATATTTTTTATGATGAATATTCTTCATGACTGTATAAAAAGGAGCTCCTTTTTTTAAGTGGAGGAATAAGTTAAAGGCGCAAAAAGACGTATCTATATTAACTCTTTCAACACAGAGTTATAGTTGTTTAGTGAAAATGTAGTTGGCTTTGGGAGCATTCTGCTTTACTTTCATTCAATCTGCTTTAAGTTGTCATCGAAATTCAAAACTAGAAACAGGTTATGGAGTAAAGGGTTAAGGAGCATTCTGCCTTAAATTAGCTGCTGTATGCAATTTTGCTGCTGCTACATATGTACCAGTTGGAAAGATACTGTAAATTGCCTTGTGTGTTTTATGTAAAGGACTTCCTAAGTAGGAATTACTTTTCCTTAGTGAAGAAATAATTAGAGGCATGAAAAGGTGTCTTTAAGGAGTAATGGGTTAACCCTTTGAACCCTAATCCCGCATATAGGCATCATTTTCAAACAGTCAACATGTGAATAGTACACTTGTCCTGTGCAAACAGTGAAGACCCAGATCAGAGGGCTCCAAAAGGAGCCCTCTGATCAGGGTCTTCACTGTTTGTCATAATGCCAAGCATTGACAAAAACAACCCTTAAAAGTCAGAAATGGACTAGACTAAAATGGAAATTGGAATTTTCCATTTCAAGTTTCAGGGAGTAATGGGTTAAAGGAAGCCCTTGAGCATTCTATACAAAGGTGGTTGTTAAGGTATTCAAACATTGAAGATCGCCCTTTTCCGTGTTATCTCGGCATTTTCCGTGTTTAACGGAATATACCGAACACTCCCATATAAAACCTGGACGATAATGTAAGAAATTATCCGAACGTAGTCCGAAAAGTTGCAAATCTCGTCTTGTAAATTTGCTTGGCCTTCCCCGCACGGGTTCGAATCCCGACCGAGCTCAATATATTTTTCTTTAAAATATATATATTTTTTAAACAAAACCTTTTCCTAAACCAATGATTAGATGTTTCTAAATGCGCCTGACATTAACTTGCAAAAATATTTAATTATAAGCCAAATTTAGTGTTAAGTCTTAATTTATAAAGTATTCAAGGTCTCCAACACTTTTTCAAAGACAAAATTTATTTTTTCCAGTTAGGTGAGGTCAAATGTCTTCATATTTTGGACTTAGATTGCGTAAGTATATATTGTGTGAAAAAATAAGCAAGTGGTTTGGTTTGCCAAAGTTATCATTTTTGTACAAACATACAACCTTTTAAGTCATATAATGTAAAATCCTATGGAAAATATTGCATATTTTTAAGAGAACAGTTCAGATTTTTTAATTTTTCACATCATATGATGCAACTATTGGGACAATAACTTTTATTTTGTGATGTTCACGTCTTCTGGCATAGACATGACATTAAGATATCAGTATTTTAGGTTAGAATAGGTAAAAATCACCTTTCAGGAATATTTGTCTTTTAATTTTCTCGCATATTTTCCTACCTGTAAGGCTATATACAATATTTCAAATATTTTCGAGAAGAGATGGCGAAAAGCCTTCATATTTCACACAAGACACAGGAATTACATGTAGTATCCATTCATATTATCATTTTCACATTACAATTACCCTACCTTCAGGCTTCAGTGTTGGAATACCTTAAATACAGGACAAAAATAATCAGGAAAATTTCCTTTTGTCTGAAAATATATGACATATAATATTAGAAACTTTTTGCTATATCTTTTTGTCTTGCATTAAGCAGCAACCTGTCTGTAAAGAGCTCTATGTTTCTTCGAATAGCTAAGTACAAATTAGAATGTTTGTATACCTATTCATCCGTGGAGGCCGTCATGCCATGTGGATCCATTAAGTTTTGCATAAGCCTTTGACGCAGAAAAACTATTGAATGATAAAAATGTTGTTTGCTTTAATACTGAACTAGCCTCTTGCAGTAAAACCTCTCTATTGCAACCACTAAAAAGAAAGCCAATTGGTTGTATAAAAGGTGGCAGCTTAAAGCAAGGTGATAGTAAAACAGAAAGTTCCTTAAGGAGCTTTCTATTTTACTGTCACCTTGCTTTATAAGCAGTCACCTGTTTTAAACACCTAATAATACACATAATTTAGTGGTTGTAATAGAGAGGTTTATCTGTAATAATGTCATCCAAAAGATAAACAGTTTGGATTCAAATAAGGAAATGTGTTTTTTCTGACTATGCTATGGGCCGAAACTGTTTGCAATGCAGGTGAAAACTTTTTGATAAACCCTTACTGTACAGGAACATTTACAAACAGTGAAACAGATCAAATGGCTGCTGGGGATCTGCACTGTTTGTCATGCTTTATCAGAGCAACAGATAAGGGCAGTTTTTCAAAACTTAAAATCTTTATTTCTGAATTAAACCCTATGGTGTCACTACTCATTAGAATCGTCTCTTCGAGACGATTCTAATGAGTAGAACACCATAGGATTTGGTGTTGAAATGAGTGATAAAATGTTTGATTTGTTGAAATAACTACCTTTTATCTGGAGCCCTGCTTTATAACAGTTTTGTAGAAACAGTGTTCCAGCTAAGAGGGAGTAAACTGAAGTTTTTCAACATTTTCTCTATTATGTCTCATCATATTCTATAGTGTGACAACTCATTAGAATTGTCTTTTCGAGACGATTCTAATGAGTAGTGACACCATAGGGTTTGGTGCAGACATTAAGATTTTAGTTTTTGAAATACTCCCTTTATCTGGAGTCCTGAGAAATCCATTGAGAGTCCATGTAAACTAGTTGAAATAGTCCATTTGAAAACTCCGCATTGTAAGGGTGAAAACAGGTCATTAACCACACAATTTATATTCCAACATTTAACTTAAAATTGACTCAACTTGCACTCTCACTTTGAATCAACATCAAATTTATTTTAATGAGCCAATTAAAATTAAGGATCAATTAGCAGCCTTTGATATTGGATTCACGTTTTTTAAAACAAAGTTGATCCAGATGAGACAGCAGTCTGGTCAGGGTCTGTACTCAGGGCTCCAGATAAGGGGAGTATTTCAAAAAATAAAATCTTTATTTCTGCTTTAAACCCTATGGTGTCACTACTCATTAGAATCGTCTCAAAGAGACGATTCTAATGAAGAGACGATTCTAATGAGTAGTAACACCATAGGATTTGGAGTTGAAATAATTGAGAAAATGTTGGTTTTGTTCAGTTCACTCCCCCTTATCTGGAGCCCTGTGTTCTGTCTGTCTTACATGAATCCTCCTAGTGAAATTGTCCTAATTTTATTTGCCAGTTTAATAGTTCAGATGATAGATGCATAGGTTCATAGTGGGCATAGTTGTATCCACTTTGGATATAACCACCTCAAAAATTACATTGGCTAATAGAATAAGAAATTTTCCAATAGGAAAACATGCAGACTCATGTCAGACGGATCCTATAAGAAAACAGTGCTAACCCATCCGTTCAAATGATGTATGATAAGATCGAGTAAACTAAACATCCAATATTTTCTCACTCATTTAAGCATCAAATCCTATGATGTCACTACTCATTAGAATCGTCTCTTCGAGACGATTCTAATTAGTAGTGACACCATAGGGTTTAAAGCAGAAATAAAGATTTTCGTTTTCGAAATACGCCCCTTAGATCTGGAGCCCTGTGTATATCTACCCGGTAACTTAGCTAAAGCATGTGTCTTGAACATCGTATTGGCAAGTGAATAAAGGTGTTTCTAATGCATTTTTTTCAGACCATCCAGCTAATGCACTTCTGTGGAGAATAGGGTTTCTAAAAGGGGCCCCATCATCACTATGCACTGTACATCACTTGATCAATACTGTAGCTCTGTTTTGCAGATAAATTACAGGGCAAATTATGATGCAGTGTGTGAAAGAGAAAAACATGCAATTTATAGGCCTATAAATCTGATAAACGCTGGGGACAAACAAGAGGCTGAGACAGTCAAATTACACTGTACAGCCCTATAAATACTGGCTAACAATTTTAAACACTTTTGCAAACAGTTTGGATCCAGATCAGGCCCCACTAAACGTGGGGCCTGATCTGGATCCAAACTGTTTGTCATTCGGACAGTATTTCTATTCAGATACAAGAGAAAAGATAAATTCAGAATCTCAAGCAGGAGACATTTTGAGCAGATGACTTTATTTTTTAGTATTTAAAGTGTTAACCATTGTTTTGCTATTCTGAACTGGACTGATATTTGGAAAATGTTTAGATCCAGATCAGACACTGCATTTCACAGCATCTGATATTGTTCTTAACTTATTTGACACATGTCTTTTGGTTTTCTCAAATCAAACAACCATTAAAACTAAAATGAAGCACTTTTGCAGACAACAAATGTGCAGCAGCCAATATTATGACATGAGAAGTGTTAACAACCCCGACAACATTACAACATCCCACTCTCTGCCTCTCACTCATATTGCGCGACCCAACCAGCCGGGCAAAAATCAATTTTCTCAGCAAACTGACTGTGACCTTCATCACTGCAAACAAACAAAGTAAATAAACAAAAGCCTCCCATCTGCCAGCCAAAGTGGTAGCAATGTAATCAGATTGAGGCCAGGATGCAGAAACCATGGTAACAGATTCAATGTGTGTGTTTTTTCTGCAGAATTTGGTCCCTTTTTAAGGAATAATGTCAGAATGGCAAAAATTAATCTCAATGAACAACATTAAAGACCGTTGTTAACCAGGTCTACAAGGTATCTAGTACAATAGCCTCGCGCTTCTTAGAAACAAGGTCTTTCGATAAGAGGATTTTTTTTTTAAAAACTGCTTAAAACCCTATAGTGTGACTACTCATTAGAATCGTCTTGGTCTCCCCAACACAATTATAATAAGTAGTCGCACCATAGGGTTTGATTTAAGTATAAAGGATAAATTATTGAATATAATGCCCAGTTTACTCCCTCTTATCTGCAGCTAGTTGCTCTGAGAAACTTTCTACAATACTGAAAACAAATAAAATAGTTCAACCCATATTCTGTTAACTGTGGCAAAAATAGCAAAAGCGGACAGCTTGGATTCAGATAAAGAACATAGTGACTTAGCAAATGATCAAGTTCCACACTTCTTTGTATTCAAGTTCAGGTTTCTCAAATTTAAAAAATATCAAACTAATACTATGACCTTTTTCTCTCATAGCTTGCTTTCTGCTTTGTAGACAGATGAATGCTTAAAGCAGGGTGACAGACAGTAAAGCAGAGCACCAGATAAGGGTAGTTTTTCAAAAACTAAAATCTTTATTTCTGAATTAAACCCTATGGTGTCACTACTCATTAGAATCGTCTCTTCGAGACGATTCTAATGAGTAGTAACACCATAGGATTTGGTGCTTAAAATAGTGAGAAAATGTGGGATTTGTTGAAAAAACTACCTCTTATCTGGAGCCCTGGTAAAGTAGAAAGCTCCTATTTGGTTTTGGGGTTAATTTATTTTGTAGAAGGGTAACAATCATTTTAGTCAGTTACTGTTATGACTGGCTGTTAATGTTTGAATTTATAATAATGATCCTATTGACAAAATAAATGTGAATTTAGTTCCAACAAGGTTAAACTTAATGAATGTGTATGTCCACAGGACAATATAAGGAAAGTTAAAGGAACTGTAGCAAGGGGACCATGATGGTCCTTATATCGCTCACCTTAGGATGTTGAACCTTGTCTTCAACATTTCTACATTGATTGGTTTAACTCTGTACCTAATTACATGTATTACACCATTTGGCAACCAATAAAGCCTTGCTTCGCTTCAGCCAACTAATCTTTGACTTTGCAAACAGTTTTGATCCAAATCAGATGCCACATTACAGGCATCTAATATGGATGGATCCAAACTGTCTTGCACTGATATAAATATCTTTTTATATATCTTCAATCATATTGCCTTACTAACTTTGAAATGAATATTTGCACAGCAGTATTGACTCAATCAACACTAAGTAACTCTTCTGGGTTATTATGTTCCCTTGTGGATCTTTAAAGTTACCAAAACATGAACAAGTATACATGACATTCTGTGTAATTTAATAAATATTGTTCTATATTAGTAAACAGTGTAGACCATTATCAGAGGGCTCTTATAGGAGCCCTCTGATCTGGGTCCACACTGTTTGCAAATGTAATTTGATGCAATGAGTATATTTTAAACAGGTAAGTGCTGTTGAAGGAGTTAAAGCTGATTTGTTTTTAAAAGAAACTGATGACAGACAAAAACTGTGTAGCAGACGACGGAAGGGTTGACAGTTAGGCTGTATGTGACATCACTGTTACTGATAATGAACTGTTCAAGGCATAAATAGGTTAAATTAGTATTTACCAATATGCTATCGTTTTATTCATGACATGGGCGAAAATGATCAATGCAGCCATTATATTTTTTCCTCACCAGCATTGAAAAAAAGTTGTATCTAACATGCACAGTGGAAACTTGGGTTTTAATTTGAATTAAGTGTGTAACATACAGTGGTGGTCAATCAATTGACCAAGTTCTTAACCCATTACCCCTTAAATACGCCTTTTTATGCCTTTTTATTTATTCCTCCACTAAGAAAATAGTTCCAATTTATACAGTTATACATATGTATTATAAGAAATATTTTCTCTATTCTAGCAGATGGTAGCTTAAAGCAGGCTGAAAGTAAAGCACAATGTGCCTTAAGGCACATTCTGCTTTACTTTCAACCTGCTTTAAATGGTAACATATTTTCAAAATTAGAAACATGCTATATGGGGTAATGGGTTAAATCATAAGCCCAGTCTGCATATTGGCCAGAAACTATAGGCCTATGTGGGAGTCGCCAGTTGAGATCCTCTTTGGTACCTATACTACTTTGTTGAACAAATATGATATTTTTTCAAATTAAAAGGCATCATTTTTCAACACAAGAAATGTTTTGCCTTGGAAATAATAAACAGATATTTCATTGTAATAATTGCCGGAAACATGACCCACATAAAATTGCACTTGTTTGACTCTGACATCAGACCAGACCCTGCTTTAAAATAGCAACATTGCTGTGTGGTTAATCTAGTGGTTTTCATTCACAAACCGACACACTTCTATGTAACCTATTTTCACTTTCGATAACTATTCATTAGCCCACGTGGATAAACTACAGAAAATACCTGGCAAGAAAGTAAGCATGTACTAGTATGTCTGTGGCATGACACGCCATGGATACTTTATAAAATCACTTATTTCAAAGATAATTGCAGACTCCGTTGCTCATTACATATGCAAATTTGTTTGCGAGTGCTGTATGAACGAAAACAACAGTGGCGGCATGACATCCAACAAACGGCATCTGTGACGCAACAAACGATGTGTCACTGTGCAAAATCCGCGATAAATCAAAGAAAACACAGAAAAGAAACGATTGCTTACCTTCGATAGTGTAAAAAACTCTTTCTTTGCAAACTAGCATTAATCGCCGCTATTAACGGCTGGAAAGACAACACTTAGGGCCGAATTACAAATGTAAATAAACACAAATTATTGCGCCGTCGGGCATACAGAGAAAGTTATCAAACATGAAATTCTTTATTGAATAAAATGAAGAACGCTATGAAAATGTGTACTTATATTCAAACATTATGCCAACATTACTTTCCCAGAATTAAGAGATGCATAAAGAGAAAATCAATAGGTAAAATTGTGGTGCTACTTTTCATGCAGACGAATTCTTTGTTGTTCTTTGGTGCTCATCGGTCACAGCTAACAAATAACGTCATGGGGCACAAATAAAGTAGTGCAAAAAGTGTAAACAGAAGTATATTCACAGTATGTAAACTCCGGTGTATACCTTCCGGAAGCTGCGATCAGCGAAGCGAGATATTTACCGATAGTTTATCTGACAGATTGACTCCGACCACTTTGACAAGTAAGTTTGCCATAACAGAACACGCTAGTTTATATTAAATACACAATCTACCATGGTGATACAGTTTAAAAACATTCCACATAGCTCTTCCTGCAATGATATGATAAATAAACGTTAAATCTTTGATTGATCATCGCTGCGTATCAAGGGAAAACGAACAGGTGCTTCAAAAAGTATCATAAATTCTGTCAATTGAAGCATTTCCGCACCACACATGATAGAAATGGAAAAATGAATGAAATACCTACCTGAAAAGTATAATATTCCGTGGGAAAATGTGAATTTTACACGAAAACTTCGTTACAAATAAATCTGACCTAATTTCATTTACTGTATGACCAGCTGCAATACGACTGTATAAATAGCTGCGATTTATAATGGAAAACTGTATGACTAGCTGAGATCACTGAATCCGTTACGAAACCAGTTCGTAGTGTTAAATTGTTATATATGTGAATTTATCAAATGATGGCAACGAATATTCTTCAATATGCTCTTTATACATTACAAAACAGATTATTCTGACGATTGTCAAACGTTTAGACGGTGGTCAGACACGATATCTTGGTTTAATAAGTACCGTTTTTCGAATCCCAATTTTCTATTGACATTGATACATTCCAACCCCTTAAACCCTTTACTCCTCATAACTTCCTTTTTATGTATTAGCAAACAGAGACGGTTTCAACAGTTCTCTTATCAGGGCGTACGTTTTGGACTTATAGAAACGTGTTGAAATAGTCCTATAGTCCTACATTGTCCAAAACAATATTTTTTTCATATGATTTTTAAAAAATATATGAGACGTGTCATGACAACATCAGCCTTTTTACATTGCAACATTGTACAGACCAGGCATGGTTGTCATGACAGGCTCTGTACATGAGTTTGATTTTAGTATCACAACCTCACCACCCGATTGAGTAGGTGGTGGGCATTGGCTTCCTATTAGGCAAGTAGGCACGTGCCTACACTTTTTTCAGAAGTCCAAAAAATAAAAAAGGCTAAAAATGCAGAAAAAGCAATAAAATGGACGTCATGGGGTGTTAGGGGTGAACCCCAATTGTTTTTAAATAGAATCATGTTAGTATTTTGCCTGTATCAAACGCGAGAAAAGACCTCAGAACACATCTAGAGACTATCTAGGAATAATTTTTTCCCGGGGAGCATGCCCCCACTAGTAAGAAAGTGTACCTTATTCATTGGTCTAGCCACTCCCTACCGCACGTCCATGTATAGCTGCCTTTATGCAAAACAATGCTACGGTGTGCAAACTATCCTCATATTTGGAACAATTTAAAAGTAAAATAAAACTGAAATAACATCGGAGTGGGTAGGTGTTAGAGATTAATGGAAGACGACCTGCCAATAATTACATTGTATTAACCTGGGGCCCGTTTCATAAAACTTCGGACGACAAATGTTGTCGTAAGTCAGATTATTAAAGTCACGATTTATATATTTATTTCTCCATCTAATCCTTTATTGTGACATCTCTTTTGAATCGTCTTTTCAAGACGATCCCAAAGAGATATCACAAGACAGGATTAGATAGAGAAATGAGAAATTAAATGTACAATGTGTCTTAAAGTTCTGACTTACGATCGTTTTTGTCGTACGAAGTTTTATGAAACGGGTCCCTGGAACAGACAATGTATGTTATTTTTAGCCGACTTTTACATAGATTTATGTCAGAATTTTACCTGTCTTGAACCAGGGACCATATATAACATATATGGTCCCTGCTTGGACGCGCGAAATGCCCTCAGAACAAACCAGAGGCCATCTAGGAATCAACCCCTAGTAAGACTGCGTTCCCTAAATTGGTATAGTTACTGGGACTTCCTACGGGCCTATAGTGTGCTCGATCAACTTGTGTCGACAAGAAAATTCCAAGTAGCGAGTTTGTTAATGAAAAACTTACAGTATCAGACCCTATGATATGCAAATTGACGTGGGGTTTTTTTTAAAGAAAAGATGCAGACATCATCCGTTGCAAAAATGAAAGTTGTCTGTTTTTTTTAAGCGTTTCATTTCATTAATTCTTCATACAAATGTCTCCCCAGACCCTCATTAAATGCATATCCAGCAGGCGCGTAGCTACCTGTACGCAAAAAACCGCAACTGCGTACACATTGTCCTTAAAAATAGAAAAATCTAAAAGTCCAAAAATGCTATAAAATCGTAGGGGGTAGGGGGTAGAGATAAAAGGCTGGAAGACAAGCTTTCAGGAAAAAACATTATCCTAGAATCAATAATTTGTTATTCTGATTCAAATTTTTACATAGTCTTTGAATGCGGGAAACGACCTCAGAACGCACCAGAGACAATCTAGGATTAAAAATTTCGATGCTCGAAATGCCCTCAGAACTCACCAAAGCCCATCTAGGAATATTCTTTCCGGAGGAGCCTTCCGCATTCCCAGTAAGAGTGCGTTAGCCAATTGAATTAGCTTTGCCCCTGACGTCGACATGTGCCCCCTCAATCACAGTTTGCTTCCTACGGGGCTGCTTTATCATTTTATCAAAACGGACCGTAAATGCAAATGGTTCTGTTGTAGATCTGAATGTTACTGATTGTCGGTTTGAAATTAGAATCCATGATTTCAGGAACGTACATTAGACATATATACGTTCCTGATGATTTTGTCGTCAATGTCGTTGTTGTTTTTTTATTCAAATTTTTGCACAGGTTTATGTTATTTTATCACCTGTTTTGAATGCGGGAAACGGCCTCAGAACGCACCTGAGACCATCTAGGAATGAAATTCTCCCGGGGGAGCATGCCCCCGGACCCCCTAGTATAGGAGTGCGTACACTTCCTAATTGGTCTAGTTATGCCCCTTTGGACCAGTGTTGTAGAACTCAAAATTTTCCCGGGGGAGCATCCCCCCGGACCCCCCTCGAAAAATGTATGCCGCAATCTTGTAAACGATTACTTACCTGCATGCGGTTATTTGTTGTGTAGGACACTGGGCACCAGTCGGTTTATGGAAAATTACTGTCCGTCCCAAAGTACTGACGGTAGTATCTATAGTACGAGGGGCGTTCATTTAATTTTGTCATCGGGGTCCTTATAGGCGCAATATAAGATTTGTGCATATGTCATTCTGTCCAACCCTTAGATACACTTCTCTTTGACAGAAATATATTATTTAAATATTCAGATTTGAATTTAAAAAGTTGAAAAAATATCCTTTTTAGGTGTACCTCGAAAACACTGTAAAACGGCATGGTTCGGCTTACATTGAGAGATGGCTCGGCATAAAAAATTATATTTATTTGATAAAAGGAACGACAATCAAATATAAGAACCATATTGCGGTGAATGAAACAGGAGGGGTAGCTGGGCTATCGTTTAATTTTCCAGGAAATCATTTACCATTATACAAGTGGGGGAAATCTACAATTTTATTTATGAGGGCGATCTTAAAATTCGGATTGCAGGTTTATGTTTTGCATAATAATGCTTATTTTTTCAGTATATTGACTTTATAAACCCTCCTCAGAGCTTTTCGGTTGATTGGTTTCTAAATTTAAGTAAAGCGTGATCGCATTTCAAACGTAATTGCATTTAAAACTTTTTCCCGCGCATTTTAGTATTTCGCAATCTTTCTTTACACATCATCTGGCGATAAAATGATTAATATGTGTTGCTTATAATTATAAATCACTTTAAGGCAGCTCAGAAATGTGTAATTTCTATATATTTCTGCTTTTCGACATGGGTTTTACAACGTATTTCATGAGTATGTAGTACTATTTTCAATAAAAAGATAAGTGGTCCACCACACAAAACAACTTCTAACTTTACACTCCCGTATCAAAAGCATATTATCTGAACCCGATACTTTACCAACACTGTCAGTTATATATTTATATGCTTGTTTTGCGTGTTGTGTTAGTAGATTAACTACAACAGCAGTTTTAACCTTGGCACCCACCAAATTGAATAGTAGCCGTCTAAAAGTAAAAGTAGTAATCTTTAAATTGCTTGTTTTGATTAGAAAATGACATTCATGACACTGCAAATCTTCAATTTATCAAATAAAGTTCAAAGTATATCAATGGAATCGATATTTTCAAAATTATTCGACCTTTACCGTAAGCCTGTATTTCACCGTACGCCATTACATCCTCTACAATAGCCAGTGTCTATGAAATGACCAATTTTAATCTTCAATAAAATCTAAACTGCTTAACGGATTTTCAGTCAATATGTACAATTACTTTATTGTGAAGCATACACAATTTCAATACGCTAGTAATAGTTGGAGGCCAGAAAAACGCAAAAGTGACATAATTAATTGAATGGCCCTCGTATACACAATCTCATTACGCAGGCCTTACCTAAATCTTTATTCATGCTTGAAGGTCCGGGCCAAATTAGTACGTAAAGTGATACAAGTTCTTTTCTTATCAACTTTCATCAAATAGATTCTGATTAATGGGATACAAACGCCAAACATAGACTAATTAAGATATATGCGACCACCTGTTGTGGGACCAGTGGTGTATGTTTCAGGTGTGTTACTGTATTGCTAAGGTCTCGTTCATATAATGACATCTCAGGTATGCATACAATATCGGATTAAAATGAATCTTTGACATCCAAAACGTCTAAGGTAATCTAGGGCATAATATCTTAATCGCAGCTAACATACAGTGAAATCACGGCTGGTTATACAGTGAATTTTAATAAACAAGCAGCTAGTCATACACCATTTCAGTTTGTAGAAAACACATTATTTTGTGTTTTTCAGTTTATGTTTCAATAACAGACACCTCAGGTGCATTGATATATTCTCGCTGCGAGTGAAATTTAATAATGTGATGGCAGAAATTTACTATAGGTGTCACTGGAACAGTTTTAAATCACGCTTCCACGGAGCGACGGTAAGCGGTGCCAGTGATCAGAAGCTTATTTCAGAGAGATCTTGCTTCCGATTCGGAAGATATTTGGTGAACTGAAAATAATTTATCATGCAAGTGTACTGGACCATATATTACAATTGTTTGTATACAAAGGGCTGTAAAATAAAGGTAAATCTTACCGGCTTCGATTGAGTGTGGCTTATTTTGCGACATTTTGTCGACTCGCTGATCGCAGCTTCCGGAAGGTATACACCGGAGTTTACATACTGTGATATTGGTACGGTGGAGAACTGTTAAAATAGTATTTGTGCAGTGTATGCACTGCAGCTCGTGTACACAGCTAGGTTACATGCCAATGTCTCCGTTCGTCTGTCTGCATCAGTTGGTAAAATTATACCACATGAATCCTAAATCACATAGAGAACTATTTAAATGATAATTAAGGACATTTAACTTTAACAAGAGGACTATGGTCCTCATTTCGCTCACCTGAGGATCTGGAGCCAAATCTAACTACTATACAAGAAATCATTTCTATCTAGATATCTGACTATGTATCCTGCCGCATAAACTCACGGGTATCTTCGGACAGTGCGCGTCTGATTCTGTTAGTAGAGCTAAAGACATTTCCTGGCCTACCTTCGGTGATGATACTTATAATATATAGGCAGTTCCCAGGCAAAAAATCTCTTTAAAGACATTACCCCTGTCCATTCATTGAAACACCCCCACTCAGTGTGGAAGTAACTGTAAAGCATGAGAACAGTGTGCCCAGCCAATGTCAGCAATCTTAAGTTTTCTATAGAGGCCCTGACATACTAACACTGACTCAAGGGTGTTTTCAATGGGTTTTACTAACCAAACTAGATCTATCAAACATAAGGTATGGGCCTCGATCACATTAGAATGCCTCGATGGTGTTCTTGCCTAGACATGTATGCAGGTAAAAGCATGCTGCATGCTTTAACTCAAATTTTGTATGAGACTAGGTGTTGTCACCCAAGCTAAGAACAGTATAAAATATGAGGGTTAAAATGAAAAAAAGTTAAGAATGTCAAAAACTTAGCAGGAGACAAGAGTAAAATCTGCATAAAACACAATTGCTGGGCTTAATAATTACGCGTTAAAATGATTTATGGTGCTGATTGAGGACTTGAACGTTTTCAAGCTCTCAATCAGCACAACGTCTGCAGGAAGAGCATTTCACTGTACAAATCATGAAATGTATGGGGATAAAAAGAGTATTTATAATAGTCTGTCCCAATATGAACCTGTCTGAAACTCGTATTTATAGCGACATAATCTATATATATAAACGAGTGTCTCTGTGTAAATAAGCCTGATACCATGTTGGAGATCGTACAAGGGTTCATTTTTATGCAAAAGCGTAACAAGGTTGGAAGCCACAATATGTTCCATGATCCTGCACACAATACAAGTCAGGGAAATTGGACGGTTGTTTGCTGCTACAGATTTGTCACCCTTCTTGTAAAGTGGAGCTAATTTAGCAGATGTCCAATCCTTCGGTACCTGGCCTGTTTGCAGGGATACTGTAGATAACCTGAAGTATTGGTGCAATCTGTTGACGAAGCTCTTTGAGGACCAGTGGTTTTATTGTGTCTGGTCCAGCAGCCTTGCCAGGCTTGAGATACTCCAGCAATTTCAAAATACCCCTAGAAGAGATCTGATCATCTTAAGATCTGGCATGACACTTTTTTCCGGAGACGAGCCTATAGGCAGTCACTCTCAGTATTGTCCCTCATTTTCATTTGACAGACTTGAGTCAGGCTTAGAGGTGACTTTTGTCTTAAGACGGACTGGAATTGTTTACGGAAAAACTGCTTATTTCCTTAAATTGTCAGATACTAATCGTCCGTCATTTTGTAATAGTGCAATACCTTGATTGTCTTGTCTGGCATGTGTCGGATATGAGAAAAAAAGTTGTTTAGTGTTTAATGAAGTCCCATTTTCATGAACATATCCACATTTATTTGAAGCTATCTTTACTTCATTGGGTGCTATTTAAATTTAATTGAAGATATCTAAAATATTCAATTCAATGGAAGATATATTCAATTCAGTATAAGTTATCTTTAAATGAATTGAGTATATTTCTAACTGAATTTAAGATATCATTCGTTTGAAGATATTACGGAAGCCGGATAGTGCCACTTTTACATTTTTTTTATTTTTTTTATCTTGAAAATTCAAGTTATTATCTTGAAAATTCAAGATAGTATCTTGAATTTTCAACATACTATCTTGAATATTCAAGATAATAACTTGAAAATTCAAGATAGTATCTTGAATTTTCAACATACTATCTTGAATATTCAAGATAATAACTTGAAAATTCAAGATAGTATCTTGAATTTTCAACATACTAACTTGAAAATTCAAGATACTATCTTGAAAATTCAAGATAGTATCTTGAATTTTCAACATACTATCTTGAATATTCAAGATACTATCTTGAAAATTCAAGATATTATCTTGAATTTTCAAGATACTATCTTGAATTTTCAAGATAGTATCTTGAATATTCAAGATAATAACTTGAATTTTCAAGATACTTATCTTGAAAATTCAACATACTATCTTGAAAATTCAAGATAGTAACTTGAATTTTCAACATAATAGAGCTGGGATAAATCTGTTGTATGGAAGGTGGATAGTGCCACTTTAAGAATTCATAGAAGGCTGAGTCTCGTAAAAATATTCAAAGAGAAAATTATTAAAGGCGTTTATATAAGGTCAAAGGGTTAAAATACAGATTAAACAGAAAAAGTTTAATTTATTTCTAACTCAGCTGATCACAGCTCAGGTTGAGGTTTTGTGATCCCTGGAGTGTCCTTTGTGCATTGTGCATCTTTCGTCAATATTCTTAGCTCACCTGAGCTTATGTTCCGTGTGAGTTATTGTGATCGCATTCGTCCGACGCCCGTCTGTCTGTCCGTCCATCAACCACTTTCTTTAAACGAATTCTTAGCTGAAAACCAGTTGACCATCTTTTTATGAAACTTGATCCTTACAAAAAGTATTCAAAGAAATTGAATCCACTCAAAACTGTGGTTGACATGGCAATTTTTTAAAGTGTTCTTCTCTATAGCCACAAGGCCTAGAGCATTGATATTTGGTTACCGGTATGTAGCATAATTGTATGTAGTTGTCCTCTACCAAGTTTGTTCAAATTATACACCTGGGTCAAAATTAGCCCTGCCCTAGGGTACACTTGTTTTCTCTGAAGCTAGTAGAATTTCTTAGCCTAAAGGTGGGCGATTTAAGGTCCAACATGGCCCTCTTGTTTTAGCAGTCTTCTCTGTGAAACCCTTGGATAGAGTTTCACCAAAATTTACCTGAATGATACTTATATATAAGCCTTATGCAAATTCATAATGTTTATGGTATTATGTGAAGAATCGTGGTTGTCATGGCAACCAAACACTTAAAACTTTGAAAAATCTTTGAAAACCTTTCCTGAAATTACTGAGCTAGTTTCTACCAAATCTCCCAGAAAAATCATTTAGTGATGCTTTTAAGCTCACCTTCACGAAGTGAGGGGGCTTATATGCTATACCCCGGCGTCAGCGTCCGGACTGGATATCATAAACTATAAGGGCTATGTCTATGAAACTTAAACCATAGATGCGCCGTAATCAGTACAGCATTGTAAAACGTAGTTGAGTGACATTGACCTTTGACCTTGACCTTTGGGGTTAATGTTAAGGTTTTGCGTTAAAGTCTATTCATAACTTAGAGTCTGTTCTGGCTGATTCGCCTGTATGAGTAGACCATGATGCACCGCAATTTGGTGACCTTGACATTTGACCTTTACCTCTAGGCTCAACGTTAAGGTTTTGCGTTAAAGTCTGTTCTGTGCAGGATGTGAATTTCGTAATATTTGATTAGAAAGACAGACGATGGACAAAAGGCGATCATAAAAGCTCACCCGGAGCATAAACTCAGGTGAACTAAAATGTTGACGAAAGATGCAAGATGCACAAAGCTGTGATCAGATGAGCTAGAAATAAATGCAACTATTTCTCTTTGATCTTTATTTTAACCCTTTGACCTTTAAAAATGCCTTTAATACTTTTCCCTTGAATATTTATTCGAGATTCAGCCTACTATAAATTCTTAAAGTGGCACTATCCACCTTCCGTACAACAGATTTATTCCAGATCTATTATGTTGAAAATTCAAGATACTATCTTGAATTTTCAAGATAGTATGTTGAATTTTCAAGATAAGTATTTTGAAAATTCAAGTTATTATCTTGAATATTCAAGATACTATCTTGAAAAATCAACATACTATCTTGAAAATTCAAGATAATATCTTGAATTTTCAAGATAGTATCTTGAATATTCAAGATAGTATCTTGAATTTTCAAGATAAGTATCTTGAAAATTCAAGTTATTATCTTGAATATTCAAGATACTATCTTGAAAATTCAACATACTATCTTGAAAATTCAAGATAATATCTTGAATTTTCAAGATAGTATCTTGAATATTCAAGATAGTATCTTGAATTTTCAAGTTAGTATGTTGAAAATTCAAGATACTATCTTGAATTTTCAAGTTATTATCTTGAATATTCAAGATAGTATGTTGAAAATTCAAGATACTATCTTGAATTTTCAAGTTATTATCTTGAATATTCAAGATAGTATGTTGAAAATTCAAGATAGTATCTTGAATTTTCAAGATAATAACTTGAATTTTCAAGATAATTTTTTTTTTTAAATTGTAAAAGTGGCACTATCCGGCTTCCGTAAGATATCTTTGATTGAATATAATAATTATTGTAGAAATCGTCAACTTATTGGGAAACAAATATTTCAGTAGACATATACACAATTTATTTGAGTATATGTTTTATTCATTCGAAGATATATTCAACTGAACTGAAGATATGTTCAATTGAATTAAAGAGACTTATAGCTAGAATCTTAATCGAAGATAGCTTTATTCATTCTAGCGAAGGTATCTTTAAATGAATTAAAGGTATCTTTATTTGAAAAGATGGTATTTTTAATTAATTTGAAAATCTCATTAATTAGATCTTGAAACTAATTTTAGGCAGATCTATGATTATTATGTTAAAACGGCGTTCCATACTTTAATGACTAAACATTTAACCATATTAAACCATATTTTCATGCAAGCTGTTTTGGGTCATTTAAACGCGAATACAACAAAGTGTTCATAAAAATGTGTAGGTATGTATAGGTTCAACTTTAAGCATTTATACCCCTTTACCCAATTGCCTATTTCTAGTATTGAAAATAAGGGACCACTTAAAGCAGGTTGAAAGTAATGCAGAAGGCGCCTTAAGGCGATTTCTGCTTTACTTTCAGCCTGGTTTAAGCTACCATCTGCTAATATGTAGACATTATATCTTATGGCGCATGTTTAAAACTGTTTAAATAGGAACTATTTTGTTCAGCGGAGGAATAAATTAAATACGCTAAAAGTCGCTTCTATGTGGGAAAGGGATACTATGTGTTTCTATCTCATGTAATAAAGACATTTGAATGATCTTTTAGCCTTAATTTTGTTTTAATGAACAACAAAGTACTTAACGACCACTCATTGTTGACTGCAAGATATGAATTGTTTCCTATGGAAATAATAGCTTTAACGCGTTTATTTGGAAAGAATAACGCCTTCTCCTAATTCTTGTATTTAATCCATCCTACAAAAGGGAAATAGGCAAACAGTGTAGACTCTGATCAGACGCAGCATTATAGGAATTTCAATATCAAGCAAAACGAAAATGAAAATTTAAACCAGGCACCCCTGTTTGCTACTCAGATTAAAACCATAGTTAACCTTTCTAAAAGTAATTTTCTCCAGTTTAGTGCATTGCGTTTAAACGGAAAAGAATAATGTATCCTCTAGTTTAAACATATTTTATTGCCCAATATTTGTACAAAGCTTAATATAACATTTCAAATTAACAAATAATGGTATCTTACATACAAATATATGTGCAAAAGGGTCGGGCTACAAGTTCTTACAACGTTAGTAACAGCCCTCCCCTTCTAATAAGTTTACATCATTGTTATGACGTGTGTGTGTCTACACTTGCTTTACATTATATATTTTTTTGTTGAAAGACAATAAATATGAAAACAAAAATAGCATTGAAAAAGAAAAACAAGAGGGCCTGAAGGCCCTGATATCGCTCACCTGTTGTACTGAAGCCTGATAGCTTTGCCTTTCTGTTTCACCCGTTTTAATCTAAATCCATTCAAATTTGTAGTATAGCTTGTAAACACTTTTGGAATACAACCTCATAATTCTAGTATAGTAGAGTACATCAAGGGCAGATAACTAGAGCCTAAACAATACTGAAATAAAGCCTTTTCTAGCATTTCAAAGTATACCAATGGCAGATAACTATTGACATAATGATTAGATTTCAACAATAATTGCGAGAACTTATAGCTATATACTTTGTTTGCAAGTATAATCAAAATCCATTGAAAATTGTAGTTGCAAGAGTGTAAACGCTGTAAGATATGGCATTTTCAGCAGTTCAAGGGCAGATAACTCTTTAACTATGGGTTCGATTTCAACCATAATTGCACTTATTCAAACTCTTATATGGTAATATACAATCTGAGCAAGTTTGAAAAAGACTGGATAAAAAGTGTGGCCTCTAGAGTGTAAACACTGTTAAATATGGCATTTTCAGCAATTCAAAGGTTGATAGGTCTGATTTCAACCATAATTGAATTTATCTAAAATCTTATAGTAATATACAATCTTGGTAAGTTTTATAAAGATTGGAAAAATATTGTGGCCTCTAGAGTGTAAACACTGTTAGATATGTCATTTTCAGCAATTCAAAGGTTGATAACTCTCGACTTATTTCTTGGATTTCAACCATAATCGAACTCATCCGAACTCTTATGGTGATATACAATCTGAGAAATTTTGAGAACGATTGGTTAAATAATGTGGCCTCTAGAGTGTAAACACTGCAAAATATGGCATTTTCAGCAATTCAAAGGTAGATTACTCTTTACCTATTGGTCCGATTTCAACCATAATCCAACTCATTCGAACTCTTATAGTAATACACATTCTGAGCAAGTTTGAGAAAGATTGGATAAATAGTGTAGCCTCTAGAATGTAAACACTGTTAAATATGGCATTTTCAGCAATTCAAAGGTTGATAACTCTTGAACTATTGATCCGATTTCAACCATAATCGATCTCATCTGAACTCTTATGGTAATATACAATCTGAGCAAGTTTGAGAAAGACTGGATAAATATTGTGGCCTCTAGAGTGTAAACACCGTTAAATATGTCATTTTCAGCAATTCAAAGGTTGATAACTCTTGACCTATTGGTCGGATTTCAACCATAATCGAACTCATCTAAACTCTTATGGTAATATACAATCTGAAGAAGTTTGAGAAAGATTGGATAAATATTGTGGCCTCTAGAGTGTAAACACTAAAATTGTTGACGCCACACGACGGACGACGCACGACGGACGACGGACGCCGGACATTCAAGGATTGCAAAAGCTCACCATGAGCTAGTTTAGGTGAGCTAAAAAAGCAATGAAACAATGTTATGAAAGGTTCAAGAAATAGACAACTGAATAATCATTTTTGTTATATCCTAAAATTAAGAAGAAAAAAGAAATAAGAAATGAAAGAGGGGATAGATGTATCCTCTACTGTATATTACCACGGAGTAATTAGAGCGAGCTCTAATTACTCCGTGACATTACGCACAAAAATTAAAGCTATCCGTATCTCTAACTGGATGTAGAGAAACTCATCCCTTTTGTTCCAATTGAAACATAACTTGGACAGGTCAGAAGCAAACACTAACATAGACAAAGCACATGTTTCAACAGCACACACATATCTACACCACTGTTATCTTTAAATATAAAAAGTATAAACCGTAAAACGACATTTTTTCTGATTAAAATTAAATCCCCCAACATTTTGTTTTCTTCGATCATCTTTTAGACGGAATGCGAGTTAGTAATATGTTTTTATGTTACGTTTTCGTGAAAGGTGGTGGTGTTTGGGGGGGGGGGGGGGGGGGGATACTAACACGCAACGGGCATCTGGATGTTATAGGCGAATTCTGACAGGTTACACTCAATTTCTGCGCCAACGGAAAGTATCTCGCCACTTAATGTTTATTTGAAGTATAATCTAGGTGTTCGGGATTCAAAGGTTCCACTGTAATCAGTGGAATCTCTCAATCAGTCGAACACAACTCTATTGGTATAAATAGTAAAACCTCTCTATTACGACCACTAAAAGAAGGGTAATTGAGTGTTTAAAAGACAGGTGAAAGTTTAAGAAAGTTGACAGTGAAACAGAAAGCTCCTTGTTTTACTGTCACCTTTCTTTAAGCAATCAAACTACATGTATTTTAAAACCCTAATAATTAACATAATTAAGTGGTCGTATTCGAGACGTTTTATTAATACTCAGAACAAACATACATGTATTTCAAGACTAAAGCTTTAAAAGAAGTATGTATATTTGATTTAAGCAAGCTTTGAGAATCGAACGCAGAAGTAAAGCAGACCATTTTGGGAATGAGTTGGAACTGGAAGAATCCGACGACCATATGTCAGACTTCTATCCATTGATGCACTATCCCCTTAAAGGAATGGTGCAAAGGAAAAAAACTGAGTGACTTACAGGTATAACCAGGCACTCAAAGAAGCCGAGTGACTTACAGACATAGTCAGGCACTCGATTGCTGCTCTTGTAAAAAGAGCAGCAAACGCACAGTCTTATTCACCCCGTCGGTGCAAGACCGGTGCATACAAATACAAATGACACCAAAAGGCGTCAGTGATTACCCTTACGGGAATCTATTCAAAGAACGCAAGTATTGCACTTTTCAATGAAATTGGCAGAAGAGAAATTTATGACATCTTAAATAAAACATTTCTAACATTCAGCAAGTTAATATAAATTCTGAAAGTAATACAAAAAGCTTATAAATTCACATGGTTACGTGGAAATATATCATAATAATTAATTCTTCATTCAATCTTATACTAACTGTGCTATTTGAATCAATTTTAATGAAAATTATAAAACGTACATCAGTCGTTTTGTACTCCGTATCGCCACTGGCCCTAGATTAGCATATGAATAAAAGGTGTTAGGATCACAGCACCCAGCTCATACATGTACCACCATTTTTGTTAAGTGTTGATAGCTCAGTCGGTAGTGTGGTTGACTAACAATCAAAAGGTCATAGGTTCGAGTCTCATTCGAATCAAAACTTTTTTTCCTTTTTTCTTTATTTATTTTTTTAAAGAAGTCCAATTGTATTGACTTGTGGGTAAATAACGCAGATAAAGGACATGTTTAGTCTTTGTTGGTTAGACTCATTGTTCGCTATATAGCTTGTCGAATTACGATTTGGTTCATGACTGACACACACCATTGTCTGGATGCAATGTCGTCTGCTTAAAATTGTCGTCTGCTGTTTTTCTCAAAGTTACGAAATGGACATTTTGACATAAAAAACTTAATAATGAGTGACAAACAGCTTGATTCAAGATCAGACGCCGCGTTCCCTCCGATAACGACTCCCTCCAAACAACGCCCACAATTTGTGTCTCCTGTTGGGTGTATCACCTGGTTCCTCTTGTCCGTAGAATTGTGCACCTTGAAGGGAAGAAACATGTCCTAGACATGCACCGTAGATCGCAAGACCAAATCATGCATTGGTTATGTTCTGTACTGCTATTGCAGACCTCAGTCATTGTGCACAAACCGTGCTGGTACCTCAAACCTTATGACACTACTATAACAGAGCTGGATTTGATAACTGTTCAAATAATTATGAAACCAGCAGAATAAGATTTTTTTTTCATTTCTGAGCAGACATATTACCCGACCTAACATAATTATATCTTATTAAATTTTGCGTAAAAATTATGAAATATATGTAATAAAAAGATTTTTTTTTCGAGGGTACGAAATGACCAAAAATATGGGTACGAAATGACCAAAAAAATAGGGTACGAAAAGGCGAGGATACGAAATGACCAGAACCCGCCTCTAAATATGCTTTTACACATTTTACCCGTAGACGATGCTTTTGAGACCACCCTCGTGATTTTCGTGATTTTCATTTTCGTAATTTTCATTCATAATAGTAATTCAAATTGGCGTAGATCTAATTCTGGTTGAAATTTATTAGATATAGATCTTGATCTACATATCAGATCTGACCTTATATCTCTTATATTGTAAATATTTATAGATCTATATTTGTATGACGAGACACTGTATACAATAGATCTAGTTTAAGTCAAATAAACGTTCTTCTTCTTCTTCTTTATATTTTCTAGTAGAGTGTTTATTTGTTTCATTTGTCCATTTTTTCCTGAAAGAATAGCATGGTAGATCTACATGCTTAAAATATATCCCTGATATCTAGACATTTGTCTTCAACTGTGTGACAACATGGGTTTGTTTTTTAATAAATCAGAAAATCATTTAGATTCACATTTTCATATAGTCTTCAGCCGGATATGGGCTCCTGCCCATATAAACACATGGTTTCTTTGGCTGTTTTCTTGGTGATTTCTTCTGTCTGGTTTAGCTTTTACAGCTGTTACGATTTCTTGTATTTCCACACATCTTGTCTTCTTAGTTTGCGCGTAACTTTTATTAATACTAAGCGGAAGTAAGTTACTATGCTGCTTATACATTCTATACAATTCTTATATCTGATAAAATATCACTTGTTAAAAGAACAGTAAGAGAAAAAATTTCTCTGCATTTCACTGACACTGACACAGAGTCCTCACTATTCTCACATATGTGTACAGTGTTTTATCTTAACAGTCTTTCACTTGGGTTTTCGGATGTTATTAGGTTAGACAGTTTGGATTAAATTTATCTGGCCCCCAACCCAATTATTATTTAGCCTATTCTTGAATGAATTTATTGAAGGCGCCGTAACTATTTGTTCAGGTAACTTATTCCATTGGTCGACAACCCTCCGGCTAAAGGAGCACCTACAGATTTCGGTACGTGACCACTGTTTATAAATTGCTCTCGAATTATTTCTTAAATGGGTGGCTTTGGGACCAGGGAAGAGCCTATCTTTACATAAGTGTGTGTGTCCATTCATTATTTTGTATGTTTCCAATAGATCCGCCCTTGTTCTTCTATACTCAAGACTGGGTATACCTAGCTTCCTTAGTCTCTCAGGATAACTTAGATTTGATATATTCTTAACCATGCGTGTAGCTCTGCGCTGTACATTTTCTATGGCTTTCTTGTCCTTTTTTGAATCGAGGAGACCAAACTGTGGAAGCATATTCTAAATGGGGTCTAACAAGTGATTTATATAGAACAATAAACATATCGGTTGACATGTATGTAAAGGATCTTGAAATTAATCCAAGATTCCTATTTGCAGTTTTTATTTTTTCATAAACGTGTTTAGTAAAGGCAAGCTTTGGGTCAAAATAGACCCCTAGGTCTTTCTCAGATTCAACCTCTGTAATTTCATGGATGATACTGTTACTATCTTTGATATAGTATTTTTCACCTCGCTCATTACCTAATGTTCCAATACGCATATGCTTACATTTGTTTATGTTAAATAATAATTGCCATTTTTTGGACCATGTACATGTATTGAAAATGTTATCCTGTAGCACTATAGTGTCGCCAGGTGCACCCAGCTCTTTGTATATCTTCGTATCATCAGCAAATAGTCTTGTTACGCAATTGATTACTTCTGGGAGATCATTTATGTATATCAAAAATAATAATGGACCCAGAATACTACCCTGTGGGACACCACTCATGACTGGTGCCCACCCTGACTTTTGCCCGTTCACTAAGACTCTCTGTCTCCTATTACTCAGAAAACTCTCTATCCAACTATATAGGTGTCCATGGATTCCATACCCCCATACTTTTTTCAGTAACCTGTGATGTGGGACTTTATCAAAGGCAGCCTTGAAATCCAGGTAAATGACGTCCACTTGTTTGCCTTTATCTATTGACTGAGACCAATCCTCTATACATTCTAACAATTGTGATGTGCAGGAACGACCTTTTCTGAAACCATGTTGGTGCTGCGAGATAATGTTGTTTGATTCTAAGTGTTGTACTATACTGTTTCTTATTATTCTTTCCAGTATTCTGCAGCAAATAGGGGTGATACTAATTGGTCTGTAGTTTTCTGCTTTTTTCCTGTTACCAGCTTTAAATTTTGCCGTCACATTGGCTTCTTTCCATTCTTTCGGTAGTTTCCCTTCACTTGATTCGACAATAGGGGCAGGATATTTCAAAGGAGATATTTCCAGATACCGGAAATACTCAACGAAACATGGTTTGTATTTGGCCCTTTGGCCAATATAAACTTTTTGTACCATTCGCGCCATTAAGTAGTAACGTTATAAGTAGTCACGTGATATCATATGTGGTTTTGGCGCGAGCGCCTTACACAATATACTTCAAACAGGCATGATGTCGAGTGTAGGTTACCTGTTCAGCAGACAGCACGTCACAGTAGCCAATCGGATCAGTTAGGTATACATGGTCTCTGATGTAGATCTAAAAAATTAGAAATGCACCATCTTATTAGATCTAGTGAAAGGTGTTTTAGTCTTGGAATCTCTTACTGGCGTAACTGCATTCTATTATTTCACACGTAGGCCTACTGTAGATCTAGATAGAAATCACTGAGTCTGTAGTTTGAAAGAAATCCACCAACGGTGGATTAAGACTTCTGACTATATTGAATTGTATATTCATTTTCGTGCAATTCCTCATACAGTTAGAACATAAGTTGCGAACTGTCATGTATCGCCAATTAAGTAGGCATAGCCCAGCGATTATGAACTTAACGCCTAACGCAACGTCTCGGTCTTATTTATAAACGCTTGGTCGGATAACTTCCGGTGGTGTTTTTTTTTTGCACAACACGACAGATCAGCTGTAAAATGTTGTAAAAGACTAAATCAGCTAGTTTGCAACTTAATTCGAACAAAGACAACTTAGATGCTGTCTAAGATCTATTGAATTCAGCTTTCCAGACCTGGTAAAAGTGCCTGCATCAACCGTAAATCAAGACCAGAATGCCTGTAGCTGTCAGATAGTCCATGTCACAGAACTTTTGTATTTGTAAGTTACACATAAACACTTCTGCTGTATCTTTGGGCCCCTTAACGAAATAACGATTTTCGTTTCTATTTAATATGTAATAAGGCACAGTCTACAACTGAGCGAAGCTGTCGAAAGCAATTAAACTTAAAGAATGGAGTATTTTATCAAATTACCACATTACCCCATAGCCTGATTCTAGTTTTCCAAACAGGTGACAACTTATTTAAAGAAAGTTGAAAGTAAAGCAGAATGCCTTACGGCGCATTCTGCTTTACTTGCAATCTGCTTTAAATAAGTATCTGCTAGGATTGACTTTGACTTGATCCTGAGTTTATTTTTCAACTGCTGCGGGTGTCCCAGGGACAGGGGTAGGCAGCAGGTGGCTAGAGTGTCTAACACCCAGTCTCCAGGCTTCTCTGTTCTGTGGATCTATGCCTGCAGGGTATAGAAAATAATTCTTATGGTACAGATTTTGGACTGTATCAAATGGAACTATTTTCTTCAGTGGATGAATAAATTAATGCATATTTAGACGATTATCCACACAATGCCCTAGAAACTTACAGCTGTTTTTAACCTGCTTTTAACTTCACTTATTGTCTATAACACTGTCATACTTTATTCTCACTTATTTCCATCATTCATCTGTAAATCTATCCTACTTTACTTTTATCCTTTTAACTTGCACAGACGCGCAGCTGCACAAAATCTCCGTGAGGGGGTGTTGCAGTATGAAAAGAAAGAAAGAAAAAGAAATTTATTGGGTATATAAACCAAATGATATGATGCATTTTCATGATTTAATAACAAATGGCATTATGCATAGCAATAGATCAAATGAATACCAGCTATTTTATATGAAGCATTTAAAAAAAACCACAACTGCTATGATGTAATTTGTTTTTATGCCCCCCACAGCTTGCCTTTGGGAGCATATAGTAATCGCACTGTGCGCGTGTGTGTGTGTGTGATGTGTGTACAAAAGCTTGTCCGGAGCATATATCTCCTTACCAATTAAGGATTTCCAAATTTGGTGTGTGAGTACATCTTGGGATGGCGGAGTGTCGAGTACCACTTTCAGGTCACTGTGACCTTGACCTTTGACCTCGATTAAAAATATGATCTCCTATACCATACCAGCTAGGGATTCCAAATTTGGACAGTGTGTAAGTACATCTTGGGATGGTGAAGTGTCGTGTACCACTTTCAGGTCACTGTGACCTTGACCTGGATTTAACAAAAAGTTTGTCCTGAGCATATCTCCTATACCTTACCAGCTAGGGATTCCAAATTTGGTGTGGGAGTACATCTTGGGATGGTGGAGTGTCGTGTTCCTTTTTCAGGTCAATGTGACCTTGACCTTCGACCTCGATTTAACAAAAAGTTTGTCTGGAGCATATCTCCTATACCCTACCAGCTAGGGATTCCAAAATTGGTACATCTTGGGATGGCAAAGTGTCGCGTACCTCTTTCAGTTCACTGTGACTTTGACCTTTGACCTACATTTAACAAAAATCTTGTCCGGAGCATATCTCCTTTACCTTACCAGCTAGGGATACGAAACTTGGTTTATTAATTCATCTTGGGACAGCGGAGTGTTGCATAGCATTTTAAGGTCACTCAGACACTGACCTTTGATCTCAAATTTACAAAAAGCTTGCCCGGAGCATATCTCTATTGAGGAGTGTCGCAAACCGTTCTGTTTTTAATGTTAAGAATGGACTCCTGGGTTATTTTAACTGTATCAAAATTTTATGTTACACCTCCATTACATTGTCTGTAAAAAAAAATCACCAAAATGCATTTTGGTGTCAAACACGTTGGGGACATATGTCACACATGAGGACTGTACTTGTTTTATATATATTGCTACACACCCTTTTCAGGTATTACATGCAGGTGCACTTTTTAGTTGCACCATTGGAACTGTACCCGGCCGGTCACTTTATCCAGACACTGACGAACCAGTTGTAATGCTAACCCAAAATCCTGAGTGCCAAGGAGGGAAGCCATAACTACCAAATTTTAAGTCTTTGGTTTGAACTGGTCGGGAATTGAACCCACAACGTTCCGCACTGCAAGCAGACACTCTACAACTAAGCCACACAACCAAACATGATTTATAATGTTTTGTTGTTGCATAGCACTAGATCAAATGGATACCAGCTATTATAACTCCCATTAAAAATCAAACAATAAAGAAAACTTGATACAAACTTTGAAAACACATGTCAACTTCGAACTACAAACTTCAACTTAACAACATCTTACTTTTCTTTTCTTGAAATCCAAGTCAAATGTAGTTGATAGAGCTTTATATCCTGGACTAAAAGTCTATGACATCATATTGGTCTTGTATTAAGTTGCAGACTGGTAGATAGCTGGCTTACTGTTTTTTTAGTGTCTGTGATTTTTTTCTTCTTTTATTGTCTAGCTACTTTTATGTCACCCACCACTCTTTGTTAATGCTTGAATATGTGTATAATATTGATGTAGGTACTGGTTAGCGACCTTAACCACCATACTTTATTAGTCGAAGACAGAAAAATTATGCACTGGCATCAGAGTCATGGACTTATTGTTTCTGTGTCTGTCTGTGTGTTTACTGTATATGTGACTACACATCTAGATTTTCCTCCTTCGTCTAATATTATAGACTTTACAGACTAGAAGAGACATAGATCTACAAACAGTTAATAAAAACACACAAAAACACCTTATAATAGATAGTCTACAGACAGGTACGGTAGAGGCATAGGGTCTATAGATCAATTACTTTCTATCCCATATAGATCTATACCGGTAGAGGTATATATGCAGTAAACACAATAGAAATAATAAGTCCATGACTTTGGCGCCAGTCACAGGCCTGCTGCCTTTTCTTTAACGTACATATGTGTATTTTTAGCTCACCTGAGCCAAAGGCTCAAGGTGAGCTATTGGGATGGCCCTGTGTCCGGCGTCCGTCGTCGTGCCTCGTCCGTCGTCGTTAACAATTGCTTCAAATGACATCTCCTCCTATACCGCTTGACAGAATTCAACCAAACTTTACAGAAATGTTCCTTGGATCAAGCTCTTTCAAATTTGTTCAAAGAATTAAAAACAATGCAGAACTCTGGTTGCCATGGCAACCAAAGTGAAAAAATAAGGAAATCTTTAAAAATCTTCTTCTCAAAAACTGCAAGGGCCAGAGCTTAGATATTTGGCACACAGCATCATCTACAGGTCCTCTATCAAGTTTATTCAAATTATGTCCCTGGGGTCAAAATTGGCCCCGCCCCGGGGGTCACAGTTTTACATAGAGTTATATAGTGAAATTTTCAAACGTCTTCTTCTCTGAAACGAATATGGCTAGAGCATTGATACTCTGCATGGTGACACTTCTAGATGACCTCTACATATTTTGTTCAAATGGTTCCGGTCGGTTGCTTAAGTAGGTCACAGGAGCTAAAAATAGATTTTTTCAATGAAAACTTAAAAAATCTTCTTGTCTGAAACTACAAGGGCCAGAGCTTAGATATTTGGCATATAGCATCATCTACAAGTCCTCTATGAAGTTTGTTCAAATTATGTCCCTGGGGTCAAAATTGGCCCCACCCCGGGGGTCACAGTTTTACATAGAGTTATATAGTGAAATTTTCAAACGTCTTCTCCTCTGAAACTGATATGGCTAGAGCATTGATACTCGGCATGGTTACACTTCTAGATGTCCTCTACATATTGTGTTCAAATGGTTCCGGTCGGTTGCATAAGTAGGTCACAGGAGCTAAAAATAGATTTTTTCAATGAAAACTTAAAAAATCTTCTTGTCTGAAACTACAAGGCCCAGAGCTTAGACATTTGGCACATAGCATCATCTACAGGTCCTCTATCAAATTTGTTCAAATTATGTCTCTGGGGTCAAAATTGGCCCCGTCCCGGGGGTCACAGTTTTACATAGAGTTATATAGTGAAATTTTCAAACGTCTTCTTCTCTGAAACTTATATGGCCAGAGCTTTGATATTCATCATGGTGACACTTCTAGATGTCCTTTACATATTTTGTTCAAATGGTTCCGGTCGGTTGCATAAGTAGGTCACAGGAGCTAAAAATAGATTTTTTCAATGAAAACTTAAAAAAAATCTTCTTGTCTAAAACCCTAGTATCCTGATCTTAGATATTTGGTTAAATAGCATCATATACAGGGCCTCTATCAAGATTGTTCAAATTATGCCCCTCAGATAAAAAATGACCCCATCCTGGACATCAGTCATTATCTCCATTTTGTCAGTGATTCTCAGGTGAGCGAAATATGCCCCATGGGGCTCTTGTTGTACTTTTAATGGGTAGCAACTTTCATGTCTTTTTTCGGTTTGGAGGTACATTTATGTAATTTCATGTGAAGGGCTTTTGAACGCACAATCCCTGTGTGTAAAGAGCGCTATATAAATTTGGTGTAATAAATAAATAAATATGAATACCGATATATACATGTAGACGGAATGTTTGAATGTTCATGACATTGTAACCCACCATACTTTATTTAATTTGTAAAAAATGAAGTAAAACACTGGTGATCTGTAAGGTTTTTAAAAATTATTGTCATATAGTGAAGTAATAGTCTATTTCAATACAGTATATTTGAGACTTTGATATTATCCTTTAACCCTTTCCCCATTAATAAGTTTGTTATCAGTATTAAAGGCAGCTAGATTGTTGCTTAAACTATAAAGCTTAAAGTAAAACAGAATGCTCCTGAAGGATGATTCTGCTTTACTTTCAACTATTTGACGATATAGGACTACTTGAAGCTATGCGTTTTGTTTTAAATGGGGATGGAGTATTTTACTGACACTTTACGCTGACGACATAGATATCGTTGAATAATACATACCTTATCAGCCATGCGCGCAAGTGCACAGTGTGCCACAAAAGTAGCTATTGAAAAGCGATTTTATTTATTGTTTGACTGCATTAAGGTGTTAATTGATGTTTGACATGTTGTTGTGACAGTTAATCAGTTTTGATCCTTATGAGACACGTAATGCAGTTTCTGAATGGGATCCAAACTTTTTTTCTGACGTGAAAACACAAAATAAATTTTGAGCAATAGAAGCAGTCAATTCTTGCAGATGACATCTTTGTAGATCAGGAGGTGAACTTAACTTATAGATCTGTCTCCGACCTGTATCCAAAATGGTATTGTATACACGTTTTATGTGATTTGCTGTCGTGTTTTTGTCTTGATGACTTATTTTGTTAAATTAGTTTATTACAACTTATACAATTTCTGAATAGTATTGCATTACTGTTATATAAAACAATTCACGTATACGGCATTGTTTTGGTTTGTTTTCTATTCTGCATTCACTTGTCACCAATATGTTTCAATATTACTCAGAGACAGTGTAGCTAATATAAGTCATTGTATAACTTAAGTAACACAAATAACACATGTAAAGATTGAAAAGTGATATACTGTAACCAAGCATAATCATTTTTTTCTGCTTAGACACTAAAAATAAGTTGGCCGATTTGATCCGGTCCGATTAGGTTTTGGGCCGTTTTGACTCGGGGTCCTGACTCCATGCAATTTGGTGTTTGGCCGATTTGACCCGTTACCGTCGAAAACAGTGTTAAAAGCATATGTGTAAAATTAACACATGCAGCTAAACATAGAAACTTTTACCAGGTAAGAAACAGCATATAGAAATAAAAAGAAAGTCGAATGTGTGTGGCATTGATACTTCCCTAATCTGTGGAAATGACGTCATCAATCACAACTATTTTTGGACTGATAAACACGGACTTAGTCCGTGGATAAACAAACGGGACGTTTTGACAGTGTTGCTAATTTCAGTAGGATGGTTTTAACGAGCGAAGTTTAATTTAAATTTGATGTGTGATTCTCGCAATAAATTATGTTCATTTGGAGATAAACGGTAACAGTAGCTAGACCACTTGTGCACTTAAAAATCTCAAATAGATTCAGAGGTCAGTCAGGATGTTCTCACGTGTTAGACAATAACATCCGGGTCAACCTTATGGGTCACCGGAAGCAAAAATTTTAACGAAACTTTATTTGTTCAACATGTTCATAAATAAAACGCGAGCAGGGTCGACCAGTTTGTGAAAAATAGCTGAGAGGTCGTAAGTGATAGACAATAACTTCCGGGTCAACGTATGAGTAACCGGAAGCAACATTTTAATGAAACTTTTTTTGTTCAACATGTTCGTAAATAAAACGCGAACAGGGTCGACCAGTCTGTGAAAAATTATGTAGCAAGTAGATCCGGCGGAAGTACAAAAAACCTACGAAGAAAAATCTATTCAATGTACATACAGGTCTATACAGGTCTAAAAATGTGAATTTTAACTTGAAATTTATTGTATACGTAGCTGTAGTAGCTTCGCTACGCTCAGTATTACTTCTACGCCATCAATTCTGATGATTATGAGAAGGGGCAGTCACACTTTTTAGGTGTTCGATTGGGACTGTACCCGACCGGTCACTTTATTCTGACACCGATCGAAGAACCAGTCGTAATGCTAACCCGAAATCCTGAGCGCCAAGGAGGGAAGCTAGCTATTACTACCAATTATCAAGTCTTTGGTTTGACCCAGACAGCTAGGATTGAACCAACAACCTCCCGCACTGCAAGCGGACGCTCTACTACTGAGCTATATCCTTGATTCTCATACATCGGACACTTCCCATATTTCCAGAAGCCTCACAAAAACGTTTGATATAGCGCATGCGATCTGCTAATGTCATCGCTTAAACTGGTTTTGGTTTGGTATTAGATGTGGGCAGCAATATAGCAAAAAAAGATGCGGAGACAAACTGGAAGTTATAGTGAAACTTTGAAGAAAATTATATTTTCAAAAAACGAAGACCGAAATTGATCACATACCTTATTTTTGTAATGTCCCTTTGTAAAATGATTTCAAATAACACATTTTCAAATATAACTCTAAATGTTTATTAGGTGTAGTGATTGCCTTTCACATGCAGTATACAAGCCCCTTTGTTAATAATAATAATAATAATAATGACTTTATTTCAAGAGGGTAACACAATTAGAACACACAAGCAACTTATCTCCCTTGTGGCCCTCAAACATTTGTACAGATATTTACAGATACAGAACACATTCAATCCTATCTACGAGCATATATCTACTTGTCATTTATTATCAATGTACATGAGGAAATTGTACTTGTCGCAAACTGACAGTGCTGACCCAGACCAGAGGGCTACCAAAGGAGTCCTCTGATCAGGGTCGGCATTGACAGCGTTTATGAACAGAACAGATGTTCAACACATATATTAGCCTTTATCCAGATTAGACTCTATCATTCTCACATTAAGACCCGCAATTTAGTGCAAAACCGTCGTATCTTCGATTTACATTTATCCAAGGACACGGTAGTATTGCAAAGAGTAGATCTACATGAGTTACCTCTGTAACTCTGCAAGATTGGACATATATTCAATAAACAAATCAACAAATATTTGACTTATACTTTTAGATCTTTAAATTTTGAACTCACAACATAAACCAATTGTTTGTTCCCATGACCCGTCACGACACTGTATACAAACATAGCAATAATGACGTTGTAAGAATGACGTCATAAATCATGGGGGAAATAGTGTACTATTTATATAAAGTTTAATAATAAACTGGGAAATCCTTTGTCAAATATTTGTGACGTAATTATTATTACATTGCGTCATAATTGACACATAAGAACACGTGGTGGTAACCCATAGCGACTAGTATACTCGTCATTTATCCCTACGAAAAGTACATTTTTATGCAAACAGTGTAGACCCCGATCAGAGGACTCCTTAAAAGTATATTTTTATGCAAACAGTGTAGACCCCAATTAGAGAGAGCCCTCCGATCAGGCTTCCCACTGCTTGTCATTCAACATTGAAAACCAAGATTGAAGGGCTCATAAAGGAGTCCTCCGACCCGATCCGTTTAATGATACGATCAAATATCGTTATTGTTCAATACATTTAAGTTAATTCAACCCTATCGCCGAGTATACTCGTCATTTGTTAACAGTCTACTTATAAAAATACTTGTGCCGTACGCTTACAGTGAAGATCCAAATCTGAGGGCTCCCTGACGAGTCCTCCGATCAGGATCTGCACCGTCTTAGCATACGGTGACATTCAATAATATCAACGAATAAATTCATCGATTACTTAGTAGATCCATACATGTAGTAAATTTAATGTATGCCAACTGTATAGACCCAGATAAGAGGGCTTCTTTAGTAGTCCTCTTACCAGGATCAGCACCGTCTATGGATACGATCATAATTATGTCGAAATCTATTAACATGCCCAAACCAATCGAGGAGCATATGCATCATTTTCAAACAGTGTGTCTATGAAAAGTATATTTGTCGTTTGCTAACGGTAAAGACCCGGATCTGAGGGCTCCTAAAGGGTTACCCGGATGATGACGTCAGTCGTTAGGGTTCTGGTTTTATGAGAATTCACAGTACAGGTGTTTTTTAATGATAATCATTTGATGCAATTGGGAGCTGCCTTGAAGGAATATTGATAAAAAATATTAGTCTAGCCGAAAATCTGAATCAAATCAATCTATGACCTAAAACAACTAAAACATTCTTTCAAATGAAATATGAAGCATTAACCCATTACTCCATATGTGACCTGTTTCTATAGTTTTAAAAAGTGATGATTACTTAAAGCAGGTTGAAAGTATTTGGCAGACTGCGCCTTAAAGTGCAGTCTGCTTTACTTTAAGCCTACTTTAAGCTTCAATCTCTCTCATCTACATCTACGTCATCTTTATGTAGTCCTGTCAAATTGACAGTTATACTACGTTGTATACGAACCAGAAGGTAATAAAGAGATAAAGATCTGATATGATATAGGAAATATTTCTTAAGTTATTATACATATCCTGGATATAGGAAATATTTCTTAAGTTATTATACATATCCTGACTGTATCAAATGGAATTTATTTTCTTCAGTTGAGGAATAAATTAAAGGCGTGAAAAGGCATATTTATGGGGTAACGGATTTATTTGCTACAATTTGCATCTTAATATTTGTCATTTATTCAACATTCAAAAGTCTTACAAAGACATGAAGTGTGAATGTAACATACAATTTTAACACCATTGTTCGATATCACTGTTTCAAATCTCTCTTTATTTATCATTTACATTGAACTTTGCAAATACAGAACACTCAAATACTCAACATTAACCCATTACTTGACTTTAAAGAAGGAACAGTCTGACACTAAAGTCTAATAGTTTGATTGTACAAAATGTTATCCTACTATATTTCAGAGCTCAAGGTAAGGGGAGTATTTCAAAAACTAAAATCTTTAATTTTGCATTAAACCCTTTGGTGTTACTACTCATTAGAAGTGTCTCAAGACAATTCTAATCATGAGTACATGTACATGCAGTTACACCATAGGATTTGGTGCTTACATGAAGGAGAAAATGTTTGATTTGTTCAGTTTACTCCCTCTGATCTGGAGCCCTGCTATTATTATATTCAGATGATGGACACTGGGAGTGATGCTGGATGGAGTGATGCTGCATCTGTGGGACAAAGATCAGAAGATGAAAGTCATGAGGAACACCTGCGCTTGGCTGGAGTTGTCAAAGGAGTCCATGCTGATTTACGCAACAAGTACAGAAAAAGTAGGACTTTTTGTATAATTAAGCTATTTTCTACAACAGATAGATTTTTTAAATATATATATATATATATATATATATATAATTGTAAAGGTAAAAATGACTAAACACGCCTTCTATTTTTTCTTTTGTATTACCATACGCGTATATAGAAATTAAGAAGGAACTCGATGCTGGAAATAAATATCGGAAAAAGATGGAATTTTATTTAAGTTTTTAACCCTTCCCCCATAGAAACACCTTTTAGTGCCATGTAATTTATTCCTCCACTGAAGAAAATAGTAATTTTTACAGTCATGAATATGTACTTAAATAATTCTTTTCTAAATCCTAGCACATAATAGCTTAAAGCAGGCTGGAAGTAAAGCAGAATGCGCCTTAAGGCGCATTCTGCTTTACTTCCAGCCTGCTTTAAGTGATAACCTGTCTTCAAACTAGAAACATGCTATGGGGTAAAGGGTTTAAAGCGACTCGCAACCAGATGGTGCATTAAAAATAGTAATTTGTAAATATGTGTCAAACGCTTATATAAATGGTAAAGAATTAGTTTAGGATAAGAAATTCTGTTTAAAAAAAATGAATTTCAATAAAAAAAAATATTGGTCTCTGGTGGGATTCGAACCCATGGCCCGGCATTGGCGGACAGAAGGCAAAATAGGGGAAACCGCTTAGACCAATGGACCACGGAACTATCCGTTTATCTCGGATCGATTTAACGTATTTCAATGTGTTGCGGTCGAAAGTGCATACAACTTCGTAATTCGGCTCGTGTTTATGTCTGAGCCCGTGTAGAGAAGCAACAGCAACAACTATACCGTCTACTAGTCGGTATAGAAAAACGATGGAAAATATCTAAAAATCTAAGATTCGGTGACGATTCTTGAGACTTTTTTTGGACTGATCATATTTTTTTAATGTCAGAAGCCAAATAATGCCACAAATTTGCTTTTATTTGAGTATTTTATTTTATTTTGACAAGTACACCATCCGGTTGCGAGTCGCTTTAAAAACAATTCTTTGAATGTGGTGTCTGGAATCTGATGAAATCACAAGCATAAATTTGTTCTACTTGCTCATAAACGATTCAACAAAGACAAATTAATACCTCAAAGGACCATTGGTTACTTTTTATAGGACAACAAAAGGGATATGCTGGACAAAGATGATGCAGAAAGCTCAGTAAGAAGCTTCTGCACTTCTGATGTTCTGTTTCAGAACAATAGAAACTATAAGTGCAGAAGCTTCCTACTGAGCTTTCTGCATTATAGTTTTCCTGAATTACTGTAACAGTCATAGTTGCATTTGCACCATAGACTGATAGTACCGATAATTTATTGCTCTTGAAGTCTTCAGAAGTTCAGTCTTAGCTTCTCATTATAAACCCTTTCTCACCTCTCGGACAGAGGTATCCCGAAATCTAGGGGGTGTGAGATAACCTTATCTGTCCGGACAGACAAGCCAAGCTATCTTATGATTGGTTGTTATTGCCGTTGTTATGACGTCATGACGTCATCATGCATGCATTAGCGCATTAAAATACAACTCGCCACTGTATAGCAAGTTAACCGCGTTTTTAGGGTTGACGAGGTGAGAAAATAAATCTAACACCACAGTTGAGTGTCAGATGAATATCCCACCCTCGTTTGAAGATATTTTTGGAACACTCGGCAAAGCCTCGTGTTCCAAAAATATCTTCAAAACTCGGGTGGGATATTCTTATCTGACACTCACGGTGGTGTTAGATTCACCATATCCAACTGAATATTCATATATAAAACTCTGCCCACTATGAACATCTATGAGCTCAACTATTACACTGGTAATTAAATGAGGAGTGCATATTCATCTCAAACACAGATACTATAAAAACAGTGCAGACCCAGATTAGACGGTGACTGCTGCTTTAGGAGCTGTCTGATCTTGGTCTACCTTGTTTCCTAAAGCACCAATATAAAAACGGAATATCACCACAGTGTGTGATCCAGGGTCTTGTATCAGTTCTGAGTTGGAGTCGGTTGTGTAATCC